>HG995247.1:6250000-7500000 GCA_905332985.1 Mimas tiliae | reverse complement strand
AGGACATTAAAGCCAGTGAAATTACTGAGCATTATAAGACTTAATATCTTATGTCTAGACGTGACGAGCGCAGTACAATGGCATGCAGTGTTTTGTAATTTAAGGTTCTGTTTATGGACTGGTGTGGCACTTACCATCACATGAGCATCGTTTCCTCATTCAAGCTAAAAAACCTATTATGGAGCTTTTGAAGTGATAGAGCCACGCTGTAGACAAGTTTGTCTACAATATCCATGGGCCGGCTCGACCGGGTCGTTACCACTATCTCACAGAAAACTGACGTGAAGAAGCAGCTTGCTGTTGCGTATAAAGGCATCATATAGTTGACCATGTGAAATATACCAATTTTCACGGCAAACGGTTGAACAGTATATAATTTGATGTGCTTGAGCACTATCTAAGTTTAATGGCGAATTATAACAAAAAAAAATACATTACATATGTGCAAATTTTCATGAAGATTGGTCAAATGGTGTCAAAGATATACCAACATACATATTTATATGTATAGATTACATCGATAACAAAAGCACTATCTAAAACCACCTTTTACTCATCCAATGTGTGCCTATTGCGAGTTTGTACCTGTAGCGTCAGCTGTATACGAGAAATATGTATAGAGTGAATACTAGATGCTATGAATGCTTAATGCTTAGCATATTTTAAATACATTACATAAATAAAATATGTATGTAATGTATGAATCTGCATATTTTTGTAAATACGCATGACTTGAAAGGTATCGAACAACTCACACTAGAGGTACATTACAATCACTTTCAATAATTATGAACTAAAGTCCAAACAAACTGCATTAGGTAAATAATAAATAGCAATGACTAACTATAGTACTATAATGAGGTCATATTACTTTGTGAGTTCACACACACACCTTCGCGTGAGGTCCTTTAAAACTAATCTAAAAATGCCGGTAACTAAACAAAATCACGTAATCTATCACAATCAAGCTTATTAATACTACAATATTACAATAAGAATACTAAGGTCTACTATTTACACTAAAAAGGACGGAACAACGCAGGTACCTACCGCTGTAGCCTGTAGGTAGCGAAAACAGTGCCGTATTCAACTTTCGCTCTAACCGCAAAACGTCATACAAATACCCGGCGGAATACCGCTTAATATTTTTCCTTACATAGTAATTTTTTCTGATAGCAACGTTATTTTTGTTACAACTAAATGAACTTTACTCATACAGGGCTTTTCAATAATCAATCAATATTAAAAAATATTATTAAACAAGAAATCAAACCACCGAAACTACTGTTACACGATTTGTTACATCGTGTTTTCTGAAGCACAATTTTGATTATTATCAAGAAAGTGTGTGTATATTTGCGCATGACTTAGACTACCAATCACAATATTCTGTTAATCAAATCTTCTTTATGTGTGTAGTATAACATTATCATCATAGCTTAGAAATACGGGTAACTCTAACAACATCTAATAAATACTAACAAAAATGACACAATTGCATAACTTTAAACAATTTTATATATTTTATGATACGTATCACAATTATTGCACAATAAAGTGGAACATTTATTACTGATATGATATAAATAAATGGAACTAATTAAAGTTGCGTATCGTTAATATTGCCCGCTTGTTGGTCTTCTATTACAGCACCTGTAAAAATTACGGCAAATTGAAAAGGAACGTCTGTTGCAGTCAATGTCAAAGCATACATACATTCGCTCTGCATACCAATAATGATAGATTTTGTGGTTTTAACTTGGTCGATTAGAATTTTTTTAAATTACATCACTAATTATACTAAATAGATGTGAGAACATCGAGCTTTGTATTGTGAACAACAAATAGTATCTAAATAATAGTGTCAATATTTTCAAGGTATGTCGTGACATTCTGGAAATAAATTCATCCTCCCGACCTCGTTCTAAGAGCAACTACTAGTTACTGTTGTTACACACATCATCCTGACAACATAATCCCAGAAGTCGGATCTTGTATTTGGGTAACAGGAACTACGAGGATTTTCAGCCTCACAAGATTCATACCCCGAAATAAATATTTACAGATCGTACAAAGATTTGTCTCGTTGCGATCATCGAACCCACGATCACTGTATGCGCAAGTGGCTATTCACTCACCTGGCTTCGGAGGTTGTGAATATTAATACCCTAGAGTGATAAAATACTAGTAAATGTCTAGATTCTAGAGCTAGACTTCAAAAAGTTATTATTTTGGTGTGCCTTCGCGTTTGATGCCACTGTAGCTTCTCCTAAAGGCTGTTGTTTTTGGACTACAATTACTAAATCGGTTTAAAGTAGTCGCTATACGGAGCCATTAAGCTGTATAATAGGTGTACAAATTAAGGTCTACTGAAACTTGTTTCCATACGAGCCGCTTCGGTAATTCTGTAGACTATACTTATTCTAATAGCACTTGTAGCTACTTCTTCGTAATGGTAATTTTCTTTTTCTAGCAAGCCTTAAGGTGCGTGCATATTTATGACATTTCGACGCACCGAGTATTTCACTGTCGCACATATTTGCTACGTACATAAAATATGGACGTGAGTTGTGACATGTCACAGTATAAATAGCCGTTCCCAATATTCTGTCTATCGACAGATTTGCTAACTGCTAGTAAAATTTTGACATATTTTGTATAGAAGATCTGTCAAAACACTATCGATAGTAAGCAAATCTGACGATAGACAGTATGTAGGGAAGGGCCATAAAACTTTCGTTAGTTCCATCGAGCTGTCAGAAAAATGAATCGCTGCGTGAAATTCCACACTTCTTTCTTACGCGTATCTGACACGATCACAGAATCTCGGTGTGTCGAAATGCCAGAAATGTAGATCAACTTTAGTGTCAAATGTTTTCCTACCTCCAAGTGAAAGCTCAGTGAAGAGTAAAATTCTTATGTTTAATTACTTATATTTTAGTCTTATATATTGTGTACAAAATACCTAAATGAAGGCAGTCATGTATACCACAATTCGATTCAATAATAATACTTCTCGAGATTTCTAGTACCTATAATCAAATTAGTGCTAACATAGTTGTTACTATTGCAATAACTTCTAAGCCGATACAATTAACTATAATCAACTTAAGATATAACTTCAACGAAACTACTACGTTTATAATGCGAATACCTTCAATGGCTCTACCATATGCTATTATCTATTACGAACAGGCGTCTTGAAGATTTACTATTTCTTGCATGCAGAAAGTTACCTAGAGTAAGAGAGAGAGTATTACTTGTTGGAGGATTATTACTATGGAATTCAATGTCGAAATTAAACTATACTATGTGGTAGAGATTATATAATTTTAGGGAAATTAGAAATGTATAACGATACTTAACTTCTTATAAACTTCAAAATAACGCCAAAAAGATTAATTTTCCTAGTTTTTATTGTGTAACTAGATATACCGGGCATACGTTGTAATGCCTCATTTTTCTTTCTAAGTAGGTACACTTAAACAAAGTAAATTAAATATTTTACAAAAAACTTCATAGGCATGCCCATAGCAACTCAGCAAATTTTCATCAATATGAATGGTATAGGAACGCAATAGAGAACAAATAAAGGGGCATTAATTTAATATGAATAGAAAAACCTCATATAAAAAATCTCATATTGTTAATATTACTTTAGACGTTATCTTTAAATACATATGCACTCACGCCTGTAATCCCCGAAGGGGTAGGCAGAGGTGTAACCAGTACACTCACATTTCGCCGAGCGTATCTGCGTCCCATGATGTGATAGGGGGCGAGCCTATCGCCATATCAGGCATAAATTCCAGATATCTTTAAATGGTTAAATCATTTATTTCCTAACAATATTTGTATTATAGCCAAGCTACAAAGGTGCTCGTTTCCAACTCTGCCAGTAACGATGGCTATAACTTGTAGATAACCAACAGAATTATTGTGATTGCACATTAAGCCTCTGGCTGGCGACTCTCCAGTAATAAATAAATTCAATCGTACCATCAATATGTCAGAATACGGTTCAAAATTAACACATAGTATATATAGAAAAAATAAATTGGCTGTTACGGTTTATTGATAATGCGCTTTATGAAACAAATAAAAATGCAAATGTCTACCTTTAGACAATGTCTGTCCACCTCATTTTGTTTTCATAAGGTCTATATCGTGTTACCTAATCATAACTAGTCATTTATCTATCTAGTAATGGATTGGGTCTGCGAAGTGATATATGGTACTATGATGGGAATGTATTAAGCAATAGGTTCTTTGTATTTCGATACAACATAGTCTGCCAGACGACATGATTATAAAAACATTATTTTTCTATCCTATATAAAGAGTAAAACAACGTAACTTAGTGTCAAAAATAGAAGAAAGATCATGCATTTCAGTTCCTTATTATATTGAAAATATAACGAGAAAACTATATTTCATTTATGATAATGCTACTGTATGATCCTTAACGCAAACATAAAGCCGTTAGGCTCGCAGCCTACGCTTGGGATTGAAATGGATCACACGGAACTGTCTCTGATCACCATAAAAGACGATCATTCTCTTATATGTGTTCCACATGTACTCTCGTAGAGCTATTAAGTGAAGCTTTTAGAGATAAAAGAAAAAGTATTGTGGATATTCAAGAACATTTTACATAATGTATAGCCTTCGTGGCACAGATGGCGAGTAGCCAGCTGCGAAACCAGAGGCAGTGGGTTCGATTTCCGCACCGAGACAAATGTTTGTGTGATCCACAAATATTTGTTTCAGGTCTGGGTGATGTGGGGAAGTCTCTCGTAGTTCCTGGTACCCACAATATAGGTTAACCTAGTGCGGGGTCAAAACTGTGTGTGTGACTATTGGGTGAATTTAATAAACAAATAAATGTACGCTCACGCTTGTGTCCCTAAAGGGGTAGGCAAAAATGAAATTAGTGCTTCACCCATGTTTGATCGTGTTTATTTCCGTCCCAATATGTGCTAGTGGGCGAGCCTATTCTAACCTCATGTCATGGTATCTCAGCCTAAGTGGGCACGAATTAATGAGACATTATAATTTATCATTTCAATTTATCTAAAAGTTAAATAATATTCTGTCTAATTATTTATGCAAAAAAAACAAACAAAATTACTCACCTTAAAATAACCCAAACCTATCCGTTGTTAAAAATAAAGTTATCAAGTCTAGAGTCTAAACTTTAGACTCTAAAGCATCATTATTATTTAAAATTTATTGTTGTGTCTGCTGTGTTGATAAAATTGTTCTTACTCTAGGTTAACAACCTAGAATATAGTTAAAGTGCCAATAAAATTCAATAAAACATTTTTATACACTACAAAAAGTACGGTGTTACTTTTCAAAATTGAAGAACATAATAAACTATAAAACTAAACCCCTCACACAGATGAAGCAACAAAATAAGGTAGGTTATGAATAAAACTCGAGCTTGTGTGCATATTGTGTTGTATAATAACCTAACCGATGTTAATAAGAAAAACATCATAGGTAACTTCAACGGCTAAACAAATATTCTGAAAACATATCTAAGAACCATTTTTTTATTAATGACAAAAAGAGCAGGCCGCTGGTCTGATGGTAGGCCTGCCCATATACAGAAGCAACATCACACAGAATTGAATTAAAAGCGCTACATGCCACTGGACTCCGCTCGTCACCCCGAGACATAAGATGTTAAGTCTCATAATACCTACTCATTTCACTCGCTTCAATGACCTTCCAACCGAAACATAACAGTGCTTACACATTACTGCTAGGTGTTAGAAATAGACAATTTTGTCTACAGCATGAATGTGCCGGCTCGTCCGGGTCGTTACCACTGTGTCACAGAAAACCGACGTAAATTAGCAGCTTGCTGCTGCGTTTCGTACGGTGAGTGAGATATCCGGAGGCCCAAATCCCCCTCCCCTTCCTAATCCCTTAATTATCCAATTCCTTTAAGGTCGGCAACGCGCCCATGACTCTTTTGGTATTGTGGGCGTACATGGGCGGTGGAGCTCACTTACCATCAGGTGACCCACTTGCTCGTTTGCCGGCTTATGCAATAAAAAAAGGCCAACCACAGACAAAGGGACCAAATTTATAACACCCCTTTTTTGTCAGGGACAAAAAAAATATTTACTTTGTTGTGTTAGCTACATTCATAGATGTGAATCATGACAGCGTGTCTTAAATAAAAGAACACCCAAATTAACAATACAGAGTTCCTCGAAAAAGTAATTCAACACATACTTACGCTATTTTTCATTAACAAATCATATGCAGCATGTAAAAAAAAAAAACTACCCATGAAATCCATTATACGTCGCTGAAAAACTTAAGTAATCAACTCAAATGCGTAACTAATATCTTAAATCATATACGCACTCACGCCTGTAAAAACTAATATAATAATAACTGTAGGCAGAGGTGTAACCAGTACACCCACATTTCGCCAAGCGTATCTCCGTCCCATGATGTGATACCGGGCATAATTCCAGACGCCAGGAGGATACTGAGCAATTCGTAATAGAAAAACCCCATAACACTTTTACTCGACCCCGGGGATCGAACCCGAGACAGCGTCAGCCTCAGACGTATCGCGTACGCATTACAACTGATTATCTTAAATCAGTTTGATAAATTACATATTGTATTACGCAAACCACCCTTGAACGTTTCCAAACGATGTTTACATTAACAGCACGTACCCGAAAGTAATGTAATACTCCTTATATATAAAAGCGGATAACGTTTTGTAGACCATATCGCATATTTTTGTTCGCTGCATGCCAACTGAGTAATGTATTTAATGATTGCATCAACAGTAGAATTATCAGTGGAATAATTGAATTGTATTATATTATTCCGATATTGATGATTCGACAGCCTCCGTGGCGCAGCGGGCGAGTAGCCGGCTGCGAAGCGAGAGGCCGTAGGTTCGATTCTACTATTATATGTTTCGGGTCTGGGTGTTGTGGGACCGCAAGTCCCTCGCAGTTCCTGATATCCACGACACAGGTTTACCTAGTGTGGGGTCAGGACTATGTGTGTGACTGTTGTTGTAGTATTCTGTTGGGTGATGTCATTTAATGATAACAGACCCACTCTTTTTATAGTATAGGCCGGCAACCGAGCACGTGGGTCACCTGATGGTAAGTGAACTCCACCGCCCATGCACGCCCGCAGTACCAAAAGGATCATGGGCGCGTTGCCGACCATAAAGGAAAGGGATAATTATGGAATTGGGAAAGGGAAGGGGATTTGGATTTTTGCGGATATCTCACTCGCCATACGAAACGCAGCAGCAAGCTGCTACTTTACTTTGATTTTCTGTGAGACAGTGGTAACGACTCGGACGAGCCGGCCCACTCAAAATTCTACTCACTACTTCTGGTATTCCAAGCAATGACTTTAACTTATAGTACTAGACCGGTTGAGCGGTACATAGAAGTTGCGCCACTAAGTTACAGTCAATTCACCGTAACTCAATATTAATTCATCCTACCCGTTATGACATATTTTAGTGTCGAAATTCCCTCCCTCGTATGCGAGAGGCCGGCTGGGTTGGTACCACCGCTTTGTCTATTTCTGCCGCCAAGCAACAGTGTGTAAGCACTGTTGTGTTCCGGTGTGAAGGACATTGAAGCCAGTGTAATTACTAGGCATTTTGAATCTATTCTTTAATTACACCTCGGTGTGACGAGCGCAGTCCAGTGCCACGCAGTGCTTTGTAATTTAAAGTTCTGTGTGATGTTGTTTCTGTTTCTGGACAGGCGTGGCGCTTATCATTAGGCGAGCGACCTGCTTGACTCGTCATTCAAACTAATAAAAAAAATTAAAAAGAAACGTAGACTCTAACGAAGGGGTAGATCCCCCGATTTAAAGTTACTCGCCGAGATATGTAACGAACTATGCTTGGAGTATCTAATGGATAAAATCTGGAACCAGGTGATCCGTTGAAAAACTAAATAGGCCGACATAGACAGGTGAATTAGTAAGTTAAAATGGCAGCGGACCGGCCAAATTTGTCATCGCAATGATGGCCGTTGAGGCCCAAAGGTGACTATATATACGTAAGTGCAGTTGGTGTAAGGTGACCTCATGGCCGCTTATGGAGAAGTCAGGTATGCAAGTTTCCTTACGATGTTTCCTTATACTTTAAAGCAAGCGATAATTAATAATCGATACACACGTAACCCAGAAAACTCAGATGTGTATACTCGCGACTTTCGTCTCGACAGTCCGCACCACTCCCCGCTGAGCTATCGCTCCTTTTTTATGGATGGGTACTGTCAAGTATGCATAGGGATGTCAATCAAAGAAATATATTGTACGATCGATAATGTAATGACTGACTGAATGAATGATAAAACATCTGACATATGCATTATATTGTGACCTAGTTACATATTATCTTGTTGCTGGCAAGCTATAAGTGATTGAAATAGATGTTAAATGTTGTTGTGCACTTTGTTTAAATTATTACTCAAACCCCCCAATCTATATTTTAATATGACATCACTGTGTAATGTTCATACTACTCCGAAGTATGATGACTTTAGTTTGTTTTTGTACAATTCTTTATGGAGTTATCCTCAAGGTGTCTATTGGACTTTTATTAGAAACTTAATGTAAAACAAACTTAAATTTAATTTTTTTTTCATGATTTTTACACATAATATCATCAAATGGCCGCTCGAAATTTGTCTGTCGTCTCCAACAACGGCCTAGGTGAGATAGAGGGTACGATAAGTAATAATCAATAATAACTAAACACCAATCGTCTCTCGAACCCCTCTAGCTACGATTATAGCCGTTGCAGAATACGTAGACTTCTATCATATAATATAATGATACATTTTATAATATAGGGATATTGTGAAGACACCGGCCCTGCAGTTTTAACCCCGAGATTATTACTATAATCAACTAGCTGTTACCCAAGGCCCCGCCCGCGTGAACCCACTTTTCGCCCTTTAAAATGTAACTTTCCAAAAATCCGTTCTTAGCGGGCACCTACATTACTTACACAAACTACCAATCATCTGACCAAATTTCATGACCCTAACTTTAGTACTTTGTGAGATATCGTGATTAAGCCGTGAGTGGTATTTCGATTTTATAGTATAGATTAATATTATCGAAATTTTGTAATCCTACTTCCTACTACTATTATAAATGTAAAAGTTTGGATGTTTGTGAATTTGGATGTTTGTTAGTCAATCAAGCCTTAACATGTGAACGAAAAAAATCAAAAAGATAATAATACTGTAATAGTTAATCTGGGGATTCTGTACATCATCGTACGTTTGATCGTAATATACTTACCTATAACTAAAGTTTCATCACTTTTTTGGACTATATAATATGATTTTTTCTTTTATTCCTTTACGTAAATCAGAAAAGAATATAAAATGTATGCATATGACACAGCTTATGCTTATGCTATGAATATGTTGAGAAAAATGTATAGAGTGACATAAATCAATTTTAACTAATCTATTTAATTACCTACTTGTAAATTAAAGATTAACTATTCATTACCTACTTTAAAGAAGACTCTCTTTAAAGTAGGTAATTAAGACTTCAAATTCACAGCCGTGACAGACCGTGTAACTAAAAAAAGTATAGTGATTTCTTAGGTTTACGCGAATATTACACATTGAAATAAAACTAGTTTATACGGATTTTATCGCGGTTAAATTTTTATTTTAGTCCCGTCTCTCCCGTGACCACGAAGGCTGAAAAGCTTTCGAAACGTCGGGACTAAAATAAAAATTAAACCGCGATAAAATCCGTATAAACTAGTTTTATTTCAATAAAAAAAGTATGTTTAAAATAGGATGTTGTTTGTCATTATAAAGGCCTGTTTCACAATATTCGATTTAACCACCTATTACGTATAAGACAGCTATTTTGAAAGTACTCAGTAAACATCTTACTAGTTTCTGTCGGTGTTTAATTATGTATATGTGTGATTTTTGTATTAGGCCCTGTCATATTTTATTTGGTAAATAAATACTAAAGATAAAGATGGTAAAACAGGTTCAAAATTGTTCTATTAATTAGATAATTTAGACTCTAAAATTAATTCGGTTAAAAATACTTGTTTTTACAGGTAAATAAATCTACTATTTTGATAATAAACGTCACCAAAGAGAACCAATCAATCATCAAAAAATATTATGATTATTATTATTATTTTTACTGAAAACAGCCAAGTGTTCCAATTAATGTAGGTACGCTAAAATACAAATATCATGCCTATATAAATAATAATAAATACAAATATTTTCCTGTAACCATTTTCGGTTTGAATAAATCAGCTACAACACACATACCTACAACCGTGGGTTTGTATGATATAAGTGGTTTTTTATACATATAACTATAGGTTTTTATTACACCTATAAATGTTTATTAAATTACCGATTTTATTTACGTTAATGTCCAACAAAATAGATTTGGGTTCGAATTCCTCTAAACGGCCAAAGTCACTCAAATATTACCTAACTGTCATAAAATCCCACGTTATTTAGAACAACAATGACAGTACAGATTTTCTTCAAACATAGGTAACAACAATCTCGATTCAACAAGCTATCAAACAAATAAAACTAGTTAGGTTGTGAATAATACTCGAGCTTGAGTGCATATTGTGAGGTTTAGTAAACTAACCATTAAAATCTTATCCAAAATCAAATTATTTATTGAGTCCATGTAATGTTATACATCATTTAAATTCAGTAAAATTTTGAGTTAGGACTCCTGTTTCGCTAGAGAAGTACGGGCAAAAAACTCTAACATTGCTCTTTTCAAAACTGATTTACAATATTTGCACTACATTAATAAAATTTATTTTGAATTAGAGCAGCTCAATTTATGCTAACGAGGAACATTATAGTATAAAATAATGATTATTGTGCATAATGCCCATGATCACGATGAATAGATTAAGACTATAAAGTAAAGGTCATAACAAAAAATAACAGTTTGAGCAGACCAGTCCACACAAGCAGCACCCGTTCACGAGTTACGGGGAAGTAACCGAATCAAAAACATCTGTAACTTTTGAACGGTTAAACAGATTTTCTAGGTTGGTTGGTTTTTATCTCGATTAAACTAGCTTTCAAACAAAAAATACATATTCAAACGGACAGCCTCCGTGGCGCAGCGGGCGAGTAGCCGGTACCGAAGCGAGAGGTCGTAGTTTTGATACCCGCACTGAGACAAATGTTTGTGTGATTCACAAATGTTTGTTTCAGGTCTGGGTGTTGTGGAACCGCAAGTCCCTCGTAGTTCCAGATGCCCATGATACAGGTTATTCTAGTATGGGGTCAGAACTATGTGTGTGACTTTTGGGTGTAATTATTTATTTATATGGTCCTTTCGTTTAGGCGCTACAATGCCACATACACAAAGAGAAAGAGAAAAACAGAGAGAGGCAAAAATCAAACTTATAACACCCCTCTATTTGTCAGAGGTTCAAAGTACTTATAACCAACCCCATAACACATCCAACCCTATACTAGAAAATAACGTAAAATGAACTTTAACCTTCGTATAGAGATAATATAAAATTACAATGCACATTTAAATTAAACCCTCAAAAACTACGACGTGATTACCATTCACTATTAGAATACCTTTTAAACGGTAAAATACATTTAGGTACGATATTAAAACGCGCTTAACTGGCTTCTGCATTTATTTTAATATTATATTATGGCATAAAATACAATGAGCTTGGCTTTACAATCTTACTTATGGATATTTTCGTTTTGTTTAGCACGTCTCAATATGGCTTTTTAATCTGTAAAGTTAGCATTGCAGACAGTAATTATACAATACTGTTTACTGTACTTTAAAAACTTTGACATACGCACACACGGCTGTAATCTCCGAAGAGTTAGGCAGAGGTGTAACCAGTACCCACATTTTGTCGAGCGTATCTCTTTGCCATTAAGGGGGTGAGCCTATCGCCATATCGGGCACGATTTTAGACTCCGGGCTGATACTCAACATTTCAAACTTTTCATATATACTTTATGTACTTAAACGCTACTCAACTATTGGCCAGTTGTAAAATACTACTTATTGCTACTTATTTACAACTCTAAAAAAGAGGATCTCAAATATTTAACATGGTGATAAATATCGGAGAAGCCTTTGACTACTCAGTTGATAATCTGTTACAAAATGAAATCTTCTTTTTTACTGCGTCTGGTATTATGAAAGGGGAAAAATTGATTTCTCTGACATACTAAAAGCACTTGCATCTTCAATTCGGTATTCTGTGGGACAGTGGTAGTAACGCGATACAAGTTCTTTAAAACTAAATTCAAACATAAAATTTGTGTATGCTGTACACAAACAATATACATATCTACCCAGTTCATGTAGTATATAGTATACGGAGTGATGGGAACATTAATTGAACGTATGTATGTTTATAATATTCACAATAGCGGACAAACTAGATGTAAATTAGTATTCCTTGTACTGAGTGTGTGGGAGGCGCTGTAACATGCGGTCTCTGTGACAACGCTCGTATGTTGTAAATGTATTTGTAATACTGCTAGTTAATTGTCAATCTTGATAGAGCCATGCTGTAGACCATTGATATATTATCTAAAGATGGAGCCATTATTCTACTTCCTAAAGTGAAAGCGAGATCGCGAGATACCAAACATTGGTAAAAGAGAGAGACAAAAGGCTTCTTTTTTGTCCCCGTCGTTATTTTGTTTGTCAATAAGTCAGATTCATTTGTTTGTCATATTGTCAGTCGGTTGGTTTGACAGAAAATTTTATTCAATAAGTTTTGCGAGATAAAGGAATTGAAGACGCTTAAAGTAAATATACACATTGATTGACAAAAAAAGAATGGTGGGGTGTAGTGTGCTAGGCTGTAAAAGCCGTAGTGAATGACAAATTGCCGGCATAACCTTTCACTCGTAAGTAGTTGAAAATGTTACTATTTTCCTGTTGTAATGTCATGTGATGTAAAAATTTGTAATTTAGCATCGAATCCATTAAGAATATAGATTAATAGAGTAGTTATACTCAAAAATTAAAATCGTTTATAGGTTTGGTGCTGGCAGATTTATTCAAACAATGTTTTATTCTACTATTTCAGGTATTTCAATGTAGGTTGAATTGGGAGCCTGCAAAATATACTAAAATGTGCTATGAACATTTTAGTGAAAGATAACCTATGTAAAATAATTGTTACATGCAGAAGCAGTGCCAACAAAACTTAGACATGTGAGTATATATAATTTAAGTTATTGACCGCTGCCCCGATTTTGTTGGTATTGTGATTGCACTCTGAGCAATGTCAAGGAGCAATTCAGCTATGGTATATTTGAATAGCTGTTTCGGGTGTAAGTCTGGGTGTTAGATATTTGTATGGCGGTTGTTTACCTTAGTATCCTCAATAAAACTAGTATTATCATAGTGTTTTTGGCATTATCTGCAAAAATGTTAATTGTCACCTTACATATGTTAAGTTATTTATTTAATTAAATGTGCCTCCAGGTACTTCAGAAGATGTTTCCATTACAGAACAACCTAGTCCATCTGCATTAACATCAACCCATAAGAAGAAAAAAATAATATTAGGTCAAAAAGCAAGATCAGTTAAACTAATGAAAAATTGCGTGTTGTGCGTGAATCAAAACATAGATTAGTAAAAAAAGCTAGCTCCGTTAGAAAGTGGTGTAGCAGAGCTAAAGTGTAAGATGAAAATGTATTCAAAAGAGTTCGATTTACTATCAAATAATGAAACTGAATATGCTGATTTTCTGAAACGGTATACTGATATAGAAAACTGCCACTAAAAATATTCACCCGCACTAATAAATAATAATAAATAAATACACCCAACAGTCACACACATAATCCCGATCCCACACTAGGTAAACCTGTATCGTGGGTATCAGGAACTACGAGGGACTTGTGGTCCCATAACACAGATCAGTAACAAACTTTTGTGGATCACACAAACATTTGTCTCGGTGCGGGAATAGAACCCACGCCCTCTTGCTTTGCAGCCGGTACTCGCCCATGGCGCCACGGAGGTTGTCTTTAAATTTTATAACAGAGTTTTGTTTTGTTTGTAAATTAATACTTAACTAAAATAGATAGTGATTTCTTTTTACCAGCCTCAGTGACCCATATGAGTGATACATATAGTTCGGGTTCAAAAGCTACAAGCATTTTTTTCATCTATTTTGTCTACAGTATAAATGATCCGGCTCGACCGAATTGTTACCACTGTCTCTCAGAAAATCGATGTTAATTAACGACTTGCTGCTGCGTTTTATACAGTGAATGAGATATCCGAAAGCCCAAATCGCCTTCCCTTCTCAAGCCCATAATTATCCCTTTTCTTTAAGGTTGGCAACGCGACCATGATTCTTCTGGTATTATATGGGCGTTCATGGATGATCACTTACCATCAGGTGATCCACTTTCTCGTTGCCCAGCCTATGCTATAAAAAATACATTTTTAATTAAGAAGAAGTAGTTTTGAGTTACCAACGTTTTTCCTAAATGCTGGACATAGTTGTGTTTTGCGTTACTTTAATGTGAGTTTAAACTTAAAAGATAGGAATTTGACAGTTGTGATATTTTTTCCCAAACATGAAATGGGGAAATATATGTAATGTAGCAACATTTAAAAAAATCTAGCTGTCTCATGTGCGGTCACGCCATGGCTCTATTTATAGTCAATATATCAATGCTGTAGACACTATTATCTTACGGAATACCGTCATGAAGTGACAGATTGGTGTTACGTTTCATACCGTGAGTAGGTACCATTTCCAGAGGACTAATCCCTCTATCCTTTACCGATACTCTTTACCCTTATCCTTACATTCCTTTTGAGTATTCATAGGCGGTGGAGATTACTTACTATCAGGTGAAACACTCGCTAATTTCCCGACCTCTGTAATAAAAAAAACTTCACCTCATCCACGCCGCATCTCTTCCTTATCAGTCTAATGGCATCAATACATATAATAAGAATGTAAGTTACGCGTGTGTGTACATCACTTAAATTTCCAAAAAAAAACTATTTGGAGATACTTAGAATTGTACTCAAATTTTCTGTATTTAGAAATCGGGTAAAAGTAATTTGAAATGACAAATGAAACTATTTAGTAACACATTCAGGTTAAACTTTATATGAAACTTTTTATGGAACGGAATACGACTGTGAAAATGAGTACACACATTGCTTCTAAAATCCCACTCGCGAGGGGGGAGGGAAGGGGTTGAATTCTATATATTCTTTACAGTGACACATTTGTGACAGTTTGGATGTTTGTAATCAATCACACTTTAACGGTTCAACATAAAATTTGACAAACAGGTACGCCAAGACATGAATTAAAACATAGGCAAATTTTATCCCCGCAAAAGATTATTACGCAGGCGTAGCCGCGAGTAGCAGCTAGTAATACTATAATATATTATTTAAAAAAATGTTGGACTCAAAATGAACTCACTTATCAAACGAAAATTGTCTATGGTATAGAAAATTGTTTATCGCCGTGCTTGACGAAGAAAACCAATTAATGTATTCAATAAAAAAATTAGTAATCGATTATAAAATCGAATTTTAATCTCCGTTAGGTGCATTAAACATAATCAAATAACTTTATAGGGTATTTGAAAATAATGATTTATTGGATTTTAGATTACCTTTTAATCCTTAGCTTAGGCTTACGAAATTCAATTATTGTATGTTGCTTTAATGTATTATTAGGTCCAAAATATATAGACATAGAAATGCGATGTTTAATGTATTCATGGTCAATTTAAAAAATAATTCATAATCTGTGATAAGATTTTACAAATAGTTTCAAAACAGGTTAAAATTTGTATTTTCCGACTCGAAGTGAAATATTACTTAAATCAATATAGTTAGTAGTCATTAATTAAATTGTTTTATTCAATTACGAACGATCCACAATTGGCCATCATTTCATCGTTGAATTTTGTATTTTATATATAACTAGCTGTCCCGCGCGGTTTCACCCGCAACTACAGCAGCGCCACCTACCGGGTCCAATTGTGAATCTAAACCATCCAGGGCGCCACCCAAACGCATACAAAAAAATCATTCAAATCGGTCCAGCCGTTTAGGAGGAGTTCAGTACACACGTCCAGTAAAATTATATATATATTTTTTTAACACCCAACCGTCACATACATAGTCCTGGCCCCACACTAGGTAAACCTGTATCGTGGGTATCAAGAACTCCGAGGGACTTGCGATCCCACAACACCCAGACCCGAGACAAATATTTATGGATCAGACAAACATTTGTCAAGGTGCGGGAATCGAACCCACGGCCTCCCGCTTCGCAACCGGCTATTCGCCCGCTGCGCCACGGAGGCTGATATAAAGATTATTAACTGCCTCGGTGGCGCAATTGTAATGCATACACGTTAAGACTGAGGCTGACGCTGAGGTCTCGGGTTCGATCCCCGAACGGGTAAAAGTTGTCCGATATGACGTTAAGGTCGCCCCTATTATATCAAGGGACGGAGATACGCTCAGCGAAATGTGGGTGTACTGGTTACACCTCTGCCTACCTCTTTGGGGATTACAGGCGTGAGTGTGTATGTATGTATTAATGTGAAAGCCTGCACGTTTTTAACTACAAATTGAACTCAATCACGCCTTAACGGCCGAACGGATTTGGATAAAATTTACCACACAGTTAGATTATGACATGAATTAGAACATAAGCTACATTTTATACCAAAAATAACATTCACGCGGGTGGAGCCGCAGGGATCAGCTAGTTTCAAAATAAAAGTTAGTCTTGAATTCAACTCCCTAGTCGCGCTGTGTTTTGTGTTGGTTTTTCAAACATAATTAGATCGGGTTTGATTCCCCAAAAGGATTGAGTAGACGTAAAAACTATCAACTTGGACTTTTCTGTAAGTGGTAGGTCTCTCAACCTCTTACGCCTGTATCCCAAAATGGGTAGGCAAAATAACAACAAGAGTACCTACTATTCGCGTTTTATCTGTCCCGTGTGAGAAGTGGCAAGTCTATCGCCATATAGGGCATAAATTCCAATGCCGGTCAACTAATATGACGTGTTTTTCGAATTAGAATCAATACCTACCATTCTTTGCCCGACGTGGAGTAATTTAACAAATTATGCGAACAAAAAAAATTTAAAATATTGTGTCAAGTAAAAAACAACAACTCCCTGAGAATGTTTAAATAAATAAATAAATACACCCAACAGTCACACACATAGTCGCTGACCCCACATTAGGTTAACCTGTATCGTGGGTATCAGGAACTACGAAGGACTTGCGGTCCCACAACACCCAGACCCGAAACAAATATTTGTGGATCACACAATCATTTATCTCGGCGCGGGAATCGAACCCACGGCCTCTCGCTTCGCAGCCGGCTATTCGCCCGCTGCGCCACGAAGGCTGTCTGTTTTATAGAACAATGGTCGACCCCTCATGCTACTCCACTGGAAGCGTGTGCCCAAGTGTGTTAGTTTGAATCGTCGCTCTAAGTGTTCGTATCGCTTTTAGGCATTTATTACATAAAAGTTTTTTAAAATTGAAGATTTTTATTTTGGAGTTTGTTTTGAAGACAATCTTGATCTATTTATGTATATCAGGTAAGCATATATAAATATAACTATGTTTTATATAAAATCTAGAAATCAAATAAAACGTATTGGTGAATTGAAATGCAAGTTTGGTAAATTTTTTTGTTGGTCAATTATCTTTTTTTGTGCTTAAAATGGTTTTTGTTGTACTTTAGTGTTCGTCCCATCATTGGCTTTGTTATTGTACTATAAAATAGAGTATTTATGCTAATTGAATACGATCGTAAATTGACCGTAATCTCCCGTGAAATCAAAGTTTTTGAGGTCAATGAATGTTATTACGCAAATCAACCGAATTCTCAATTTTATTTATTCGTTTAAATGAGATCTTATTTCGTTTCAGAATCTGAGGGTACCTACATCAGGGATTCGAGTAGTAACGCGTGGACTAGTTTTTGACAAAGTGCAGGAACAAGACTTGCCTACGCCGCAATCGGACCCATGACTTCACCGTTTTCACAAATAATAATACACCCAACAGTCACACACATAGTCCTGACCCCAAAATATAATTTGACATTGGATTAGAAAACATATTTCAATGCCAATTTGACGAAGACAACGCAACGCGTTTGCGTTAATGTAATGCGGGCGTGTTACAAGCCCACACGGTCATAAGGCCCATGACTCCAGCTCATTGATAACATATGAGAGAAGCTGCTCTGAGAAAATCCGTAGATCCGGCATGGCTAATAGTGCAATGGCTAAAACCGAGACAATCTAGAAAAACCGTAGCATAGATGATATTCGTTTTAAAACTAAAGTACGTCTGGTCCGTGCCTTGGTGTTTTCGATCTTTCTATATGGTGCCGAAACTTGCTGTACCAAAAGTCATTACAATAGAAAAGTCGATGCTCTTAAAATGTGCTGCTGGCGAGGACTGCTACATATACCATGAACAAATACTAAAGACTAATGAAAAAATACTAAAAAGAGCTCTACATCACAAAAAGGTTGTCAGCTATCTGTCATGAACGGGCCATTAGTTTATTTGTAACCTGGAAAAACTTTTATTTTTGGGTCAAATGGAAAGGAAGCGCCCCAGGGGAAGAACGCCATATAGATGGTCAGATGCCGTAAAAAGGGATGTTTGTAATAGCTTTAACCATGCGGTCCAGACATCTTGTTACCGCTCAGCTTGGAGACACATATGTGGTCGTGATCCTCAGCACTGAGGGACCGACGAAGAAGAATAGAATAGGTAGGATAGGATAAATAGAAGCAAGTATTTATTTAATTCATTTCAGAATTATACACCATGAATATAGTTAATAAGTCCGCTTTATCTATTTGTTGCCACCATGCAGCAGTGTGTTAGCATTGTTTTGTTTCGGTTTGAAGAACATTGAGCCTGTGGAATTACTGGATATTATGGGACTTAACATCACATATTATTTTGTGGTGATAAGCGCAGTCGAGTGCCATGCAGTGCTTTAAAATTCAAAGTTCTGTGTGGTGTTACTTCTCATTTATCACCAGGCGAGCGTCCTGCTCGTATCGGCGTTCAAGCTAATAAAACAAACTTACCTGTTAGCAGTACTCTAAGTTGATCACTGTCGCAGAATATTGGGTCTTGTAGTACGTTGACTAATTGCTCCTTAACTTTGTTAGTTGCATTGCACCATAATACTCGGCCGTTCTGCGACCATTCTTTCACTAACATTTTTACACTCTGAAATCAATAGAAAACTAATAGAATCTTATTTTTTACCCTTGTTTGCTTTAGGAGGTCTAAGGTCTAACCCCTCTCATTAAGTAGAGTAGGCCCCGTGTCGAGCAGTGGGACGTGTGTAATATAGAGCTGGTATTATTTATTATTACTTTTACTGTACAACATTTTCTATCTATATATATATCTCTTAAAAAATATTGATATATTAATTTCGCTGTTTCAGTGGTATCATGTTCGTAATCACCAGCACTACCACTTGTATAAGTTTTTGGACTTTTTACAGAATATTGTTTACCATAGCGGATATCAGACATAATAAAAAACAAAAAAAATAATTGAAATATTGTGGGTACGAAATCATCGGTGCGCGAAACCCACTCACTTTTTATTAAACCCATGAACTTATTATTTGTTTTACAGCATAATCAAAATACAGAACTGTAATTTTAAGAATAAAACTGGCAAGTCTTAGCAAACTGAAGGCTTAAATTATTTACACCAAGATTAATAAAAACCTATATATCAGTCACGATATAAACGTACATAACCCATCAGCAACCACTCGCGTACATTTATGAAAACCGATCTACAGACGCGTAATTAAATGAAAACAATTAGCGGTACGAGCACGAAACCACGATATAGGCAACCATGTCGAAATTAACAACAAAAATTAATTACAATGTAATTTTCAATAATAACATTCTAGAAGTGCAGATGTTGGTAGATATTTAAGCCGGCGTTGCGTTGTGGTCCAAACGTCAACATTGCATACGATTTGACGTTGCGGCTTGCGGCCAACTGAATATTAAATTGGAACTAATACGTTACCAGACTATACGTTATTGTTGACAATGGTTGGTGGAATTAAAGCTTTTGACGTCTCCTGAGTACTGTTGTTTGATGTGTTATTCAAACTCTGCGGTGTTTAGTCTCATGGAAATTAAATACAATTCATACGAGAAAATAGGTGTAAACTATAGTCTCTTGAAAGTTGATAAATACAATATATACGGGAAAATAAATGTAAATTTAAATTATCGTCTTTTATCCAACCATCATTAAAATGCTTTGATGGTAGTTGAAATCATAATTACCCTCATAAAACAAATTTGATTTGAAAACAATTAGATTTATCAATATAATTAAATCCACATTAAATTTCCTGTAATAAACTAAAGATGTAATATACGTATATGTTATTACGAAAATCTCACCTGCAAAAACGTATAATCTAATCTGTACAAAGCATCACAATGCATCACTAACAAATTGCTAGATCTCACTGAACTTGCTCCTCCATTGTTACCAACAGCAACATTGGCGTGATCGTTGACTGTCGTTACATTACCAAGGTTGCCATTTATTTCAATCTGAGGCACACCTTCTGGTATTATTGTTAGTGTTTCTAACGTTGCTGTTGGAGGTATTTTCTTATTGGGGTTTTTTAACCCAGCAACTTCTGATCGAACTCTTTCTGCTCCAGCGAAATTAAAGTTTCCTACTAAATGTATTGCATAATGTGGTGGTAGGATGCCGTCCTGAAAAAAGTTTAGAGAAATAGTTACCAAATCAAAAGTATACATAGCATAGAAATGCCTATAAACGACAAGTTTGTGTCAAAAATAAATCGAGAGACATCGTTTCAAACAAACACGTACTGACATATAAATAATTACTAAAAATAGGATAATAGGAGTTATTCATAAGATGATACGGATATAATATTTTGATAAGGAGGTATAATAGTATAAATAACTAACTAAAAGTATGACTAACTAGCTAATTACTAATTAATAGTACTTATATTATATCAATGCTAACTATTATTCACACTGGCTTAACTATTATTGTTTCAAGCTAAGTTATTGAACCATGAAATAATATTATATAAAGCAACCAACTTAATAACAAAATATTAAAAGTAAAAGAAACACCCATGCAGTATGACAAAACTCTTTGTCCTCTAAGAAAAATGTTTTAATTACCCAACCATTTAAGATTATGGAGTTCGTAATGGTTTTATTTGGCGCAATTGTATTGTACTAAAATATATATCATGATACTACAGAAAGATTATTATTCTCATTGAAACAAATAATTGGCTGCTTCTGATATCATCATGCGACATTCATTCAGTGGGACAAACTTTACGATCGCTCAGACTAGTTTCATCTTGCGAAACGGGATAAGATATACAAATTGTTTCTCATAGTTTGTCAGCAACTTAGGATAAATAATTATTGTTATTAATTGTTCGTATAAAATATTGCATATTCATAAGCTGTTATGATGACGTTATTGTTTCTGTAGCTACTTTTGTCCTAACTTAATACAATTATTATAACTGTTCAATGGTCTGATTAATGATTAATAGTATGATTGGTGTGTTCATCCTAAACATATTTTACATATTTCATAGCGTCGGTAGACTACTCAACTTAGTGTAGTCCACATTAATTAATTATCATTGGCATAGAGGCATATATTATTATAGATGAATAAAGCAACTAATATCAAGAACGTTCGTAGTTCTTCATTTATGGCTTTATAGGCATATTCTGGAGCGGCAGGTGGCACAATCCATGAAATTAAATCAGTTTTTTTTATTGATACTGTTCATTTTGTCATCTGAAGCACCTAGTCAGACGTCATCATTTACGTCTTCTTTAAACTTACCATCATTTGCAAAAATAAATATTTAATCACATATACTCACGTCAACGTATTTAATATCAAGCGGAGGTCTGGAATTGTAGTAGAGGAGTAGCAACATATCAATTCCTACACCGCATATTAACCCCACCTCGATACTCAGCGCGAGGCAACACACAAATGTACCGACCAGAGGAATTAGATCCAACCCTGCGAACATACCGGACTGTTTTACATATCCTGATTTTAATAATTGATATGTAACATAAAATAATTTTAAAAATCTTAATATTTCAATCCAAAAAGTCGATTTGTGTAACTAAACATGTGTTAAGATAATTGTTGTTTAAATTTGGTTAATAATAAACGGAAAGTAAGTTACTTGTGAATATATCAGTTAATAATATCTAGAATGATAGGTTTTGTTATATAAGTTGTTAGTTGGTCACAATATTTGTGTATTTCCCTTTGGCTTGTTGTCAGCAAAAACTAAGTCAAATTGAACGTGACTAAAAATCATGTTGCATCGAATTATAATTATTGTGCGATAGGAGCAAGAGGATGACGATAACACTGTTTGCTTATTCTTTTATAGCACGGTTCGCGATGGCTAAGCTCCAGTATCAAGGACGATATTTGATTTAGAAATATTTCACCTTAATTCAATCTAAAACAGTTCAAGACTAACATTTTCAATTCAAGGACCATCTACAGGCCAAATTAGTACAAAATGTTGAAAACGTGCGAATAAGTAACTAATGGTAACTCCGCTCCTCCAGTTGTTTTGACGACAGCACCCTAATAAACTGGAGTTCACCTCCTTAACTGGAGCAATAACAATAACTTCCAGCGTAGTTGTAAAGGTCGAGTCCAAATCCTATAGGAATAATTTGATGAGACGCCCCTTTCCGTTGGCGGTCGCCCGTGATGAAATAACTGAATTACTCATTATAATCTTTAGTGAGATTATAGAGGCAAGGTTAAGTACCAGCCTGAATATGAAATTGGTTTTGATGGAATAACATAGTAGGCAAATATTTGAGCTCCGCCTAAGTAGCTTCTTATGTGGAAAATGTGCTGGATATGAGGTCACGGCGCTTGTATGGAGTTCAGTGTTTTAAAATATTCAGTAAGATAGGTTCAGGCTAAATTTCGTGAAGAAATGTAGCGTATAAATATGCTAAACGATTTTTCAACATACTATTTGATCCAGTAGTCTGAATTTTAGCTATAATAAAATCTTTCAATTAAATAATTCTAGTAACCGCAAATATTGAATATTTAAATCTAAACAGCTTTTTAGGACCACTCCATTTCAATTTCCAATTACCTTTAAAATTACTACTTAGGTAAGTACATAGTTTTAGATTTGCTAACAGTAGGTGGTCTAGTACGACTTACAAATACATTCACAGGTTTCGAATTCGTATAAAATTACAATTGTCGAAGTGTCACTATTAATGCATACTGTAAAAAAAATAAAGAATCTCTCGAAATCTTTTTCGTATAGTCTAAGACCAAAGAGAATATAACTATATCTACGACTAGTATATGATATGTCATATTAGTCGTATACTAGAGATTCTTTCTTTTTTACAGTATTAATTAATATATTACTCATAATAACAATTTTAATTCATACGAAATACGATAATGTCAGTTTTCGTTATAAAAAAACTGTCAATACTTCTACTAGGCCTACAGATGTCTAACATGGTAAATTCTGGCTGTTATTGTGAAGAAAGAAACTTAATTTTGATTAACAATTGTATTTGAATCCATCACTGTATCAATAACAAAATAATCATAATTAGTGTCGACAAAACAATCTCTTGTTATAAATCGCCCGACGTATAATATTGGTGTACAGTTTATTCTCCATGCTTTTAAGAGTAAGAATTATGGCTGGCACGGTGCCTGCTGTATAATGTATGGTAAAAGTAAACTTACTGTTGGTGTTCCATAGTTTCTTGAGTATATCAGTGTCGACCATGTGCAGCACGGCGCAGACGATGACGGCGGCGAGAGCGGCGCGCGGAATGAAGTAGAAATACGGCGTGAGCAGTGCCAGGGTTAGAAGTACTATTATACCTATTGACAATCAATAGTAGATGTTAAAATTTATTATGGGTTTTTTAGTTTCTTGGTTATTGTTTTTACACCTGTTTATCGAGATTCTAATGTAATTATAACGTGGTTTTATAGATAATAGTTATCAAGTAGAAAATAATGACAAAACACACACTACAGCACGTAACATGATTGTATTTCAAATGAAGTTCAACGATACACACATGATTGAAAATGTGTAACTTTTACAAAACAGCCAAACTAGCGACGCGGACGCGCACAAGTTTCACATTTTGTATAAAATTCTGAATATATAGGACAAGTCTGCGAGTAGTATATGAGTATATTTGAAATTGTAAAACCTCCACGGAACTTAACTGTGACGGTAAACTACGATGTAAACTTTTAGATTTATGAAGTTCCTACAACATAGCTGCCACACCGCACGTGGCAGCAATGATTTATATACTGGATTTACATTTGTCTTAGTACAATTTTACCTAGTTCTGTTAAAACTAATCCTCGGATTAAAACGCGCGATTTCGAACGTCTCTAAAGAGGGCCCATAAATCAGGGTTGCCGTTCGTCTAGATTTAATTCGATCAAGTTTTAAACGGTCTCGGAAACATCCGAGATATATCAAGCTGTCGAAACTTCAACATTATCATGATTGGACGGTACTCGGTAGATTTAGCTCGAAAACACTTTATGAATATTTTTTTGCAAAAACGTGCTTCGAAGTTACAGACCCGCATTGTTAATATTGGATTTCCAAAAATCTATTGGAATTCAATTGGGTCGAGTAAATATTCATTGGAAAGGTCTTTGAATAATGCAAATTCCAAACAATTGAACTTTGCAATCTGGCGGAATGCGACACACGATCTTTATAATGCCGCGCGCCCTTGAAACTATTTTCCCTCTGTATGGTGGGCCATTGTTGTCTCCGTAATGAGGTGAGGTGTTGCGTCGTAATGAGGTGTTTTAATTACATTTTACTTAATTTTTAGGTCGTACAATCATATAAATGTTAACCATGCGCATACAATACCAAGAGTCTCTATTTATATGCATCTGCATGAATGAAAGTATTCTAATTATAATTTGTACTGATATATCAGTTCGAGCAGAAAATTATGCCAACTACAAACGAAGTAACTAACTAACTTTGTAAAATATGAATGCGAACTTTGTAATATTAAGATGCCCGTAGCATCCCTAATTGAAGACAATCTCGCTTGCGTGGCGCAAGTACATAATCAATTCAGTGGATACGTTTTTTTTTATAGTAAAGGCCAGCAATCGAGCAAGTGGGTCACCTGATGGTAAGTGATCTCCGCCGCCCATGTACACCCACAATACTAAAAGAATTATGGGCGCGTTGCCGACCTAAAAGGAAAGGGATAATTAAGGGATTGGGAAGGGGAGGGGGTTTGGGCCTCCGGATATCTCACTCACCGTACGAAACGCAGCAGCAAGCTACTACTTTACGCCGGTTTTCTGTGAGACAGTGGTAACGACCCGGACGAGCCGGCCCATTCGTGCTGTAGGACACAAATGTCTACAGCGTGGCTCTACCACAGACGCTCTACCGCTCTCTACGTTTAAGTTTTAATCACATTTTTAGAGAGATAGCCGGCTCCATACCTCAAGCTATACTCGTAGACGATATCACAATTGACCGGAGGACCTAAAATATAATACCTACTAAAGAAAAAGGTAAATTACATTTTATAGAATATCTATGTAGAAACAATAATTTATTACGTCTTAAAAATAATCACATGAAATTTTATACTGCGTTTAAAAACATTAATTTCTTTATGAGGCTTTCTTTATACTTGTAATTTTTATTTACGATCTTACTTAAAACTTGCTTAAGTGATTCACATATATTTTAAGCGAGAGGTCGTCTGGATTGGTACCACCACTTTGTCTATTTCTGCCGCTAACCAACCCAGAAGGCATCTCGCATATGAGGGGCCTACCACCTTGTGATTGTGATTGATCGAGCGACCAACATGTTACGTTATACGATGTAAAGCTAGAATGCAACGCGTTTGGACGGAACACAACAGTGTTACAGTCTATACGTATAGAAAAAACGCAAGACGATATCGCTTAGACGATGCGACGGAACGTTTGAATTTTTGCATTCTACGGGGGCTGTAAAGAAGTTGAAAGACGGTAAAAGTAAGCCGACACGGGCAACTAGTATAAAATATTCAGATATTTTATGTTCACTGGGACCAAAGTTTAAAACTCTCTATTTGAATAAATTATGTCTTAGACTCGGATACATCGGAAAGCTGTTTAGAGACTCGATGTAGAGATCTGTAAATATACCGCCAAATAAATAACACTTTCAAAGAAGAGTCGATATTCACTCAAATCAAATCCCAGGTCAGCCAATCACAATTTTTAGTGTTCGAGATTTTTGAGTCGAAAAAAATCACACATGATTATAATTTATGCACAGTATGGCGTTAGGCTCGCCACCTATCCCGCTCTGTGGTTTTGGGGACGGTATACCCAGCCATAGATACATAATACAATAATGTGTCTATGACCCAGCTTGTCGTAAGAGGTGCTACTAAGTATTACTGGTGGTAGGTACCACCATTTTGTCTACTTCAGCCGCCAACCAGCAGTGTGTAAGCACTATTGTTTTTCTGAATTATTCCTATAATCTTAAATTAAACGATGCAACACAATGAGAGATAAATAAAATTTTATATAGCAATTTTCGCGTAGTTACTAAAGACAATATGATATTACACTTGTGTGCCTTGCCTAATAGTACTGTCTTATCATCTCTTATAAGATCACTTGATGTGAAATAAAAAAAATTGTAGACAGTAACTCCAACACAATGATAAATTAATATCAAATTGTTCTAACAATGTCGTAGAACATCGAGAACTAAACAATACATCGACAAAGTGGCCGCTTAGAATCAAACAATAACAGATAACAAATTGTTACAAATTATAACAACAAAGAAGTGGTAAACGGAAACTGAACGTAGAAGCGCCCGCTCTAACTCAATTAAACCAATTAATTGAGAACCTTCCGAATATGAAGATGCTACTCGAGAACAAGCTTGTTCATTTTCGACTACCGTTGGGATTCGTATTGCACAGTTGGTATATATAATATTTCTAGTGATTTTACCTGACTTAAAAAAGAGGGCAGTTCTCAATTTTGTATTTCTTTATTTTTTAGTATTATACTCGATATATTTTCTAGTATAATTCATAGCAGCGATAGCTCAGCGGGGAGTGGAACGGGCTGTCGACACAAAATTCGCAGGTTCGTAAATAGCCCTAAGAGCATGCACCTTAGAGTTTTAGTTACGTTTTCAAGTTACGTATGTATTCATTGTAGATTATAGCTTGCTTTAACGGTTAAGGAAACATCGTGAGAAAACCTGCATGCCGGAGAAGTTCTTCATAAGGATTTGGAAGATGTCTGCACACTTCCTAACAGCTTCGAGGCATCAAAATGTATTCCAAAATAAGTTGTAAAGACTTTCGAAATAGATCTATATGAACAATTAAATCAGATGTTTAATATTAATAATATCGTTTGTCTCGACAATTGGCTTTATTGACTCGTAGCCCTACTGTTTCAATATAGTTTTAGAAACTATTGTTTGTTTTATGGGGTTTTGTTTTAACTATTAGACTATTAATATGATTTGATTACGAAATATAGAACCATTCTGAGAATCTAAATTGAATCTTGACAGCCTCCGTGGCGCAGTGGGCGAGTAGCCGGCTGTGAAGCGTGAGGCCGTGGGTTCGATTCCCACACCGTGACAAATGTTTGTCTAATCCACAAATATTTGTTTCGGGTCTGGGTGTTGTGGGACCGCAAGTCCCTCGTAGTTCCCGATACCCACGATACAGGTTAACCTAGTGTGGGGTCGGGACTATGTGTGTGACCGTTGGGTGTATTTATTAAATATAATTTAAAGTGTTTTAAAGCATATTTCGCTTTGAAACAGACTTAACATAAAAAGAAGATAATCGTGTAATATTGTATAAAATAATGTGCCTACTGTAGAAATCTAATTCAGCGTGCGACCATGAATTGTGAATTTAACTAAAATAAAGAAAATGAAACTTGTCACAATGTATCACTTTAGCTGAACTTTTTTCGAGATAAAGTAATATCCAATCTTAAGATGCAACGTCAGTTAAATTTCTATGATCTAAGACACTCACCCGTGTAAAAGCCAGCTGCCGGTGTCCTCACTCCCGACGCTTCGCTTACAGCGCTTCGCGTAAACGACCCGTTCACTGGGAATGAACGGAAAAAAGCGCTGACAACGTTGCAAGCGCCTAAAGCGATGATCTCCTGAGTAGCATCCAACGTTCTACCTTTAGCTGAAAATATAGGAGATATCAACTTTGTTACATCGAGGCTTGTTTTAACCACCGCGACCGTTGTCTTCAAGCAGATTATAAATTAATACGACTTATCTTCCAATTGTTAAGATATTTTAGAACCATTATAAAATTTTGCTGCAGATAATAGCCGGTGTTCCGTGATATTGTGGGCACAAGAGCGTGTTTTGGTTGCTTGGATTTTAAGACAAATATAAAATTTAAAACGACCAAGTCGCCGCGTTTCTAAAAATATTTTATTGCTTTTGTCTTGTTTTTTTATAGCACAGGCTGGGAATCGAACTAGTGAGTGACTGATTTCCACCGTCCATCTATACGTCATCGATCTTAAGGAAAGGCAATGGAGATTAGGAAGGGGAGGGGGATTTGGGCCTCAGGATATCTCACTCACCGTACGAAACGCAGCAGCAAGCCGTCACTTTACATCGGTTTCTATGAGACAGTGGTAACAACCCGGTCGAGCCAGCCTTTACTGTACACAAAACTGTCTACAGCGTGGTTCTGCCACTCAACAACAAGTAAACACTAAGTACAACGATTAATTATAAAGAAGATAGCATATTCAGTATTATGGATATACAATATGTAAAAATACCTCCTGTTAGTAATAACTAACAGTAGCTATTTTCATCAACATCTATATAATAATATAGACAATTTTGTATTACTTCTTCTTCTCCTTCTTCTTCTTCATTTCATTCCTCTAAGGTCGGCTATTGCCGACCATCCATTATTCTGGTGTCGTGGATGTTCATGGGCAGTAGGTGATCAGTTAACTAGTTGGTAGGTCTCTCGTATGCGAGGGGTCGTTTGTGTATTTACCAAGGCTTTATCTATTTCTGCCGCCAAGCAGCAGTTATGTTTTGCTTTTAAGGATATTGAAGCCAGGGCAATTTTTGGAATTACGAGCGCAGTACAGTGCTTTGTAATTCAAAGTTCTGAGGTGTGTTGCTATTGTTTATAGGTGTGCGCTTACAGTCAGACGAACGACCTACCCGTCTTGTCATTGAGTTGTATGAAAAAACACTTAACATCAGATGACCCATTTGCTTGTTTGCCGACCTCTACTATAAATAAAACTATTGATAAACCAATAATAACCAGTTAGCAACTGATATATAATGTAAATAACGCTCTATTACGGTTACACCTTGGCCTACGCTTACTTAAGCTTCTAAATCAACAAAACTTCTAACGTTAACTCGCATAATTAACAATTATACAAGTTACGCCTAGTTAACAACGGTCTCTGATTCATCGTTTCACCTGAAAATTTGTAGATGCTTGGATATAATATAATCTTTGAATCATTTATATTGGGCAAAAATATTGTGATAAAATCGTTTGACTCCCATAACCGCAACATAAACCAAGTGTCGCCATTGCCTCGTCCGTTTGTCAGCATAGTGTACTTCGTGCAGGTGAGATTGACTAAGATATTGGTGGCCCACTTACACTACAAAAATATTGTGATAAAGTCGTCATTTATTCGATGTCCACTACCATAACACAAATCTTATGAAACTTTCAGCCAGCTACCTATCATGGCAATAGATAAGAGTTTTTTTTTAAAGTAAGACTGACGTAAGTGTAGGGTTAGTAACAACATTCCTTCTATCTTTGGGTACAAAACCATAAAAACACTAGGAATTACATACAGTGTGTTTATAAATAGACGGTTAAAACTTGAGATTGCAGTTATAGTCATCTGAAGGCCAATTCTCGTAATTTTAAACGTTCAAAATATCATTCCGATCTAATCTCAGCGTCAAGAAAGTTGCAAATGGCATTATCTTAAACCAATAATCAACGTCAAATGCACCTAGCATTAGTAGTAGCATTATACCGTTTTGGCTTCAGTCAACTTTTATTCTACATTCAATCTCATTACGATTTATGTTCACATTTGAAGTTGATTATTGGTTTAAGAGAATGCCATTTGCAACTTTCTTGACGCTGAGACTAGATCGGAATGATATTTTGAACGTTTAAAATTACGAGAATTGGCCTTCTGATTGCATTTCGAGCTCGTAACTAAATCTGTGATAACACAAAGTATGGAACACAAAACCGTTTAATGATAGCATACATATATATATATACGTACGCATTTACGCCTGTATTCACCGAAGGGGTAGACAGTGGTGTACACTGCACAATACACCCACATTTCGCTAAGCTTATTTCCGTCCCGTGATGTAATGTGGGGCGAGCCTATCACAATCTCCGGCACAGTTCCAGACTCCGGGCTGATACTCAGCATTTCGTAATAGATAAACCCAATATCACGTTTACCCGACCTGGAGATCTAACCAGAGACCTCAGCTACTGCGCCATCGAGGCAGTTTAAGATTTAAACTAAACTAAAATCATGTACCTACATACGTAAGTTTGAAATTTCTAATACCACCTATTTCATAAAAATCATAAACTAAAATCGTAAATCGCATATAAGACATCGTAAACTTCATTACAACATGGCGAATACCTGCATATAAAACGTGGATATATTTCTTAGTGATTTATATTTTGTTTGTAGAAATAAAATATTATTATTATGGAGTCACGTACTTAATTGTATTTTATGGGTTTTACAATACTACGGTATGGTAATAATGACTACACAAATGAATAAATATTATAGTGCATTAGTTTCATACATTTATACTGATAATACCTTTACACTAGATGAGAAATTATATTTCACAATTAAATTGTTCAGTTAACTATTAATTTATGAAATTAAATAGTTATCTATCAAAAATAATTATACAAACCATTATTTAAGATTAAAACAATGGACTGACTAATTACAAGGCTAGTCCTTCAACGAGATCTAAGTCAAATAATTTACGTTAATAATATAATTTCAAATAATAATTCCCACAAAGTTATATGCAAAAAAAAAAAAAACAGTTAGTTATATTAAAATTTTTCAAACGCAAACGAAATATTATTCTAAAATATAGCGAAATATCCGCTCGAAACCCAGCAGCTTTGCACGGAAATCTCAAAGGATTTTATTCAGGTTTACTGTTTTCGTCTAATGTAGATAGCGTGACACTGCGAGATTCTCGACTCAGTCAGCTTACGACTAATCTTAGTAAGTCCGAATGTATAACAGAGTAATAAAATAAAATGTTCTGCTTTATCATATGGAAATACATAGTTAAATAGGACATATATTTATACTCTATAATTCGGTCTGGAGAACGCTCCCATTCGCTTTCTTCGTCTATTTATTTTTTGGTAAAAACGTTAACGAAATCATTGAATTATATTTAAATGTGTTAGTGTAATAACACAGTATACTTAAGCGGTATGTATTAGTAAGCGGCGACGTGCTGTAATGGTAAAAAGGTGCCGTACCGAGTAACTATCACCTTTGATAAACCACCGGGTGATCGCCAATCGTTATTTTTATGGTAGAATTTTCTTAATTGAGATTGTTCTTTACATTTGAATAACGATTCTGATAACGTGGTTAAAAGGAACAAAATGGTTTTTGTTACATATTGTATAGTTATCATCCCTGTATTAGAGACGTCTTACTCCGGAGCGAGAAGCCGTGGGTTCAACAAATGTTTGTGTGATCCACAAATTTTGGTATCGGGTCTGGGTGTTGTGGGACCGCAAGTCCCTCATAGTTCCTGATACCCACGATACACGTAAACTTAGTGTGGGGTCAGGACTATGTGTGACTCTTGGGTGTATTTATTTACTTACCAAAAGCCTTGGCGATGGCGACGTTGGATATTATACCAACTAGCGGGACGACGAGCAGACCCGAACCGAGATGTGAGAACATATCGCCTGCTGAGTAAGTGGTGTTTCCGACCATCGTGTTGAACGCGGGTACTTGAGGAGTTGGAAGTCCTGGTGTTATCTTACCTATGGATTGAATTAAAATTAATTAATGATTTCAATTAGTTTTATGTAAGCTAGATCGAAACCGTGATCAACTAAAAGCAAAACCGGCTTCAAATATTCATTACTAGCATTTACCCGCGGCTCCGCCCGCGTGAATAGTCTTTTCCGAAATAAAACGTAGCCTATAACCGTCTCCAGGGTACCGTCTATCTCTACATCAAAATTCATCAAAATCAGTTCAGTGATTTAGGCGTGAAAGCGTAACAAACAAATAGATATTTTTTTCATATAAAGTATCCTATGTTACTTCTTAAACCTCCAACCAAAGAATATAATACTGCCTCCAACAATATGGGTACGAAGTTTCATGATGATCGGTTAAGTAGTTTTCGCGTGAAAGCGTAACAAACAAACTTACATTCACATTTAAAATATTTGTATGATAACATTGTGAACAGAACACTTACGTGCCCTGTCATCGCTCGTGGATGTAGAGCTAAATAATAATAATAATAATAATAAAGGCTAAACATCATATAAATAAATGATATATAAAGCCTCGTCACTGAAGCCGAAAACGGCTAGGGAGATTATATGGATTATATACCTATGGATTTGTTGTTAGTATTAACAAGGCTTCCGAAACTGTCATATATTGTGCGAATGTACGGCATTGAACAGGTCAATGTACCATCAGTGTGAAAGGGTGTAATGACAAATTGATATCAAAAGTTGCAAAAAAATGGTTTTATTACTTTGTGTTTATTTTTTATTAGCTTGAATGACGAGACAAGCAGATCGCTCGCCTAATGATAAGCGCCACGCCTGTCCATAAACAGAAGCAACATCACACAGAACTTTAAATTACAAAGCACTGCGTGGCACTGGACTGCACTCGTCACACCGAGAGTTACTTTTTAAGACTCAAATTGCTTAGTAATTTCACAGGTTTCAATGTCCTTCAAACCGGAACACAATAGTGCTTACACACTATTGCTTGGCAGCAGAAATAGACAAAGCGGTGGTGCCAACCCAAACGGCCTCTGGCATACGATGGACCTACCACCTTGTGTTCCGCGCAAGCTAGGATATACCGAATCACTACGCATGAGAGCTGCTTTTACATTAACCGTGTCGCCGTCAACAGAGAGCACATGATGTAAATACAACGTGATCAACCGTACTTTAAAAAATATACAGATTTTGTGAGTGGTAGAGCCACGCTGTAGACAGTAGCAGCTTGCTGTTGTGTTCGGTGAGTGACATATCCGGAGGCCCAAATCCCCCTCCCCTTCCCAATCCCTTTTTTTTATGGTCGACAACGCGCCCATGATCCTTTTGGTATTGTGGGCGTAAATGGGCGGTGGAGATCACTTACCATCAGCTAACCCACATGCTCGTTTGCCGGCCTATAATATAAAAAAAGGCTTGGTGGTAAGTCCCTCGTATACGAGAGGCTGTCTAAACAGGCACCACTGCCTTGTCTAGACCAATCAGCATTATAATAGCATTCTGTACCAGTTTGAAGGCCAATAAAGCCAGTAAAACTACTGGGTATTATAAGATAAGTATGATCAGTATTTTAGAAACTATTTTGTAGTCATTCTTATTAGTTTTAATCTTTGCCTTAAATTGGGTTGATGGTAGTTCTAGAGTATTTATTGGCTATGAAGTCTTTTTGAAAGAAAGTAGCTGAAAATTGTGGGATATGAAATGGCGGAAGTTCCTTACTGTGAATTACATGATACGTCTCGTGGTGATGAGAGCAATGTAGTGTAAATTTCTGATTGCTACCTATTCTTCCTGTTTTGCGGCACTTACCATCAGGCGAGCGACGTGCTCGTCTTGTAATTCAGGTGAATAAAAAACAGATATTAAACATGTTTTATTTATACCATTCTATCAAATTCACGAGGTAAATTAGTACACAGACGCTAAATTCTGTTGTTTTAGGTACATATATCGATATTTGTCAAAACCACATCCAAAAACCACTTTACAGTGAAATCACCAAATTCATCCACAAACTTATAAGGTAAAACAACTTTTAATAAGCCATTGACATATTTAAACATAAAATTCACAAATGTGTTCCTTATAAACCCTTTTGATGTTACAAAACATAAACCAATTTAACAAGTAATAATAATTCTAGTCCTGTATTATACACGTCCCACTGCTGGGCACGGACCTCCTCTACGGAATGAGAGGGGTTCGGCCTTCGTCCACCACGTTGGTATAATGCAGGTTGGTATTAGGCCGGTATTAGACCACGCTGGCCTAATATCTTCGAAGTTCTTCGCGATGTTTCCTTCGTTAAAGCAAGTGATAATTAACAATTAACGCACACGTAACTTAGAAAAGTCAGAGGTGTATGCTCTTAGGGCTGGTTTCGAACCTGCGACTTTCGTCTCGACAGTCCGTACCACTCCCGCTGAGCTATCACTGCTTATATAACAAGTAATAATATTTTGAATTCTTAAAAAACATAGGAATGTATGAAAAGAAAAGTCACCAAGAAAAGTCTTAACTAGGTAGGTCCCTCGTATGCGATAGACCCTCTGGGTTGGTAACACTATTTTGTCTATTTTCCCCGATAAACAGCCGTGTGTAAGAAAATTTCTATTTCGGTTTAAAGGATATTGAAGCCAATAAAACTACTGCGCATTATGCTTCTGTTTATGGGCAGGCGGGCGCATATCATCAGGCAAGCGAACTGCTCGTCTCGTCATTCAACCTAATAAAAAACAGATATAGCGATCCAGCCACCCTGACGTCAGAATGGCTGACCACTATCATTGTTATTTTTCTTACTCTTTTTATACATAGGTATATACAAATTCTGACCTCAAATTTTAGGGATTAGTTTTCCCAGTATAATTTCCAAGCGAATACTAATATTATTCGTACCTCTACCTTTAGATATATAATTATGACGTGATTCATATTGTATGTACATCTTATCAGACAATGCCCTTTATAACTTTTTGTAAACTTGTGTCTGTTTATTTTTTAATAAGGCAAGAAACTTTAATGAGATAAGGAAATTCTTGACGATTTACTCACCGGTTAATATAAGGGGGTCCCCCTTATCTTCGTGAACCATGTATGCTAACACAGCGGCTAGAACGACGACCACGGCGTTCCTTGAAACGCCAGCAAACCACAAGAATCTTTGTAGAAATACAGTGCTCCGATGTTTTTTCTCATCATGTACCTCCTTAAATGTTATTTCTTTTAACGCCTGAAATTAAAAATTGCTGTACATAGTTTTGAAAATACTTTTACACGAGTACATGAATTGTACTGCATCCGATCCAAATCCAATCCGAATCCACAATCCGTAAACAACTTAGAGTTTATACGAGTACATTTTATGAGTTGGTTTGACCTGGGAGTACCAGGAGTATATTACCATTAGCAAGCTAACAGGAATTGATGGCCAATGTTTTTATGAATTATAATATAGAAACACCCAATACCACTTACACCCGACCCGGGGATCGAACCCGAGACTTCAGCACAGCAGTCGTACCGCGTATGCAGTACAATTGCGCCACCGAGGCCGTGTGATAATATAAGTGAGTATAATGTGAAAAAAATCGTATTACAAGACGTGATAACCATGTATAGAGCATGATAGATAGCGTTTGACGAGATTAGTTTATGACTACAGTACTAATTCGTAACTCCAACTTGTTGGTACAGGATTATTACAACGTAATCTCTAACAGCTGTGAAAATTAGTTTCAAAGTAAACTTGGGTACATCGGTTGGAGTATGACTTAAGTAAATTATGGGTTAATCGATGCCGGCGGTAGATTTTAACGAAGCTACTAACAACTAGCTTCAACTAAATAAATGATCTGTGTATATTTAAGTCGATGAATTTTGGTTTATTAGTTACTATTCAAATACGTTTAGCAACATAATTGGATCTTGTTTTAAATTACATTAATTAATTTATAAATTTAAATAAGATGTAATCTTTGCTGACTTATTCCGTGTATTCATTCTAAGCAATCGCTGTGCTCTTGACTTTAGTGTTCGTAATTAAACATATTTAGTGCTTAGAATTTCTGATTTTAAAGATAATATATTGAACAATAGCTAACCACAGTTTAATATGCGTTTAGGTAATAAAAATGACGCCAGACGTCGTCACCAGCCCCAATAGCTTATTCTTGGCATACACATTGAATGTAATGCAATACATAGATCGTCGATAAAAACAATCCTAGTCGTGGTCTATGATACACCAGCAGTATTATATTCAACTATGATGTACATATTCAAATAATCTTTATTAAATTGGAAACCTCCACATAATTAATACATTTACAAAAAAGAAATAATATAACTGACGCCATATTTCCGAACCCTTGTAATATGTTACATTACAAGACATATAAAAGACGTTATATGTTTGTTATATTTTTTACAAACCTAACACGTCGTCACCTGCGTACAAGGGACTCTCATTTACCCACAATTTTATGTGACCCTCGTATCCTTTGCTGACCCAATATTGTTTAACTCATAAATTTTTTATTTATTTATGTATCGCTTTTCCGGCACCGCAACGTATAAACCTATTTATAAGCACAATAACAATAACTTCCTTGTTTTAATTATTGCAGTATACAACTCCTTTAAAGGCTACCTCTATTGGCCGCGTTAAGCGTCAGTCGCTGGCGCCAGTTACGCTCTCGTCCGTCAACAGATAATGACGTCTTGCATGACAGATTTTCGAGTGTACGCACTTTGTAAATCTGTGGGAGTCCATTAATACCACGACGTCACTGACGCGCGTGATGCGACAATGGGGAACCTACCTTAGCTATTCAATATGTAATGTAACTATATATATATATATTAAGAACCTATTCTATTTAACTCGATAAAAATAGCTTTGTTGTTATTTCTATCGTACATTACCGTAGTAGGTATTCTTTGTTCGCCCAAAGAAACCCATTTGACGATCAAATTGCGTTATCGAATTCGTCTTCTCCGTTCTTCTATTACACTACATTGTACTGTGTGTGGGTACGACAATCGAACCGTATTTACTTTGTAACGGAGTTTGCGAACTTGCGGAGTGTTTGGTCGCACTGTACAAGGACAGTGTCGCTTTGACACGAAATTAACAAATATACGGTCTAAGTAACTAGCTAGCTAACTTGTCACTCACGGAGTAGTTCAATAGTGATATAACAGAACATATTTGGTATTTACAAACTTAATTATTACAATTAGCATCAGAACGTGGACGTCATATGAGATTAAATTTGGATTAATAATATCAGCACAGTAATTGGAGTGGAGCGGACCACCAACATATCAGGCTTAAAGCCAACCTCACCTGCACGTGGTACACTCTGCTGATTAACGGACGAGGCAAAGGCGAATCTTGGATCCCAGTGCGAGTTGTGGTGGGTCAGACGACGGGCTGCCCTGCATTATACCAAATCCATGATGATGATGATGAATGATGGGAAGGCGGACCGTGGCATTAAGCCGGAATAACACTAGACAGAAAGAAACTAATGAGGGGGTTAGAACTAAGTCCACCACGCCATTGGCCTAATGCGGTTTGGTAGACTTCACATATCTTTTTAATTCTGATGGAGAATTGTCACGCTTCCTCATGTTTTCCTTCACTGTTAAAGCGGGTTATAATTAACAATACACATATAACTTTGAAAAGTCAGTGGGAGGCTAGTTTCGAATCCACAACTTCCGTCTCGGTAGTCCGTACCGCTCTCCGCTACGCTATCTAATTTAGAATCTTTCTGCCTGGCGTTACACCGGCTTAATGCCATGGTCCACCTTCTCATATATGATTTAAGTAGATGAGTTTGGTAGTATATGGGGCGACCCGCCTTCTGACCGCCACAACCCGCAACGAGAACTAAGTTTCGCCATTGCCTCTATCTAATTTAGAATAATGTAGTAAAATAGAAAACAAAAGATTCATATGTCTTGCGGAAAAAGATCTAAATGGGGTATGTTGCTGGAAAGAGGAAAATTGTGTTACAAAGAACAAAAGCGAGACCAAATTATCTCCTAACAAACAAAAATTTTCTGTTTAATAGATTACCTCAACAACTTTTACGTTCTTTACGGGGCTTTCACAAACATTTATTTTATTAGTCCTGGGCTTTTAGGTAAAGGATGACAGCGGCAGGGAAATTTCCAGCTTTTAAATATTAGATTGGCTGAAATGTATATGGTCGTTGTATCTAACAAGAATTATTTTGGTGTACGTACTTTTTATTGTCGTTATCTTGATTTTATTAAAAAACAAAAAGTTGAAGCTTTTAAGAATGTATTACTGTTTTTATTCAAATAATAACAATAACAATACTAAGTTTTTCCACACCATCTCAAAGGGAAATAATTTAACACCGCTGAATGAAACCCTTACTTTTCTTATTCCTTAATTGCTAGCAACACGTCTCGTCATTAGGGAAACTTTGCGTAAAAAGTTAAAATGAATAGGGTGTTAAAAGTAACAAGTTGTGAATCATTTGGCTATAATTGTACAACTGTAATGAGATTTACACAGTCCTTCAACGGACTAACGTAGTCAGGACTGAGCGAAATTTGTTTTTTTTTTTTTTTTATAGTATAGGCCGGCAAACGAGCAAGTGGGTCACCTGATGGTAAGCGATCTCCACCGCCCATGTACGCCCACAATACAAAAGAATTATAGGCGCGTTGCCGACCTTAAAAGAAAGGGATAATAAGGGATTGGGAAGGGGAGGGGGATTTGGGACCCGGATATCTCACTCACCGTACGAAACGCAGCAGCAAGTTGCTACTTTACGCCGGTTTTCTGTGAGACAGTGGTAACGACCCGGACGAGCCGGTCCATTCATGATGTAGACAAAATTGTCTACAGCGTGGCTCTACCACTCGTAAATATAAATTCAACGTACCACTCGTAAATTTAAAATGATACTTAATGTAACTTTACAATGAAAAGATGAAGCCCTGAACTTAGTTAAGATTTAATATACGCAATCACGCCTGTAATCCCCGAAGGGGTAGGCAGAGATGTAACCAGTACACCCACATTTCGCCAAGCGTATTTCCGTCCCTTATGTAATAGGGGGCGAGCCTATCGTCATACCGGGCACAAATTCCAGACTCCGGGCATGATACTGAGCATTTCGTAATAGAAAAACCCAATACGACTTTACCCGACCCGGGGATCGAACCCGAGACCTCAGCGTAGACCTCAATCGTAACGCGTACGCATTACAACTGCGCCACCGAGGCAGTCGATTTAATGTGATTTATTTTTGTTATTATATTTTTAAATGTAGAGTCGAACGGACGCTTGCCTAATGGTAAGCGCCACGGCTATCAATAAACAGAAGCATCACAAGAACTTTGAATTTCAAAGTACCTACTGCATGACACTGCTCTGCGGTCGTCCCACCGCGACAAGAAGTTCATTCTCTTAACGTCCAATTATTGGACATAGGCCTAACTACTCCTCAAACCGGAACACAACAGTGCTTAGGTACACACTGCTGCTTGGTGGTAGAAATAGCAAATGTTGACTACAATATAACCAAGTTTAGATCCAACGTAAGAGCTAAGCATGTTAAATGCATAGACAAATTTTGGAATTTTTATGTATGTGCGCAACAATATAATGACCAGTTATTTCACAAGCTTTCAGTGACTTTTGTCAGGTTTTGAACGCCATATATTTTTGTATGTATGGTTCACTGATTTATGACACGTTAAAATACACAAGAGAGCTATTTTATTCCCGACTGGCCATTTTTGCTGATATATGAGTGTGGTTATTAGTTCACATATATTAAATCTTTTATTATAAATTTAAAATATCATACGCCTTTGTAATTTATAGAGTTCAAGCGATGTATTATTACATAGTAATTAGTGAGCCATATAATACATTGATAAGTATATCGGTGTATATACGTTTATAGATACCAGAAACTGTACTATCAAATAATAAAATACTTGTTAAAGTGTGAAGAAAAATCTACGATAATTATAGACTATGGATTCGTAAATCAACATGTAGCATCAAATCATTAAAAAGATATAAAAACAGTGATCTTTGGTTAACTAATCAAACAAAACGTAAGTGTGAACACAAAATCAAACAAAGTGACTTACCTTCATTCCCATTAGTACGATGCAACACGCCAAACTGAGCAGAGTATCCTGCATCCTTGTTTCACCGATATGCTCGAACAATCCCTTCCACGTCGATAGAAACGTTTCCGCACTAAATCTAAGTCCTAACAGCCCTTTGATTTGAGACGACGCTATGGTGAGTGCGGCGGCTGATGTAAAACCAGATACCACGGGAAGTGAAACAAAGTCCACCAGGAAACCTGAAAATTACGTAAAAATCACAATCATATATCAGCAGCACTATAAAATTACTGCTTCGATAAAATATTAACTGCGCACTTTAACAATACACATATAAATAAATAAATAAAATTAAATACTAACCAAGCTGCGCAACTCCAGCGATTAACTGGACAATTCCAGCTATGATGCAGAGCAATACGCCAAAGTCTGGATTAGTGCCGCTCGTATAGGTGAATGTAAGGAGTGACAGTAATGCAGTGGGACCAATGTTAATCTGAGGACAGGTGCCCATCACCCCGTACACGAATCCGCCGACCAAAGACGCATACAGTCCATACTGAAAAAATAAATTAACTGATAGTCTTATCTGAGAAACATGTAATATCTTTTTTATGAAGGAGGGGGTAACCGAGCAAGTGGGCCTGATGGTAAGTGGTCACCGCTGCCCATGGACAACATCAATGCCAGAGGAATTGTGCATTGTCGACCTTTGAGAAAAGAGTAGGCTATCTTCTTGAAGGTTCCTAAGTCGTACCGTTCTGGAAATACTGCAGGTGAAAACTGGTCCCTCAAGGATGCTGTACGGGTAAGAAAACTTCACGTAAATCGCACCACTGAGGAACGCTAGCTATCCATATGGTGGGGATCTATTAGTATTTAACATTCATACTGTTGAGAGCTTAACCAGTTTGTTTAATGACTAAAGAAGTAACTCGCTAGCTTAAACAGTGAAAGAAAACAAGAAGGAGGAAACCAACATACTTGAGTATTCTCGATATGAATTTTGAAGGTATGTAAACTACACAAATCCACATTCCAGCATGATGAATTGAGGTCTAACACCTCCTATTAATCGAGAAGCCACATACCCAGCAGTTGGAGAGTATATCATTCAAGAGGAGTTTGTAAATTTCACGTTATACTGATTTCCTCAGCTTGTACCTATGTAAAATATAAGTCATTAAACTTGTCTACTTTCGATATACCTATTATACTGTCCGCAGCTTCGCCTTCTGTCAGATATTCTCCAAATTTGTATAAGTCTGTATTTACAAACAGCTAGCAATTTTTATATAAATCAAAATATTTAAAATTGTATTTTGGCGAGAATACTTCACACGCATTGTGTACCCATCAGACGAAATTACATGAAACAAAAAACTTGATTGCAGAGCCAAATAAAGCCTGTATGTTGATAGGTAACCGCGTGTAGTGGCAAATAAACTCAAGTGGATCTGAGCCGCCGAGAGCCTCTTTTGCGGTGTTCAAACGGACAGCTGTGAGTCACTTCAAAAAATGAACTTATGACTAACAATTTTATTATTGTATCGACTATTTGCATAAATGTACCTACTATACTTTTTTGACAATCAGTAAAGCTTTTAAGCAAAATTGAAAATAAGGCTCGCTATACAAATATGTAATTTATTTACGGTTTTTCTACGAAACAGTTTTATGTAACAGACAAGTAAAATAGTGGAAAAACTAAGATATAAACCCAAATACGTGATTTGAAGACCTAATCGCTACTCGTATAGGACGTACAATAAAACATGACGTGTAATATAAAAATATCTACATAGTCTTCCCCAGTCCAAACCTGAAGTGAACATTTTACCCTGAAAATGTCACGGTCGTTCAATAGCTAAACGTGAGATGAATGCAAATGACAAACATTTCTCACTTGTCTCTGAACTGAGGTCATGATTAATAATTATGTTATAAAACAGTGTCTGAGAGGCAAAGTCAATGACCGTATGCCACTGGCACCCTTATTTGAAGTAAGAGTATCATGACAAGTGAATGGGTAAGAAGTTTAATGTTACATATAATTTCTTGATTTGTCAGGGATCGGAATATTGCTCTAGTTTAACTCATAACTTATCCACTTGTCATTGCTCTTATATCATAGTAACCGAGACTAGTAGTAATATTGTACTTTAATCTGCCGGGGATTAGCGCGAAAAATCTCAACTTGACAATTACTTAAGCGGATTACGGTGTGTTATATTGTGTTTGATTATTAAAGCTATTTTATGATGGTGTAAAGCAATCTAAGTTAAGAGATTAATTATATGATATGCAATATTACAGCGATACAAAAGTGTTGTTTAACCTCACCTTACCTTAATTTTGCTTCGATTAGAAGGTCGAAACTCGTCAACAATTTTAGTGAAAACTGTTGACATCTTAAGAAAGTCTTATTTCAACCATTATTTTATGGTATTACTAGCTGTTGCCCGCGGCTCCACCCGCGTGAATGCCTATTTCCAGGATTAAAGTAGCCTAGTGTGCGCATCAAGCGAGTCCCGGTGAGAAACGCGCTTGACAAAAATACTAATGTCGATAAAGGGTGGTCCACCCTTAACATTTAGGGGGATGAAAAATAGATGTTGGCCGATTCTCAGACCTACCCGATATGCACACAAAATTTCATACAAATCGGTCCAGCCGTTTCGGAGGAGTATAGGAACGAACATTGTGACACGAGAATTTTATATATAAGATATAATTTAATTATATTGTTATATTATGTTTCAAATTCTAGATTTTTATAAAAACTAAAATAACACGACGTTAACCATAAAAATTATTGAGGGAAAATGGGGTAAATTCTACCCTAATTTAGCTTTGGTGGCTAGTACAGACTAGATATAACCAATACACCCAAATTACCATGCCGGTATTTTTGTGGCGCGATGATTCTGTTTTTTATTTTTGTATCCAGATTTTGAACGCAATCCGCTAGCAACGTAGGTTTTCGGTTTTTGATCTAAGTTGATATTATGACGTGTTAGCAAAACTTGTAATTAAATAGTGGATTGGTGCTTGTTTTGTCTCAATAAAAAGTTCACTAATTAATTTTCAAAAGAGAAAATTTTGATTATTGGTTCCTTACAGGGCCAAATCTCACAATGGAAAATTATATGATACCCTATACTCAAAATTGCCTCATATATACACTGAAAACTGTGAGGTCTTGGGTGCATATCTCAGGTCCGGCAATCATAATTTATGACTGAGTTTTCAATTCGAAAAATCACATATTTTTGATAAACTACTTGATTAGAAAATTTAAATACTTCGCACAAATGTGGGGGACGACGATAGACTCGCCCCTTATAACATAATGGAATAGGAATAAACTCGGTGAACACAGTGGGTGCACTAGTTGCACCTCATTCAACCCCTTCAATAAGGCGTGAGAGCTTATGTCTATATTTATCTACTTCCGAGTGCGTGAAATTATAATGGAATGACAAGTTTCCATGGCTCCCTAGTGGGAGTATAATAGACTAAAGTGTTGTATGCCACTGAAAGCTAGAAAGTGCCAAACACGTCTATTACTTGTAGGAAGTTTTTGAGAAGTTGAGCTGTCCAGTAGTAGTTGAGTTGTAGGGAATAATAATCATTATACACATTCAAATTATTTATTGAATACATAAAATGTTATACATCATTTAGATTCAGTCAAATATTAACGCTACCGCTAGTTCTGAATGCTGTTTCGCTAGAGAAAAACGGACAAGAAACTCTAACGTTGCTCTTTTCAAAACTGATTTACAATATTAGTACTACATTAATACAATTTAATTTGAGTTAAAGCAGCTTAGTTTATACACATAAATTATATCCCATTGTTCAACTGCTCAATTCAGTTGAGTAGTTTAGTTGAGCAGTTGCTCTTTTCTTTCATTATCCCGGCTTAATGCCAGGGTCTGCCTTTTCGTAACATCAATTTTACGGTATTCGGTATGGCGACCCGCCGTCTGACTCCACAGCCCCCAGAACGGGAACCGAGTTTCACTATTACCTCATCCAAAACCAACCTCACCTGCACGTGTACCAGCAGCTGAGTGTACCACGTGCAGGTGAGATTGGCTTTGGGTCCGAAACTAATATTTGTGGATAACAGAACCATTTGTCCCGGTATGGGATTTGAACTGCAATCTCTCGCTTGACAGTCAGCTACTCGCCAGCTGCCTCACAAAGGCTGTTTATGTAGGGAATGTCATGTTTTATATTTTATCTAAACTAATTAGTACATTTGGAGTTACTGAACTCCCGCCTTGATCTTCTATTTTAATTAAATATAACAGACAAGTCCATTATTATTTAAATGAAATGGAAATTATATAGTAGTAATATTGTAATAATTATCTTTTTATTTTAAATAAGCTTCAACTACATCGAATAGTGTGACAGGTATTGCAGACAAGTAATTACAAACTCTAGTAAATAAGCTATTCACTAAACGTGATAAATATAAACAAACTAAAAACAGACTTAAAATACTAATTTGGCTTCAACACGGTGTACAATAAAATCTTAATTCCAATAAGTACCTACATCTATCATCTATCATACATATTTTTTCCAGCATAAATTCTATAAAATTTTACCGTCTCGTCATATTCACGTGGAGCCGTTCTGTATTCGCCAGTCGCCGCGGCTAACTTACAATACTAGAGGGTGCAATACAAACTTGCTCTTCTCTGGTCATAAACTACACCAGCATTTTATAGAGAACTCGAATCATAGAGAGGTAATTTCATGAAATATACATCACGTTTCAAAAGAAAAAATTATTTTCATATGACGTACCTGCATTTCTTTAACATGAGTAATCCTGGGTGTTGGTAGATGATTCCGGACCATAAAGCGCTAACGAATTGATGAATCTTTCCTTTAAATATTCTAAGAGTAAATATGCCTTTCAAGATGTTGAGGTACCACACCAGGTTAAACATACCACCATTGGTACACCGTAGTAATTAACTTTGAAGTGCTGGGATCGCTTTCTGGCTCAATTAATTATTTTCTTCTCGAGTGTCCCAGTTCAAAACACATATTTTGCTCTAAATTGGCATTGCGTGATTTACACATGTACAACACTTGAGAAGTATTGACGGTGTTTTAATTCACTACTTGTACCCGTTTATAAACAGTTTTTATGTTTAACTACTATGTGTAATTATCTATGGAAGACATCTTAGTTGACGAAGATCATGTGGTAAATACCATGACTATACCGGAACCCAAAAAGAGGGGCATATAAAGGGAGCAGAAGCAAGCCCAGGTTGCTAGAGGCAACAACCCAAAACCGACTAATTTGGACAATAAATAAATAATAATAAATAAATACAACCAACAGTCACACATATAGTCCCGACCCCACATTAGGTAAACCTGTATCGTGGTCAGTATCAGGTAGTATCAGGTACTACGAGGGACTTGTGGTCCCACAACACCCAGACCCGAAGCAAATGTTTGTGGATCACACAAACATTTATCTCGGTGCGGGATCGAACCCACGCCCTGTCGCTACGCAGCCTGCTACTCATCCACTGACAAAAAAGGGAAGAAATAAAAACGGGAGCAGTGATGAGGAAAGAAACATTTAAAGATCCCATGCAACTATGTAAAATTGCATATGCGATCACACAGACATTGATAGTGTGAGATCATCTGCCATTTGCCAAGGTGTACCTACGCGACGACTTACGTAATGTCATTATTGACTATTATCAAGTACAAGGAAGTGTCGAACGCAATAAGAATAATAAACTGAATAACTCGCAACATAATAAGGAAACAATGATAATAATACATTTTTGAAGCTTTGACATTTTCTGCTACATATCCAACGGTCACAGTTACAAAAGTTGAAAACAGATGCGAAGGGCAAGCCCTTCATATTGTTATTAACAAAAAAAACATCTCGAATAAGTGCAATAGCATTCCTACAAGGGGCAGCAAGTTCTTAAACAAGTCATTTTGTTTATCGTAAGTTAAACAAAAATATAAAATTCAAATGTTACACTAGTGTTTTTTGATAGTCATTTTTTTAAAACCGTAATTTACATATAAATTGCAACTATGCAAACACTATTATTTTATCCACACGTTGCTAAGTTTCAACATTTTATCGTTAAATTCTAAATAGAAATGCACTTTTTCGACCGCAGGTACTGAAAAATTTACCAAATCCATTTACTTTGGTCTTGTTACAGGACGCTCTATTCACATTGCGAAAGAATTCAAGCCATATCCAAGCAAAGTACTGCACTGCGGTTTGAATGTTTTCACTTATTTTCACAGTAATATGTAAAGAAGAATACACAGAACTATATAGTAAGTACCTATTGGACATTGTGAAAGCATTTGGGAAGCATCATTGGCAAGGATAGATCTTGTCATTCACATTATAAATATATTTAAACCTGTTTGAACCGAACAATTAATATTGTGGGTCGACAAAGTCCTTTATACCTCATCTTATTTTGATGTTTATACCAGAAGAATGAAAATGGAGATTGTTAACATTTCTTCGTCTTTATTTTTAGTTTTGCGTATAACAATATAAACTATTCCTTTGAGGTTCTAACTAAGTGTGAGGTTCTAGATACCCCAATGAGCTCCACCGCAACTAATCATTTTGAAAGTTTTTGTTTTAACTCTGGTTTGGCTATTCTATTTGTATATGATATAAAAGTGAGCTCGTCCTTTAATAAGTCACGTGATAATAATACCATTAATAATTACATGTATTGCATTTCTCTATACACCATTGATTATAATTGATACTCAATCCGTAATTCTGTACAATTTCACGTAGCAGTTTCATTTATAGGAAACTCAACCCGGATTATTTCGATAAGAGCAATGTACACTAAACTAATACATTACCTGCGGTTCGAATCCGGCAAGAGAGGCGTACGCTATTGACTGCGGTATCAGTGTAAGAGCCACCGTGATCCCGGCAATTAAGTCCCCAATTGCTGTCTTCAGGTCGTATGCCCTCGACCACCGCAGAATTGGGAAGGCGCTTCCGACTAATTGTAACGGGTCTGGGAACTTCATTGTTGTAGCTGGAAAAAAAATTGGAACTTGTTAAATATATAAAAGCTAGCTGTACTATTTATTACTATATTACTATTTTAGCTCTACCTACCCCTTCGGGGAGTACAGGCGTGAGTGCGTATGTACATACATACATACACCACAGTTCGCCGAGCTTATTTCCGTCCCATGATATGATAGATATGATTGCGAGCCTATCGCCATACCGAGCACAATTCCAAACTCCAGACTGATACTGAGCATTTCGTAATATAAATATTCAATATCACTTTTACCCGACCTGTGGATCGAACTCGAGATTTCAGCACAGCAGTCGTACCGCGTACGCATTACAACTGCGCCACCGAGGCAGTTAAGTGACAATGAGCTTGTATATCCTAAGCACAAAAAAATTTATTACATATTACTAATATCCATCAGACTCTTTTGCAGCGCACTAGGGTCTTAAGTTGTTTTGGAACATAAATACTTACATCCTCTCCAAGTTATTAAGCTTAAGAATAAAGTTGTGTATTGTATTGTGGTTTGTGGCTAAGTAGAGTACAGCAATTAAACTGATAAATTAAACTCACTTTAAACAAGTAATCTGTAACGGTTAATTTACTGTGCAAAAAATAAAAGAGACTACACCCAATAGTATGCCTTGTATGCAATTGTTGTCTTCTATACACGAATAATAGAATATCAAGTCTACCACATGATAAAATAAGTCTATTATAATACCTCTATTATAATCTATTATAATTCTAACATCATGTGCTTACATAGTTTTGACTATACATTTTGGAAGTTCTTGAGAAATGACTTATATCAATGAAAATTACAGACTATTCCGAATTTCATGAACATGACAAGTAGGCATCTTTATTATTAAAATCGTGTTTTTATTCATTCTAATCGTAATAAGAAAAAAATAATGTTGAAAATTTGCTTTAATTAGGTCTTCGTTTATTAGTATCAACATAACAAATGAAGGTTATATATCTCTATTCTAAAAAAGTAACTGGCGCCGCCGCTGCCAAAAGCTTGTCACGCTATCTCCTCCGAAACCGCTGGGGGTATGGGGTCGAGACCGATACCAATCGATGCAGAATGATGTGGGGAAGAAAGTAAGATATGTCTCATATTCGTCGAACTTTAAGTTTTTTTTTTATTTCATGTTTCATGGAGAAACATGGTTAAAGCTCCTAGTATTCTAAAAAAAAATACAAGTGGTAGAGTCACGTTATAGGCATTTTTGTATACAGTACGAATGGACCTGCTCGATTGGGTTATTACCAATGTCTCACAGAAACCCGATGTAAAATGGCAATTTGCTATTCCATTTTATACAGTGAGTGAGATTTCCGGAGACCTAATACCCGCTTCCCCTCCGAATCCCCTGTCCTTTGTAATCCCTTAATTATCTCTTTCCTTTAAGGTCGGCAACGCGCCTATAATTCTTTCGGTATTGTGGGCGTACATGGGCGGTGGAGATCACTTACCATAAGGTGACTCACTGGCCTGTCTGCTGGCTATATAAAAAAAAGAAGTAGGTTTGAATCCTGGACGGAGAAATTACTAAGTCCCTCGTAGTATACGAGAGTTCGTCGGGGTATATACGAGTATATATATTATGAACCATCGCTTTGTATTTTGTATCGACAATTAGAAGTGTGTAAAGCACTGTTGTATTCTGGTTTGAAAAACATTAAAACCAGTGAAATTACTGGGCATTATAAGACTTAACATCTTATATCTCAGGATGACGAGCGCAGTACAGTACCATGCGTACTTTTTAATTCAATGTTCTGGGTGGTGTAGTTTCTGTGACAGCTGACTGACATATCCCCCGGGGCTGGGAACGTATCAGTTGGGATATTCCTCGCAAAAGTCAAATGAGCAGACGTAGCGCTTAACATCAGGTGAACAGCTCTCCTCTCCTCATTCAGCGAATAAAAAAAGTATTTTAATGGGTTTACTTTTAAACAATACCTTGAGAATCCGGAAATACCGGAAATCTCACTCACTGTATAAAACGGAATGACAAGTTGCCATGCTACATCGGGTTTCTGTGAGACAGTGGTAAGAACCCGGACGAGCCTGCCCATTCGTACTGTAGTCAAAACAGTCTACAGCGTGGTTCTACCACTCAAAAACTCCTTCAAGTGCAGTAGTTAAAAACCTTGAGCTACCTTGAATTAATTGTCATTTATCTAGTTGTTGAGTTAAGAGGTTCATATATTTTTAATTGTTGAAGGTAATTGTATAATCACACGTAACACACGACATCCGTTTGCGTTCATTCGTCTGCTAAGTGGAAGTAACTCTTCACATTACTTATAAACTTTTTAATACATGTTTTGAGTTTTCTAGGTTTTTCGAATCGAAAAACACAAACACTAATAATTATGATCCAGTACGCTGCCAATGGACCATTAGTTTTATTCTATAAGTTCATCTATTTTCTTTCTTTGGTTCTGAGTCAGGGTCCGCCTTCTTGTACTATAGATTTGACGGTACCTATTTGGTATTACATGAAGCGACCGCTACGGAAACCAAATTTCGCCATTGCGATCTTCAACTGATAATAAAAAGTTTTTTTTATGTAGTATGACAAGACGAGCAGGTCGCTCGCCACGCCTGCCCATAAACAGAAGCAACGCCACCCAGAACTTTGAGTTACAAAGCACTGCATGGCTTTCGACTGCGCTCGTCACGCCGAGACATAAGTTGTTAAGTCTTATAATGCCCAGTAATTTCATTGGCTTCTATGTCCTTCAAACCAGATCACACTGTTGTTGATCACATTGTTGTTGTCGCGGAATACCGCGAAGTATTTTGATTATTTACAATTGTTCATTTAAAAGTCGGTATACAGGAAATTTTATTTTTTTTATAAGATATTGTGGGTAGATAAATACTTACTGCTTGAAAGTATATATTGGAGGCAACGGAGGGCCACGAGGCTCTTTTCTCTGTAGCGAGTGGACAGTGTAGTTAGTGGTTTATGTATCTAGTGCGGCAAAGTCGAGTTTAACGGTAAGTGCTAGAACATAATCATGGTGACTGTATAATGCAATATTTCTTTGTGCTTTATGATTTGTTTTTATATTATATGTGGTTATGTTGCTGTGACGACAAATGTATATGGCAGAAGTGTACTTCGGTACAGAGTTTCTACGAGTAATATGGATATCCTGCTGCGGCAGAAGTGTACTTTGGTACAGAGAGTTTCTACGAGTAATATAGATATCCTGCTGCGGCAGAAGTGTACTTTGGTACAGAGAGTTTCTACGAGTAATATAGATATCCTGCTGCGGCAGAAGTGTACGTATGTACAGTACTTGCTGGGTCAGGGGTGACTATAAGGGGAGGTTGGAGGACACCTGGGCGAGTGCCCATAATTTTATGGGCATACTGCGGTCACTGCCCGGCTCAAACTGCGGTCACTGAGCCTGAGTATTAAACATACACTACCGTATGTATGTTGGTACTTCAAAGGACGTATATTATATATATAATGTAATATTTTCATTTCTTGTGTGCATCTTTTGAAAAACTTCATTTCGCTAACCCAACATGTAAAAAAGGGGGTTTCGCGACAATTGTGTCATCGAGTCTAATATGTAAAAAGGAAATTCATTGTTCAGTTATCTATTTCGAAACCTGTCCTTATCCCCGTTTGCCAATATAATTAAGAAATTATACGACCAAGTAACGCGCATAGCATTATTCATCATCATGAACAAAATTAAATAAATACCTTTAACTTTATACCTATCGTCTCACTTAACTTTATAAATTTCCATTCAGAATATTAAATCATCTTTTAGGTTTTTAGAGTTTCGTGCCCAAAGAGTGCCAACAGACCGCTACTACTAATCCTACATCGTCTTTCCGTTTATCCGTGTGCCTGTCTGTCTGTATGTATGTCCGTGTATTTGAATAGAAAAATCTCTATCTGTTGAACCGTAACAGGTAGGCAGCAGAAATGTTCACAGAATATGTGTTATTATGGAGGATATAAACAAATAAGTGTGTGGGTACGGAGTACTCAATGCGCGAGTCCGACTCGGTCTTGACCGCTTTATGTTAAATATTTGAAAACATCAAGTATACCTACGTAAGTCCTTCTGTACATTACCTATGCATATCCTGCAGTAAAAGGATATTTACATTTAGGCTCTACAAATATTTGTTATCCGGTTGTTCCGGTTAGCCGCAAAATTATTATTTATGTAAACATTACACATAAATGTGTATATGTAGATATTATTTGGCTGACTTTATGTAGCACATTCACGTTACATTCGTCACGCCGGTACCTATCTCGAAAGGGCAACTAAACGTGCATTTTAAAAATAGATTTACTTACTATCAATAGTGTTTTGACTGTTCTTCCATACCAAATGTGTCAAATGTTTACTGTCAGTGAGCAAATCTGTCGATAGACAGGATATTAGGAACGGTTATTAATGTGTACACGAGAAGTTAGAATAAATTCAAATTTAACATAATTACTTGAATAACCGTGCAAGGTCAAAGTTGTAAGACGTGTACTACATAATTTGTTAAAATCGATTCCCACTTCCTTATTATTTTTTGATAACTAATATATCGTGTCATCACTGCAATTAAATATCAATATTTTTAGCTGCAATTTATTAATAATAAAATATATTACCAAATATAGGATATCGTCACGGGTCGAAAATATTAGCAATATAAATTTAATGAATGGGGCTAATTGTATGGTTCGTCAATAAATAAAATAAAATAAAAGCACGGAGAGATTGAACGACAGAGGTGAAAATATAATCGAAGACTCAATACAAAGCCGCACATACGAGGGGGCGTCTGGATTGGTACCACCGCTTTGTATATTTCTGCCGCCAAGCAGCAGTTTTAAAGCACTGTTGTGTTTCAGTTTGAAGGACATTGATGCCAATGAAATAACTGGGCATTATGAGACTTAACAACTTATATCTCAGGGTGACGAGTGCAGTCCAGTTGCATGCAGTGCTTTGTAATTCAAAGTTATGTGTGGTGTTGTTTCTGTTTATAGGCAGGCGTAGCACTTACCATCATGCGAGCGACCTGCTCGTTTTGTCGCTAGTAAAAAAAAACAGACCCAACAAAAATATATTCCTTTTAGAGTGGTTGAGTCACGCTGTAGACAGTATTGTCTGGAGCATGAATGGGTCGGCTCAACCAGGTTGTTACTACTGTCTCACAGGAAAGCAACGGGAAATATCCGGCGGCCCAAACCCCCTCCCCTTCCCAATCCTTTAATTATCCCTTTCCTTGAAGGTCGGCAACGCACCCATGATTCTTTTGGTATTGTGGGTGTGCATGGGCGGTGGCGATCACTTACCATCTGGTGACCCACTTGCTCGTTTGCCGGCTTATGCCATAAAAAAAATACATTTTGCTGTTGCGTTACATATGATGATTTAGATATCCAGAGGCCCCTTCCCCTTTAAAATTCTTAGTCATCCCTTTATGTTAAGGTCGGCAACGCGTCCATTATTATTTAGGTATTGTGGATCTTCATGGGTTATGGAGATCACTTACCATCAGGTAACCCACTTGATCGTTTGCAGGTCTCTGCTATTAAAAAATAAATTATCGTTGTATTTGACACCGTCAAAGGAATTTCCGGATGCTCAAACGCAAACCCCTTTCGCACTTCACAATCCTAAATCCTTTCTATTTAGGTCGGAAATGCACTTATGTCTTATCTATCTATAACCTATACTAACATGTGTCGTAGATATCACTTAGCATCAGGTGATCCACTTGCTCGTTTGGTTGCCTTGCTTGTTTGGTTGTATTAATAAAATGTATGAATATTACTGCAACCAAGCTACAATATTTTAATGTAAGCGTGGAATATTAAAAATAATTAATGTGTGTTCTTATCCTTCAGCAAATAATCGCAATGTAATTAAATAAGTACCAATAAAAATTTGAGTATTAGTTTAAAACTGTTATGATTAGATTTCAATATTTCATCTGCGTAAGCATATTGCACAATGTCACCTATATATGTACCAAGCAAAGTGTGAAATGGCAGAAAATGGAAGTATATAGACATTGTTCCCAACTTAGAGGAATTAGGTATCCCTAGATTTGGTGGATTGGACCCGCCACTAGTGTGTAAATTTTGCTATCTAATGGCTAGTGGATTACTTAACTACTTAGTGCAAAGGAATATCTTTATCTACTAAACAAACAAATTAACATGTTTAGGTTTTCGCATCATGGGTATACCGTTTTACTGTCCAAAGATATCCAGACGATGCTTTTAAAAAGAAATGATGATGATGACTTTAAAGTTATATTTTATTTGGTATCCTGAAAGTCACTTTTATAACTTCTCGAATTTGGCTCAAAAGAAACGAATTAACATATGTAAAATATGTGTGTTATAACACCAGAAATATCCCTTATAATGAATGAGTATTCGTAAAATGCCAATACTGGAGCAAACAGACCGACTGCAGCGACGCTCTTCAAGTCAAAGTTAGCTTGGTACATCTATACGTTACACTGACATTAAACTGTTAGAATACCATTAATACGAATTTGACAAAAGTCATAAAATTACAACTCGGTTATTTACAGTGATGGCAAAAGGAATATACTTTTTGATGGGCATGACGTGGCCTCGTAAACCTAAGTTTTCTTTTATATTCGCACCTCTGTGCGATAAACTCTCTCCGTGTAAATGAGGCTTACGTGTAGCACATTATTTAACCACTATTAATCTATCCACCGAGCATCTTATTTTAACCAAACACGGTAAAGATTAAAGTAATTATATTGTTATATTTTAAAAAATATCGAATAAATAAAACTACGTTGAAGATATGTAATCAAATTAATATTGAAATAAGCTAATTTTTTTTAATATTAGACTATAAATACTAACGTGAATTGTTCGACATGAATTTTCTGATCATAATAATATTATATCGCGTGTAGCACGGCTGCCTCGACGGTGAAATATGTCTCTACAATAGACGTTTATTAAATCTCTACGAGTTGAATACATATAGCCATATAATAGAGGGTCTACACGGTTCGAATTTGGTTGACTTGAAAACAGAAACTGTAACTGTAGCTGTTTTTGTTGATCAATTCAATTGAAAGTCTATTCAGACGGTTCAAATAATATACAATTTAGAAATTGATAAACTAAAATCGAACCTTGTCAACCCGTCAAAGTCACCTTATCAAAGTTAACCTGGCTTATGATATATTAACTTCTCAAATAACCATGAAAATTCAATGATTGCAGACTGTCGTAATTATTTTTTTTACTCGAAACCAATTTGGTTATTTATATTACCTAATGACATCTTAGCACAACTGTGGCTAAAACTGAATTCACACTTGGAAAATAATCTTATAACAGATTGAACTAAAGAAATAAATACAATCCTAAATATGTGTACCTAAATAAATTTACAAGGTGATGATAGGACACTCATATGCGAGAGACCGTCTGGGTTGGTACCATCGCTTTGTCTATTTCTGCCGCCAAGCAGTGTGTAAGCATTGTTGTGTTTCGGTTTAAAAGAAATTGAAACCAGTGAATTTACTAGGCATTATGGGACTTAACCTCTTATGCCTCGGAGTGACGAGTGCAGTCCAGTGCCATGCAGTGGTTTGTAATTGAAAACTCTGCGTGATATTGTTTCTGTTTATGGGCAGGCGTGACGCTTAGCATTAGGCGAACGCCTGCTCGTCTCGTCATTCAGGCAAATAAATAAAAGTACGGGCTAATACTGAGCATTTCGTAATAGAAAAACCGAATCGAACCCGATACCTCACCATAGCAGTCGTACTGCGTACGCATTTCAACTGTGCCACCGAGGCAGTCATTACAACACGATAAAGGTTTTATTCACTTTAGTATGTAACATTACTGGCATGTTAGTGAAATGTCGTAGTGTATAAAAAAGTTCGTTCCAAATTTAAATTTATGAATTAGACGAATAAAAGAAAAATTATGTTCTCACTGCATATAGTGGTGCAAATTGTTACAAGTTGTTGTTAACACTAGATCACTTTTACATTATTATTGCTGAATTGATTAATTTCCTTGACGTTTTTAAGTCTTGATACCGTTATTTAGTGGTCCCCAAAATGGTTGATAAGACGATAACAGCCATCAAAATTATAGCGCTGCTCTAGGGAGGTTATGTAGTCAATATGATGGGTTCCAGAGGTTAAATTTCTGTCGTTCGATAATCCAGAGGACTAGGCAGCGATGTCAACCGTTCCGTTCCGTCAATAGCTTGGTCCTGGGCGAAAGCCATGCATAGAGCCACAGGATAACCTGTTTATGATGAAAAATCACTAATCTTCATGTGTTGACCTCAAGAAGAACCTACAGGATATGAGAGGTGCAAATTAGACTATGGAAGGTTAGGAGGAGGCTTTTTTGCCTATATATTTGTAGGTACTCACCGCCCAGCTCGTAGCCCTAAATTACTTCGTAAGTATAAATTGCGAAACTTAGCTTAGCTCAGAATTGTACGACATGGACTCAAGAAGACTGGAGTAGAGTATTATTTCCGATGAAGCTAAGATGTATCTATGTGGTGAGGATAAACATTAGCGTGTACTATGATCAAGGGAACGCTTTGCAAATTGTATTTTGAAGAAATTACCATTATACCATATAATCCTCTCCGGGCTCCGTTATGTTACGAAGTTAGTCTTCATAAGAAATGGAATATTGAATTTACACCGACACATATAGAGGGTCTTCATTCCTCATATGCAATCAGAATTGACTTTTCTTGGAGAAAATGCGTTCTTGGATGACAACGCTCGCGCTCACTGTTTTGAGGATATGGAAGCGTTTAATCAAGAGGTCGGGGTCCGTCGCTTGGATTGCTCGAAGTCCTGACCTCAATCCAATTGAGTACATCTTGATAAGATGACATTCGATACTAAGCAAATTTTATTTTGCTTTAATACTATTATGGTCTTATTCATAATAAGTTATCGGAGCTTTATAAGGCCGTTATTAGATGATTGATAAAAATTGTTATTCATAATCGTTCAATAACGCTAAAACACTCATTAACTCTCCTATAAAGTGTCACTATTTTATAGAAATTATAACCCTTCTATAAACCTATTTTAAGCGTTCGATAGTGAAAAACATGGCCGACATCGGTCAGCTGTTTCATATTTGACGTCTACTGACATATTGTTTTTTAATTTATTACTTTTTCTATATTCATAACGGCTTCGCCCTATTATACGTTTCGCCAATGACAAGTACTATATTGTATATTTTCAACCTTTCCCAAGAACGACGAAATATAAGCGCAGCGACGCGGCGTGGTCGATTTCAAGGTCTTGTTGAATTTTATAACTCCTGTTTGTTTACCTTTCTTGACGTTTGACATTGATGAGATGTCAATTTTCTTTTTTTTTTGTTTGTTCCTTAAGGAACCGGCTAGGATCAGAGACCATGCTGCCAAGTCATTAGTTATTCAAGCGGATCGAACGCACAAGGTCGATCGATACCCTTGGTCAAAAATCACCTAAATTCTCTATCTTGATGTCGCCATAAACTATTCATCATCGTAAATGATTATTGCACAAAACCACACCACTTTTATACAACAAACACAACTTTAAACTAGTTTAGGAAATAATTAAATCAAGAGAGCCACCGCACTGTCAGAATTCCCGCCAAAACTCTATCAATTTTCTTTTTATTTAGTTGTTTTCCAGTCTTTCCAGAGACAAACCATATTAAAATCATTCAATCAATCAATCATTTTCTGTAAACTGGCAACTTTGTGTATGATAAACCTATTTTAGTTATCGGAGCTTTATCAAACGATTATGAAATAAGAATTTTATTGAACGTTATATAGGCTTAAAATACGTTTTAACTAATGAAGGTTTATACCTTCGATAAGCGTTTTATTATGAATAAGACCCTTAAAATATACATAAAGTTTTTGTCCTTTTTTTTATTAACGACAGTAGATACACTACTGGCTGTTTGGATTTTGATGTCATTTTTCATTCATTAAATTGAAATTTAGTGACAAAATAAACAAAATTGTTAGAAACTTCTCTTTGCTTATTAATTTATAAGATTCATAGGATACATGCAACGTAGAATAATCAAATTAACTGATGGTTTTTGAGTGGTAGAGCCACGGTGTAGAGTTTTGTCTCTACGGGCGGTGGAGATCACTTACCATCAGGTATGGCACTTTCTCGTTTGCCGGCTTATGCAATAAAAAAGTAGTGCTATGTTTTGTACGGTGAGTAAGATATCCGGAGGCTTAAATCCAAAATCCCTTAGTTATCCTTTTCTTTTAAGGTCGGCAACACGCCCATGATTCTTTTGGTATTGTGGGCCTACATAGGCGATGGAGATCACTTACATCAGATGACCCACTTGCTCGTATACCGGCCTATGAGATAAAAAACAGGTTCTTTTGTTAAATGTACGTGTTTACAAAACAGTTTATTAAGAGCTCGGAGAAATGTGGGTGTACTGGTTACACCTCCGTCTACCCCTTCGGGAATTACCGGTGTGAGTGCTTATGTATGTTTATTATTATGTAGAGCAATGTCGTCTCAGTAGTCACATCCTCTACGTTTAACAACATAATACGCCGCATTATCGCTAACAATTGGCTTTGCAATTGGCTTGAATGAGTAGAGTAAACGATATACCTTACAAACCATAGAGAAACCATTTCAATCAGTATAGAGACCATATTATATTAAATGTATTGCAATACTTTATTTATAATTGTATAGTCCTAAATTTGTTTATGATTTCTTATATTATTTTGTTACCTTTAATTACCTTTAAAGAAATAATAAATAAATACACCCAACAGTCACACACATTGTCCTGACCCCACACTAGGTTAACCTGTATCGTGGGTATCGGGAACTACGAGGGACTTGCGGTTCCACAACACCCAGACCCGAAACAAAATATTTGTGGATTAGACAAACATTTTTCTCGGTGTGGGAATCGAACCCACGGCCTCTCGCTTCGCAGCCGGCTACTCGCCCACTGCGCCACGGAGGCTATCAAATAAAAAATAAACAAAATAAATAAAGCAGCGACAGCTCTACGGCAAATAGCTCGGTGGCGCAGTTGTAATGCGTACGGGGTACGACTGCTGTGCTGAGGTCTCAGATTCGATCCCCGGGTCGGGTAAAGTGATATTGGGTTTTCCTATCATTAAATGCTTACTATCAGCCCGGAATCTGGAATTGTGCCCGGTATGACAATAGGCTCGCCCCATCAACATCATGGGACGGAAATAAGTTCGGCGATATGTGGGTGTACTAGTTACACCTCTGCCTACCCCTTACAGTACAAGCGTGAGTCGATATGTATGTATATATGGAACATCATGAGGAAGCCTGGATACCTGAGAAGTACCTTAGAATTTCGAAGATGAGAATGTGACGTCTGTCAATCCGAATTAGGCCAGCATGGTCATGGACTAAGGTCTAAGGCATAACTCCTCTCATTCGTAAAGTAGGCCCGTGCCCAGCAATGGGGCGTATTTATTTAATATTAAGGTATAGGGCTGATATTATAATCTTTAAATAATGAAGAAATATAATATTGCAATTGGAATACGTAATATTATTAATATTAGGAGTAACTTACATAATTTATGTTGCAAAAAGTAAATTTCTCAATTTAATGTTACCACATCACAGTGCAATGCATCAGCTTACAGGCCGCGACTATAAATCCGCACTCCATATAAACATTATAATCGAATGTATCATAAAATCACATTATCGCACAACATTCCGCAAATGTTTACATCGGAATATTTTCCCGCGTTTTTGTTACCGTAGCGCGCATGCGCCCTCAACTTTTTAACTTGCGCGTTGAGCGACGTCTTAACACAAACTGCCCCGACTACAATAATCGCGCAATCTGTAATTCCCTGTCACGCTTCGTGATTTTATTTAAAACGATGTCACATATTTCATGGTGCTTATTAAAACTATTGTTTTGGCTTAAACAAGGTGGTAAGTGCTTCGTATGCGGAAGGTCGTCTGGGTAGTTACTACGGCTTTGTCTATTTCTGCCGCCAAGTAGCAGTGTTTAAACACTGTTGTATTTCGGCCTAAAGGATATTGAAGCCAATGAAATTTCTGGGTATTGTGAGACTTAACATCTTAAGTATCGAGGTGACGAGCGCAGGCCAATGCCATGCAGTACCTACTTACTTTGTTCACATAAGCCCTTTCATAAGCCATTAGACCGTCCCTTCGTGCCAAATTTTTGTGATTGTATGCATCGAAATAAGATTGAATGTCAATGGAAAGTACTAATAGAGGTTTTGATGAATCAGTTAGCTATTATCAAAATATATGACATACCTAGTTAAAGGGTAGAGCCACGCTATAGACAGTTATGTCTACCACAAGAATGGGCCGGCGTATTCGGTCTCACAGGAAACCGTCGTGAAGTAGCAGCTTCTGTTGAGTTACGTACGGTGAGTGAGATATCCGGAGGCCCAATTCCCTGCTTACATTCCCAATCTCTTAATTACTCCTTTTCTTTCAGGACGGCAACGCGTCTATGATTCTAATACTGTGGATGTTCATGGATGATGGAGATTACTTACCATAAGCCATAGGGCTTAAGTATCTTTTTTTTTCCTGGCACGGCAAATTGACTACCTGGTTTTAAATACAGTGCAGTCCAAACATAATGTGGACCGACCGACAAGAGACATTGCGTCGACAGTCGGCAGAATTAAGCCGGCTTGAAGTTAGTGAATAATGGATATACACTGGACCACTATGACGGGTTGTTCACCATGTGTACGGTGGTCGCCATATATAGTCTTTAACGTAGTTAATCTAATGTGCAGCTTAAACATAGTGATGTTTTTTTTTCTTTTCGTTAGATTGAATGTGGCTGCTACCGAGGCAGTCTGTACTTTTCCGCCATTTTATTTTATTTGCTTAATAAATTAAACAGTATTCGATCAAGGTATAAGTTTTTCAATCATTCCACGTTTCTTATGTGTTGCAATTCATTTATTTCGCGGTCAAATGACTTTGGTAATCATTGTCGCGTTTTTTTGTTAGACGGTGACTCTACAAAAAGGTTTCCAAGTACTTCAATTACCAGCAATCTATTTATAGATAAGAGAAAACGTAAAAGAAATGACGATTCCTTAAGTAACTAAATAATACAATAAATTAGGTATCTTAACATAATAGGGTAGTTATTTACTTTATACATTATTTTATAAGCAACAGAAAATGATACGCAAAAGAACCCCTTTTTTTAAAACACAATCAAAATTGGTTCAGAAATGTGCCCGCAGTTATGACTTTAAATGTTGGTATGAGGAAAAGTGGGTGCGTAGTAGGGATATCTCACTATCTCGCTTGCACGCATGCACCATAATGAACATTTTACTCAGTGACGTCAAAGTTTGCGTCGTCTGTCATTTGACAATTACCCCTTCTACAGGATTTGAATGGCTTCTAACTTATTTATTTTTGGTCCGATTTATAAAATTCTTTCTGCAATAGATTTTGAGTAACATAACTATTTGATTTAAATAATTAAAAAAATCTAGTCAACTACCCTATTATCTGTCCCAATATACCATGTGTATACCATTTAAGGCTGTAACTAAGCCTAAATAAATAGTAGAAAGACGTTGGTTACAAGACAATTCTGAGAAACTTGCTAACCACTGTATAAAAAATATATGTACATTTAAAATGGCGTAACTGCGGAACTTTCTTTCGAAGCAGAATTTATATAAGTAATTATGTTAAAAATGTTTCAATTACTGCTATTTCGTAAATTTTGACGCAAAATTTTTCTAGTTAATTGATATATCGATTGAAATTACTCCTTAACATATATGATTCTCGTGGTCAAGTAAAAAAACGACGTATTCCTTTTTTTTATTTGAATTTGCTTGAATGACGAGACCAGCAGATCGCTCGTCTGATGGAAAGTACCACGACTGCCCATAAACAGAAGTAACACCACACCACACAGAACTTTGAATTACAAAACAATGCAGGGTACTGGACTGCGCTCGTCACCCCAAGACATAAGATGTTAGTCTCATAATGCCCAGTAATTACACTTTACTATATTATAAACAAAAATTTGAAATAACAACTAAAACGATTAAAAACATTTAGCACATACCTACATCATAATTATCACATAAATAATGGTTAAAAGAGAAAAAAAATAGGAGTAGACCGCATAAGATATCAAGAAAAGTATCTACTGACGAGTACTAAGAATATAAACGTTCACTAAACTTCAGACATGAGTACAATCATACTAATATTATAAATGTGAATGTAAGTTTGTTTGTTACGCTTTCACGCGAAAAGTACTTAACCGATCATCATGAAACTTTGTACAGATATTCTTGGAGGTATAAGAAGTAATAGTAAGTTTATGAATAAAAATCTATTTGTTTGTTACGCTTTCACGCCTAAATCACTGAACCGATTTTGATGTAGAGATACATGGGACCCTGGAGACGGTTATAGGCTACGTTTTAATTCGAAAAAGTCTATTCACGCGGGCGGAGCCGCGAGCAAAAGCTAGTATTTTATAAAGTATATCCAAAAATATATCTAAGTCGGGATCTTAAGAATATCGTTGAATGCAGCAAGAACGCGCGGTATAGGCAACTTGGTTCGTGCTGGCGTATGACACAATGGCACAGCAAACAGTTTGTGCTTCCGACTGCGACAATAATTATTTGGGACTAACAATCGACACAACTCAAATCCGTAACGTATAACGTCCCGCGTAGGCTATTTTAATTTTAAAACAGTTTCATCAAACATCTACTTTATTATAACAGCTCTATATTGAATCATCGTCATTGCCCTTCGTGTTTCCCAAGATAAACGAAGTTTTCCGAAGCCCATCATTTAGATTCTACTACTGTACGTAGTACTGTACATATTTAAGTATAGACATTCATCAAACACTTTCACACAACGGATATCACCGACGTTCTCAATGCATTAGAATATCTTGACAATCCACTATGTTATCCTGTTTACAAAAGTAAACGTGCCCACGATACAAAAATGTTATATCGAAACCGAGATTCGTATGACTTCTAACTCACCGAGGGTTGCTATTATTGTTATTATTATTCGACCGTAACACTTACCCTGCTTCGTTCTTAGAGTAATTATGTACTTCTAATCGAATATGTTTTTGGTGCATAATCATTATATTAATGCCCACCCTTTAATTAGTACTACTGGTCACGTCGCGTAGTAGTCGAAACTCGACCTGTTTTATTAATTTTGTTTTACTACTTTAGCTGTGAGATTTGACATTCAGGCATTGTCCGTTTGAGCGTAAACAATGAATGTTTTATTTTATTTTATTAGATGTACATATTTAATATAATTATGTCAAATCTCAGACTCCACCGTGCGCGCAATATGATAAAAAACGGGTCCAAAGTTTTCTGTTCCCGTATTAATATATAGATTTACACTTACACGGCGAGCAAAATATAGCAAAGGAGCTGCCTCATACAAATTCAATGTCGTGCTGATTCTACTAAGCATAGGGAAAGATATTGTCTTCCCATGGATATCGTAAAAGTCAACTAAAGGAGAAAGTCGTAAAATTGTCTGCAGTATTGTAATGGATGTAATTGACAGGAAGCACTCCCATTTTGAGATTGTGTGAGAGATTGCCTACTGCTTAGTGGCAGTAAATATTCCCAAATAAAAGAGATGACGTCAGACAAAGAGCCGGTCGTAATTACAAACTGAAATCTAGACTTGCTGTAACAGACCAAAGAACCGGTCAAGCGCGGTAGTAGTAGTAGTAGTACACTTCGTGATCATTGTTCTGTTCATTTTTAACCGACGTTAAAAAAACGGAGGCGGTTCTCAATTCGACGCGTATATTTGTTTATTTCGTATGTACAACGTGTAATTTTCACAGAATGATCTGATTATGATAATAATGATTTTTTCATATATTAGTCCAAAATTAGTCCCATTAAAAATTCGATTCCTGTCCTAAAGGGATGAAATAGGGGAGGGTAGACTAAAACTTTATTATTTATGTACCTAAATGGTAGAGGTACGCTGTAGACATTTCACCTACACCTTTAGCATGAATGAGCCATCTCGGCCGGGTTATTACCACTGGCTCACAGAAAACCGACGTAAAGTAAAAAAGCTTGCTGTTACGTTTCGTACGGTCAGTGAGATAGGCCCAACCCCTCCCCTTCCCAATCCCTAAATTATCCCCTTATTTTCCTTGCCGACATTCGGCGTCGCATTTATGATCCTCAGGTATTGTGGATAGTTCATGGGTGGTGGAGATCACTTATCATCAGGTGACCCACTTGATCGTTTACAAGCTTCTGCTATATTAAAACGATATTATTGTTACACAAAAAATGTTTTTAAGATAAATTGCAATTTAATGATCAATTCTTGTTAGAATGCAATCAATACTGGTTCAGTATTATTTTTTGTTTTTAGTCGGTTTTATTTTTGTTAATTTTATTATAATACAAAGTAAAGTTTTACCTCAGTTTAATATGCCTATAAATTCACGGTTATCTATAAAATCCACACGAACCTGTTTCGGATTGATCCAAGATTTAAATAACGATAATGAGAAATAAGTTTCTGACACATTTTAATTTAAACGTTTACAAGAATTTGCAAAATTATCTCAAAATTTTGTCATTTCGTTTCTTTGATACAGCTCATACTGAAATGTTTTTGATGCTATTGATTTTATCTGTAATCTGTCGGTATCCAACGTTGAGCACAAAAACCAATATTAATTAGTTGTATATAACTATAGAGGAAAAAATAATACGTTTCTATGGCGATTATGTATGTCCCATAGGTAGTACCTATATTGGGGATTTTAAGCATCGAAATGAAAAAAAAATAAGAAACGAAGAACGATCAGTTCGCTCGCCTGATGATCCACGCCGGCCCATAAACAGACACACACCACATAGAACTTTGAATTACAAAGCACTCCATGGCACTGAACAGATTTATGATTTTCGATTCAAAAACTCAAACACAAATTGTGATTACCCGACCTTGGAGAATTAAACTCAGGACGTCACGGTCCTCAGCCTTAGTATACTGATACCAATAGCTTGGTTACCTCTGGATGCAAAAAGAATCTACGAAGCAATTATATTAAAATTCGCCAGACAAATGCCTTGAAATCTGAGGCCTACCATAGATTAGTTTTAGGCGGATCCGCAAGCAACAACCAGTAAATAATTGCTTATGAGAATGTTTAGTAGTTTACTGGTAGGTACGTAGATTAACATCTACGAAACGAATATTAATGACGTACTAAGGCGATAAGTAGACAGTTCGTACACATTGCGAATAAGCAAAGGGAAATCCCCAAGACATCGGACAAAAACGCATCTTGCTATGAAAAATATTATATCACTATGAGAGAATCTTCTACGTTTATATCTACGCATCATTGTGTCATTACAACCGTGTGATGTTAACAGCTCAGAACACATTTAATTACGATTATTAGATAGATACCTACTACAAAGTTATTTTTACAACAATAGTCTTATATTATAGTTCATTGCCAAATAGGCCACAACTCATTGCAAATGAAATGAATATTACTCACATAGAAATATTTAAAATGCAATAAGACTTAGTTATAAACGGTCCAGGCGCCTTTTAATCTAAAGCGCATTTTGCTTTTATTTGCAGTTTTCTTTCTTTCCCCCTTGGTGGAGCAAGGGCTGAATGAAAGAGAGGTTAGAGCGCATAGCCGTTCGGAATCCGCAATGAGGTGAACAATGGATCATCCGGATATTGCCTGTCAACCGAGCTACCTACACGAGAACCACTAAACGATACTAGGTCAGACACTGGACCGCGGCAAATGTTTCTTTTAAAGATTAACTTATAACAACACATCATCGTCTATGTGCAACATTTTTCTTATCTTGTGACTGTTACTGTAATTAAAGTCAATTCATATTTATGATATCTGAACTATTTTGAGCTAAAGCAAATTCTTAAGATCGTATCTGTAAGATGCTGCAATATTCTGTAACCACTTTATAGTTAGTTCCGACACTAAATGTAATTTCTTTTAATTGAGTTTCAATTTATTGTTTACTACAATCTTTCTCTTAGCATTGCAATATTGTTTCCGTATATTGATAGACTTAGAAAAACGTCTGGTTTACGGGTAATGATTTTTTATACATCGTGAAAATATGACTTAACTTTAAAAGTAAGTTTATTATCAAAATAATTAATGATAAAACTGCGATGAGCAATTTATATTCAATTTATTAGCATGGCATTATAACATATCAGTAAATGTTACAACTACACGCCTAAATTTCGGTACAAAGATATGAATCTGTATCGAGACGTTACAGCGACTGACGTGAATAAATGATCCACGACGTCGAGGACAATCCTAGGGGAAAGGGTCATCTGAAACGCTTCAAGAATTCACAATGGACGACCTCCAATATTTGTTATTTATTATTCTGTACTTATACAACATTCAAGATACAACGCGTTAACTGCTTGGCGAAAATGTAGAGTTCTGAAATTGAGTTGATGTTTATAAACGTAGTATTTTAAATTATATTATTTATTGGCTGGCCTAATGGAAGCAGACGTTGGCTGTGAACTTAATAAAGGTTTTAAAGGTTTTGGATATGATTTATAAGACAAGCATGCCGAGATATTTCTCATATGTTATGATATGAGAAATTTTCTCTACTTTGCTTGGTTTGAAAATTATGAATAAATGACATAATTACCATCAGTCATCGACAAAATGTGGTCGCATTTGTGCGTATCCTTTTCGAGGTTAACGAGTATATCGCCAAGGTAAAATATCAGAAGTCTAATTATTATTATTTTTATCGAACCTTATTATCATTATTTCGGCAAAAGTGTCTATCGCGTAACTCTACCGCTTAAAACTGTGATAACAGCTTCAAGAATAAATATTGAATATAACCACTAGCACTTTTTAATAATGGTGTGACCGCGAATTGTAATCATGAAATCACAAGTTCATGCAATTGACATTACTGCACAGGTAAAAATTAATCAGGCGTGAATTATAGCACAATAGACAGTGGACAATAGCGGGGTACAGTAGGTGCCTAAAACTTTTGTTGTGGCAGCACCGGACATAAAGGCATTATAATTTCAATTATAATATATTCTACTGTATAATTTGTTTTGCAGTAGCTATGAACAAACCATAATACTTATAGCATAAATTGTTTAGAATTTAACAACATGAAATACTGCATCATTAAATTAATTCAAGTAATTTTCAAAAACTGCAAATACTTTCTGCTTATAATGTTGTTGGGAGAGTACTGTGGATGTTTATGGGTCATAGAGATTTATTTATTTTGTGTACAGGAAACAAACAGTATTAATATAATCTAAAACTGCCTGAGACTGCCTCGGTGGCACAGTTGTAATGTGTACGCGTTACGATTGAGGCCAACGCTGAGGTCTCGGGTTCGATCCCTGAGTCGGGTAAAGTAGTATTCGGTTTTTCTATTATGAAATGCTCAATATCAGCCCGGAGTCTGGAATTTGTGCCCGGTATGGCGATAGGCTCGCCCCCTATCACATAAGGGACGGAGATACGCTCGGCGAAATGTGGGTGTACTGGTTACACCTCTGCCTACCCCTTCGGGGATTACAGGCGTGAGTGCGTATGTATGTTTGTAAAAATAATAATCATAACGTTTAACAAAACTTAGAGACCGACTTCAAGCAATAGCATGTAAATTCCAATACACAATCAACACAATCGAGACGAGTGTACTGTTGTCCGTTGAGGAGTTTTTTTTTCTCCGTACTCCGTCATCAGATCTTAACCAAATTTATATGCGAACACGTCGCAGCTAAACTCTATCGAGTGAATATTTTTCCAACAATCGATCCACTAATCACTATTGGCGGAGAAATCGATGTACATACATAAAAAAAGCAAAAAAATAAATTAAAAAAAAACGCGCCGAATTGAGAACCTCCTCCTTTTTTGAAGTCTGTTAATAATGAGTACTTCCTAGGACTTTTGAACAACCTATCGCCTATATATACTAATTTTAGGATTAAAAGTGTAGATTGTTAGGTACAGTGTTGATTCAATGTGTAAACAAACGTGTAGGCATTGTCCTGTTAGCCAAGTATTAGCCGATGATACAACGATGGGCTTTGGATCAAATATTAAATTATGGTTTGCAACTACTTACTTCTACTTACAAATGATCCCGGAAATTAAGTAAACTTAATATGGTTAGACTTTATTAAGGAAAACAGTTCGACGAAACACAGTAATAATAGCAATATGTAGTGACAGGGCCAAGGTAAAACTACCGGTTAGTAGGTATTGCACATTGTAATTGCAAGAGCGAGTTGAATCAAGAAATAATTAATCTTAGTTGTTTTTCGAAAAGTAAAAATGAAAGTTCTTAGTCCATGTTATGATTTCGCAACTGTACCTACCTAAAGTACACTATAATATGCTTAAAATAATATTAATATCACTTACTGTGAGAAAATTTGCATTTGCCCTTGCTATTTGGATAGGTTAGGTTATTTTTTTATCTTAGTCTAATTGTAGTCTTTTTGCCCAGCTTAGCCCCAAGTATTGGTTGCGAACCGCATTTGGCCGCTATCTTGAATCAAAGATTATTAATTTGTTTTGAAAAGTGCTTCGTATAAACGCACCGTAGGCACTCTATCTGTATTTGGAGACTAATAGGCTCCTCAAGTTTAGGCAACAAAACAAAAGAATACTAACCGTATCAAGCATGACGTATAGTATATATAAAAAAATATATGCGGGGCAGTCTTTGAGGACTGCCGATAGAAGTGAAACTGTTTTTCACATTATAGACATTTAACTAAAAAAATTTGAAATAATATTATAAAACAAACTGTACAACATCTGTCTGACTGAAGATCTTCCCTTCGCCGGAGGAACATTTAGCACCCGTTCCTCTACAGTTTGTTTTTGTTAGTGTTTAATGTAATATTATTTAATTTTTTTTTAGTTAAATGTCTATAATGTGAAAAAAGTTTCACTTCTATCGGCAGTCCTCAAAGACTGCCCCGCATAATTTATTTTTATTTGAAAGGTGGTTAAATGTTATGTTCAAAGAAAATCTATTCACGCATTTAGAAGTAATGAATAATGTTTTTTCTGTCTGGCGTTACAACGCGGGTTAGGTTAGAATAAAAGTCTATTTAGAAGGAAAGGACTCGGACCAACAATCCTCCATACTGATCAACTAGTTAGTAGAGTGCCTATAACTTGTCTAATCTGATATGGCGCGAAATCTATTCTCGAACCAAGCATTTTTTTTTTACTCTTCTTACATAAATGTAGTCGGACTTAATGGCTTGTGCAATTTTGTGTACAGTATGATTTATCATTTTAGTTAGATTAACAGTCAATTTCAGATCGACCTTGAAAGTGTAACAATCAATCGATGTCATTTATAGACATGACATTTAAACTTTATTCTTATTGGCTCATTTTGTGAGAACGATCTCTAGATTCGGGTTGAGATTGTTTATTGAAATTGGTCATAAGATCTCTACACACATAAACCACATAGTAAATTATAATTTTCAATCTTCCTTACCTTATTGAAGGAAAAAGGTAATCGCAGTGGGCAGATTTCAGCTTAAATCTTATATGGAAATACACACAAATAGTTATCACTAGTTTTTGCTCGCGGTTCCGCCCGCCTGAACGGCAATTTCCGGGATAAAAAGTTAGACGATAATAATAAGTAAGTAGACAATAATGGGACGGAAATAAGCTCGGTGAACAATGAGCACACTAATTGCACCTCTGAGTGCTGATACCGAGCATGTGGTAATAGAAAAACCCAACATCACTTTTACCCGATCCGGGGATCGAACCCGAGACCTCAGCGTCAGCATCAGTCGTAACGCGTACGCTTTACAACTTCGCCACCAAGGCAGTCCAGTCAGAGAAATATATTGTGGAAAAGCACTAATTTTAAACAAGGAAAACATTCTACCATCTCTTTATAAAGAAAAACAATAAAACTCCACACGGAATTAAGAAAATATGTATTTATCACAGCAATATAAACAAGGCACAGTCTTTTACAAAAATGGTCCCCATCCGAAGTACATCTGGCACAGATTGTGAATACTCGTTGCTTCCACTATGAGATGTTCCACTTGTCCTTCAGGAGACAGAGATAATGATAGTTGCTTGTTATTTGTTCTCACCTGTGGAAAAAAGTAACATAAGTAAGTTAGAGGTGCGATTCCGAGCGGAAAATTATTGTTTTTTTTTATATTATAGGCCGGAAAACGAGCAAGTGGGTCACCTGATGGTAAGTGATCTCCACCGCCCATGAACGCCCACAATACCAAAAGAATCATGGGCGCGGTGCCGACCTTAAAGGAAAGGGACCATTAAGGGATTGGGAAGAGGCCCTCCTCTTCACGGATTCAGGCCTCACTCACCGTACGAAACACAGCATCAAGCTGCTACTTTACGTCGGTTTTTTATGAGACAGTGGTAACGACGCGGACGAGCCGGCCCATTCATGCTGTAGACAAAAGTGTCTACAGCGTGGCTCTACCACTCACTAATTAATTTAATAAAAATTTAAATCTAATATTTTTAATTTGTCGAACCAATCGCATGAAGCGTCGGCGCCCTGCACGCCTTCATTTCACCAATCAGATCTCTGAATGTAGGTAAAGTTTGTGCTCACGTCTCATGCCTGTACTTATGCCTCAGTACGCAATATAAAAACCAAAATGGAAACCAGTGGCGTATTGCGTGCGGTTAGTGACTGCACTTTACTGGTACGGTCGTGTTCGAAATTATACCTTTATGTTTATGAATAAATATAACACAATGTACGATAACACCAAGGTCTTTAACATTGTCATTGTTTCTAAATTGCTAATGTCACGGCTCACATAACGATTGCTAATTTTACTTGTTTTTATGTTTGTTAATGAAAACATTCATAATAACGTATTTGTTACGTGTTATAGCTTCAAGAAACTATACACAAATTATGTTTATACAATATTCTGTATAATGTTGTATGAATAGTACCGCGTGATTTTGCTTCTAAATTTTAAATATAACTAGTACTTTTCAAGGCCACCAACCCTACTGAAAGGCGTTTATTACGCTGCGAACGTGAAGCACAATTATTGCTATTTATATAATAAAAAATAACAATAGTAATCAAGGTCAGTACATTTTTCATTATAAAACAACGTCTCCAATTAAGGAAGTGTACGAGAATATAAAATAATGAAATTGCTGCTGCAATTATAATTATTGGAAATTCATGATACGGAAATACATGATTTAGTTATTATTATGAGCATCCGCATTCCATTGGAGATGTTTAGCAAAGTTGTAAAAGAAAAAAATAGTTTTTTTCTCATTTTATCTAGTTGTTTTACTCTTGTAATTATCCAGGTAATCCAACCATCTTACATAACATAAACATACATAAGCTCACGCCTTTATTCTCAATAGGGTAAGCAGAGGAAAATTAATTGAAGCGACCAGTTTTGTGGATAATTAAATATCGAAATAAGATAACAAGTAACGTAACTCAAGCAAATAAATGACCCCGCCAAAATTCTGTGCAAAGGGGCGGGGCTATAAAAAGTTTGTGCAGCTCGTTCATTCATTAATTCATATAATTGAATTCATGATCTCTAGTTGACACTTAATACGTCAAATTTTTTACGCGGTGCATAACGTCGTACCTCGATCTAGAAATTTAATATTTAGACATTAACTTATATGAAATAAAGTTGACTTTGAACGTTCATTAATTTTTGTTGCATGTATCAGTGTTACGTGTAATTTTACCTTTGCATGTGTGAGTAAGTGGAGCCGTACTTTTTGGCAGATTCATATGAGTGTTACCGTTCTAGTTATATTATTTCGATGACATTAATCAAATAAAAAAGTGTTTGCATGTGTGACGTACCATTCCATTAAGTCGTTGTCGTATGTGTTGCAGATGTAGCAGCGCCTGCTCGTTGGTGCGCTCGGCGCTGTCGGTGCGCTCGGTGCGCTCGGGGCGCTCGGCGCGCGCGCGGCCCCACGACACCAGCGGGTCGTACACGAACGCGCCCACCACCGACATCAGCGCCGCCGTCTGCGCGCACAGCGCTCGCATCACAGCCTCGCTACATTTCCTATACCACACACACATATAAATAAATACACCCAACAGTCACACACATAGTCCTGACCCCACACTAGTTTAACCTGTATCGCGGGTATCAGGAACTACGAGGGATTTGCGGTCCCACAACACCCAGACCCGAAACTCATTTTTGTGGATCACATAAACATTTGTCTCAGTGCTCAGCCTCCGTGGCGCAGTGGGCGAGTAGCCGGCTGCGACGTGAGAGGCCGTGGGTTCGATTCCCACACCGAGACAAATGTTTGTGTGATCCACAAATATTAGTCTCGGGTCTGGGTGTTGTGGGTTGTTGTCATGTTTACCTAGTGTGGGTCAGGACTACGACTATGTATGTGACTGTTGGGTGTATTTTAATTTATTTAATAATACCGGGATGGTTGGCGCTCACTTGGGGAGGCTTACGTCGCAACAGTGAACGGCAACAGGCTGAGATGGATACATAGATAGATCACAGTAAATTTACAGTAAAACAATACTAACTAAAAACCATCAATATGGGTTTGACTTTTGCGCGTCGTGACTGTGACAGGAAGGTGACCACTCAGCGTGTTGCTGTGCTGTGGCGTGGAGCACAACACAGCGCTAATTTTCAGTGGTCACCTTATGTGACGTACGGACGCTTCATATTGTTTATATTAAAAGAAACTTTTTTTATATCAGGCGCGGGCAAACGACTTACAACCATTTTCAATAAACTATCTTAGTTTGACTGCCTCGGTGGCGCAGTTGTAATGCGTACGCGTTACGATTGAGGCTAACGCTGAGGTCTCAGGTTCGATCCCCGGGTCGGGTAAAAATGGTATTGGGTTTTTCTATTACGAAAATTTCAGTATCAGCCCGGAGTCTGGAATTTGTGCCCGTTATGGCGATAGGCTCGCACATCGTGGGACGGAGATACGCTCGGCGAAATGTGAGTGTACTGATTACACAATTACACATATTCGGTGGAAATGACAACCAGCTACCTATTACGATTCAAAAGACAGACACCCTTTAAAGGTAGGAAAGACAAACAATGTTGACTTAGTATAGAGTTTGTTGCATTGGTCATGTAGTGAGATACACCGACCATCGATGGACGGTAAAGAGTACCAAATGGTCCGGCCCAGATGGAAGGAGAGAGGTGGGAAGACCACATAAGCGATGGGTAGACGACATAACATCTGTGGCGGGGAGAAACTGGATCAGCACAGCCCAAGACAGGGAAAAATGGAAGGATTTGGTCCTCAATATCCTTCCAGGAGGCCTATACCCTATTGAGGGGTTCCTATAAATAATCAGAAAAAAGAAAAAAAAATAACATTACCTAATAAAAACACATACTAACATTAGTTTATGAACACATTACTTGTAATTATATTTTATTTGTCTCGTTTTTATAAGGTTTGTAGGAAATAATAAAAGCTTATTTATTTATTTTATTTATAGAGTTTGTTGGCACCCTTTGGGTACAGGATCTCGAGAATCCGGGACCGTCTATAATAGACCAAAGAAGGCCACAGCGGGATTTTGGTTAGTATGCACGTTAAGAACTCAGTCTTGTGGTCGTCCGGATATTTCCATTTCTCTCGGGTGTATAAATATAAGATCGTAAAACCAATGATCCCAACAAAACCATTCCACTTCCCGTAGTCAGACGGTAGCAACGAATCGTTTTTCCCGCAAAAAAGCACAATTAGCAGTTGTCACTTGATAAAGATCTCACTATACCCGAAGCCGGTCAAGTCAATGACGTCATCGAGCCGACCAACTCGTCATGGGCGTCCTCTAAAAATACATTTAGTAATAACAATATCGAGCAACCTAACTCACCACCTGAAAGTAAATACGAAGCTATAACTAGATGACACCAAGAAAATACATATTAAATTATTTACCTGAACATGCCCTCGTGTTTCAACGGTCCCATGGCAGCTTGCATGTTGTGCGTCAAACGGAACGGCACCCTTTCAGGCCATTCAAACGCCTCCCCTCTATTGAACAGACAATTAAAGTCCACGTGCACCGTGTCCCCGTTAGTAGAGTCAAAAGATATGTTCTCCCCGTGACGGTCGCCTAAACCTACAATTTAAAAAAAACTATAAAAATTAATTCAATCGTTTCAGAAAAAATCGTGAACAAGCTTACATACATACATACGAATCGAATACAAAATCTTCTTTTTTTAATACATACATACGCCTGTAATTTCCGAATAGGTAGGCAGAGGTGTAAACAGAACACCCACATTTCACCGAGCCAATTTCAATCCCATGATATGATAGGGGGCGAGCCTATCGCCATACCGGGCACAATTCAACTCCGGGCTGATACTAAACATTAAAATCATTGTCATTGTCACTGTGTAATTTTCACTCTGTATATTTTAAATTAGTTAAATATTTATAGCTGTTTAATGTTGATGGAACTTAGGGAATCGTTCACTGCAAGTGTATATAATTGTGTCTAGTGTTATCCAACCATGATGTGATCGTATTCTCAAGTTATTAGCGTCGCAAGTGCGGACATTTCAAATCGATGTCTCCCATTTTAACAGAAGAATAGTTCACTTTGGTGTGGAATATGCTGTGATAAATATGGTTTATCATAAAATACAAGTGTTATGAAGGCGTATGATTAGCATGAGGTGATTGATTGATCTATAAATCCAGTTTGTCACATCAAAAATAGAAGAAAAACGAGGTCGCTAACAGTTTTTATTAATATGGCTCCTACTATACCAAAGCGTTATCCTAAAACTACTAACCTTCTGTTTGTAATAGTGTTTCTGAGGACAGTGATTCGAGCAATGTAACCTACAGGAATAAAAATATATCGCATGCCAAGTCTATAGAAGATCTTCGCCAAACGATTCGCGAAGAGATGTCGGCCTTGTTCGATGACTTTAAATTCAGCATTCTACGCGAGTTTGACATTAAAACCAAGGAAATATGAAATCGACTCACTAAAGTCGACGAATCCGTCTGCAATTTAGAATGTAAATATGAAACATTGAGAGAAAGCTTTGAAGACAATGTTAAAGTTGTAGACCAATTGAAGTCTGAAAATCAAGATCTCAAAACAACAGTTACCAATCTTAATGCTAGATTAATGCAAATTGAACAGCACTCCAGAGCCACAAATTTAGAAATACAATGTGTACCGGAATTTAATAAGGAAAACTTGTACAGTACAGTTAAGCAGATAGCCTCCACCATCAATTGCAACCTAAATGAAACCGATATACACCTCTGCACCAGGATTCATAAACTAAATAAGGATAATAAACGACCGCGATCTGTTGTCGTCAAGTTTAGCTGCCCCAGAGTACGTGACGAATTCTTGGCTGCAGCTGTAACATTCAACAAGAAGGCTAACACCAATGCAGATAAGCTCAATAGTAGTCATCTCGGAATTGGAGGGGAACGGCGTCCTGTGTACATCGGAGAACACCTTCCCCTGCAATGAAGAGTCTTCACGCGGCAACTAGAGCACGGGCCAAAGAGCTGCGCTACAGATTCGTCTGGGTTAAAAGCGGGAAGATATTCGTACGGAAAACGGACACATCTGAGTACATATTAATAAAGTCAATTGACTCGTTAGCTGATTTGAAATAAACTTAATACTTTACTTAGCTTTACTTACTACCTATATATTATATAAAAGGATTATGTGGCGCGATTAAACTGTAGGCATATCCTACGGTAAAATCATGTTATTGGGGCGCTACTATGTGGCCATTCATTCAAAGAAAAATATATACTATACTATTTTTTTTATATGTATGTATAAGTAAAGTAGGTATTTTCTGTATATTTTAAGAATTTTACACTGATGTCTCTAAATATTCAATTATTGGAACAAGCACCTTGTTCGCACTTGTAAGCTACTTTTAATTTAGTTGTATATTTATTACATACTAGTCTTATAATATTATGATCTCATTAAAATTACCTATTAGTTGTTATTATCAGAATGTTAGAGGCCTTAGGTTAAGTACCGTACATGTTCGTCAAGAAATAATGAAAAATGACTATGAAGAGTCTGAAATTTCTACGTATCCCTAACATTCTGATAAATCATACTGACCATCTTATTTTGCAAATTATTTTAATATTAATTTTAATTCTCTATATTTCTAATTTTAATTTAATTGAACTAAGTACTTATATAAGATTGTATTTATTTATGCATGCTGTGTTTGCCTGTAATTTGAGTTGCAATAGGTTCAATTGTTATTAGTGTTAATATTTAATGTACGTATGTATTATTGTAAACTTTGTTGGCAATCCTTAAATAATAAAATAAAAATAAAATAAAATAAAATCCCAATATGCCTTTTAACAAGCCCGGGGATCAAACCCGAGACCTCAGCAAAGCAGTCGTGCGCATCACAACTGCGCCACCGATACAGATAAGTTACTTGATGGTGACTTTAAAACATAAATACGATAAAAAAAATACTAAACAGCTCTAAGCCGAGTATTAACTAGTTATAACAATTACTTCATGATGGAAAGTTTACCTATCGACATTCCTTTGATGTGAGATATATCTGATTCATTATTATTATAGTAGAAATCATTTGAGGTAGATATATTACTACCCCGAACAAAAAGAATGCGTGCGAATGCGAGTGGGTGTGTGTGCGTATACACGTGCGTGTCCGTGTGCGAGTGCATCTGTGCGTGTGTTTATCTGTTTGTGACAATTGTAGCTCCTAAACAAATGGATTGATTTGAATGCGTTTGTTAAAGGTGATTTAATCGAAATTATTCTTATCTGTTTAAAAAAACTGTTCAGTTGTTTAAAGGTTACAGATGGTTTTGTTATGGTACCTATTTTTTTTGTTTGTAATATTACCTTTATAAAATCAATTTCTTACCTAAAATATATCCAACCATTGACATCACGGCCGCCGTTCTGATGTAGGCGGATCTGGCTTGATACCTTTATTAATAAAATCGCTAATAAGTCCCAACGACGTACAGAAAACAGGTAAGATACAAATAGCGATTAATTTAAAATACCACACGTAGAATGTATGAAAACAATGTTTTAATTGCTGTCATTATCGTTTATTTACGGAATCGCATTAAAGTAAAAAAATATCCATTCTTAAGCCAAAGACCTTAATGTATATTACTAGACGGGCTGTTTAGAAGTACAATTGGGTCACATTACGCAGGAGTTTCGACAGCTCACAGACAGGGAGCGCGATAGGGATTCTAGTTGAGAGTAAGCGAGATGATAATATTGAGTTACGGTCAATTGACCGCAACTTAATGGTACAATTTCTATGTACCGTGCAGCTTGTCTTAAGCGGAACTTTCCTAACTATTACAAGATTTTTTATAGCAGATACCAGCTAGCGTTCAAGTAAGTCACCTAATGGTAAGTGATCTCCACCGCCTATGAACACAAAACCAGAAGAATTATGGACTCGTTTATTTAAGGGAAAGGAATGGGAATTAGGGATCCGGTGCAGGGTTTATTTGGACGTCTGCAATCTCATTCACCGTTAGAAACGCAACAGAAAGCAGTCATTTCCCAGTTGAGCGGGCCCATTCATGCTGTACATAAAAAGGTCTATAGAATGGTTCTACCCCTAAGTAGAATTTTTTTCAAATTAAATAAAAATCATGTTGAATTTCGTTAGTTTATAACACATAATTTGATTGGTCGAATTTCGTTCACGTGCAATACTAGTAGTAATTAATCAACATACCATCCATAAGGATCAGAGAACACTCGTCTGAACCACTCCTGTAGTACGGGCGGATGTCGCGGCAGGAGTTGATTCTCGTATATCCGTCTCTTTTTCTCCACCGGGTCTTTACTTGCACACATCAGCTCCTTTAACTCTCTATTGGTCGTGTGAATGCCTGAAATGGAATTATGTGTGTGAGAAGAGTCTCATAGATCACTAACATATTATTTTATTTTTTAGGTTTAATACAGATGTTTCAGCTCATATGTGCGTGATATATTTAAGACACATTGATTGAGTGCAGGCATATGACGTATAAGGTGAGGACTTCACACAAATCAAAACTAGAATTTACACACATTGCAACCATATATAAACCGAAATATCCATAAGAGTATGAAAGCTATGAAGCCTGAGAAACTTGGTTAGATTGCTAAAGTAACAGTTTTTCGTGAGTTTTGATCCGAAAACAATATGTTTCTGGGCTTGAATTACATTCTGGTATATGACCACCACTTATATTAAGATACCTTTGGCAAAATGTGGGTAGGTTACAACCTCCGTTCCAGTGTATTTTAATATGCTTTCTCCTCCGTTTGTTCAAACTTAATTAAATCTATCTAGAAATAAAGTCATATATGACTTCTTTCTCCTCGGCGTTATACCGGCTTAATTCCAAGGTCCACGTTTTTATTTTTTTATTTATTTATTTATTACATTGAATGACGAGACGAGCAGGTCGCTCGCCTGATGGTAAGCGCCACGCCTGCTCATAAACAGAAGCAACGCCACACAGAACTTTAAATAAAGCACTGCATGACACTGGACTGCGCTCGTCACCCCGAGACATAAGGTGTTAAGTCTCATAATGCCCAGTAATTACACTGGCTTCAATGTCCTTCACACCGGAACACAACAGTGCTTACACACTGTTGCTTGGCGGCAGAAATAGACAAAGCGGTGGTACCAACCCAGCCGGTCTCTCGCAAACGAGGGACCTACCACCTTATACCACGTTGTTACCAATACACTCGTAACATTGATTTGACGATATTTAAGGAGTAAATAAATATTAAGCCAATGGCCACACCATAGAGAATGCTCAAGATCGGGCGTAGTGAAAGCGTCTTGGTAAAAAGACGGACTCTTGCATTAGGCCGAGATAACACAAGGCAGAAATAATAAATATTTTTATACCTTTTTGTTTATAAATGTGCATCAACGTAGGCCTGAGTCCTACAAGGTTTGGCACCCATTCAATAAGGCCGCACTCTTCGTTCAGAGGCAGTACACTGTATGTCCGTATGTAGAGGCGACGTCGACGAGTCTCTGGGGCATCTTGTAGGAATCTGTTCACGACTCCGTTGAACTCCATCAAACGGTAGTCTTTGCGTAAATCGTCACGAGGTTTCAGCATTATTATATAAGTCTTGCCGTCGGATCCTTTGGGAAATATAGGTTTCATAATAGTGTTAAACTTGTATAAATCAGCATGTTTTTGAGTTGACAGTTTGTCGAATGCTAAGAAAACACACAGTTACAAGATATTTTTCAATTAACTATTACTTTTGTATAAATAAATTACCTGTTAACGTAACTTTCCTAGGTTTTTGCAACGAAGGCAATATGCTGATCTGTTCTTTAATACCGGTGATATATACAGGCGGTTGTGTGGGTATGTTGAAATCTATGCGCTCTTGTCTCGCGGCTTTGGAGGGTAGTACGATCTTACAGAACTCTTGGAATGGCATCATAATGTGACTGAAATCATCACTTGCCAAAAGACGGGGTAGACTTCGCACTAATGTAGAAACTGTTGTATTCTGAAAATGGTACATTCAATGTTTTTCCATCCAAACACTTCAATGTATACTTTACCGGGTCCGCGGTACATAGAAACGTCTGTTTTCTGTGAAACAGTGATACCAACCCGATGAAGCCGACCCATTCATGCTTTAGACAAAACTGCCTACATTGTGGCTCTACCACTTTATTTATTTAAACTTTATATACATAACATGTAATACATAACATGTATAAAGGCGGACTTAATGCCGAAGGCATTCTCTACCAGTCTACCTGTGGGCGATGCAGAAACGAGATAATGTACTTTAACTACTTGTTAAAAAAATATTCAGATACCAGCTTTTGCTTGCGGCTCTGCTCGCGTGAATGGCCTTTTCCAGGATAAAAACCATTCACCTATTAAGGCGTGATTTACTAACAAATATCCAAATTCACAAACTCACAAACATCCAAACTTTAACACTTGTAATAATATATAGTACGATAGTAGGAAGTAGTAGTAGTAGATAGGATAATTTGAATAAACCGTCTCATTGTATTGCTGGTAGACATATATTCGTACAGCAACCACCGTACTCGGTAATAAAATCCGTCACATTTCGGGCTCAAGGGTATATATCCATTTATTTCAGAGTTCAGGCTAGCATAATCCTATTCATGGACGCCACGTCTCAACAAGCGACATCATCGGACTGCTCTTTACAGTCAGGCGCAGTCAGGTCACTTTTCGAACCAGGAAAAAAGAATCACGTTGCGGTTCAATTATGACATACATATTGTAAATGATTTCCTTCATGAACACTACTTATGGATTTATAAGCGTTGTTAATATTTTGCACCTACATATTTGACAGTCGACAATAAGGTAAGCAAACAAAACCATGACATTGGGTAATTTCACAATTCATTAGCAGCAAAGTGTAAAACCCAAGATTCGAAGGTCGTTTGACGTTGAACATCGATCAACAATATGTAACACATTCTTTTGTTTACTATACTTCCGTTTGAAGCACCTATTCAGAATGGTTTGCTTTTGTGTGAAAGTTATAGCTGCGTAATACTTTATTAGCATAAGACACTGGAATTTATTTGTTACTAGCCATGTGCCCGACGGGATTTCCCAGCGGCAACAGCTCAACAACAATCCGACTATTATTAAATGTTAAGAGTGCCTTTTGATAAATCAACCCTTAAATCAGTTAAAACACATTTTTTATTAGGCGTTTACCTTCAAGATCGCTACTTCTACGATTTATACTTTTCCCATACACTTGGTCGACCTTTATTATACCCCCTTAGAGGATACATTTCGAAAAATCCTTTCATTATACAATATGTAACAAAAACCCTGTTGTGCCTTTTAACCGTGATATCAGAATCGATATTCAAACGTAATGAAATAACTCGCATAGGAAAATGAGGCTATAAAATCATACTTATTTTTTCTACTTTAATTATTTATTGTTTTTTTAATCGTATTTCGATTGATTACCTCTGCAAGAGCGATGAATCTGAGCCAAAGCGAGGTAGCAAGTTCCCCCATCCTCTCCTTGCCTACTGTAATTACCTCTCATTGCGGTTTGCGACCATACTACATTGTATCTTATATGAAAATATGTACGTAGAAAAGGTAAATACGTAAAAGGTTCCATGTTTCGTCCTACGCCTTTTCTGTGTAGCCTGCATCCTATAAACCTTGCTCTCAATATATTTTATTAGTAATGTTGATAATTATTATGATAATCGCCCATAATCGATTGTAAACATTATAATTGATTACTAATGCAATTGGTAACAACTGATTGTATAAATCTAGACAAAATTAAGCAACAGTATTTTGGGACTAAAACCCGTGTCACTGTTATAGTTTCCGTTCCTGGTCACAGAGTAGAGTGTGACAATCATATGATGGCGGTGGTAAGTATTTGAACTATTTGAAAACATATAACTGGAACTAATTGTATAGAATTTTTATCACCGGGAAGGTGCAGCTATTAGTATGTTCTTTTTTTATATAATCCACGTTTTTTATGTGTATGTTGCATTTATTTCTTCATTATGACAATAAACCTTCATTCTTTCTCTATAATCTGTCTAAATTAAAAGTCAACCAATTAGCGTTTGGAAACAGTGCCACTCATCTCGCCAACTTATACTTCTCACACTGATATACAGTGCACTTTATTCGAGAAATTTCCGATATCTTGATTTAAACGACTACTGGCTTTAAATTTAGTATAGTACAGCCTAACTTAATTTTTACCATCTATTGGTTCTTTGGTGGGCTTGTTGCGTTGCGAGTAGCTCGACTTAAACCGACTCAATTATAACCACAGCGTGTGTTAAGAATAGACTAGTATCAGCTTCACGGCGTCTAACCATATGTTAGTAAAATATCGGTACTTACAGAAGCACTGCCAGCTATCGGCTTGTTGCACAGCTCGATCAGTTTCTCTGCGAGTTGCGTGAAGTCATGGATCAGTTTGAGTATGGCGGGTTGTTTGAGTCGCGAGTCGGCGAGTACTTCGCTGCAACGCTTGATGCGCTGCGGATAGCTTGACTTGATGACTGACATCATCATCCACAACGTGTGTTGGGGGTAAGCAAGAATCAACTTCACGATTATCGCTTTTAGTTGTTGGTATACCTGTCAATTTAGAATAATCATAACATCGAATATCTACATTTTCAATAATTATATTTAAGAAATAGCAATAAGTACCTCTTTCACGGGATGACAAATTCTTGACACAATCTGCGAGAAAGCCGTTAAGTACAGATATAGCGGCAGTCTTTCCGAATATGTTTGTATGATTTCAGTCATTTTAGCCAATACTGTGTGCACGCTCGTATCCGATAATGTTACTTCCACGTCAAGCCTACGAATTATTATTTAAAAGATTTAACATTATGGTGATGCAGACTATAATGACGGTGATGACAGTAGGGGACGAGAAGGAGATTTTAATGACATTAATGGTAAAGGAGATTACAATGACGATGAAGCCGACTATGATGAGTATGCCGACAATTGTGACGGCGATAATAACGGGGATGATAATAATGACGATGATAATGATAATGCTGGAGATAATAATGATAATGCTGGAGATAATAATAATAATGACGATAATAATGTCGAGGAGGATGATGACTACAATAATGATGAGGAACGCAAATAATGACACACACACCACATACCATATAGAGAGCATCCTGGGCATGCTCTGGTACAAGTACTTGTGTCCGTACTGCAGCGCCTTGCCGTAGCTGTTGAGAGCGTGCAGGCGACGCGCCCACATCTCCTTGCTGTTACTGGACGCCGCCGTGTCAGCGCTGCTCACTTTCTCATAGTAAGCACCCAGGGATACCTGTATACATATAGTAACATATACAACGAACTATTATTATTTCCGCTATGGCGCTGGCACTGTACCATTTCGTTGAGGTCCATGGTTCATATCGACATCTCTTAAAAATAATTACAATGTTGGACGTTTCCTCAAATAATGTTGTAAAAAAATGTATAAAAAAAGGATGTAGCAAATGTTAGTTGTAATATAAACCAACACTCAACGGAGTGGTTGTGAGCGAAAAGCGGATTGACGAATATGAAAGCTTAGGAATTCGGAAATTGGAACTGTAAACTACTATAATACAAATACTACAGATAACAGTCGAACTTACCAAACTCTTTTCCCATTGGTTGAACACCTCAACGGATTCCTTATAATATCCTATATTAACATCGACGTCTACATTCGTTGTCTCATCGTTGTATTTGGCGATTAGCAACTTTGCTTTAGCGCATATTTTCCTTAAAAAACATATTATGGAATATAATTTCTGAGAGTGCACTTAGGACTTGTACGATAACCTACACAATGACACACAAACTGACAAAAAAATCCTAAAAGTTGATTTCTGAAGTACGGGCTCATCATATAAAATATTAAAAACAAAAACAACATCGATAAGATCAGAACATATTGAATAACATAATATTAAGAATGGCGAAACTCTTTTCCCGATGCGGGTTGTGGGGGTCGCCTCACATAATACCAAATACCAGCAAATCTATGGTTCAAGCAAACGGAACCTGGCATGAAAACAGAATAACGTCAGGCAAGCTGTAAGTAGTAGAGCCACGCTGTAAGACAGTCTTGTCTACAGCATGAATGACTCGACCGAATTGATAACACTATCCCACAGAAAACCGACGTAAATTAGCGGCTTACTGCTACGTTTCGTATGGTGAGTGAAATATACGAAAGCCCAAATCCCCTCCCCTTCCCAACCCCTTAATTATTTATTTCCTGTAAGATCGGTAACGGGCCCACAATTCTTCTGGTATTGTGAGCGTTCATAGGCAGTGGTGATAATTTATCGTCACCAACCTGTTCGTTTTTTCGCCGGCCTATGCTATAAAAAAGTGACAAAGAAAGATAAGAACATATTGCAGTACAACTAAATTAGATATCTGTTATCCACCCTTTATTAGACACACGATATTTAACAAGTTCATAGGTAGGTATTTTTCAAACCATAAACATAATAAACTCATGATTGTATCTCCGAAAGGCTAACAGAGGTACAACTAGATCAACAACGATTCGCTGAGCTTATATCCGTCCAATGTTACGTGCAAAACACATTATCATAATAGGCACAAATTCCAATCCCAGACAACTCATGTGTTATTAATTGAGAAACTCAAAGACAAATTGTGACTTCTTAGCCTGGAATAAACCCACTGGTTTCACAGTCGTAAGTATGCTGCCACTAGATCAATGAGCAAATTTCCCACTTTAAAACTTGTCTACAGGCATTCTCACCTCTGTTCAGTAGTCAGTCGTTCCGCAGCAGGATACGAGTCATCAAGTCCTCGTCGTAGTGTTGTGAACGCTTGCTCATGCTGTCCACGTGCCCAGTACATCTTAGCCTTCTCTATAAACAACTCCTCAGGATGATACTCCTCAGCATTCAGTATATACATGTAGGCCTGTAATGTGAAAATGTGGCTCGAAGGACTAATCACGTGCATTTTTATCTTTTAATATGACGATTTTTTTGGAATCTGATCATAATTCAATTTAAAATTACGTATTATACCTGATGGAAAATCCCCGCTTTCCGAGCTTGTTTGGCACTTTGCAGCCATAAATCACCGATACATGTCTTCAAACCGTTAGCTGTTATGTGATGAGTTGGTTGAAGAAGTTCCTAAAAATATATGTAAATATAATTTAATGTTTTACTCGATTATAAACAGTACCCAAACCGATTATGTGTATACACAAAATGTGTGGGGTCAGGAGTATAAGTCTGGTCGTTAGGTATTATTTATTGATAATACTGTGAGTACCTGAGCTTGATGTAACAATATTCTCCTAAGTCTTAGCAAAGGTTCAATAGTCCTCACATCAGACTGCACCACAGACAGACGTCGACGCCACTCGTCTAGCAACTGGTTTATTATCTCTATGCCGTCACCGTCTTTTAGACGTTTCAACCTGGAAATTCAATAATAACGTAATTATAGCTAGAGAGTCCTCTATGGTTCACTTTGTCTATTACCGCCAAAAAGCAGTATTATGTTCCAGTTAGAAGGACATTGAAGCCAGTAAAATTACTGGGCATTATGAGACTCAACTTGTTGTTTCGTTACAATAAACGCAGTATTGTGCAATACTTTGTAATTCTAAACTTTGAGTGGTGTTGTCACTGTTTTGAACAGACGCAACGCTTCGCAAAAGGTGAGCCAAGCAGCTCATCTCGTTATTCATTCATTTTGTCAACTCAAAACTGTTGAACATTATATTCTGTTCCTCCGGCATTTATTTCACAATCACGTCATAATGTGAATGGTTTATGCGGAATTCCATGTTTTGTTAGAAGAGATTATTTCACCAGTCCTACTAATACATAAATAGGTTGTCAATTACATTGTCGGTTATACATACTTATTTAAAGCTTCTTCCGCGTGTTCCGCTTCCGCTATGATATGCAATCCCAGTACACTTTGGTACCCACTTCGTAACGCGCTTTCTCCTTTACTCTCCCCGTCCATTTGCGCCAATAGTCGTGTAGTGGCGTCTTTACACGACGTCACGAACGAATCGTGGTCGTCTTTACGATACGATACTAGAATACGACCCATTAAAAGACCCCAATTTTCTTTACATGATGGCTGAAATAAAGATTTTTACTGTGACTTTAAAATTATATTAAAATTATTATGATTTTAAATACTGATTTTTACAAAAAAAAAATAGAGAATATGTTGTCGATTAATTTCTATGCTATCTCATTTCTTTTGAAGGCTGGTCACGATGTAAGAAAATCGTTTTCTTGTGTATCTATCACTCTCTCTGCGTTGTGGGGTGTACGTTACGGTACGAATGAGAAACTAATCTATATCGACAAAGTTTTCTCTCTCGTACGGTCAAGATATTATGTTCTAGGCTCAAACACGGACAAATATAAATGAATATAAATTAGTTTTTAATTTTTTTTTGTGCCTCTCTTTGGTCAAAACACGTCTATTTGTTCCCCATTAATTATGCTACTCACCACAGGTTTGTTAACAAGTTGTTCGAGTTGTTCGAACCGTCCCAGTCGCCACAGTGGCTCGGCTGACAACTCCATCATATGTTCATTATCATGTTCACTGAGCAATCGATACGCGGTGAATGGCTGGTCTAAACCCAAGTAACAGTCTATCATGCCCTGGAATAATTACACAAAGTGGTTCGACAAAATTCGCAATATTTTCACATTACTTGTAACTATATCAACGAATTGTATACGTATTCATACTAATTAGCAAGGAGCCAACCGTGAAACGAGAGGCCGCAGGTTCAATCCCAGCACCGAGACAAATGTTTGTTTAATCTACAAATATTTGATTCGGGTCTGGGTGTTGTGAGACTGAAAATCTCTCGTAATTTTTGATACCCAAGATACCAAGACTCATATCTTACTGTGGGGCAGAACTATTTGTGTGACAGTTAAAAACTTCAAAACGCGAATCACAGTGGGTTTGCTGTTATCCATTGAGGAGTTTCCCATTTTCCCTCATACTCTGTCAACAGATCTTAACAAAATGTATATGGGACCATTATAGTAGTAAACTATATCGAATACAAAATCGATAACACATTTAGCGGAGTCATGTGTGAACATACATAAAAAACGCTATACACAGATAAATTAAGGACCTCCTTCAACATACGCACTCACGCCTGTAATCCCCGAAGGGGTGGTAGGCAGAGGTGTAACCAGTACACCCACATTTCGCCGAGCGTATCTCCGTCCCACAACGTGATAGGGGGCGAGCCTATCGCCATATCGTCGGTTACAACGAAAAAAATGTGGAAAACATGAAACCTTACTTGTAAACTGTGTTTATCCAACTGTCCCTCCTGCGCGAGTCGTTCGTAACACAACGCCGCGTCCTGCAACCGACCCGTCACTACTTGAGCCAGTATCAACTCTTTTAGCGATGGCTCCGATCGCTTCATAGACAATATACCTGAAAAATGTTTTGTTGTTACAGTAAAAAAACATTATTATACGACTTTCCTTCTTTCCTTCCACCAGCCCTTATGCCACTCGCAGTGGGGTCGGCGCAACATACGACAGAAAGATTTGGCTTGTAGTTTTTACGACCGGCTGCCTGCCTGACGTCAACCCCTCTGAGGAGAAAACGGACATGAAACAAATAAACACAAACAGGATATCTCAGTGCAGGAATCAATGCCGTGGCCTCTCGGTTTACAGCCGACTACTCGCCCACTGCGCCACGGAAGCTGTCGATTATTATACGACTTTAATAAAGTTTAAGTTGGAAGACAGATTTAAAAAATCTAAATTCGTAGTTTTTTCATTATTGAATAAGTTTAAGTATAGTATTGAGTAAGTTTTTAACTCCCGACAAAAAAAAGAGTTGTTTACCCCTTAGTTTGAGGTTAATCTAATGTACCGATTTGAATGCGAATTTTATTTTGTTTTGTTTGATCGAAATGGTTCTTAGGTATGTTTGAAAAAAATGTGTTCAGCCGTTCAAAAGTTACAATTATTTTTTTCTATTTTACGTAAGGATTAGGCTATTAGCTAAAACATGGAAAGTTCTCTTAATTTCTTCCGGTATTAACAATCTTAATTCAGCAGTAAAAAGAATATCGCATTTATTTATTACCGGCAACAGAGTCGGGTTCATCCAACAATGCGTAGATTTCGGCTAAGAACGGCAGCTGTTCCTGCAAACCGTCCTTGTTTTCTTCCATATACAATTCTAAATATTGCAAGGCGCGTTCCAGTTCCCCGCAAGCGAAGTTCCCACGGGCTATTGTCAATTTATCGAACTTGTCTAGGAATGAAGCTATATTCCTAATAAAATAATTAAAAAATAACTTTAATCAAATACACAATATACTTGTAAACGCTCTATTGCGACAAGTATATTACGGGCAATATAACTTGGTTGGCTTGAAGCTAGTCACTTCACTCGCTCTTTTCGCCTTTGCTCTAAAATAGTAACTGCAACGCGATTCGAGACTCAGTTCATACCGGAAAAGTTAAATTGCGGGTGTTACGAGTCCTCGGTACATTACATAATATAGGTGATTGAATCGATATTTTTTGAATTATTTAATCAATAAGTTACGTTAACTAAAATCTATAATCGAAAGAATTTTATATACCGTTAAAAAAATAATAAATTGGAAGCCATACGAATCTGGTAGTTATCAAACGGCAAAAAACCATTTTAATGTGAGTCAGACCTGCGCACCGTGCGTTCTGTATCCACAGCCATAAATATTTTTTTAATATTTATTAACTGCCTCGGTGGTGCAGTTTTAATGCGTACGCGTTACGACTGAGGCTGACGCCGAGGTCTCGGGTTCTAACCCGGTCGGGTAAAAGTGATATTGGGTTTTTCTATTACGAAATGCTCAGTGTCAGCCCGGAGTCTGGAATTGTTCCCGGTATGGCGATAAGCTCGCCACCTATCACATCATGGGACGGAGATAAGCTCGGCGAAATGTGGGTGTACTGGTTACACTTCTGCCTACCCCTTCGGGGATTACAGGCGTGAGTGCGTATGTATTTTTACAAAAAAAAACCGGTATCTATTAGGTGATAAAATGTGTGACAAATAGGTGTGGTCATATATTATTATTTTAAAGATCGTTACATACAATTGACAGTGAGTTTTTATATACCGGATCTTATCAAAATATAAACATCCTCAAACTTCATGCTAATTTCATTCTGGCCTCATTTTCATTCTAAATTTACAATAGGTTTTTTGTATCTATTGTGTGTAAAAAATTATGTACAAATTCAAATTGAGGCACCAACTTTATTCTACTCAGAGTCGATTATAATGGATAATTGAAGGACACATGAAAACCAAGTTACAAATAAGATCACATGCTTACTTGTAATTCTCGTTATCTAATGGACGTGGCTTCGAATGGCACCATTCTAGAATCCATCTATTTAGAAAATCCAACAGTGTGTATATTGTTTTACTGCATTTACTCTAAAAAATCAAACAAAACATTAACATATATTCGTACTTGTATCTGGTCTATTTCTAACCAACTTAATATTATTAAACCACCATAAAAAAGGATCTCAATTCGACGCATTTTCTTTTCTTTGTTTATGTATGTACATACGGGGTCCGATTGCAATATTTTCTGTGTTCGATAGCTTTTACTTGCTAATTGGTCAAATATCAATTTGGTTAAGATCTGATGATGGAGTACGAAATAAAATAAATTCAAACTCTTAAACGAAAACGCATACGCGTGGCGTTTGGATATTGGAATTAACACACAGAGGCTGTCATTAGCACTAAAATATAATATACGCACCGAATTGAAAACGTCCTCCTTTTTTTAAATCGGTAAAATATTCTAAAACATTGTTAGGAAATACCTGATTGCCCTCTTCAGTCTGTACGGAATTGATTGTTGGAGTCATTCTTATGTGACGCAACATTTTGAACTTAGTTCGTTCTATTGACGAAGCGATTTCACTATCGATGTTTTCCAATCCTGTACACAAATACCAGATAAATGTATAATAATTGATTTTTCGAATAGAGCAGTTAATTTTCAAGGCTCGATAAATAAAACGACGATCCAATCGGAAGGATTTGAAGTTTAATCTCTCTTTTTTAACCCTCGATAAAAAGAGAGTTATTAATTGCAATTCCCAATATCCTGTCTATCGACAGATTTGCTTACAGGTAGTAAATTTTTGACACGTTTTGTATGGAAGATCTGTCACAATACTATTGATAGTAAGCAAATCTACCTTCAAATAGAATATAGGGAAACGCTATTAGTATTTGACCCCTTTATATATCTGAGTATATGTCTGTGGCATCAGCGTGTAGCATTATATTCGAGTGTTAGCTAGGTAATCTTGACCTTAGTAAAGCTGTCTATACCTTCAAACTCTTCGATAATAGCAGATATATCGTGACGCATAGAAAATGTTTTCAAACTTCTTAAATTCACTACTTATTGAGACACGGACAGAAATTATTTTTATTAGGCAAATATTACAAGTATTACCTATAACCGCCATCATTTCCTCCTGTACATATTGCATGTTAGTGTTGGACATGACGGCGTGTAGGAGCACGTAGGGTAGAAAGAGAAACAGAGTTCTGACGTCACGGCGCATGCTCGGGTGCACGATTCGTAACAGATCGCGCACGCTCTCCGACTCTATTAGTGGAATTAATTGGCCCGCCCAACTGAAAAATACATTTTAACGTAAACCTTGCCTACGTCGTACAAAAGACTCTCTCCGTATAAATAGGGCTTAATATAAGGCCTATTAAGGCTTGGTAGAGGATGAAACTAAAAGAGGTGACCTACGATAGATACGTCGTCCATAGTTGGTCGACACTATTCTTGGATTGCTCTGGTGATATCATTACTTACTTTGTCGAGCAAGGATAAAACTTTTTTACCGTTCGCCTTTGCCCAAAACATATAAAATGCGCTGTTGTGAATTTTGATACAATAATTGTCTGCACATCGTGTCAACTATGTATAATGTCACTAATGATTAAGAAACAGTCTTACTTGTGGGCCCATTCCAAAAATGTAGTGGCATAACTGGATCCGAACAGTGGATGCGCTTTTTTCGGCTGTGATGGATACGCAAGCGTATATCTGTAACAAAAAAAAAATATCGAGTTTAAGAAGCGCAATAAAATTACTTGCACTTCAAGAACAACATTTTAATATAGTGTGATGTAAAATACTCATAGATAACATAAGCTCACGCCTGTAACCCCGGAGCGGTAGACAGTGGTGCACCTATTTTTTGCTGAGCTTATTTCCATCCCATGACGTGACAGGTGGCCTATCCTATCGCCATACCGGGCAGAAATTACAATCCCAAGCAAAAAAACTAAAACGTAAATTGTATTTGCCCGACCCAGGACCGCACTGATTTTTCAGCCTAAGAACGCTACAAGTCAATGAGGCGATAAATGTGTGAGATGATATGATATAGTTAATAGTTAAAATAACACCTGGAACTGAGCAACGGAGACATGATCTGATGCAGATGTTCGGGAAAACTGTCCCATAGGTCTTTCTTCCTACCATTTGGTGATATTTCATAAATCTTCAATATCTCTTGTATAGTCAACGCGTAACAGTCCATGTTCTGCAATACCAGTCAGTAAAACTAAAGTAGGATTAATGTAATACCACTAAAATTAATTAATATCGCTATCTAGGACTCGTGATTTAAAAAAAAATTACCGCGAAAATTGTTTATTACCTTAACCTTTACAAAATTAAAAATATAATAAAAGCTAAGTAATAAAGTAATAAAACGCCGTTTCAATTAGAATACATTTAAAATGAAAGTGGTTTAGTTGGAAAAAAAAAACCATACGAATACTTACTCGATCCTTTCTTTCGATGTCGAGTAGCCGTAGGTATCGATTTTTTCAATAAAAACTCAGTAAAAATATTGATTCTTTCGGATAGTGATGTTAAAATCGATTACTCAGCTATTTTAATAATCGATCCTAATCAATGTCAAATTATTATAATTATTAAAGATAATCGACATTGAGGGTTTCACCCTAATTAGGCTACTACTAATAATTACTAAATAGTGAATTACAAATTGCGGTCGAGAAGCATAACTATAACTAAGTTATAGTTAAATTAATTGAAAGTGAAAAACATACCATAGTATCTTTTTCGTACTGAAACGCCCTTGTAAGCTCAATCAACGCTGTCGTCGCAAAGCAATCATCTTTTATAGAGAACGCGAATGGAGATTTGTTTGACTGCACGTACTGCCGAGGCAGATGGCCCGCTTCTATCGCACCGAGTTGGCCTAAACAGGCCCCACTTGCGGCGCTTACTAATGGATCGTGGTCTTTGCAACCTGCAAAAGAATTGGTCAAATTTAAGCAACGTATATTATACGATATACTTTACTGCATTAGCCTAAGGTTGACTGGGAGAGAATGCCTATCGCATTAAGGTGCAAGATCGAGCTGTAATTTTAAATTTTAGAACCAAAATTAAATTGAATTTCGTGGGCTATTGCTGATCTTTCACCTTAAGTCTGCTTTTATACCATGTAAGTATATGAATTGTATAAATAAAAAAATAAGCTTCCGTGGCGCAATGGGCGAGTAGCCGGTTGTGAAGCGAGTGGCCGCGGGTTCGATTCCCGCACCAAGGCAAATATTTATGTGATCTACAAATATCTGGTGTGAGTGTTTTCTCCCTAGAGGGGTTGACGTCAGGCTGCTGCCTGTCCGGTCGTAAAAACTACAAACCAAATGTTTCTGTAACATGTGTTAAAAAGCATGTTGCGCCGACCCCACTGCGAGTGGGATACGAGCAGTTGGAAGAAGATAGTGTACGATATAAGTATTTCACCCCCCGAACTATACCATAGTATCAAATACTATTACTAAATAAAGCATTTTCGTTTTTACTGAATTAGTAACATGTCGATATTCGACTTGCAATTAGGGCACCACTAAATAATAAACAGCTGAGCTTGTGTCTCACTCCAGCATTTTTATTCTCACTCACACACATCACTTGATTATAGGGATGTGATTGATCTTATCGATGATAATAAAATATTGATTAAAATTTGCGAGTAATTTTTCGTGAAAAAGATTCAGTACATAAATACTCAATGTCAGGTGTATGTAACAATTCCTAAATATGACCTTTATGTAACTGTTTCTAATCCCGGAAAGCTAGACCAGAGGAGGCGCAAATTCAAAATCTCAGTTTTGGCTTCGATGTAATTACGGCCGTCGGGAAGGCATTTTTGGCCTACTAGATGGCAATATAATAAAAATTATAGGGCTGAACCTTTGTAGCGACTATGGATATTTTTTTCAATATGTCAGTCAATTAAGCTTACAGATCGCCATCTTGATCCGCAAAATTTGTTTAAAACTGAAAGTCTGACATATTTTACAATCACACCCACTAGACTAGATAGACTTGTATGTTACTGTGGTGTCAGGATTACGTGTGTGAGACTGTGTAGTGTTATTTTATTTATTAAAAGACTTACCAAGCAGAAGTGAATCTATAAGTTCCACGACAATACTATCGATAGTCTTCCCGCCGAATATCGCCTTGTGTATATCAGTTCTGTTGCTTTTCAACAACTTGTTTAGATGATTGAACGCATACACTTTGATTGTCGGTATATCGTGATTAAGATGTTGCAAGTACCATTTAATCTTATCCAAAAATCCCTCTGGTTGTGTTCTTTTTACATGATTTCTTATTACCGATTTTATTTTTGGCGCTATTTTAGTATCTTCCACGAAGAAAAGATCTGATATGTGAGAACTTAGCAGGTTTTCATTGCTGATTACTAAATATTGGAATATCTTATTAATTTCTTGTGGAGCGTAATCAAACTGTTGTAGTAATGAGACGGCAAGGTTTGATAGTAACGGTCCTAGGTGAATACTATCAATATGGTGTATAAACGCGCTCCATGCTTCTGCAAGTATCTTGGGGAACTCTTTTGCTAAAGGCAGTGCAGACCTCAACGTCGCTAACACTTTGTATCTAAGTGGCGTAAGATACTTAACTCCCATCAATTGTATTATATCAGGCAAGCTCTTCAACGCTTTCCTTTTCACCGATAATGCCACTTTAGCGTTCACTAACTTGTGGTCGAAGTACGCTAGAACGCCCAAAAATTTCGGGTTCAGAAAGTCGGCTATTTGCGCCGTACCCATGTTACTACTTCCATTAGGAGTTGATACGTCGGGATCGTGACACGCTAGATATCTACACGCATTCAAAACTTTCTCTGGATTGCAACAATATTGAAGCAGAAATTCCGTTAATATCACTCTAAAATGCCTGTTAATCAGATTCGATATGGACATTCTCGTCAGTTTTTCTATAATTGCGTAACATTTTTTCGAGACTTCGTTTGTTTCGTTCAAGTAAACATGAACGTAAATGTGAGGAAACCTTTCAATCAAGAAATCTGAAACGGAGCATTGCACCAATGAAGCTATCTCTTCTATCATCGACGGCACTTCCTTTATCGTCACAGCGAATGGTATTAAATATGGGAGGAAATGATGTACGTCTTTGGATATAAAATCTCTGTATCCGACAAAACCAAAAGCCCTTACAACTTTGAGGAGAGATATTGCGAACTCGTTGCCGTTGTATAAACTACATTCAACAAAAAGTTTGCAGTAGTCCTTCTTATATCTGTGGTAGACTTGATTCGGCGTGTATCCGTGAGCTTCACATATGTCTCTTAGAAACACGACTGCTTTAGGCCCGAGACATCCATAAGGATGCATGATGAAATAAACCAACAATTTAGTGACGGGTAGTACTATTTTCTCATTATCGAACAAACCAAACTGTTTGATTAAGTTCAACGTGTGTGTCTGTTGACTGACGTCATTACTTTCCAGGCTTGATTTTGTACACTTCACTAATATTGTGACGCAAACATTCAATGCGGATTCCTTGTTTGAAGCCCATTCAGGGTCGTCTTCCTGTAAAAAATACAAATGAATGAATATCAAATTACTTTACAATATCAAATACCACAGATCACCCATAATTTAAGTAGTACACATTACATGAGACTGCCTCGGTGGCGCAGTTGTAATGCGAACGCGTTACGATTAAGGCCAACGCTGAGGTCTCGGATTCGATCCCCGGGTCGGGTAATGTGGTTTTGGGTTTTTCTATTACAAAATACTCATTATCAGCCCGGAGTCTGGATATTTGTGCCCGGTATGGCGATAGGCTCGCCCCCTATCAAATAAGGGACGGAAATACGCTCGGCGAAATGTGGGTGTACTGGTTACACCTCTGCCTACCCCTTCGAGGATTACAGGCGTGAGTGCTTATGTATATATTTATAGATATTACATAATCATCGATATAATATATAGAAACTTATGTGCTTGACATAAGCGACACGAGATAATTTTGGCGACTCGTACAATACCGGCTAGGTATATCTGGTTATCTATATACGTCTATTGAAGCCAACATGGTTTCATTGAAAACTCAACTCGTTATATCTAAAGTTGAGATAATAGTAATTTGATCTGTGGTATTTTATCTACGAACCTTAACATGACAAAGTAATTTTATCGATGTTGGCACTTTTATCTGAGATATTTGTCTTCGATAGTTTCGCTCTCTCGCGCGCGAGATTTCTCGTGAGTGTATGTTAAGCGGCCAGGTGTGTGTGCTATTTTTTATTATGTAGATTAACGTTGTCTTTATAGTGCGCGTTGACGCGTTTCATAAAGTCGACATATTATCCGTGGTCCGTGTCAAACACACAGTTAGTAAAATTATTGATGGCTATGGAAACATGGTGGATGCTATAACCAGGGGCGATACCTGCAAATTCGCCGAACTTCGGATTTATGCAAATCGATGTTCCATTAGAGAACCAATGATTCTGTCGTATCGCCGAACGATCGTCTAATGACCAAAACGATGAACAACGATTTATGACGTCACATGAACTTTAATAAAACCGATTTATTTGAATTAATTAATGCTGCCCGCGGGCGATTACTCTGAATGGACTTGAACGCCGGCAGAGTTGATGAAGTTTGGCGAATTAGCCGTTACCGCCCCAGTTGGGTCAATATTGGTAATAATATTGAAACAAATACAGAACAGCTTAATAATGAAACTAAATAAATAATTAACTTACAACACTTCCGTCCACATACGGTCTCATGGCTTTTAAAATATGTTCGCAGTTCTCTTCTTGAATAATGTCATTTGACACCCCGAACTTAAACACATAGAAATGAAGAGCAAGTCTGTTTAAAACATTCCAATATCCACTGTAACTTAGGTCTGTAAAGTGTTTGTGATTTAGGAACTTCACAAATAATGTTCTTAGTCCAGCTATAATTGATTGTTTGTTTGGTGAAATTATTGTCCTTTCAGTATTCAATTCATAAATATTCTGTCGCACTTCAGAATAAAATTGCTCAGAATTTAATTTGTCCCTGTTTAAATTGTGACATTTGGGACATATCACAGAAATTGTTATATCATTATGTTTAAATATTGACTGCCCTAAATTCATTTTTGTTTTTTTTAGAGTTATCATGTGGGAACTAAGGCACATGCAACTTATAGCGGGAATAACTTGCATCACTTCTTTTTGGATATCAGACATCTTAGATACAAATGCTTGAATTAATATACCACCCAGGAGTTTACTTGCTGAGTATGTTTTGGATGCTACAAGCAGAGGGCACAACTGTATAACCTGGAAAAAGATATATGTATCAATATAAAAATCATAACACTGTTACACAAAATGAGTTTGAATTTTAAAACAAAAGTGGTACTATCCAATTGTATACAATTGCTGCATAGGTATCTGTTTTTATCTCATAAAGAAGCCTTTGTCTTGAATAAAATCAAAACCTAAACTTAGACCCTTTCGAAGCCTAGTCAATAGTTTAAAACTAAAATACGATAAGCTTACCTCCTACCTCCGAAAGGGCCAGGCAGAGGTACAGCTAGTGCTGCACCAACGTTTCATCGACCCTATTTCCATCCCATGGTGTGATAGGGGGCAAACCTGTCACCATGCCGAGATCAAATTCTAATCTCGAGCAATTCATGTGTAATTTTAGAATTGAAAACTCAAACACAAATTGTAAATTTCCAATCTGGAGATTGAACCCAGGATTTCACGGTTCTGAGCCTTGTTACGCCGCGTATCCACAAGACTAATGAGGTAATTGTAAAAGTTAAACTAAAATACTGTATAATAATTGTATAAATAAGTTTACAAGGTGGTAGGCCCCTCCACCACCGCTTTGTCTATTTCTGCCTCCAAGTAACTGTGTGTAAGCACTATTGTGTTCCAGTTTGAAAGACATTGAAGCCAGTAAAATTACTGGGCATTCTGAAACTTAACAACTTATATCTTAGGATGATTTGTAATTCAAAGTTCGGTGTGGCGTTGCTTCTGTTTATGGGCAGGCGTAACGCTTACCATCAAACGAGCGACCTGCTCGTGTCGTCATTCAAGCTAATAAAAAAAAGTATTATATTTAAAAAGGCTCAGACATTACTTAGGCTCAAAACTGCTAATTTTGAATAGTAATTGGTGCCACTTTTGTTTTCATTGTACATTACTATAGGTGTGTCTTACTTACTTCTTTATAATTGCTTGTTTTGTTACTACTCAATGTCTCATAAAGATAAACAATACATTTATTAAATGCATCATCAAACTTTGTCTTCAATATTATTTTTGTTGCCAATATGTACTTCAATATCATCAATTTTATATTATTGCCATACACCAACTCATTTTCAGAGAAGTGTGGTTTGTTTTGAAGACACATAAGTTGTAGTATTCTGGTACATGCACTTTTATGCATGTTATCATCAAGGATAGTTGTGCTCAATAATATATCTAGAACTAATTTGAGGCAGTTAGCATCATTAAGCAATATATCTCTCTTGGCTTGTATTAATTTAGATAATGAATTTACTACCATAGTTGTGTTCTGTTGATCCAAAATGTTAATAGAACTTGTGTTTTCTGTTACTAAGTTTTTAGATTTTAAGTAAACACCTTCTAATATGTTAAAAGCTGATAATACCCTATTAAGGTGATGATTTATCAAAAATATATTAATGTTTTTATCTTCACAACATTTTATTGACTTGACTATAGACAATGTTTGTTTATAACACCAGTTATTTTCGAAAGTGCGCGTTTCATTTTGAATGTGAGATATCATATTTTCACAATAACATTCTGTCACTGCTTCAATTTCACTAGAACTCATATGTTCAAGACTCAATAGTTCTTCAGGAAATTGTAATTTTTTACTTAACTTTAGACATTGTTGTCTTAATTCTGTACTATAACATCCGCAGTTCCTTGAACTAATAATAGTTGTACAAATACTTAGTAATACTTCTTCATATTCCTTGATAAGATTATCCTCTACACTTGATATAAAATCGGACATTAATGTACTGAATTTCATCAAATACACTGTGTCTACTTCCCCTTTTTCATGAAAAATATTCATAGATTGCACCATCATCTCTATAAACAGCATAAGTTCTTGATATGCATCAGGAAAACAATTTTTAAACTTATCAATACCATTTTGGTTAAAATTGAAAATGATATTTGAGAAAAAGCCTAGAGATACCAATTTGAGTTCAGCATCACAATGCTGAAGTAAGTAGAATGCCAGATTGAATAGCTTTTCATGTTCAGTAGCTTTTTGATGAATTTTTAAGGAATCTATTGCTATGGTTTCTGATAAAAGCTGAAGTATTTGATCTATGATGACTTTGCAGGTTTTCATATCTTTAATTGTTACGTAAATTGGTTCCAAATTTAGCTGTACATTTGGTATTACTACATTTTCTGGAGTGAAATTCTCTAATGTTGCATCTTCTTGGTTGTTGGTACTGCCTTTGTGGTATTCTATTAGTTTATCCAACACAGATATGTATTCAGAATGAAGTTTGTCATAAAAAGAGGCATTATTCACACATAAAATGTTTAGTATCTTTAACTGTGCATCTTTACTTGCACCATGAATTCTGGAATTATAATGGGTTTGTATTAAACATTAAACAAAACAACCTTTCTCAATTTATGTAGATTATGTTAGTGAAACAACCATCAAAATGGATTAATTAGCTTTTGAGAAAATCATGAACACATTTACAATTTATGAAATTTATGCATTGAAATAAAACAAATTTATATGGATTTATCACAGTTTAATTTTATTTTGTTCCCGTTGTTTCAATAACTTTTCGGGCTTCGTTGTCACATGAGAGACTGAGGTATAGATTGTCTCGAATATTTTATGCTACATTGCCTACCTTGATATTAAAATTATAAATTTTCATAAAGTTGGATAATATTAGTCTGATCTACACAGAAAGAGCTCACAGTGTCTTAAGGTCTGGCAGTTAGTCTTTTGGGTTCCGATTTAACTAAATGTATCAATGTATCAATGTATAAATGTATGTAATGTTATATAAATTCATTTTATTTCAATGTGTAAAATGTAAACATAAGAAATCATTAAATTATGCACTTTGGAAATGTTAATTTGTTACAAATTAGTATGAACATGTAATTAACAGCCAGCCATCTGGGTCTCTAATAATGTCATGATGGTGTTAGGCCCGCATTGTTACATGTCTGTATTTTCTAAATAAAATGAAGATAGCTAAAGCTCCTAATAAAAATTTTGGTATATACAGGTTGGATGCAGAACTTATTTAAAATAATAGTGTGATGGTCAAAAAACAGAGGCAGAACAAAAGAAGGTGGGATAATTAGATAGGTTGCAAGAACATAATGAAATAGAGTAGCTAGAGAGCCTGTCATAGAGTAGGTTGTAAGAGGCCTTTGCCAGCTGGCAAATAGACATACAAGGAATGAGCATGCCAGATACATGATTAAATTTTGGATGATGTATATCTATGATTGGAAGGCTTTTTTTGTTTTTTATAGTGGTATTAATATTTCAATGATAATAAGGAATGTCCTTACCTATCCAGTTTATCCACTGACCAAACAAAGAATAATCTTCCCAATAACCAAGTGTTAAAGGCATTATAGTATGAATCTGGGTACTTTGAAGATCCCACTCTAGGAACAAGAACCTCAGAGAAGTCTCTGCAAAATAAAATTATGATTAAACCATCCAAATTCTTAAACAAATATTGATAAGAAAACACTTCACAAGGCCCTTTAGCTTGATATGCAATGAAAAAAGTTCACAAACTGGTTAGTACTAAGGCCGACTTTCTCAACAACTTTTAACACATTTAGTTACTAAACATGTTCAAACATCAAATCATATAAAAAAAATACATTAGTAAATATCATTAAGAACAGTTGAGAAAGTCTGCTTAAACCTTCAATTTGTTATTATGCTCTCCCCAAAGCTACCACTAAGACAACGAGGTCTACATGTAATTTTATCCCACCATAGATTGTCATGTCAGTTATTATGAATTGAGACCACTTTAAAACATACATAACTTAAGCACTAATGAGGTTTTACAGTCCTATGCTATAAAAAAGAATAAACGATTCCCACCAAAATTCACACTATTTATTCCATTACAAAACATGTTAAATAATTTCCATAATATTACCTATGTACCACAGGTACTTATTCAAATGGTTTTTATATCTTTATAGTTTTAATTTCAATTTATGTATTACCCTGATAACTTCAAAATAGAAGTCAATAATCTCTCGAGACCGTCAACAGCATGATCCAAGTTATTAAAGAGCACCATCGTTGGTGCATTGAACATTTGCCACACAGTAAATGGTCCGTCTTGGTTTTCATTTTCCATTACTTGATATGATCAATTTAAACTTAAAAAGGATAATACACAGGACACTCCCTATACACTGAAAACATATGTTTTAAAAATATTTTAACTAAGAACCTCACGAATTTTGTATTTCATTCAGAAGAATGTTGTGAAACGTGAATTGAGTTTGACATTAGACTCTTTGACAGATTTTTCCCGCCATTTTTTCAAATTTTTCGTTCAGAAATTTCATATTTTCTTCATTATGACATTGTTGAAATAGTAAAAAATGGGATATATTTTATTTTATTTATTTACTAGCTTTTGCTCGTAGCCTATAACCGTCTCCAGGTTCCCATCTATCTCTACATCTAAATCAGTACAGTGATTTAGGCGTGAAAGCGTAAAAAATGAATACCTAAAAGTATCCTATGTTACTTCTTATACCTCCAAGAATATGTGTACAAAGTTTCATGATGATCGGTAAAGTAGTTTTCGCGTGAAAGCGTATCAAACAAACTTACATTCACATTTATAATATTAGTAAATAATAGTAGGGGACCCCAAGCGGGGATTTTGGGGTTTACTTGAGCACGGCAGAACAACATAAAGAGGGTAAACTTGCACCCTGTGAAGTACTCCCACTATACCTGAGCTCTTTATATAGGGTCGAGCGCAATGACCAAAGAAAAGTAGGTCGAGTAGGTAGTAAAAAAACGATTGTTAGAAAAACTAGAGTGCGTCAGAAAAAAGGCAAGGTAAGTTAATTACATGCAGAAAAGTGTGCATTTTAATAATGGTATGTACAACTGATGTGCTGAGGTCTCCGATTGGATCCCGGGGTCAGGTAAGTGATATTGTGTTTTTCTATTGCGAAATGCTCACTGCTCTGTCAGCCCTGAGTCTGGAATTGTGCTCGGTATAAGCTCGGCGATATGTGGGTGCGCCTATTGGTTACACTTCTGCCTGCTGCTTTGGGGATTACAGGCTACGTGAGTGTGCCTGTTGGTTACGCTTCTGCCTACCGCTTCGGGGATTATAGGCGTGAGTGCGTAAGTATGTATAAAGTATCTGCAGCAAAACGTAAATAAATAAATAAACATTTCTTTCGCTGCGGGAATAGAACCCACAGCCTCTCACTTCTCAGCCGGCTACTCGCCCATTACGCTACTACACAACTGTCCACACCACAGTGTGATCACTGTACAAATAAAATATTCTGTAAATTTTCAAACTTTTATTGGTATTATACATCATATAACTTAATGTAAAATATTTTAACAAAAACAATTATGTACCTCAGCAATGAAAAAATAAAAACATAAGAATATTTGAATTTCTTTTTTTATATTAATGACTAAAATATATTACGAAAGATAAAATATTTTTTTACATATTTGCATTTACACAGATTACATGTCTACATCAAAATAATTATCACTACAGCAAAATAAAAATAACAATGTGATGATTTGCTCGCAATACCTCAAACTATTTAACATTTGATATAGACACAAGTATACAATAAACATTAAAAATATGTGACAAGCATAAATATCATTTTGCTTATAAGTGTTTTTAATAATGGACTATTCAAAACTTTTTTACAAATGATAAACTAGTAATAGATAAAACTGGACAAATCCTTACTCTTATACTTTTTTAAAGATGGCTATGTTACTACAAAAATTTCAAATTTAGAGCTAAAGGCGACTTTACAATATATTTTGGTTCAATAACATTTCTCATCTTTCTAAGTGCACAATTAATATTATTGCATACAGTCTTTACATACTTTACCATATTTACCATAACATAACAAATCTTTCTGTTAATTTATATAATACAGAGATCTTTCCACATTTTCATTTCAATCGAAACTTATCAATTCTGCTGTATTGTTGTTATGTTCTGATTTGACTGGAGTTTGAACTTGCTGTGTTTGGCTTATTGTATTCTGTTGCTGTTCTTGAGGCATGTTAAAGTTTGGTGACTGCATTTTTATTTGTTGTCCAGGTATATTTTGTTGCATAGGTTGTACTTGAGGCACACCTGGCTGTATTTGGTGACCTGTACCACCCATTTGACCCTGCATGTGTGGAATTTGCTGAGTTTGATGCATCATACCTTGCATCTGATGTCCAACCTGTTGTCCAGGCATCATTTGTTGACCTTGACCTGGATGCATTTGTCCTTGATTCAGCATTTGTTGGCCTTGCTGAGGTCCATTCTGACTTTGAGATGACATTTGCTGGCCTCCCATCATCATCTGTTGATTTGGTGTTTGTATTTGCTGTCCTAGCATTCCCATTGGCTGCCCATGGTGTGTCATTATTGGTGCTGGTTGTTGAGACATGTGTTGGCCCTGAGTTTGGGGCATTTGGGGTACTTGTGATGGAGTATTTTGATTTGTTTGAGGAATGTGGTTGGGATGTGACATAACTTGAGTTTGGCCAGGCAATGACTGACCCTGCATCATTTGCTGTCCTGGCAGTGGTATAGATTGCCCTGGAGTAGGCATTTGTGACTGTTGTATATTTTGAGGCTGAGAACCAGGTTGCTGATTCTGCATATTCATTGGATAACCTGGCATGCATCCTGGCTGATTGGGATTTCTCATACCCTGCATTTGCATTCCAAGCATTGGATTACTTTGATTCATAAGCTGTTGGCCCATGTTTTGTTGGCCTGTAGTCATGGCAGGCATCATAGAATTTTGTTGTTGTGCTTGATTAGGAATGTTTTGTTTCACCAAATGTGCATTTTGTCCATTTTGTTGTAAACTGGGTTGCCCCGGCAAATTATTTGATACATTCTGTGGAATCATTTGATGCATTCCAGGTTGTGCTGGCATACGCATCTGGTGCATTTGTTGCATCATCATTTGCTGGTGCATAGGTAATTGTTGACCAATTGGTGGGCGTATATTTGACTGATTCATTGGAGGTTGGCCACCAATTGTTGGCTGACCAATAGCTGCTACAGACGTGGACATAGCAAACGTGTTCGACATTTGAGGCATCGATTGAGCCACTGTCGCCATTTGGTTGACGCCCATGGGCGCATTAGCCTGAGAAACCTGTGGTTGTCCTGGCATGGGCAGAGAGCCATCAGTGGTTACCTGAGGCATCATCTGATGAAATTGGGGATTGGCATAAATAGGTTGATTTGGATATCCAGGTTGGAATTGAGGCATTGACACACTTGGCATGAAGTAACCACTGTTTGCAGACATCATGTACTGGTGTTTCTGTTGTTCTTGTCTCATTTGCATCTCTCGTTCTTGTTCCTATAAACAGAAGAATTTATTTAGTAATAGAATAAAATATTTCGTTACAAGTCACTTCAAAATCTCCACACATGAATAAGGATGCTCTTGCTGTCTCAGTGACGCAGTTGTAATGGGTATGCGGTGCCACTGCTGTACTGAGGTCTTGGGTTTGATCTCCGGGTCAGGTAAAAGTGATATTGGGTTTGTCTATACAAATGTTGATTATCAGACCAAAGTTTGGAATTGTGCCCGGTATCATATCATGGGAAGGAAATAAGTTCGGCGAAATGTGTACTCGTTACACCTCTGCCTACCCCTTCGGGGATTACAGGCGTAATAAAGACATTGTGATAAAGCTAAATAGTAAATACAGGAATATTTTTATTATGGTGAAGTATCACAGAAATGTAGAGACTGGATTATGATACAGTGTAAAACATCGCAAGTGATACATCACGATGTCCGTACTGTGTACTGTGGAGTGTATTGACCTGCACACGTTGCAGAGCGAGTTGTCTCTGGTACTGCAGGTACTCGTGTTTCTTCTTCCTCATGGCCTGCAGCTTGGCGGCCATCTGCATCTGTCGTTGTCGCTCGGCTGCCTCGGCGGCGGCGGCCAGCCTGGCGGCGTGCTCGGCTCGCAGCGTGTCCAGCGCTGCACGACTATCGCGGATCTGAGTCACTTTGTCCTACAACATTCAAACATTACATTACAACCACACGCCACTCGCCACCCAGCTGCGGACTGCTGCAGTATGCACTTTGCATACGTATTATATGTATTACTAGCTTTTGCTAGCGGCTCCGCCCGCGTAAACATCCTTTTCCGGGATAAAAAGTAGTCTATAACCATCTCCAGGGTCCCATCTATCTCTGTACCAAAATTCATCAAAATCGGTTCAAATTAATTAGCCTAAAATATTCGAGAAAGTTGTTTGACAGTTAATATACCCAAAAAAAAAAGAAACTAAAATGGTTCCCCCACATGAAACTATAACATGCATAAGGAAATATTGATACCTGCAAACTTTCTAAATATACTCGTTTATCATCTTGCTGTTGAATATATTTCAAAAGGCGTGAATGCATGGCTGTTATGTTCATAAACAGAGTTTGCACAGCAGTATCGTTGGCGATAGACCGTCCTCTGTAATAAAACAAATAAAAGCATTATAAATCTGAAGATTCTATGTCAAAGAAACTATGTAAGATATTCCACAACAGGAGAACAGGAAACAAACCGTGAGGAGTTGCTTTTCATTCTGTTGACAAAAATTTCGACTTGAGATTTAAGTGATTCTACAAATTCATCAATTTCTTTGTCCTCTGCATCATCATCTTGTGCTTTTCCCATTGCTATTTTAGTGAAATCCTGTAATAATGTGGAAGTGATTATAAAATCATATGAAGTGAATAATTATTGTTTTATTATGAAATATTACATTGTAGATTTATTTTTTAGATGAAGTCCCTTGCTATTATTTTAGCTGAGTCGCAACTTGAAAGCTATTGAAACTGATTGTTCAAAGTGCAATATTTTGGGGACAGTAAATAGATTGCGCGGCTGTCGTGTCAAGCGACAATTACCACTGCCAGCGGTCCAATACACCGATATAGTCTTATCTTCTACGTCGTTCATGACTAACTTTAAAGCATTCATAAGATTGACGAAATCTCTACAGTATTACAGTTTAACTTATGCGAATCGGCAATATTCGTCTATTTCAGAAATATAAACGCGTGACGATAATTACTTAACATATACCTGGTAAATACAACAAAAATTGGCGTGTTCGGGCGAATAAAGCTCTTGAGTAGCTTTGGCTAAATTAGAAACTCAGCTTAAAGGTATTAACGACTCGAACCGTACTGTCAGTTTGACTGTTACTAGTCGTTGTCGATTGGTTATAATATAGGGCTAGTATTGTTATAATTAGTATGTACATACCTCGGCAGTGTCGTGTGACGTGTGTGACGTGTGTGACGAGTGTGAGGTGTGTGAGGCGGGGGCAGGCGCTGTGGGCGCGGCGGACGTGTCCCGCGACAGACGCTGCTCCCAGTAATTACGGTCCAGATACCGAGACAGTTCAGAGTTCGCCTGTGTGCTGTGCTCCGGTGAAGCGCTCACCGACGACGGCGTAGGAGATACTGTCAAACATATTACATGGTATATGATACCTAGCTTCCTCGATTTTTTTTTAATTATCCTAATCAACAAAATTATAAATCTGCTCAAAAATATAAAAGTTAGAAGCCATTCAAACCTAGTGGGAGACCGTAATAGCCATTACCTACACGATATACGTGTGCGACGGAGATAGTGAGATGTGATTACACTAAATAATCAATATTTTAAGTTCATGGTGCTGATGGGGCTGTCTCGCTTCTGGCCATGTTCGCGGAAGCATGCGTTGATTCCTTCTATGCCATGCCACAATGCACAAAGAGATGTGCGTCACTAGGGTCACGCAGGGTGCGGAGCAGCTCCAACCCCATTCTGGGCATGTTTGCTGATAGACTGGACTGTGGTCTGTCGGTAAATAGTAAATAAATAAAGAATCAATATTTAAAATATTGATTGGGACTCCATTTTTTTACTTTTTTTGCATACGTTTCTTTTGTACTATTTTCTGTTGCGTTTATATTGCAGGTAGGTGCAAACTCAACAAAGACAACTTTGTACACACTAAAATGTTTCAAAATGATGAAACGTAAACATTATTTTAATATACCTTATTCCATTGATTACAAAATGCAATAAAAAAAAAACAGCTGAAAGCAAAGTGTCATGCAGATGTTAGTAGGCACAATACAACATAGATATGTTAGTATGAGCCATAATTATAAAAATAATAATAATAATATGTTAGTATGTATTGAAACGTACATGTAGATTTACCAGTGGGATGATGTGGCGTAGGATCTGGAGCGATATGCGCTCTGGACTTCCGTTCTTTCTCCTTCTGCTCTGCCTCAGATTGGCTAAGAGCGAGCGCCAACTGCAATTCCTCTTCTTCTTGCAGCTCCTCTGCAGTTTTACCGGTTGGCCGCTTCTAGCGAACATTCAAGTCACAATATTTTGTATTTTCTACCATGTACAAATATTTAATACCAACGATGTTATTTAGTTTATATTTAGTAAATAAGAATGTTTTGAGTTCAAGGACATTAATAAGCAAAAAAGTCGCGTACTGACTACTGACTGAGGGAGCAGCTTCTCTGTCAGTTAGGACGTGTTTCGCCCGGGGCAAATGCGTTCGCTGCCTCGGAGACGTTTGCCGCGCGAGGCTGTTTCGGTCTGAAATTTGATTACACGAGACCGGCGCGCGAAGGCATAACGAGCTGACTCGTCTGCGCATTGTTAGTTACGCTCCTGATCCATAGCGCGAGCAAGTGAAGCAAAACAAAACCGTCCTGAGTACCTATCCATTCGTACCGAGGCGCCTTGAGTATCGCCAAAAACCGACAACGATCGGCTCGGGTCGAAGCAGCGAACACATTTTCCTCGGGTGAGGCACGTCCTGACCGACCGAGCATTTGCACGGCTAGGCTGTTCGCTCAGTCATTACGTGGCTAATGAAGCTCTTTAATGGCTTATAAGCTACAGAAAATAGTTTCAAAATTGCCTGGCGACTGAGAAAAATATAATTACATGTAAAATCTGAAATACTGTCAATTACGTTTTCATGAACTAATATAATGCTATACACATTAAACTATAAAAATAAATCTAAAATTACGGAAATTAACTTCACAGAACTGACATATATTCCATGGTGTGTAATGACACACTCAGGACATAGCCAATTGAATTAAAACTTGACAAATATAAATATAACTAGTGGATGACAGTGGATGACTTCAGTTATTTGCTAAAGAATACATGCTTGGCCCAAAGAATTAGCATCCAAATGAAATAACAAGGCATTGAAATAAAAATACTTTTTGTTTATAATAATTATTTTTATTATACAAGGCAAGTGTAATAATTTGTAAAATTGTCTTAATTAAAGATAATTGAGTCATAACTAATATTATTAAAATGACAGAAATAATGTCATGTAAAGTTACCCTAAATTGTTAATAGGATAGATGAGAATATAATTGAAAATAAGAATTATATTAGACAATACTAAATCTATAACAAAACCACAATTATCATAATGTTACATAATCATACAAATTTACACCTGAATAAAATTTATCAGAATTAATTATCACTAACTCATACAAACATAAACCATACAAATGGCACCATTGGCCATTTTCATCACATTGTTGGATTGCTTCTCTCAGAGATATCCAAGACCTACAGAGGCGTGCATTGTAATGAATGTGAAATGCAAGATCTTATACCTTACTAATATACAATGCATATGTCTGTAATAGTTATACAGTGGTTTGTTGGTTTGCTATGTCATTGTTATGTGACATAGGACTGTAGTTCTTATAAAAAACATGTATCAAACTTTTAAAGGACCTGAAATGTGCAAATGAAGAAATAAATTATTATTAATTAACAACAGTGGAAGCAAGTCAAATCAATGTAAAACTATGACAGATGTAGGTATACAATGTTTAATAAGAAGGTCCCCAAATGTTTAGTGTCACCCATATTGATGGATCACACTATGTCCAAACACAATCCATTAAATATAATATACAATCAGTGCCACAATCTATATAGATAGATTGCCTCATATTTAAATATGAATATGTTGCTATGTGTGTGATTGTAAATATAGTTGTTTTGATTTGTGTGACAATGATGCATCAGCAGTCATACTATATATATTTCTCAATAGTATGTGCACAGTCATTGTCTCTATACAAACACTTCACACACACATAAAAAGACATGCAAGAATAGGTTGAATTATCTATAACTATGTGTGTTAAATACATTGATGAGGTGACATCAAGTTTCAAGTTACTGCACTGGCAGAGGTCATTTCATTTACATATTCTAAAATTTATTAAGCCCTACTTATTAGCACTTTTGAGCCTTCTAACAAATGTTGGTGTCTCAGGCACTGTGAGAGGTGCTGATGACTTCTCCGGCACAAACGGATGAATATCTGGGACTGGTTTGGCATGATGAATTAACTTTGCCCTAATTTCTGCTTTTGCTTTCTCTTCAGCCTCCTGTTGCTCCTTTTCCTTTAACAATCTGATTTTCTCCATTTCTTCTTCTTTCTCTTTTATCTGCCTCTCAAACTTCTCCCTCTCAGCTGCCCGCTTCTCAGTGGTCAACTCAAATGGTACAGGTTTTACTTGTGCGAGATGCTGAAGTACAGGTTTGAATGGGTCTTTGTAAAGCACTACTGGGGGTTTTGCTTCAAAGTGGAACTGGTTTTCTTTATTTTCTGAAGATGTGGCCGAAGAACTGCTTTTGGCCGTGACACTGCGCATTTGCTTCTTTACCGCACCTGGTAATGGCTGAGCTTTGAATTGTGAAGCCTGTTTGCGTTCCTCCTCTATTTGACGTCTAATTTTCTCTTCTCTTCGCCTCCTTAATTCTTCATCACGTTTCTCAAAAGAGAATGGTTCAGGTTTAAGCGGCCCTTGTCTTGGAGGATGCTTGTCAATAGGCCTTTGGGATGTTTGTTTGTCATTCTTATGTTGTTCTGAAGTGGCAGGCTTTTTATAATGGAAATTAGGAGTTATTGGTGTGGTCAGATGAACAAGTGGCTTAAAAAGTACTTGTGGTTTTTCAAGTATGTGCTTTGGGGCAGGCCTTGCTCTGAATTTTTGTGGTGGAGTTGATGGAACAGTCTTCTTATGCACTTCGGTTAAGTGAAAAGGCTCAGGCACAGTAAGAGGTTTTTTAGTCACTTCCGGCAAATGTGGGCCTTCAATAACAGATTTAGGTATAGGTTGTGCTTTTAGCTTGAATTTTCTAATTTCTTCTAACTCTCTTTCTTCCTTTTCCTTTCGCGACTCGGTGTGGTGAGGCCGCGATCGTGCTTTGCATCGTAACATGGGAGAAACAGGTACTGTGAGGCCAGGTCGACCTAAAGCGCCTTTCGAACGAAATATCTGGGGCTTCGTCGAATGAAAACGCCCCGGAGTATCTCTTTGGTAGTGATAAATGGCTTCAGCCATAGAAACAAACTTAGTTTTCGACAATTCTTGTAGGGTTCCAGTTGGTCGTCTACATTTTTGATGACTATCGCTTTCACTAAACTCTAACTTCACGAGGTCTTCGCGAAGAGATGTAATGTCGTTCATTGACATAGACTTTCTCATATATCCGTAATCATTTTCATACAAGTCATCCAAATGGTTATGATCACCAAAGTCCTCTTCTATTGGAGTCACCGGTTCTTCTTTTATACCAATTTTACCATTTGGTGTAAAATCACCGCGAAAGTTCGTCACGTAATTTTTTGCCATTATAAAAATAAAATACAACTATTATTCTCTAAATAATCATTCAATCCACTCAATTGTTATTGTGTTGAAGAAGAACGTCGCGTCGTTTAAATTTGAAAGCTTTCAAATATCAAACGGTCATTGCCATAGACACAGCAAAATATTCACAATGTGAACAGGTAAAAAAAATTAAACGAGCATTACAAACTATTCTCAATTTCCGAACGTAGTATTTTTTTAAATAAATTAAATGTTACGGTTCTAAATACTTGTTCTTTGAGCCCGTCTTAGATATTTTTGTTATTCCTTTATTTCCCAAGAACGATGAAACACGGCTGTGGTCAGTTTCAAGGTCTTTGTCGAGTATTGGTATTAATTCCTTTCAGTAAGATGCTACTCAGACGATTTTCTACAAGCGAATCGAACGCACAAGGTCGGTAAATCCCCTTGTTCACAAATCATCTAAATTCTCTTACTTTATAGTTTTCATACACTGCTCATCATTGTTATTGTTTAATAGTATCAGCAAACAAAAAAATATCTAGAATGGGCTCAAAGGACAAGTATCCAGAGCCGTAAAATTATCTATGACTTGGCAGCATGGTCTCTGATCTTAGCCGGTTCCTTATGGAACAAACAAAAAAAATAATTAAATGGCGGATATTTGACAACTTGGAACACGACTTTATTTACAGTTTAGAAACAGTGATTCAGAATTACTAGAAAGTAGTAGTAATTTATGTGTATGTATGTAAACCTAAAAACATTAAGAAGTCCTTTAGAAAATGGCGCAAACATCGTTACCAAATCCCAATACATTATTACCGCTCGAGTTGGTGGACAAGTGCATAGGTTCACGAATTCACATTATCATGAAGAATGACAAAGAAATGGTGGGAACATTACAAGGCTTCGACGACTTCGTGAATATGTTACTAGACGACGTCACCGAGTATGAATCAACACCAGAAGGAAGGAAAATAACTAAGTTGGATCAAATCTTGTTAAATGGAAACAACATTGCGATGTTAGTGCCGGGAGGCGAGATGCCCGGGGAATCATACGATGGACAGTGATAGTGATTATTGTTTAAAATAAATTTATACGTAAGGTTATGTATTAAGGAATTTGATTTTGCAACCTAGATAGAAAACCTGCTTTTTTCGTCTTTCCTGTTATTAGTTGCATAATTAATCTGATTAGTACAAATATAGAGACAAGCAGCAAATAATAAATCTTGATAAATTTGCTGTTCCAACTTTTAACACTAATTATAATGAATATAGTATATTCATAGTAAATATAGTACACTGCACAATTTGACAGAGAGTCTAAGGTTGCTTGTTGGTAATTTTCACTTCAAGATAACTATTTTATTATTCTGCATTGTATTAAAATATCACAAACATAATACCATTACTGTTTACTTTAAATATCTCATAAAGATTCAAGTTAAAATATGAAAATCCTTATCCTTAAAAATATTTCAATAAACAACCTCTGGCTTACCTAATTGTAGTCAATAAAAATTGAGTAATAATAAAAATAAAGGAATTAGGATTTACACTGAAGTTTTTTATCACTCCTGGGATCCAATCAGTAAACAGTTAAAAAAAACTGATACCTATCAGGAAAACATCTGCAGGTTTTCCTCAAACATAGCTAACAACCATCTTGATTAAATTACCTATCAACCAAAAAAAAAGTGTTTGAATTGTGCGATTTGTTTAGGTACTATAGAGCCACAGATAGATATATACACACACTCCTACATATACACCCACAGACAAAGGAGTCAAACATGATAACTCTCCTTTTGTAAGTGATAAAAAATTCACCAACACAAGCCCTAGATACATAAACATATTGATTTACGTAATTTTAGATTGTCATATGTCCCTATGAAAATTTAAATTAGGCATATTAATATTAATGTTTCTTCATGTAAAAAATATACATATGGAAAAAGGTCACTAAGGCTGGGTCCATAGCATTTACACATTGTATCTCCATTATGTGTCATAGCAAACTGCTTGAATGCAAAATTGTGCTTCCAAACTAGCAAATGAGATTCATGTTCATGACACATTGTGAAGATACAATATAACAAAATGGTAATAGTTCTAGTGGTGACATGACTTTTTCTAAGAGTTAAAAAGTATAGTTTAACAAAATCTTAATAGAACTTAAAACAAAAAAAACTATAGTTTATGAAATTGTAAATAATCTACTAGGTAGGTAGTTATTGGAGGTAGTAATTACTAAGAGATAATATAAAGGAATTAAGCCCTACTATTACTAGAACCTACTACTATTGACAAAGTTTATTAAGTTCAATTAACAAAAATAAAACAAAAAGCAAAAAACAACACTTTTGTCAGTACTATTGCACTTTAGTACTATTCAATTATTGGTACAAAGAACAGTCTCAAAACTGGTTATTTGCATTTTACTATTTAAATACAATGGATGAATCAGCAAAATCATAACATTTCTTCCTTTAAATGGGACCAACTGAGATGTATACCCTTTTAAATGAAAAATAATCATTTAATAATAGATGAGAGGCTTGTTGCATAATAATATAGACCTATTTCTACATCATTACATCATTGTACAGCAGACATTTGCTACAGTCGGAAAAGTAGGCAAAGTAGGTCATGCTTGTGACCAACAAAATATACTGCCTGCCACAGAGAGGAAAATGCTGCATAAAATTATGTTTGTAAGTGCCTACAAATATATTAACTAGAATTACTTAACACATAATAATCAATTAGTTAATCAATTACATGAATCAAACTTACCTGAGCCGGTGGAGGACCATAATCGTTGGCAGTGTCTACAATTTCCAGTTTTGCTGATGATGAAGGAGGTCGGCTCACTTTGTCGTAGCAAGCATCACACACACGCACCTGATAAGTAAACATTAATCAAATAATGATACAGATACATCATAACACCAAAAGTATATTGAATACAAACATTTCTAAAAAACCTATCTAATAAATTCCGATATCTGACTTTTTAATGTTTGGATGAATATGATCTGATGCAATACATTAAACAGTTAATTTGGAAAGTACCAATTCGACATATGATTCTCCATATAATAATTATAATATATCAACTGCAAAATAATTTTCTATTTCTCTATTATAAATTTGATCTGATAAATAAAATTGAGTAGGAGATTGAAAATCGGCTCTAAATCTATTTTTATCTGAAACACTACTCATTGTAACAAGGTAAAATTCAGTTAAATACTCTTTCAATGCCATATACTTTACTAGTATTTTTAATACACAAAATGATTATTTACAATGTCCTGCTTGGACACTGTTAATGATTTTTCAGTATAAAAAAATGAACATCACTCACTTCTTTTTCAATTCCAAATTTGGGCAATGTTGACGTCTTTGAGCTGCACTGCTGGCAAAACACTTGCCCACATGCACGACAATGATGTCTCCGTACTATCAGCGAGAAGGCAACACGGCACCTATATGTGAAACATACACGTCTAATACTTGAAATGAAAACATTCTACATGTTTACATGCATCTAGACAATGTAAGAAATAAAGTAATAGCAGTCCTGTATTATACTGTCCCGCTGCTGGGCACAGGCCTTCTTTACAATAAAAAAGGTTGGGATAAAGAATAGGAAGGAATGCAGGTTCATTAACAATGTTTCCTTCACCGTTAAATCAAGCGATAATTTATTATTAACATTGAATATACTCGTACGTTAGGAAATAATCAGAGGTGCATACTCTTAGGGCTGGATTCGAAAATGTCTAGTAAGTATTCATTTAATTTAGGTACTTAAACAAACCTGTGGCACACTTCGCCATCTGCCCATTCTGGTGCAGTATCAGCAGAAAACATTGCATCAGATTCTTTTAAAGTTGGAAACTTGAATCCTTCAGCCTTTAGAATGTTTACTGTATCCTGCAGAGAAAAGATAATAGAGCTATACTCATTTAAATATCACATAAAATAATAAAATCCACTCATTTACCATATTTTGCACTTTTATATTGTCAAATTAGAGAAAACCAGCTTTAAACACAAAGAGATGCTACCTAAATATTGTGTTGACATTTAGATTGTATTGTCTCTGATCACTGATGTATGATTCATAAAATCTACTGATAAGACGTGACGTGTACATAGTGTGACGACAACATCTGCACGATGTCTGCATGGTAAAACGCGGTAATTACAAAAAAGAATCAGTGCAGAATAATTACTCAATAATATAAAATAAATATGTATAAAATTTATATCAGACATTGACATTCTTGTTGGAATAAACAAAGCAATTCATTTTAATTTGCCACAAACCAGCTGATTAAATGAACGCTTACACCATTTACACTGTTATGTGTGTGCGCGTAGAAGTATAATAACAACTGTACAAAATCAGCACTTGTACTGGAACACAATACAGGTTTCTCGCTAAGATACTTTCATATGAAATACACTGACGTTACCTATGAAACACATAATTAGATTATAAAAGTGGCCAGATCAATATAATAAGCAGCACTGGACTGTAACCTTGAGGTGAACAAAAAAGTTCAGTGACCTTGCTATTTACTGTCAATGTTAGTTTTTAGAAATCTCGAATATTTTTTTTTTATAAATTCAGCTCCAAAAGAAACATTTTACTTTTAGCCAACACTGTGTACAGTAAAAAAAACAGGAAACATGACAGAATACTACAACTGAATGTATTTTGTAACAATTTAAAATGTTCATCAATATCCATACTTCCATACTACTATATAAATGCGAAAGTAACTGTCTGTCTGTTACCTTTTCACAGTTAAACTGCTGAACCGATTTTTATGAAATTTGGTATGAAGAAAGTTTGAACCCCAAGGTCGGGCATAGGCTACCTTTTGTCTCAATAAAACCTGACAGAGTTGAAATAGGGGATGAAAGTTTGTATGGAGTTTCTACAAGGTGTTAGGTCCCTCGTATGCGAGAGTACCACCGCTTTGTCTATTTCTCAAGTCAAGCAGCTCACCACTATTTTCTTTTGTATGTATGTTTCTCACTAGTTGGACCAATTTCAATGTTTTTTTTTGTTTGTGTTTCAGTGGGTGTCTGGATGGTTTATATTTACAATTGGACCCAATAGGTGGCGCTGGCGGACATTTTTTTTTATTCTACAATTCGATATGGGTGTCATTTTCGACGTTTCTTGGGGTGCCGATTATGAAAACGGCATTCATTTTCATATGCAAAGCAGACAATTTTTTTCAATAAGGCTTTTTTAGTAAGGCTGGGAACCGTGAGGTCCATGGTTCAAATACCAGGTCGGGCGATCACAATTTATTCAAAAAATGGCACATGAATTGCCCTGGATTGGAATTTGTGTCCTGTATGGCTATAAGCTCGCCCTCTATCACATCATGGGACAAAAACACGCTCAGCAAACAGCTGGTGTACAAGTTTCACATTTGCCTACCCCTTTGGGTATACAGGCGTGAGCTTATGCATATATATATTAAAATATCAACCAATACCAATACTTTATCAATAATAATAATAAAATGTAATTTATTTTTATTTTTATGGCATAGGCCGGCAAACGAGCAAGTGGGTCACCTGATGGTAAGTGATCTCTACCGCCCATGTACGCCCACAATACCAAAAGAATCATGGGTGCGTTGCCGACCTTAAAGGAAAGGGATAATTAAGGAATTGGAAAGGGGAGGGGTTTTGGGCCTCCGGCTATCTCACTCACCGTACGAAACGCAGCAGCAAGCTACTACTTTACGCCGGTTTTCTGTGAGACAGTGGTAATGACCCGGATGAGCCGGCCCATACATGCTGTACACAGTGCTGTGTCTACCGCGTGGCTCTACCACTCAGAATCTTACCTGAACTGCTCTATATTTTGGTGAGTTACGAAATGCAAATGCCCATGCTTGTATCAACTCAAGTATCTTGTTCCTGAGATTTTCATGCTGTGTGGTCTTGACCAAATCTCGTAGCATTTCACAGAAAACTTTTGATGTCACTTCATCATGTACTCCAGAGCCTTAAGTATGAAAACAATTTTAGATATACAAATCACAAAATTATTGTCACATATATTAAATTAGCGCTGTTAGGCTGCATACAGGTTAAGGCATACTCTAATTTATGCCTGTATTGAAGAACAGTACTAAGTGACGTCTTTGCTATGCATACATTTCTGTGCATGACTGGTTTGTTTTTATATAGTGCCAATAGTGGACCAATAATGTATACACTTTAGTAATCGCCCCTATGTGTTAAAGCCCGCTATGAGGGTGCATAGTAATGTTTGTGATAATGGATGTTACACTGGTTTTCAAGAATAACACTAAAATGAGCTATATTGTATTTATGGTGGGGACGTCTGCGAGTAGCACAGGCGGGTGATCAGCTCACTGAAGTTGAACCATTTCACCCCAAATGAGCTATATGGTATGCGTAGATTTCTATATGACCGATTCATTTCTGTTTAACACCAAAAATAGACCAATTATGTATATAGAAATAAGTATGTGTTAGGGCACTATGACACCTTATAGTTAGGCTTATGAATACAGAGTTTACTCTCTTTCACTACAGCTTCGTTTAATTTCGAGTGGAACATAATGTCAATCGTAGACATCACTTACCACAGTTTTTGACGAGGCTTTCCAACGTGAGAAGTGCAAACATTGCCTGGTGTGGATTCTGAGAGTATAGCTTCTTTTTAACACCAGCCACTGCATATTTTGGCCTACAGACAAAAGAAAATCGTAATATACATAATAGTAAACAAAATTCATAAGATTTAATAAAAAAATACACAAAAACAGATATTATGTCTCCGATTTTATTGTTTAGCAAATCACATTTCATTTAAAAACATCTCGAAAATTTATTAGAATAATTTCTAATTTTATATTAATAATTTTATCTTAATTCTATATTTATATTTATTTTCTGATAAAAACCTTTTATTTTACTATTTTTTTGTGAAAGAATCATCAAAATCTGTGCATAAATCAGTGCATAGAGGTGTTTTAGTTTTTTCATCGTGATGATGGATGGAATTATTACTTCAAATTTAAATGGGACACCACCACAGTAAACCTTATAGAATACAAAAAGATAAATCCAAATCAGTTCTCATTTGGCAGTTATGTGTGAACTTAATTTTTTTTAAATATACAGACAAATCATTGAGAACCTTTGTTTTTTTAAAGTGTTTAATAAATCATCTCTATAAATAATTAAAGTAAAAACAAATCCTTTGGTGGTTCTGTATGGTTAAAAGTATAAAGTGTATAGTGGAAGTATTTAGGCCAGAATCAAATGCTAGTAGAGATGAAAATTCCTACTATTCCCATATATATGACATCAGTGTATTTTTATATCAACTTAAACATAAGACAGAAAACCCTACAATAATTCAAGTTACACTGCATCAATTTTAAATATTATTTATTTAGTACCAGTATCCTTAATTAGTTGTCCACCACTGTATATTCAAGATATTGAACATAATATGTAAAATATACATAAAATTTGCCATAGGTAATCCATATTTATTATGAATATGCCATGCCCATCACTAAGCAAAAACATTACCATTTCAAAATAAAAGACTAGTATTTTTGCATTTTATTATTTCAATGGGTATTGAATAGAGTAGCAGTATATGCATTTAATATATTTTTTTTACAATGTTTACAAAATTTTAATGTTTCTATACAATTATGTACAATCTTAATTGCTTCTGCCTTATCTTAAATAAATTATTTGTCTACACTTAATATGTATGCTCATTAGAATGACAATATAATGGAATAAATATATTATTATTATTATGTACAGTACTCTTTACTAATATAAGTAGTAAATAGTATCAAACAATACTGCTCTTGTTTGTTACTAATACATTCTTATTTAGAGATACTAAGAAGTCTTTTCATGAAGTTGATTCATACATCTAGAGAAAGTATGCTATTTTTTACATACAAAATTAAAAATAAACAAGTGGAATGTGGATATTAAAATTTACTTACGAACAATCATTTTGCCTAATCAGATCACAAATTTGTAGGATCGTTGGCCAATCAGGATCCAGACGTAGATTACTTGTGGCTTTATCTAGAACAAATTATTTCACCATTATATGGAGATAGTCATTGACATTTTCAAATTCATGAAATTGCTCATCAATACTTGCAGAGCATATGTACATTGACTCACCCTGTTTTGATTTGATAATAGGACAGAATTCTCAAGAAAGCAAAATGCTAATCGGAGAAAATTACATCGCGTAAAAATAATGAAGTGAATAACATGATAAGATTTCTCCACAAGTCGTTCGGGTTTATAGATACTAATAATGGTTATTATTACTTACCAAGTAACTTGTCAAAATTGTTACTTTTAAACATTTTGTCCTTAAATGTCCAATAATAAACTTTTGTTTTAGAAAATCAACAAAAATCAGTTCTACGATCAGAAAAATGACAGCACAATTTTGTCAAGTTTTTTTTAAGCGTTGGCAATAGAGTAATTGTCATAAGTCATTGACATACGAATGGCAGGGTGGTATTCTCATTCGGTTACATCGATTTAATATTTTGTAATAGCGCCATCTAGTTAGTGAAAACGTTAACTCATGTTTCTGTACATTACAATACGCGCAAAACAACTTGGCCGGCCTGAAGGCAGTAACGAGCGGGGTCGCTTTATGGATAGTAAAAGATGGTAAAGGTAAAAACCGTTAAAAACCATGGAAATGATTAGTATCTTATTCTGGCCCTTGATCAGGATATGGCGAGATTGTCTTTCGGCGCCCTTAGTTGATGCTTTCACATCACATAAATTGTATTTTAGTTTTTGTTATATGATTAATAGTTACCAACTTTTTTAAAATTCTCAGCATATCTGTGCCTCTCAAAAGAGCCATAAAATTCACTCGAAATTGATATTCGCAGTTATCAGTTTAGCGCCCTTTGCTAGCTGGCGCCTAGAGCGTCCGCTCCTCTCGCTCTACCTCAGGGCCGGCGCTGCCTTCTTCGTTACTTATCGTCAGTAAAAAATTGACTATAATTTCTTTTTGGTGCTCTTGTACTAGTCTTCTTCCACCGATTTTTTTATCTTGAGTGACGAAACGAGCAGGTTTCTCGCCTAATGGTAAGCGTCACGCTTGATCATAAATAGAAGCAACACCACACAGAACTTTGAATTACGAAGCACTACATGGCATTGGACTGCGCTCGTCGCCCCGAGACATAAGATGTTAAGTCTCATAATGCCCAGTGATTTCACTGGCTTCACTGTCCTTCAAACCGGACCACAAAAGTGCTTATACACTGTTGCTTGGCGGAAATAGACAAAGCGGTGGTACCAACCCAGACGGCCTCTCACATACGAGGGACCTACCACCTGACCTTATCCCACTCGCAGTAGAGTCGGGGTAACATGTTTTTTACACATGTTACAGAAAGATTTGGCTTCTAGTTTTTACGACCGGCCGCCTGTCTGACATCAACCGTTCTGGGGAAAAAACACTCAGACCCATATTTGTGAATCACACAAACATTTTGTCACGGTGCGGGATTCAAATCTGCGGCCACTCGTTTCACAGTCGGCTGCTCGCCCACTGCACCGCGGAGGGACCCATATTTCATACATTTTAGTCGTCACTTTATCAGTTGAAGACTTGGGCGTAGCCCGGCAAGGATAAGAGTGGGCACTGCCCACTAGAAATCTTATTGCCCCTCCTTGAAAAATATAGCCTACAATTATAGTGTAGATTCCATGGCGCAAATAGGTAGGGGCAAGGGTGGGTTAACATAGAAACCTCATTGCCACCCGTAGGGAAAATTCCTAGCTCGTAATGGTTGAGGCATAAATTAATAGACAATACGCGAAATAATCATATGACTGGCCTGAAGTTAGAAACGAGGACGATTTGTTTAGTGATATTATGTGCATAATCATCAACGGTACCATCTTAATTTTTGGAAGAGTTTCTCTTACACTCTTTAGTTCAAGCGCTGAAAGGCTCCAAAAATTCGTTTAAATATAGTTTCAGTTTCTACCTATCTCTCTTTCTAATATAACAAAATACCAAATTGTAGACGTGTCGCAGTGTAATTAATTATTTATCAAACGATAACCAAAGTCATACCTACTTATCCATTCACCTCTAGCAGGTTTCCATATCAGTCAAAATTCTTATCTTATAAGTTCTCCATTACACATCGCAGTAAAATAGTGTATTAAAAGTACTTTAAAGAGACTCATCACGTCTTCACGCGCGTCAAAAATATTATGTGCATTTAAAAACCAATTTGTGTCTAGGTGTGGTATATCATCATAAAAATTAACAATGACTACGCCCATAAACAGTAAAAATTATATCAAAAAACAATTTGAAATAAACAATAAAATGCTATTTCAGTTAGAAGTGGAATTGCAAAAGTGTAACACACAGTTAGCAGCCGTGAAGATGATGGTGTCGACATTAGAATTGCAAATGACTGCAATGCAAACGATTTACAAAGACATTATGGAACTAAGAAAACTAATTGTCTTAATACATCCGCATTTAAGAAAACTGAGGTAGATTTTAAAAGGCTGATTAATTAAGATATATTTATAAGTCCGACATTATAGATTGAAACAATATCTCTGCATCCAAAATTTCTTTTGTAAAACATCTTAAATTTCTCAGCCGAAAATAAAGGAGTATTAATCCTATAACTTTCAACAAATTTTAAATAATCTATGACGAATCCTCGCTTGACTTATTGTCTGTAGTTTACAATTGGATCGAATCTGCGTCCCCATAAGATTTCTTGGGCTGTATAACTCGACTTTGCCTGTACCGGCTGGCCCGTGGATTCAATGACACCTTCAAGAACCACCAAGATGTCATATTTTATTTATTCAACTTTATATACAAATGTATAAACGTGGGCTTAATGCCAAAGACATTCTCAACCAGTCGACCTTGAGTGATGCAGAGAAGAAACAAAGTAGGTGTATATAACAGACTTAAAATAAAAGAAAGCCGAATAAAGAGTAATTTAAACATTATATTATAATACATATTATAAATAAATATTAATATATAAATACAATAAAAACTAGTGAAGAGAATCTGCCACTGGTCTGATCAGTAATGCCCGAACTTTAAAATTGAATGTATAACGGTTGGTAGACATCCTAATTTCAAGAGGGAGCGAATTACATAAGAGTATAGATTGAACCGGAAAAGAAGAGTGAACTACTAATAATTTATTACTAAACTAATTTTGCTTTCAACATGTGAGCGGAGAGGGTAAAGAACGGACTGCACTCATTTATTCTATGTACTACGGAAATAGGAAATGAGATATTTTCGCTTGAGTCAACTGATAAGTTCAGTTCGATTTGTTCATTCAAAACGTCACCGGAAACGACGCATCGAATCAAATAAGCATTGATACTGACGTTGATGATCCTCGATTTACTTGTATTTCCGATCCTGAATATAAAGCACATTTCGCAATCTCTTTGATTGATGATGGCGTTTTTGGAGAAAATTCGAGTGTGAGCTCGACTTTTCGGTCTCGTTAATTTGGCGAAAACAATGCCAATTATGAAAGATTGAGTGATAGTGCCAAGGATGCTGTCGAAGCACATCGTCAGCCACGCCATGGGGCATTCCAAAGAGTTCTGCTTCCGTATCCAACGGTCGTGTAAACTTCTACGCTGAATAGTAATATGGACGTAAAATTATAGATTTGCCGGATGCAAGGTGTCCATGTATTATTCAAAACATCTGGAGATGTCCATCATCGAAATCACCATTGACGTACATTATTAACCACCAAACGATTGAGAAGAAGAGCCAAATAAACATGTAAGTTAGTATACAATAGACTAATATCCACCTCCATCGTGCTTCGATAAATTCAATCACTACGTCGCGTCGTCGGGAAGTACATGGTATCTATAATTTCGACTTCTCTAAGTTAAAGTGACCTGATTTGTAAACAACTCTTTCGTTGTTTTTTCTGTGGCATAAGTTTCTGTGGTGCCATGCGCATCTGTAAATAATTAGGTAAAATAAAAACAATTGTCTGTTAAAATAAACAGAATTAGGTAAATATTTGAAGTATATTCTTACCCAACCAATTTAAAGGATTTTACTGGTATCAATTCGATAGCAGGCTTTTCGGCATCGTCCAAACTGTTTCGTAATGTCCTCGTATTAAATAATTTCATTGTATGAGAAATTTGCTTAACAAATATTCAAAGTTTCCTATGATATCATCAGTGAAATATCACTTAATTATTTATGTATTGTCTTAGTTGTTACTGACAAACGTGTGTTTTCCGGAGTGACATGATACATTAAACAGTAGTATTGAATATGTGTACTGTATTTAAATATGAGAGATAATATTTGTATACATAGATTTCGCACGCGATACCGTCTGCGCAGTAGCTCCACTTAACTAATATCAGTCGTATGGAATGTAAAAACACTTACGCCTAACGACCATTTTCAATAAGCGATCTTAATTTGATTATCAGGATAGATCCTGAATTAAACTAAGTAATTTGTACGCGTGTCATTTAAACTATCTTCTGATTGGCTCATTTGTGCGATCTATCCCATGAATTAAACTAAGATCATTTATTACTATTTAACTTTTATTGCTAAAGCCATTACACTATGTGTAACTGTATATGTCACAAACCTATTCAACATTTTGTGGTATAACATAGGTAATATTAAATTTATAGTTGTTATGTTAAGAACTAGTACCTAAATTGAATATTTCTTGTAAAGTTTAGGTCCTTTGGTCGGTTTAAGGTCCGTGTTTTGAAATGTATTTTAATGTACGTACGTAAATATCTCATTGCACGAACGGTAAAATGAACTAACAACACGAATCCCCCCGTTTTGTCAACAATTAGGTGAATTTTGGAGTTAAAATCTCAATTGTGTCGTGTGGGTTAGCAACAACATTGGAATAACTTAATCGTTAAAAAGCCCCGACGTAAATTAGAAAAATATATACGCACTCACGCCTGTAATCGCTGAAGGAGTAGGCTGAGGTGTAACCAGTACACCCACATTTCACCGATCGTATCTCCGTCCCATGAGAAAACGATTATTGTGTGATTTCCATTGATTTGATTTCAGAAAAAATTCAGAGAACTTTAAACACTGAACTTTAAATTATTCAATAATATTCTATACAGACAGACTAGACGTAGCGTTGTTGCACCAGTGCAGTGTTATTATAATGCCTTAGGTAGATATAGGTATTTGATGAGTGTTAGTATTTATTAAGGTGAAACACAGTCATTATTTTATTGCTAAATATTTTGTTGTGGAAATAATAAACATGTAATAATATGACGTGTAATTATGTATTCTAATCTAATTCTATTGCCTTTTTTACTTAGATCTCCGTTAGGACGAGGTATTCCGGATTATTACAGGCTATAAGCCCTACGGTTGTCTTACTCGCTAGTATGGAATTGTTCAAGGATCCTAAAGGAATTCCGGCATGTTCCTGGGAGGGGTCCAAATGAAAATAGTATCTACCTCCCTAGTATTTAATTAGAGATGTATCTTATCTCTATTAGTCACCGAAAATCTTTACAGCAACTGCCCTAATGTCAACATTGTAACAGCAGCAACAAGCAACAACAAATCGCTCTTCAATTAATATTAACAGGTTAAAATCTGAGGTACCTATTTACTTCTTTAGCAAGGTATAAATAGATCTGATGCTACTTGAAGCTATCTCTATGTTTAACCAGCAAAATCTTTAATACCATAATCTGTAAGCAATTTTTTGTAACATAGAGTTACAGCAACACTAATCCTTTAAGGTGATGTATTATCAGATTCATCCGTTTTTATCTGACTCTAATTATTTTATACAATTATCTATAGAACAAGTACCTGCTCAGGTTAAAGTTGTTTTTTTATATTTAATGGTTGAGATAACAAGTGGCATCAAACTGATCGTAGAAGGTATAATAAAAAAAAAACTACTCGCTGGATTGCGAACCTTCCTTTTTTAAGTCGATTAAATATAGCCACCACTGGATGTTTACAAAACCACAGTTTGTCGTTTCAACCAATCAATACCATTTCATCATAGAATATCTGACTGCGGAAGCTGGTCGCAAATCTCGATTGTTGTGAGTTCCCAATGACTGATCATGGGGTTGCAGATGACATACTGATTACTGAGTCACTAGTTTAAAGAGTTCCGTTTTGTTTACGCTCAAAAATAGACCAGTCACGTACCTATCCATAAAACAAATTTTTCTTTAGCATAGGCCGGCAAACGAGCAAGTTGGTCACCTGATGGTAAGTGACGTCCACCGACCATGAACAACACCAAAAGTATCACGAACGCGTTACCGACCTTAAAGGAAAGGGATAATTAAAGGATTGGGAAGGGATAGTGGATTTCGGTCTCCGGATATCTCGCTCACCGTACGAAACGCAGCAGCAAACCGTTACGCGAAGAAATAAAAAGGTGGCAGTCATTTTGCTTTTCTTTGTTTTACGTGGGGTTTCTGTGAGACAGTGGCAACAATCTGGTCGTGCCGGCCCGTTCATGCTGTAGACAAGATTGTCTACAACGTGGCTCTACAACTTTGATGTATAAACAAAGGGGTCACATTAGTCTTGTTCGTGAATATGGACGTTTAATGTGTCAAGTGCAATACTGTACCTTCTCGATATCTACTATCTGGACTGCCGGATAGTTTATATTGAATTAATTGAACTCATTTATCTGACTCAAAACCGTGAACGGGCGACAATAGACGGGGATGCTTGATGGCAAAGCTAGCAGGAAAGAGCAGCGGCCCTGACAGACGAAAGAGCATACACACATGCAGGGAGCGTAATTCGATAATCGGCGTGCTCTTGAACGCGCCCGCGCCGGTAGACCATCTGTCATGTTGACTGACTTTGTCAATGAAGAGTGTAATAGCTGTTTATGAGGATACTCGGTGCCGCATTGCGATGTACGACGTTTTGCCATTTGTACAGGTGTATATAGATTTATTGTACTGCGGTGTATGTTCTAGTATGTAGTCGCAAGGTAAAAGTGTACTTTATAACAAGTAAAGGTGCTTCCACACTTCTGTCGCATTTCGTCGCAACGAGAGGCGTGGCTGTTATACGTACTTATATGCTAATGTGGACGGGTGTCGTAACATGCACTGTCATTTAGCCGTGATTTAAAACGAAAATTACAAAACGCTAAATGACATGTCACGGCGGAATGTTACGGCGTCTCAGAGCAGATCACTCCGTGACATTGGTATCATTTGACCACCGTCCACACTTGAGAGTTTGTCACGCGTGGTTGTCCCAGTGAAGCCTTTCGATGCGGTGAAATGTCACAAGTAGATACACATTTTAAGGTAGGAAACAATCAAGAAATAGTAAGTAGGTACCTACTCTCAAGGAGTGATACGAATTGCCGAGACGAAAATCGCAGGTTCGAAACCAGCCCAAAGAGCATGCACTTCTTATTTTTATAAGTTATTATCTTTTAAAAGTATTAATTTAATTATCGTTAAATATTATTAAAGCACTTAACGGCGAAGGAAAAATTGTGAGGATACCTGCCTACCTAAGAAGTTCTCCATAAGAATTTCGAAGATATGTGAAGTCTGTCAACCCGCATCAGGCTAGCGTGGTGAGTTAGGTCTCTCTCATTCAGTAGAGGAAGACCTTGCCTAGCTAGCAGTAGGACCTGTATAATATAGGGATGGTATTATAAATATTTTTTAGGAAATATTGCCTCATTTCGACTTAGAGGTATTGTACTTAGGCCGTGGAATCTGTGAGAAGTGTGTTCAATCCCAGGAAGGGGCAATTAAGCTATCCATAAGTTGTTCAATCATAGGATGGACATAAGGGCGGCGAATCATGGATGCAATCATTACACCCCTTCCTGACCATTCCAGAACACAAGTGTTCGTTTTTATTACAATAAGTAGTTATTAACTAACATCTCTTGCCTAATGCCTATAATAATAATACGAAGCCGATATATTCAATATTGAGCTGTTATTCTCGCAGGTAGTACTGTAATCAAACGTTCGTGAGACTATTTTCCGTCAAATAGCAGGATGTCACACTTCCCACATTCCATGTTCCTCCGGGAAGTAGTTCTTACGACACGGCGTCACGTCGCACGCCCAGGGAATTGAAAAACTAATGTAATGGTACTGCGGTAGTTAGTTGGGTTTAGTCATAGGTAGTAATAATGATATATATTACGTATACCTAATATCTTTTTTCTACCTGGCGGTATCCTGGCTTTATGCCAGGGTTCATCTTTCCATCATGATTTGAAGATTGATAGCCACCCACCGTCTAACCCCCACAACCTTACCAAATTACAAGGTGTTAGATCCCTCGTATGCGAGAGGCTGTCTGGGTTTGTACCACCGCTTTGTCTATTTCTGCCGCCAAGCAGCAGTGTGTAAGCACTGTTGTGTTCCGGTTTGAAGGCCATTCAAGCCAATGAAATTGCTGTGCGTTGTGAGACTTAACATCTTATGTCTCGGTGTGATAAGCGCAGTCCAATGTCATGCAGCGCTTTGTAGTTCAAAGTTCTGAGTGGTGTTGCTTCTGTTTGTGGACAGGCGTGGCGCTTACCATCATGGGAGTGACCTGCTCACCACTTCACTCAAGCGAATGAAAAAACCCACAACGGTAACCAAGTTTCCCCATTGCCTCGTCCGTTAATCAGAATAGTATATCACGTGCAGTTGGTTTTGGGGCTAAAATATTGATAGCCCACTACCACTAATACTATACTATTAATTAATAAATTAAGTGACGTTAAATCTGCTTTAAGTCTCCATTTACACGACATTTACATTATTTTTAAACGACGTATCTTATACAAGATTCTAAAAGAAAAGTCTGCTTTACGGACCACATTGCAAGTGGTCTTACAATTTTATAAATGGCAAAATAAAACGATTAAAGGTTAAAAATAACACATTTACAACGCGCTTTGTATCTTAATGGACAAACAAAGGGTCAATACGAACTTTGCCTTGGCAGTTGTAACCTGCTTTCATTGTTCGTCAATCAGTTCTCAGACAGATAAAGATGTAGGCAAATCTTTCAATGTACCTATATGCAATGAGTAGGTTGTGTATGATTTGATCACAAAAGAAACTTAGATCACATTTTTAATCCGCGACAAAAAAGAGGGGTGTTATTAATTTTACCTCTTTGTCAGTCTATCATGGCATCGTAGCGCTTGAACGAAATTACAGATTTGAATTTATTTTTTGTTTGTTTAATCGAGATGGTTCTATCAAAAATCATTTATAAAATTATATGTTTTGCCTTTTTATCATTCCTTTATTTGAATTGCACGGAACTAACCTAATATATCACAGAATCTATTCACTTCACGACTTGTACAAGACCTGACTGACCTGACACAAAACGAGGTTGAGCACCACTTCATACACCGTAAAGCTTTTTTCAGTTTTCACGTGGTAGAGCCGCGCTGTAGCCATGTTAGTCTACAGTATTTATGGACCGGTCCGACCTGTTTACTATAGCAGAGGCTGATCCCTATCGCCCATGAGAGGCCGCGGGTTTGATTCCCGCATCGAGACAAATGTTTGTGTGATCCACAATTATTTTCTTCCGGTCTAGGTGTTTTCTCCCCGAGGGGCTTACGTCAGGCACGGCTGTAACATGTGTTAACAAGCATGTTGCACCAACCCTACTGCGAATGGGATAAGGATAGGTGAAAGACGATGGAGAAGAATTGTTAATCTCACTCTTTGCACCCTGAGTATTTTGTATAAATCTTCAAAAAGTTTAGGTCTGAAAAAGTCGAACTAAATCCCATGGCAATTTTTTTTTACCATTTTCAAACGTTATTTCAGTGTTTATTATTATTGTAGGTCATATACATACACACTCACGCCTATGTTGCATGTGGGTAGTCTATTGTGTACCACAAGCTACAATCCTGACACACCTCTTTCTCTTCTTTCACATTCATACATCTTCTCATACATTTTTGTCGGTTGAGGGTACTCGTGACGTGCCCTTATCAGATCATTTATTTGATCGGCATACATTCTCCTCGGGCGCCCTCTTCCGACCCTCCCATTTACTTTCGCACGATTAATACCTTTTTTTATACGTAATAGGCTCGTGTTTGGCCACTATCACTATTATACCTTTTGTAAGTCGTCATTTATCCATCCTCTCGATATGCCCAAACCACTGTAGGTCATATATTGAAATAAATATAATTTTTATTTTATGAAATTTCCTCTTTGTTTGCTTCTGCCTGGCGTAAGACGATTCCTCCTTACTTGGTCTTGAATATACTCTGTAGTGAGACCATTGGCTCTAATATCTACAGGCAAAATTATAGATCTAGAGAGAGAAACATCGTAAATGCGAGTTTTTTATAACATAGGCCGGCAACGACTAACCACCTGATGATAAGTTATCTCCACTGCTCATGGGCACTCATAATACCAAAAGAATCATGTGCGCGAGAAAAAGGATAAATAAGGGATTGGGAAGGGGAGGGGGATATGGGCCTCCGGATATCTTACTCACCATACGAAACGCAGCAGCAAGCTGATACTTTACGTCGATTTTCTGATGGGGGTAATAACCCGGTCGAGCCAGGACATTCGTGTTATGGATAAAACTGTCTATAACGTAGCTCTACCACTCTATCCTAGTGTGTAGGATGTATTCGCTTAGCAGGACCACACATAAAGCGACTGAACATCAGCAAGTAGCAACTTAAAAAATGTAGCGTGTCACTTATAATAGTCATTGATGAATTGTTGTAATTTTTTGGACTTGATAAACTAACTTCATTTCTCAGCGTCAAAGTGTTTTGAACGACTGGACGGATTGAGGTATCTATACCATATTTTATTTGTTTTGTCGAAATTATGGTTTTATTTCATAGCTATATAACATCATGCTATGACCCAAGGGAGCGGAGCAGTAACATGAAAGCGGGAGGTACCACGAAGAACAACTGGTTTAAATATGATTTAAGCAATTTGGTAAGTTAACTATAGTATTTTTATGGCTGAGGTCAACAAACGAGCAAGTGGGTCACTTGATGGTGACCTGATCACTGCCCATAAATGTCCTTAGCTATAAAATCAAGACTCATTTATAAGTTAGTAATAGTTATAAATACTGTTTTAGCTCTAATATCTACACTCTTATCCAAAACTGTAACTTATTTTAGTTTAAGTAAATGAAGGGACGCGTACAATCTGTAAAGACCGAAGCGGCCGTCAATTGTTCCAAACGTGTGGCCAGTTAACAAATAATCGCGAGTTACAATTGGCATAGGTACCCGACGGGGCTCAGTCGGCGCACGCTCCGACTAGTACGTTATCCTGGCGAGAGACGCGCACACGCACCACCCGGTATGGAAAACGTGTCCTAAACTGGAAATCCACCTAAATAAAGCTACTTTTGTAAATAAATAAAGTTTTATGGACCAAACTGTGCAGTGTTCAGTGAGGTTGATTAACGCAATGACTCCTGTAAGTGATTGTGGTGAGTGAGGTTGTCTTTTTGTTTTGAAAATGTCCGGACCACAAACACCAATTTCGGTTTATGCAGTAAAAAGACATAGCCATAGACGTAGTTATATTTATTATTTAGGAAACGGATACAGATAAGATTATGTTCTGCAAATTCGAAGATTGGGTCTCGTTGGGTCGATTTTCTTATTGCATTGCAATATATTAGGTAATAGGTATAATTTCAATACAGTTATAATTATTAATAAAGAGTTCACCATAACAAAAATAAAACTGACTAAAAATTGTTTATTTTTATTTTTTTAGTTTTTTTGTGTAGGTTTTATACTATTTTAAGTAAAAGAATCGGTGTATCAACGAAGAAGTCTAATCATCATTTTCGGGACGGAATTCCTTCTTGAAATTTTAATAGGATAACTTTGAGCTATACCTAAGTATAGTATTTTTCGTCGGTTAATTAAAAAACATAAATAATAGATGGCGTAGGTAAAGTACAAATCGACGTGCTTTTATATTACCTAATTTATATGACGGTAAACTCGTTATGTTAGTCGACTTATCGATTTGGTCATTTATTTGGCTGTTTTAGTCGACTTGTCAATATATTCTCGCCAGGTATGGAATATATCGAAGCTATCTATTATGCAAGGTACCTAGCAGATATCAGTAATGTTTAATAGACACATTCTGTTTTTGCCATATTTAATAATTAGACGTAATTCCGTGGTTTATGAACGAATTTTCATCAATGAGTTGTCAAGTATATACGAGACAGTCTAAATCTATAAAAAAATCATCATATGAAAATCAACATGGTTTATGTATTTAGTAATAATAAAATCAGCCTCACATTACCTAAATACTATTCCACGGCTTAGAATGGGTCTTCTCTATATTAGTTATGGAAGCGGTTAGGCTAGGTCGTGGTCTTACAGGTAATTAACGAAAAAGTGAAAATAACTGCCTCTGTGTCGCAGTTGTAATACGTGTACGCGTTACGACTGAGGGTGACGCTGAGGTCTCGGGTTCGATCCCCGGGTCGGGTAAAGTGAAATTTTCTATTACGAAATGCTCAGTACCGGCCTGGAGTCTGGAATTGTGCCCGGTATAGTGATGGGCTCGCCTCTTATCACATCATAGGATGGGAATACGCTCGGCGAAATGTGGGTGTACTGGTTACACCGCTGCCTACTCCTTCGGAGATAACAGGCGTGAGTGCGTATGTATATGTAAAAACTAACAGACATTGTGAATGGTTTTGATTTTACAGTCATAAAACGTAATAAATTTTTATATTCTTGAAAGATTCTCTTATACAGAATGTTTCCAACTTTCTCGACTATGAATACAAACGCTTGTTTTGAAATGTCACGAGCGAGTACGAGTACTGGTTACATGGTTTCAGACAAGCAGAGAATGCCAACAACTGCAGCAGCTCATTTGAATTTCAAATGTAACGTAGGTACCCACTCAATATGATCATGACATATTGTTATATCTTTGCAAACAATACAGTACAATGATAGTGTTGATTTGCCTGAACATCTCATAGAATTGCAATGTTAGATCTATGTTTTATTTACATACAGTCACCGGTTCTGATATTTAATACAATATTCATATCGATGACAATGTAGTTGAAAGGCGGCAGCTAAGGCATACTGAGTAGGAGCACTATCAGTGACCACAATACCCAGGTACCTAATAATGCTACCTACCATTATATACTCCAATTCTTTTTGGTCACCTGTTGGTAAGTGATCTCCACCGCCCATGTACGCCCACAATACTAATAAAGTTATGGGCGCGTTGACGACCTTAAAGGGAAGGGGTAATAAAGGGAATGGGAAGGGGAGCGGATTTGGGCCTCCGGATATCTCAGTCACGAAACGCAGCAGCAAGCTGCTACTTTACGTCGGTTTTCTGTGAGACAGTAGTAACGACCCGGACGAGCCGGCCCATTCATGCTGTAGACAAAAATGTCTACAGCGTGACTCTACCACTCATCAATAGTAATGGATGATCAAGGGATTCCAAGTCACGATCATTTCAGGTTAGCAGTAGGAATCTTTCTTCCAAGGGCGTAGCCAGTATTTGCTTCAGATGGGACGAAACCAGAGAAAGTTAATAAAAAGATCAACTGGTCGCCAAGTTCTATGACCACGCACGCCACGTGGGTATTTAGAACTTGCTTTTGCTCAAGGCTTCGCCCATGTGGACGGCCTTTCCGGGATAAAAAGTATGCCATAATACTGATCATGGTCTACCTGTGTGCCAAATTTCATGCGAAACCGTTCACCTGTTAAGCCATGATTGAAACATAAACTTGGACAAACACAAACTTACTTAGACTAACAAACATGGGATTATGAGCGGAAAATTTGATATATATTCGGTAACTCATAACGCCCAGCAGCCCTAAGGAGGCTACGGCCAATGCCATCGTGCATATAGTTAAATGCTCATCATAATGATGAGACATTCTGCAAATCACATCTAAAAATGAACTAGTGTAAATTCTAAATCGATTTGTAAGCCGGTCATTGCTGCATCGCCAGCAGAACATTCAATTTAAAAAGAACGATTAAATTATTATAAACAACATGCAGCAGCAGTCAAAAACGTATTTTTCTTAACCTAAGCGATCGCCAACCAACTCTTCAATTGGAAAATGTAGAAAGTTGATGATCTATATTGCCAATTACGTATTACATTCACATCCGACATACAATGCCTATAACAATCCTCATACTCACATGTACTCGTAGGTAAGACTATTATAATAACAATTTTCTGTTGATAAAAGAAGAACCGAGGTCATTTAAGTGATGAAAAAACGGTTTACGTACCTAAATTAATAATGTAGGTAGTAAATAACTTTACGAAGATATTTTTCGAGCCAGCAACACTTACCTGTCTTGGGTTAAACAGCTTCATAGGTGTGGAACCTCTAGAAGTTAAGGGTTGAATCTAGTCGATATTGATATGTTGTAGTCACGATGTAGCCAGTTTTGTCTACAGCATAAATGGGCCGACATGACTGGGGTGACACTACTGTCACACAGAAAACCGACATGCAGTGACAACTTTGCTTTGCATTTGGCATGGTCAGCGAAATCTCATCCTCTTCTCCAAGATCAGACCCTTTCTTCAAAGATCGATAAAGCACCCAAGATTCCCTAGGAATCGTAGTTCATAGGTATTAAAAATTTAAAAGTTTCATTGTTTGTGAGTTTGTGATTTGGTTGTTTGTGTGTTTGTGAATTTGGATGTTTGTGAGCCAATCAAGCAGTAACAGCTGAATGCTGAATGCAGCAGAAGCTAGTACCTACAAGTTATAAGTTTCTTTCAAATATGTACGTACGTTTATCAATTTATTGTCATGATATCTAAGAGATTTCTTCATCGTATTCTAATTTGTATTACCAACACTTATAATTACTAGTTAGAATCTATCAAGATATTTTTTAAATAATATCCTTATTGTTATTTTTATTATCATATCGTATTATCACCCGGAAGACAACAATACTTACGACTAAAATAACATATTCTACTCCAGTCGGCAATCAGCATTCAATTATTGAGAACTCAGTTTTATTCGAATAATTAATTTTATCGGTTACTAGTTTTTGCTCGCGGTTCCACCAACGTAAATATCCTTTTCCGGGATAAAAAATTGCTTATGTCCCATGCAGGTCATGGTCTGTCTATCTGTGTGCCAAACTCACTCCAAATCTATAATAAGGTGTAATTGATTGACAAACATTCTTAAATTCTAAAAGTCAAAAGGATTTACAAGCATCTAAACTTTCACATTTATAATATTAATGAGGATAGGATCATTAGGTAAATTTTCCTTTCAGCGGAATCGAGACAATAATAATATATAGCCACAAAATACCTACGTTATAGCTTGTTTACGGGGATAACCAAAAGTCTATAAACTTAGCAACTTTGGACTGGATATTGTTTGAGATTTGGAGTAATACAGTTGAAGATTGTATATTAAGAATTTGTTGGTATAAGCGTTCATTATTACCGAGTCGAAGTAAGTAGGTGAGGTGTCAGCCGGCCGACTAGTTACCGTCGTGACATCTAATTTTGAGTTGACTCACTGCCGCGCTCCATTAAAGTGGGCAGTTGGTCACACAGATACGAATTCCTATTAATCATTGCAATTTGCCTATTCCCATTCATGATCTTGGTTAGTAAATAAGAAACGTAATATAAATCAAAAATGAATTAATTATAACGTATTATATTTCTAGGCACATAATAAATAAAACAAAATGGTTTTACTAGCGCGTAGCGTATTCCAAAAATGGAGAAGACCAACTAGTCGAGAAACTTACGCCCGGTTTCTGAAAAGCTGATCAAATCAACATTCAACTAACAGAACTTTGATTTGACATCTCTGTCAAATAAATTCGAGTTGCAGAAACGTTATCTGGTGAAAAAAATAATAATATTTGATCTCTCTTTAGTACCGTTGACATACGGTTTTTCATATTAATTTGAATGTTATGTTAGCTAACATATGTGTCAATCAAAGGTGTTGATCACGCTTCTAGCAACTCAATTTCGACTTGACATGAGATTTGACATTTGACTAGTTAGTTTAACATTGATCAGACTTTCAGAAATCAGGCGTTAGTTTAGCAAACAAATGACCTTTGTTATGTCGACTCGATTCAAGTAGTCGGATAAAAATTATAGTGTAAGCCAAATTAGAAATGCTCAATAATATAATAATTGAAAATGTTCGAAATCTTTGCACGACAATAAATTGTAAACTAAAAACGTACATGTACCTACATAAACATAAGCTCATTAGGCAGAGGTGCAACTCGCGCTGCATTCACGGTTCGCCGACTTTATTTCCGTCCATATCATGAGATACGGGGCGGGCCCATCGTCATACGCACAAATTCCAATCCCAGACAACTCAAGTGCGATTTTCGAATCGAAAACTCAAACACTACTTGTGATTACCCAACCTGGGGCTTGAACCTTGAAGTTTTGCCATTCCCTCGTCCATTAATTAGCAGAGTTTACTACATACAGATGAGATTGGCTTTGGGCCTAAGGTGTTGGTGGGGCCCACTTATACTCCGATACAAATGAATGTGATTTAAAAGTTCTTCCACAATTCAGTATCCCTAAGTCACTAAATAATTCCACTGGCTAATCCAGCTATTCCAGTTTCATATAAGACAAACTAAATATCCAATTCGTTTAGATTTGGACGAATGAGGACTAATCAAATCAGTGGACTGACGCGTGTTGTAATCGGTGCGTGGTACTTGCACGTCCGAATATAGGTGCTTCCTGGCTCAATCGACGAGACGTTTTGTATATATGCTCAATGCCATTCGAGGGGTCGTCACTCGTCATTCAGCTAGTAACGCAAGTTGTCAACTGTGCTGGAGTAGCTTTAAATCCTGGATGTTTTTTTTATAGCATAGGCACGCAAACAAGCCAGTAGGTCATCTGATCGTAAGTGATCTCCACCTCCTATGTATGCCCATAGTACCAAGAATCATGGGCGCGTTGCCAACCTTAAAGGAACGGGATAATTAAGGGATTGGGAAGAGGAGATTTGGGCCTCCAGATAGCTCACTCACCGTACTCACCGTAAACGGACGTAAAGTAGCAAGCTGCTACTTTACGTCCGTTTTCTCTGAGACAGTGGTAACAACCCGGGCTATCTGGCCCATTTATGCTGTAGACAAAACTGTTTACAGCGTGGCTCTACCACTCTAAAAACAGACAGAGAAAATACACTGAATCTATATTGATTGTGTTAGAAGTATCAGACAAAATGGTGGGTCTTAGGTAGGCTAGGTTGTAGGTCCCTCGTGTGCAAGAGCCCGTCTGCAGAGTCAGCAGTAGAGTCTAAGCGCTGTATACTGGTTTGAAGCCAGTGAAGTTATTGGGCATCATGAGACATGAGACTTTAACGACTCTAGTCTCTGGGTGAAGAGCGTAGTGCAGTATCGTACAGTATTTTATAAGTCTGTTTTATGTGGTGTTAATGCGACGCCTGCCTTTAGACAGTAGTCTAAAGGCAGGCGTCGCATTAACTTGGACTCGCGCATAAACGTCGCGAATAAATTGTGATTCTTCTAGTATTGTGAGCGTTCATAGGCGGTGGAGATCACTTACCAATTAATAAGCATGCTAGACTGTGTTATAAAAGGTTGCGCAGAAGATTTTATTGCAAGTAAATATAGCAGTAATTGATATATTTTCCTTGTATTTATGTAATTCATTCGCATACCGCTAATAATAATCGATCAATATGCAAGAGTAAAGCCCCATTTAGCCAGAGAGAGTGTATCGTACGACACAGGAAATATTTTTATTTTCTAGTACGGCAAAGTGACCAAGTACAGTGTAGTCCAAATATAACGTCGGCCGTCAAGAGACATTGCGTTCCTCGACGGTCCGCAGAATTATGCCGGTCTGAGTTACTGGATATTCACTGGCTGACTCTAGAACGCAAATCGCCTGAACGAGCCAGCAGAGCGGGTTTTAATACGTGTACAGTGGTCGCTAACCAGTCGAAATTATCATGTACCCTCCCACCAGCACGTCCTAGTAAATGACAGTTTGATGTGATATTTATTTGTGAAATAAAAAAATGTCTCGTCACTGTCGTCAGAGAAAATCTCTCCAACTAAATGAGGCTTTAAACTACCAAGTCACATCAGTTTTGTGAGACAGTAGTCGGTACAGCAGGCTTATTTAGGATGTATATAAATCTGGCTACAGCATGACTATACCACTTATAGAAAAACAAAATTAGTTTTGGTCAGTTTTATTTATTCCCAAACCTTTTTATTTTTTCATAGAATACTCATCGTCATAGACTATCACCGTCCAGTTGTACAGTTGTACATAGCGCAAATGAACGTCATACATCGCCAAAGACAGCTGAAAGGTTTACCCAAATATCAGAACACACCAGTACGTGTAGTAAAAGCTAGTAAAAGTATTTGAACCGACGAAAATAAACGAAGGACGTTCTAAAGTATCATTTTGACGCGTATATTTTTTTCATCTCTAACTTTTAAATGAGTACTTAATTTTTGATTCGAAAGAGTTCCCATTTAAATTTTAGGTAGAAATTATATCCCTAAGAACAAATCGAAATCTCAAATGTAGATAGATGCACTTTAACACTTCCACTCTAGATACCGTAGTAGTGGTACGCACGAAGGTCGAGTGCAATTACGCATGACCACTGTCCAGTAATTAACGACGACTTGCCGTAGCTACTCCACTCCGCGACACTTGATCAATTGCTCTGCGTTTATTATGTTTACGACCTCATTGCACTCGATCAAGTGCATTATCGAGCCGCACTTAGCATAATGTGTCAATGAAAATCGTTGAGGTTAATGGCGATGTAATATTCTTGAGAATTGTTGATAGCCTTTTGAGTCAATATGTGTGGGAGTTGTGTTTGATATCAATTTATAGATTTAACTATAGTCATGTTGTCTAACAACGCTAGACTACGGGGAGTGGTACGACTTCCGCGAGGAAAGTAGCGGTTTAGAAACCATAACCAAGAACCTGCTCCTGTAACTTATCGCAGTTGACTAATTTATTATCGCTCACTTTAACTGTGAAGGATAACCATCGTGATAAAATCTGCATACCTGAGATTTTGCCATGACAATTTTGAAAGTAGTTAAGTCTACCAACCCGCAATGGACAACTATTTGTGGCTTAAACTCTGCTCTCATTAGTAAAGAAGGATTCTTTATTTAAACCCGCTGGACAGCTTGCGGCAAGCTGTTAGGAAGTAGCGACCTTACGTATCCGAGTGCTCCCGGGGGAGCATTCATCATCAAAGTGGAGTCACGAAAGCTTTATGCTCGAAGGTAGGATGTGAATCGTAAGTAGTGGTAACGTGATGGGACCCTAAGGGAGTAAATTATTGATCTTAAAAGCCCAGTGACACCTCTTAACCTTTTAGCTACTCATGGGAACTCTTTGGAATCATGTCGATCGATCGATATCAATCGATCAAGGCGCAAATTATGTTTTGAAAAATATTAGCCAAGAGCGTGTCGGACTACGCATATTGAAGAGTTCTGTAGTCAGAAAATATTCCATACCAACCTAACCTAAAAAAACAATTTTTGTTGGAAGTTTTAAGTTATATTACTTTGAATGTTTGGACAATGTAACGACTTTGGACACGCATATCTCATAAACTAAGTAATGACTTACCTAAATAAAAAAATACATTTAGCAATCCCTGCGTATATAATTTTCAAGGACCTATCCAATGATGCCATACATTCCTATTTGCAATAGAAAAAAACGTCCCTCTGTTACATGTATGGATTACATGGAGAGCCACTTCAATTATTTTTTTATTCCAGTACACTTTTGTGTAGTGGTTCATAGAATGCACCTACCATCCAAATGCCATTCATATAGTCCTATAGTGTCCGATTAAGAGGAGGCTCCCAAAATTTTACGTGACTTTGGATAAATATACTGCATTAAGTATATATCCAATCAATGTCAAATTTTGATATATGTTTTTTCAGACCTTATTCTATCGGTTTTCAAGCCAGTTACGCAATTGGATAATTTTTCCTCGATACATTTTTATTTCGAAAACGATGTCTTTTCGGGAGAATTTGACATTTTTCTAATAAACGGCTTGAGTTTTGTATTTAAAAAAAATACTCAATGATAGTAAATACAGTTTATTATTTGCCATCAAGCCAAAATTTACCTAGATCAATTAAAACTCATAATATAAATTAAAATAGATTTGCGACTTACGTCATTTACTTCTGTGCATAGTTAAGGTTCAACGGTGCGCGCAATATTCAACCTAATGTTTTTACTCCTAGTGTGTTATAGCAGTGCTCGCTAGCGGCTAACTCAGTACCGCCCGGTGCGCCAAGGAGAGAACACGTGTTTTATTGTATGCCGTACGCTCTGCCCGAGTGTTATTAATTATTATACAAAATAGTAACATTATTTCTAAAATAGAATTAAATTATTTACATTATGAGAACTTATTGTTAATACGATCATAATAATGACTTGTTTACCGTTTTTTTTAGTTAAATAATTAATGACAAATCGTTATGATTTCGGAACAAAGAAAGCCAGTGGAGTCGCCTCCGCAATTATTTGATTTAGTTGTTACTAATGTGATAGCGGATAGGCGGAGTGCCTCCGTGGCGCAGTGGGCGAGTAGCCGGCTTTGAAGGGAGAGGCCACGGGTTCGATTCCCGCACCGAGATAAAATGTTTGTGTGATCCATAAATATTTGTTTCTGGTCTGGGTGTTAACTCCCCTTAGAGGTTTACGTCAGGCAGGCGGTCAGTCATAATTACTACAAGCCAAATCTTTCTGTAACATGGGTTAAAAAGCATGTTGTGCTGACCCCACTGCGGGTGGAAGGGCAGGTGGAAAGAAAGAATACAAATTTCATATACAACGTATTACAGAAAGGTGTGGTAATATTTTAAGGGCATTACATAAAACTTACAGTAAGTATGTACCGGCTCTTTTCAACACCGAGACATCTTAAAATTTCATGTTATGTTTAATCACCCGTTTATTAAGATCGATAAGATTGATCACATCACTGTTCATTATTTATCGTGGGTTTTATAAGCAGTGGAGATCACTTACCATCAGGTGATTCACTTGCTCGGTTGTCTGCCTATGCTATAAATAAATGGATAAGGATGAAAATTATGATGATCTTGAGTGGACTTGAGGCTCATGTATAGACAGTCAAATCTACCCGCGATCATTCCCAGAATGGTCATTCCCGATACTCGCCCTAATCCTGCGCACCAGAGATGCACACCATTTGCGCATAGTGGCATAGAAATTGTCCACTCTGGCCTCGGCAAACATACCCGATGCGCTACAGAAACGTGTCAGTCCCAACAGTATCCTGAAAGCATTATTATACTGGATGCGAAGAGCGTTGTACACTTTCTGAGTATATCTGGCCCACAAGCTGCACGTATAAAATTAGCTTTACTAAGTTCTAAAGAGTGTGATCTTTACCGCTCTTGAACACCGCGCAAACCTGCGAGCCAGCATGTTCGCTCTTACTGACATCGCTCTTCGTTCCCTCTCCAGATCTTCATTTTGAGACCTGGGGTCAAAAGATGGCTTAAATATTTAAAAGCATATACTCGCCTTAACGGCGTTCCGTACAAATACACAGACGGCATTGTTTTCGGACTTTAACCCATAGACTCAAAGACCATGATCTCACTTTTTTACGTTATAAAGGAGCCCATGGCTTTTGCATATATTTCACATATAGCTAAGTTTACGCAACCCACAGGGTGAGGCGCTCAGTAATGCCATATCGTCCGCATAAGAGATGTTATTGACACATATACCATCTATGTAACATCCGACCCTGGTTGCACTGATCTCTCCGATCAACTCGTAAACGTATAAATTAAAAAGCGTAGACGATGTTAATCCCCCATGCCTTACCCCGCATTCCAACTCATACGAGCGCCCTACAGCCCCTGCACATCATACGCTATTAACCTGGTATCCGTACCAATATTTCAAGATATTGGTAATTTAAACTTATGCAATTTTTTCCATAAAATATCGTACGGAAGCAGGTCAAACAAAGGCTTTGGAAAGGTCGAGAAAGCAGCCATAGAATGAAGTACTGCACTTCGCGTAATAATTGACAGCATGCTTTAGACACAGAATAAAACTCTCTGTTGAAAACGTGGGGCGAAGACAAATAGATTTTCATGAATTTTAATGTGCTTATTTAACTAAGCATTAAGCATGCCGTCTAATCTAAAACTTATTAACATTTTAGGCTTACCCACTTTTCTAGAAGATTGGCAACTTTTACTCGTACTCTTTCAAGTGTAAGTCAAAGTCTAAAGTCAACCTCACCTGCACGTTCTGCTGATTAACGGACGAGGCAATGGCGAAACTTGGTTCCCGTTGCGGGTTGTGGGGGTCAGATGGCGAGTCGCCCCATATAATATCAAATAACGTCAAATTTAACCACCTTTCTGCTGAAGGTGCACCCTGGTGTTATGCCGGGATAACGCGACAGAAAAATAAGGCTTTCATCATAGCTAAACTCAAATTATATGGGATTTTTTATGAGTGTTTAATATTTTTGTTAAAAAGTTTTTATTTCACTATTTTTAGTGAAAGAATCATCCGAACCGGTGTATAAATGTCGACGGTTTAGTGTTTTATCCCTCGTTTTCATAACCCTTAAGTTTCTTTCTTCATAATTAAACGGTACCACCATCTGAGTAAGCAAATACAAAATATTTATCCAAGTCGGCGGAGTTGTGCGTGAACATACTTAAAAAATATATACATAATTCACAGACGATTGATTACCATCGGTAAAAAATAATGTGAAAATAACATCAAATACTCTAAGTTTAGAAATATGGTAAGAAACTGCGAAAGTCCTGTCCAAATCCATTCAGTGGGTTTTGTATAATATACGCACAAACATATAGACCAAATAATAAAAAATTGTAATCAGTATCGAATACATAGCCAATCTTTATCATTCTACTTCCACCTGCCCTTATCCCACTCGCAGTAGGGTCGGCGCAACATGCTTTTTATTAATACATGTTACAGAAAGATTTTGCTTGTGGTATTTACGACCGTCCACCTGCCTGACATCAACCCCTCTGGAGACTGATTTATCATTACTTTTTAAATATCTCAAATACGGCTCGAATACTATTTTTTTTATATTATCGACAAAATATTTATCTTTATAAGCAAAACATATTATTAATAAAAAATAGTCGCATAAGTCTCCATGTTTTTATGTTCACTATTACAACTTCAAGAGCGCTGAGACGCCGCGCGACGTATAAATTGAGCGGGTAGCGGGGTGGGTGGGCGGAGCTAACGACTGGGAATATTTTTGACTGCATGGTCTTAATATTTAATAGCTGTAACATAAAGACAGACAGTCAGCCGGATAAACGAACATGACGAAATTATAAGGGTTACGTTTTGCCATTTGGCTATGGAACACACAAAAAGTACTTGGCTCCAGAGAGTGAAATCTGGTGTTCTGTGCTTCACGTCGAATATTGCACTATTTCTATAATAATATTTGAAAGATTTAAAGCACAAGGCATTAGTAAAATGGAAATATTTGGTAAATCTGTATTTCTGCTTTTTTTTTTTTTTTTTTTTTTTTATTAGTTTGAATGACGAGACGAGCAGATCGCTCGCCTGATGGTAAGCGCCACGCCTGCTCATAAACAGAAGCAACGCCACACAGAACTTTAAATAACAAAGCACTGTATGACACTGGACTGCGCTCGTCACCCCGAGACATGAGGTGTTAGGTCTCATAATGCCCAGTAATTTCACTGGCTTCAATGTCCTTCAAACCGGAACACAACAGTGCTTACACACTGTTGCTTGGCGGCAGAAAACTACTATTTCAGCTAATAGGCCGCTTACATTTTAATTCTATGCAAAATAAAAACGTACGCAAAGCCAGGTATATGATACTAGCTTGAAAACGTTTAAATTCATGGCATATAAGTTGCTAATGTAACAAATAAATGGTTGGATTCCATGTCATTGTACGTTAATAATGGACATTATCATGATTTTCCATTATTACGCTCATGTCGATCTTTTTTATTTAATAACAGGAAATTATGACAGCTTAAACAAGAGAAATATGGTGTGAGTAACTCATAATCGTCTGCCATCAAAATGGGTCAAACAATGATAATGTCGTTCTCGAAATGTACATACCTAAGTAATAACGAATGAATTGTCACGGTAATCCCATGTAGCTACTTCAGTTTTTTTTTATATTTTCACATAATTAAAAAGATTTTTAATTACTGCCTCAGTGGCGCAGTTGTAATGTGTAGCGTACGCGTTACGACTGAAGCTGACGCTGAGGTCTCGGGTTCGATCCCCGGGTCGGGTAAAAGTGATATTGGGCTTTACTATTACAAATTGCTCAGTATCAGTCCGAAGTCTGGAATTGTGCACGGTATGATCTATGGTATCTTCATACGCTCGGCGAAATGTGGGTGGCCGTGGGTGTACTTGTTACACCTCTGTCTACCCCTTTGGGGATTACAGGCGTGAGAGCGTATGTATGTATTTATTCACATAATTAAAAAGTTTTTTATTGTGTTGAATTGACCCGTCTAGTTATTTGGATAGTAGTAATCAAAGACTTCTATGCATCTACTAGACCTAGAGTACTAGATAGTTTAGAAATAAAATTGCGCCATATACCGCGGGAGTTTGACGGATGAGATGGGGAAGTGGGATAGGGAAGCTAACCTAATTCTAGTAACAGTAAGCGAGATGGTAATATTTAGTTGCGGCGAATTGACCGTTACTTAGTGTGAAATTTCTATGTACCGCACAGCTGGTCAATTAGTATACATTGAAGTCTTTGGTAATAAAGAATAGGTAGGTATCTAATCTAATATTATGTAGGTAATTATAGCTGCAATATCGACCTCTCCTCATGCGGGCTTTCGTAGCTTGTGATCGTAGACCTGTATGTGAATTAATTGTTGTGGAGAAAATATCATTAACCCTAAAATTATTATTTTTGTTTCCTAGACATTGGGTAAAGGAATACAAGTGTATAATGCCCCGTCTAATTCTACCCCAAATAGCAATAGCAATAGCATCAATCCTGTATTATATACTGTCCCACTGCTGGGCACGGGCCTTCTCTACTCAGGAGGGGGTTAAGTTAGGTTAGCTGGGATAATGTGGGGTGGTAGACTTCACATAAGTACCTATTTAAGAAATTCTTATAGAGAACTTGCAGGAACCTATGCAGGTTTTACGATGACCTAATTATATACCTTATGACATTATACCTGTATTTAATTACTTGTATCTAACTACTAGTATGGGCTATACTATTATATAATTTTTATAGACGTATTATTAGATACCTATTTATTATTGCAAAACTGATTAAATCTTTACCTATCTGATTAACTTTATGACGGATAGTAATGCCTCCCTCTATAACTAATATAGTACTAGAATATCTACATATTGGTATATTATGAATGTCACGCTACATGTATGGTGAAGTGAAAATTTGATGATATTTTTATTGAACAACCAGCTTTTGCTCACGGTTCCGCCCGTATGAACGGTCTTTTCCGGGATAAAAAGTAAAGTCTATGTCCTAATCAAAGTCTACCTGTGTACCAAATTTACCCAAACCGTTCTGCTGTTAACAAACTCAAACTCACAAACATCCAAACAACCACGTTTATAATAGCATAGCAGTAGGAAATAGGATATAAGTAGGAAGAGCCATCTAACGGTGTTAGAGCTGATTTATCGAATAGTATCGAAATCGATATCTATACCTATATTTGCACTTCCGATCTGCTTCCATTTAGGCTAAAATTTGTTTATTCAAGTTTGGAAAGAACTATAGAAAGAGGTGGGTAAAATCGGTAAATTCAACAAATATTAACAGTGCAGTTAATTATAAATTTTATAATTGAAGTGCATATAGTAAACATCAAATTCATTTAATGTAAGAATTATTTAATAGGTACATTTCATTATTGGTGTAAATATAATGAACATAAAATGCGTATAATGTTAGACTTATTTATCGCAAGTTTACTATGCTAAGCTAATAAAACATGAAAATTTATTACAGGTAAAGTACACGGCAGAGAAAGAACAAATAGCTCGTCATTAAATGAAACACAAGACGAAATTCGTCACATACGATGTTTTATTAACATTACTCATACTGTTTTATTTAAACGCAGATTGTTTAATACCTACATAAATAGCACTGACAATAAATACAGGTCAACAAATGTACCTATACGTGATCTTATTTGAACAAGGCTCCTTTTAAATGTCCCCGTGGCCAGGCAATCAAGTACAAGTTTTTATAAGCAGTAACACTTTTTAACCTGGATGCAGCAGGATACCACGAGTTTGTGCCCTGACGGTGTGTCCATCGCAAAACCAGACATTCAGGGATATATGAAAATGCACAAAATAAATGAGTCATAGACAAAACCGGCACCTAATCCAGAGAAATAGGAATATCATTTAAATCTATATTTCAATTAATTTTATGGTAATGACTGATGCTGAGGTCTCGGGTTTGATCCCCGCGTAAAAGTGATATTGAGTTTTTCTATTACGAAACGCTCAGTATCCGCCCGGAGTCTGGAATTGTGCCCGATATGGCGATAGGCTCGCCCCCTATCACATCATGAGACGGAGATACGCGTGGCGAAATGTGGGTGTACTGGTTACACCTTTGCCTACCTCTTTGGGGATTACAGACGTGAGTGCGTATGTATGTAATGAGTACTGATAAATCGTAAAAATAAAATTTTACAAACCATAGATCGACGTACACATACATCGCTCAACGCGTCCGAGTTAGCCCACAGTCTCAAAGCAATTTAGCGATAATAAAAAGGAACGTCCCTATTAATTCCGCGTCATCTTTACACAATGCGTTGCAAACACGGAATAAAGATTGTTTTACGACGTTTTCCGCAATAACGGATAGTCAGTGGGAGGATGTAAAGAAAGATAATCACTTCCGACAACCGTCATCGGGGCGTTAACTGAGTAAAGTGAGATCGACCACATCCTAATGAGTGCAAGGACGTGATGTTTAACTTATGAGCTACGTGGATTTTCGCTGTGATAGTATCCTGGTTTGCCTAAAAGTATTGGTCTAGTGCAACTATTGGTTCTGTAGGTATTATTCAATAAACGTAACTGAAATAAAAGTATATATAGATAGATATAATTGATAGTTAGAATTCTATTGCAGCGCCACCTACCGGGTCCAATTGTGAATATAAACCATCCAGGGACCCATTTAAACACACACAATAATCATCAAAATCGGTCCAGCCGTTTAAAAGATTTTCAATTTTGAACAAACGAACATAAAAAATTATATATATATAGATTTTTATATTTGCCATCCCTGAAGGCACGGCACAGCACGATTCGCTGAGCTTATTAAGGACGCTGGACGAGCCAAGGGAACACAGATTCCAATTCCGCGCAACTCGATATGTGATTTTTATATCAGAAATTAAAACAACTTGATTCTCAACCACATATTTTTGGTATTAAAAAGTTAATGGTGATTGTTTTATCGGGCTTTCGAAGCTAAGACCTCATCGGTGTTACAGCCGAAGTCCGCTGCGTATAGATCAACGAGGTGATAACATTTATGTATCAATTAGTTAAGCTATTCGACAATAGATGGCGCTAATAGTATTTAAAGTCATTATTGCGGGAAATCATAAATTAATATTGTTTCATTCGTAGCCTAAAAATGATTTTATACGATTATTTATCTCTGATTACCTAAACAATAATCATAAATCGATGAAATAGTAAATCGGTACTAAGAGCAACTTTTGCGTAATTTTATATTATGTATTAATTTTCAGATATCCCGACAGCTTTCAAAGACATCAAACACAAAACACCCACATAATGACATTAAACGTGATAACGATCCATAAAATGATCCCGATGTACCGTATAAGAACGATTTTGTGACATTTGCTGAACCGTCCAAGATGAATGAGCCTGATTGTTCGTATGAAATGCGCGTCAGAAACGACGACGAGACCGATGGAAAGGCGAAGCTATCAACTGGGAAGATATTCTACAGGCCCGGGATCATTGAAGAGGAAACGGAAGAAACAAGTGTCTTCGATAGTTCTGTGATAGAAACCCCGATGTTGTATAGTGCCAGTGGATTTCTAAGACCTCCAAAAATTCACACTTCGAGCAGTCTTCATAGAATACCGACGTATAGCAGCTCTATTGGACAGAGTACTATTTATCGGCAGGATACTTGCAGGTGGGAGTTTTATATACATACACATATACATATTTCACAAGTGGTAGAGCCACGCTGTAGACACTTTTGTCTACAGTATGAATGGGTCGGCTTGTCCGGGTCGTTACCACTGTTTCACAGAAAACTGATGTAAAGTAACAGCTTGTTGCTGCGTATCGTATGGTGAGTGAGATATCTGAGGATAAAAAGTAGCCTATATCCGAGTCTTGGCTATGTCCGTATCATATGGTATCCGAGCCTATAATGGTCTACATGTGTGCCAAAATTGATCCAAAACCGTTCAGGCGTGATTGACTAACAAACGACCACACTTTCACATTAATAATAGTAGTAGGATTATTACTAAGTATTTAATACTATTCGCACAAATTACAACAATTTAAAACTCAGGGATGGTAAAGAATCCAAGATTTGATTACCGCGTCGAAATACCTATTATGAGATACGTGTTATTTATTTTTTGTGTTATATCCACCTTATGATACTCTTGTACTCGTACACAGTATTATAGTATTTCCGAACCAATATCCGATTTGAAATTTGCATTTGCATTTCTGGAGCCGCCATTTAAAAGCTACAAATAAATCTAAAAATCTTTTTATTCTATTTTTATTGAAAGAATCTTAAAAATTGGTGCATACATAAATGACGAAGTTTGAGTCTTTCACCCCCTGAGGCATGAAATTTCCTCTTGAAATTTAATGGGACCACCACCGCTGTGAAACCTATCGAACACAAAAATAATCATCCCAATCTGCCCATATTTGGCAGAGGTATCAGGGGAGGGAACATACATGAAAAATATATAAACAGACGAATTGAGAACCTCCTTGTTTTATGTTGGTCAAAAATCGTGTTCCTAATACAAAAACATGAGTTAGCACAATATAGTTTTGAACATACATAATATAGCAGTAGAACCGACATCAATGAAATCGGTTCGTATACAAAATGCAATCTATACCCATTCTCCGAGTGAAAATTTAAACTCGCGTCCGACTTGAAACACAATCCTTGAGGTATATATCTAATCAGTGTGAAATAGATAAATACTTTACTTATCATTTATAGTTTTGTAGAATATGTATTATTCGCATATCAGTCCATCGCGAATCGGACATACCGCACCTTTACTGGCAACAGTATATTACGCTCACATTGTTTTATGTGCTGTGAGAATTTTAGGTTATTGTCTAAAAATGGAAATTCAGTGTCAAAAATGAGTTTTATGATAGTGTACAGTGATAAGACACTATCTGTGTTGACCAAGTTTGCTCTACTTTCGTGTAACAGGTGACAAGACACGTCTCGGCTCTTATTTCAAGTACAACAATGGTCTAATCACATTATTTGATCTCCGATTAAGTGCATGTGATCTGTAGGCTGTTGTTCGTGTGTCTTAAAGATTTAAATTGAATTGCAAAAGGTAAGGTTTTGTAAAGTTGTAGTTCTTTTCTAATAAAACTTAGAATAGGGTTTATGAGTTATATTCAATTTACTTTTTAGATGTTTGAATTAAATGAGGGAATGTAATAATTATATAAAATGATCTAAAACGTATCTAAAACCCAGATTGGATATCAAAGTTTTCGCCTAAGTAATGTAATTATTTAATCTATAAACATATCCTAACTAATATTATAAATGCGAAAGTGAGTTTGTTTTTTATGCTTTCACGCCTAAATCGATGAACCTTTTTTAATTAATTTTGGTACAGAGATAGATGGGACCTTGATATACGATTATAGGCTACTTTTTATTCCGGTTACAGACTACTTTTTATCCCGGAAAAGGCTATGCATGCGAGCAGAGCTGCGAGCAAAACCTAATATAAAATGAAGTCGCTTTCCACGTCTGTCTGTTTATCCGCTAACTCCTAAACCACGCAACGGATTTTGATGCGGGTTTCACTAGAAATTACACAATATCTTCCGTATATGTACCTATATCACGCTATTCATGGGACCTGGGCAGGAATATACCTGCAGTGAAACCGCGAGGGCCACATAGTACGTCTATAAATTAATATACCTACTACTTAGTATGTAATTCCTTTATAAATAAGGTGCCATACATAAGTAATAGAAAAATTGAGCTCACGAATATTTCAAAATACATTATTAAATGAATGTCTAAAATATTTGATTACTTTTACTTTTTAAACATAGAGAGATCGGTTCATTCTTTCTTGCGATAAGTGCATGAGCTTGTAAATACGTGGTTTTTATTTGTGTGACAGTGACGCGTCAGACGTCGTTTTATACAGTTAATTTGTCTCGTGTGTATATGCAAATATAAGTGATTCGTGATAGGCACACACAGACGTTGGTTCTACACACGCACACCGAGCAAGACATGCAAGGATAAATTGATTTATTTAAGTATCCGTACTAAACATCTAGAAACTTCTAGATAATCTTTGTTAGCGTATTATTTTCCGGGCGTAACCTTAGCTCCCCATCATCAAAAGTAAGTAATTTGGAATAAGAAAACCTTAATCACTTAATTATACGGCCATGCAATTTTGGTAGGTATAGTAGGCGTTCGTGGGCAGAGGAGATCACTATGATCAGGCGGACCACGTACTCGTTTGTACTCACTATGCTACAAAAAATATAAAAAGCAAAATTTAAGTAATCATCAGCTATTCTTATTAACGGGATCTTTGTAAATACTGCACAGTTTGACTTATTGGTTTTATGATTGCCTAAAGTTGCACTGTTGTTTCTATTTACCCTTGTTTCTAAAGTTTGCATTATATGATGCTACTTTAGCGTCACGCGTTGCCATTCAATAACTATTCGTGTTGTCATTCTTTTGCAATGAGTAGTTTTATACTTATTATCTTATTTAGTACTGTTTGTCATTCGGAATGCATGCATAAGCTTAAGTAGATATTAATACCCGTGGTACTAAGTTCTACGTTTGTAGTTTATAGACGGTTGTAGTGAATCCGGTTAAACTCCAATCAACGTCGCCATAATGCAATCACACATGACACCGGGCTCGCAGTGAAATCCGAATAAATGTGGTATCCGTCCTCCGCTACAATTACCCGCTCGTTTTTCTATCATTGCTCTTAAAAACTTAAGACACGGCCAGTCTGTTAAGTTTTGCTAGGATGATTTTTCCTTTTCATATGTTCAGAACAATAAACTTATCATATGATATTTATACAACGTATTACAGAAATTTGTGGTCAAATTTAAGCAATGTATAGTGTACAATATAAATATTTCACTCCATAAAGTACCTTCCAAATACGATTGCATTGCTAGGATATAAATAAAGCATTTTCTTTTTTTATTGAATGAGTAACACGTCGATATTCGACTTGCAACTTTGGATAACACTAAATGATAAACAAATGAGCATTTGTCTCACTTCAGTTATGTTATTCTCGATCACGCACTTAATACTATAAGGATGTTATCGATCTTATCGCTAGTAATAAATAAGTGATTAAAATTTGCGTGAAATTTTTGGACGTTCAGATATTGATAAGATCCGGTGCATAAACACTAACTGTCAGGTGTAGGTTACGATTCTTAAATATATACACACCTTTCAGTAACACGTTGTATTTGTTAGGTAATTATGTTTAATAACTCTTCTGCTTTCTTCTTTCTACCTGTCTTATTTCTTCCTGTACTACCCTTAGGTATATAAGCTTCCCTTATGGTATGTAATGTCTTAGGCATTAAGCCCTGTACGTATTAAATGTATTTATAAAGCGTATTGAATAAATAATAATCTTCAATACGAAAATGATAAGTAGTCATATGCGTTTGGTAAGTTAGGGTTTTTCGTACTGTATTTTACTTCAACCATATTGTGTTGTTAGTTTTAATAACAGAAAATAAGTTCGTGTATGTTAAAAATATATAAGTTCACTTTATATAATAGGAAACCTATAAGAAACTACCGTTCTATTCGAAAAAAGTTAAAGTATTTTTTTCCATCTTTATTATATCTATTAATCAAAATAACAACCCATGCTATCGATGCATCTTTGCCAACGAAGTGGAAATTTATTGATGTCCTTCTTGAAGATATTCTTGAACGGGAGGCAACAAACTCTTCAAAGGCATTTTGTACTGCCTATCGGGTATAAACTAGTGCACTAAGCACTCACGTTTCACCCGGTGTATTTCCGTCCCATGATGTGACAGAGGGCGAGCCTAGCACCCCGAGCGAAATTCTAATCCCGAGAAACTCGTGTATATTTTTGAATTTGAAAATCTCAACACTTTGGATTGTCTAACCTCCTAATTGAACCCAAGACCTCACTGGTTTCCATGGTCTTTGTACAATGGCAGTTTCAACTATAGCAATGAAACGATTATAATTACTGAAACTTTAAAAAATACTGATCTTCAAATTTTGTTTGTGTTAGGTGTCAAATCCGAGTGTTCCATATTAACTATGGATGCTAATTGCATATTTATATTTCAATATCAAATTAATACGAGTTACCAGATCGAGGAAAAACAACAAGTTAATAACCAAATAAATAAAACACTTTTATATCTTTGGTTGGTCTCTGATACTTTATGCTACATCATCGTACTAAGTGCTAATTAATAACCATGATTTATTATTTGGTTTATAAATAAGACATAAGTCCAAGAAAAATAATCCTTTCTAAATAAATTCTTATTTTGTATTCCATACTGAATCACACGTTTTGTTTTTCGCTCCTAATAAATTGTAAATCTATTGAGGCTTTCAGTCGATCCCAAGTGGTTTTATCTAATCTTTTGAGATTATTACAATCTGATCGTAAATAAAGCTTAGCTCTCTTTAAATTACGGTTTCAAATACAATATTATTATAATAATCTTTTTTATAATATAAGAAACGCATTTATAAAATATATAACATTATAATATTGTGCTAGATTCAAATTAACTATAAAACCTCTCCATATAGTAAGTTTGTCGTACAAATCCACTCTGAAGTTATCACTCAACGTGAATTTTGCGTTTGTTCCTCGCAGTACGAGTATCACCGTTCAATCCCATTGGTAGTATTTATTTATTTTATTATAATTGGAGACATTTACTCAATCCTGTAACCACATGTTTGTGGAATCTAGAATTTCTAATATGATTGGCGAAGCTTTCTTTCTTTATTTTTAAATGTAGAATAGAAGATAGATAAATATACATCAGATGTTTACTTGTGCAATCTCAGCCTGTCCCGTGCGGGAAGAACTAACGATATTACAGGATTAAATTGGTTAAAAAATGTTGCTGTAAGTTAAATTTGGTATACAGAAGTAATTGTTGGATTTTTATGAATATAATATATGATTATAATATATGAATATTATAATAAATAATAATAATAAATACACCCAACAGTCACACACATAGTCCTGACCCCACACTAGGTTAACCTGTATCGTGGGTATCAGGAACTACGAGGGACTTGCGGTCCCACAACACCCAGACACGAAACATATATTTGTGGATCACACAAACATTTGTCTCAGTGCGGGAATCGAACCCACGGCCTCTCGCTTCGGAGCCGGCTACTCGCCCACTGCGCCACGGAGGCTGTCAATTGTTCAATGGCCTCGTAGCTCGAACCAAGACAAGACATATATTCTTGTAATAAATTGTGAGATAGTAGCGATAGCTCAGTGGGGAGTGGTACGGACTGTCGAGAAGAAAGTCGCAGGTTCGAAAGCAGCCCCTCAGCAAGCCTCTGACTTTTATAAGTTACGTGTGTATTCATTGTGAATTATCGCTAGCTATAACAGTGATGAAAACAGAGTGAGGAAACCTGCATACATGAAAATTCTCCATGAGAATTTCTCAAAGAAAAGGCCCGTGCACAGTAGCTGCAGTGGGCCGCATATAATACAGGACTGATATTTTAAAACATTATGTATTTAAAACTTTTAAACTAATAATAAAAATAGTTTTTTATTTATTCATAACAAAAATATTTTATGATTTATTATGCATAAAGCCCGACAAAGATGATCAGGCAGACAGCGCGTGTAAATTCAGTGACCCTATTCAGTGAAAACGTCATTTATGAAGGTCGTCGAATAGTAGTGTAAACACAGTACAGCCTCAGTATAATAGTTTAATCTAGCAAATCCACCGAAAACCTCTGCACACTGACGCGTTTGATAATCTTGATTAATCACGTCTAGAAAACCTTTCCACTTATTCGTGTATTTTTCGATAGGCGTAATATGAATTACAACATAAACAAAAATAATACTAGCCTTGTATTATATAGTTTCTACTGCTGGGCACGGGCCTCCCCTACTGAATGAGGGCTAGGTCTTACTCGTAGTTCACCGCGCTGGCCTAATGCGGGTTGGCAGACTTCACATACCTTCGAGATTCTTATAGAGAACTTCTCGGGTAGGCAGATTTCCTCACGATGTTACCAAGTTATAGCAAGCGATAATTAACAATACACACGTAACTTAGCATGTGATAGGGGGCGAGCCTATCGCTATACCGGGCACAATGCCAGACTCCGGGCTGATACTAAGCATTTCGTAATAGAAAACCCAATATCACTTTTACCCGACCCGGGGATCGAACCCGAGACCTCAGCGTCAACCTCAGTCGTAATGTGTACGCATTATAACTGCGACACCGAGACAGTCTTTCCGGGATCAATAAGTGTATATTCAGTAACTTGATACAAGGTGGTAGGTCCCTCGTTTGCGAGAGGCCGGCTGGGTTGGTACCACCGCTTTGTCTATTTATGCCGCCAAGCACTGTTGTGTTCCGGTTTGAAGGACATTGAAGCCAGTGAAATTACTAGGCATTATGAGACTTTACATCTTATGTCTCGGAGTGACGAGCGCAGTCCAGTGCCATGCAGTGATTTTTTATTTAAAGTTCTGTGTGGCGTTGCTTCTGTTAATGAGCAGGCGTCGCGCTTACCATCAGGCGAGCGACCTGCTCGTCTCGTCATTCAAGCTAATAAAACAAAACTTCACGCCGGCATAATTCTGCTGACCGTCAAGGGACGCAACGTCTCTCGAAATTGTATTTCGAATATACTATATTTACCATCAAGCCCAGTGTCGTCACTTTATCGTGCCAAGAGCCAAAGAAACTATATCCCTTATTATCACTATCATAAGTCGCCCTTTTTAACTATTTTACAGTTGTTTTTTTATTATTTTGTAGCCAAGGATACATTTGTACCTACTTATATAACCATACTTAATAATAAATATACGACTTGCTGTAAAAATGATTTCCATAAGTGTTTCATTTGTTTTACAATTTAAACATCGTTAGTGGTCTATGTATTTTGGGAGAATATGAATTACGATATTTGTACTGTAATTAAAACGTACCATGAGGAACATAACTTGATTATTTCAAACAAATTATGGTTTTATTGTAGACTTAAAGTATAATAAAAATAAGATTTTGCAAGAAATCGCGCATTACTTATTTAAATAGACAATTCAAGCGGGTTTATAAGTTTTGTTAAGTACAACTTATTTTATTTTTAATTTCATAGTGGCATGAACTGCTCTGGCATGTAAATTCCAATACAATCGCGACGAGTGTGCTGCTATCCGTTGAGGAGTTTATTTTTTTGAATCCGTACTCCATCAGACCAAATTTTTAAGGGATTAAACAATATCGAGTGATTTATTTCCCAAGAAAATCAGTCCATAATTGGCCGAGAAATCGATATACATATATAAAAAAGTCCTCCTCCTTTTTTGAGGTCAGTTAACAAAAATAGCTGTCTTATACGTTTTGGTGCTTAAATCTTACTACCTAATATCCGTGGCGCAGCGGGCGAGTAGTCGGCTGCGAAGCGAGAGGCCGTGGGTTCGATTCCCACACCGAGACAAATGTTTGTGTGAACCACAAATATTGGTCTATAGGGTCTGGGTGTTGTGGGACCACAAGTCCCTCGTAGTTCCTGATACCCACGACACAGTTTTACCTAGTGTGGGGTCAGGACTATGTGTGTGACTGTTGGGTGTATTATTATTATTATGTTTGCCATGCCATAATCTCGGGACTACAGAGTCCCGGACATTTGGAAGGCGTGCGTGGGGCCGAAGCCAACACGTAGAGGCCCGTTAGACAATTTTAATTTAATAAGGTGATGTGACACCACCCGACGGCTATCCTTGTATACACTATAGAAGTGTATCCAAGGACAGCCCCCGGTTGGTGTAGGACTATTTTAGGGATGGGCAAAAATTGATATATACTGTTTTATTGAGGTGAGCTGTTGGTGACTTGGATAACCGGGTCTATGGGAAAAACTATGGCACCTGCCTGACCTATGTTAAAAACATGAATAAAATAGGCAGGTGACTCGCCAACTCAGGTAGATGGGCTCCCCAAAATAGTCACTAGAAAAAGCGACAAGGGAGCAACACCCAGATGAGTGGCTAAAGGGTGGAGAGGTGTCACTGGGCTTTATACAACGATCATTTGCTCCCTTAGGGTCCCATCACGTTTCCCACTCACCACTTACGTTTCACATCCACCCTTCGAGCATGAAGCTCTCGCGACTCCACTCTAACCGGCCGGTGAAGGCAAGCCAGAGGTGGGGGACCTGTTCCTCATCAGTGTTCACTCCAGCCGGCCAGTGAAGGCGAGCCAGAGATGAAGAACAGGAGCCTCCTCCGGGAGCACTCGGGTACGTAGGGTCGCTACACCCCAACAGCTCGCCACAAGCTGCCCTGCGGGCTTCTTATTATTATTATTATGAAACTAGCGCTTAATATGATTTCAGTAGTATTTACAGTTTTGTACAACTACAAATGTTTGTTGCTACGTTTTTACGTATTCGGGAGTATTCCACGATAATATGCACTAAAGAATAAAGCTAATCAATTCGTCACTTCCTATTGTTCTTTCTTATATCACCCAGTCAAATCGAACATCTGCACAAGTAAATACCTGCTTCTACAGGTCCGAGGGCAAGAAGAAATAATGTTGGCCTTACGCACATATTTCACCATCATCAATCAAAATGACACTCAGTCTGAAGGACTTGTTTGTAGACAAATCTCGGAGATAGCGCAGTAATATAAGTATATTATTTCGTTCGTTTAATGACTTGAATATTCTTAATTCATTGCCATTTGATACACAATTTTTTCTGTCTGCCAGGCGTTATCCTGGATCCGCTTTGCTCCATCATAATTTGATGGTGGATTTGGAATACTAAATCTACGAGTCCTAAATTCACATAATAATTTGGCCCGGCGATCTGCCGCGCCGTCTGACTCCACAACCCGTTACAGAAACTAAGTTTCGCCTTTACCTCGTCCGTTAATCAGCATAGTGTACCACGTGCAGATGAGGTTGGCATTGGGTCTAAGATATTGGTGGCCCACTCATACGTCGGACGTAAAATCCTGTGCCAGATCGTACACCTGGTCGTACTCACCCGTGGAGACATAAGACTACGGTGGATGCTTAAGATCGGGTGAAGTGGAGGTGTCTTAGTAAGAAGGCGGACTCCAGTACTAAGGCAGGATAACGCCAGGCAGAAAGAAAGATGGATGAAACATTCAAATAAATCAGATCCACCTTGTACTTTTCAAAATCTTTAATTGAAACTACTTAGCTTTCTTTTTTTTATCGATTTGATTAAAGAACCATTTAAATGTATGTGATCCAACTTGGACTTTTTAAAGTACTTAGGAACCTATTTGGCGCAAATTTCGCGGACAGAAAAGCCTATCGTTGTACAGATATTTTAATTGACACAGAAATTATATTAATCAAACCTAGCTTGCCTTTTATTATTATTTATTTGATTAAACCTAGTTTTGCAAATTATGAAATTCTGAATTTTCTTTGACATTAACTTGATGGCGATAGTTGATATCTACAGACCTAATATTACGCTTTCTTTTTGATTAACGTAATTAAGTTAAGCTGATGACTTTAAATGATATCCACAGATAAGCCTCAGAAGCCTTGTGTGGCTCGACTTTCGTCACAAAATCTTTGCAAACTTTACAAACACTGAGAAAAAGATTCAAGTATGGTGTTGTAAAAAATAAATTTATTTTGAATAAAATTTGAATTAAGTTAAATTTGAATTCTGTAATGAACGAGTCGCAATGTGTTGTTTATTTACTTTTACAAATCTTATCATATTTTATATGATTAACTAACGACTGATAAAAAAATATTGGAATTTCTGCGGGCAGTCGAGTCGCATTTACTTCAATTGCGTATAATATTAATATTATAATAACAAATATTACAAAATTAATGAAATGGGTTAGGTCTTAGTCCACCACGCTGGACTAATATGGGTTGGCGGACTTCACATACAATCGAAATTCTTATGAAGAACTTCTCAGATAAGTAGGTTTCCTCGCGATATTACTTCACCAAATAAGGTCTAAACCCTCTCATTATGTAGAGGAGACCCGTGCCCAGCAGTGGGATGTGTAGAATTACAGAACTAGATTAGAATGGAGTTACAAACTTAATCCACAAGTATTTGGTCTGTGGGTTTTAACGATTCATCTGCTTGAATTCGCCCCCCTTGGAAATACTTGCATTAGACAATATATAGATTAGGTACTACACCTATCCCAACGTCCTGCTATCCATGTGAAAGTTTGGATGATTGTTAATATCGCCATAAAGGCTGAATGAATTTGGATGAAATTTGGCACACAGGTAGACCATGGCCTGGACTTAGGCTACAAAAGCTAGTTTATAATATTAGTAGGACTAGTAAATAAATAAATAAATACACCCAACAGTCACACACATAGTTCTGACCCACACTAGGTTAACCTGTATCGTGGGAATCAGGAACTATGAGGGACTCGCGGTCTCACAACACCCAGACCCGAAACAAATATTTATGGATAACACAAACATTTGTCAATGTAGTAGTGAGTAGCTTAATCTCGCAGTTCCGCCCACGTTAAAGTCTATTAATAATCGATAATTTGTTTTTTTTATAATGATAGTGTAGCTTCCTACTGGTTTTAGAATGGTACCAGTAATTTCCTACAAACGAATTCACTTTACAAACTTTACCTCATTAAAATTATTGGGGTATACGATAAAACTTCGTACTCCTAACTGCCGCGCCGCGAATACAAGTTGTTGGGCGGATTCTGTATTCCTAATCTTAATATTATTACGCATCAATGTGACTTCTTCAAAATGGATGTTGATGTCTGTATCGCATAAATAATATGGAAAATCAATAAATAATACAATAAATGTGCTTATTTTAGAATCACGATGTCCCCGTGTTTACAGCTTAATAATGAGTCGTGCTAAAATATATTTGCTGAGGTGTGGTGTGAATTATTTCGATCGGGAACATACATCGGTCACGTAAATAATGTGATAAAATACAAATCGATAAATGTTTACGATGTTTTAACACTTTACAAAATGCTACACATTAGTTGCGGTATCGAGTGTTTTGTGTTATTTTGCCCTTTATAGAAATATAATGATGTTGTTGATAAGTTTACGTTTTCTGAATGCCTTTCCTTTTTTTCTAAATATTAATGAATTTGAATGGAGGATAATAATATGTATATGAATCCTCAATATAAGATATTTTTCCATGATGGCGTACCTGAATTTCCAAATAATGTTTAGTGGGCTTTGATGATACTGTTGTGTTTGTTTTCATTTGATAACTAAGCTTAAACTTGATTTGATATCAAAATGAAGTGTGATCAGTCTGTCTGCGACATTTTCACTTGTAGCCTGGCCTCGGCGACTGGAGCCCTCGTAAAGTATTTTCTTATATCACAAACACGTAGCCACAACTAATTTCATCATATTCAATATTTCATCTGTTCTTTGTAGCAATGAGTTAAATTAGTTATAATTGTATACTATAAAAACAATGTATGTAATATTAGCTTAGTATTATTATATTAGTATTTAGCTATCTGTGGAGGCTTGTAAATGGCTTTTTGTATTAAATCATGTAACCATACTGTCAAAATAGCCGTAATCCCCCCAAATACAATAAAGTAAAATAAATAAATAATAATATAATAATAATAGTGAGGAAGTTTGTAAAATACATGATATTTTTATAAGTATCCATGTAATTAGATATTATAGATATTAATTCTTCATCTTTCTACTATAAAACTAAATCGAATGAATCCTATTTTAAAAATATCTAGAATTATGTTTTAGTTCCATCGTATATAAATCTAAATCGTAAATTGTACATCTGATAAATTTTCCAATAAATATATACATTGATTGGAATGTACGCATACATTTTTGTTCCAATTATTAATATATCATAAATACATTATCGTCATCCATCACGCCTACAAATTTACTAATTTAATTTATTTACTTAAATAGCAATAACATTTACTTTGCAAACTACCGTTGACACCACATTTAACGAATGATGCTTAACGACAATTTCAGGTAATTCCTCAGTCGACCTTCATTCAGAAATTGATCGAGAGCAACAAATTAGTACAGGACTCATATTAGCACGCCAATTCACGAACTGTCAAATTAGCCATTTTTAATGAAAATGGTTGGGGTGTGTATTGCACAACATATAGGATGTTATAATATCTATTTGTTGTAAAAACAAAAATTAAGTTTAACTAGCTTCTCTCCCCATTTGACGCGGCGCGTAAAGTTACTACTACTCTGCCTTAGGCCCGGCTCTGAAAAATATAAGTCTTCTATTTATCGCTTATAGACAAACCTTCATAAATGACATACAAATGAGCTAATGGTAAAATAATGAACATAAAAATTGTAGATTGTGTATAAGCTATACACGTTGGTACTGTTTAGTTCTCACATTGCTCTCTCTCTCAATCTCATTGATTGAGATTGATCGCAATTTCATTCAAATATTTTATAAATATGTTAAAACGAGTTTAATTCATCTGGGTTTTAGATACAAAACTCATGAGTTAATGTAGTCGGTATTAGTAGGTATGTAAAGTGTTGAATTCCAAAATTCAGTGTCCATCTGCAATTTGACAAAAACGTTTGCCATTTAGATTAGGGTACATGCTGTACATGAAGCACGTCAACGTAGGCACTAACTAAAATTTGTTTTCCGTAGCGAGCTGATAATTTCCGATATAGAATCTCGCGGTACAATTATACAACATTTAGCGCGTTGTTGTGCCGGCGAGCACGAGAGAGTCAGTCGTGACTGAGGCATTATCGCGCGCGATGCTTCAGGAGGCTTGAGACCGAGGGATGGTGGCACAGATGGTCCGCCGCAAGTGAGTCGCACGCACGACCACCACGACACGCGCCCACGCAACATGCACACCGACCCGGAGTCGCCCTCCTGCCGGGAGGAGACCCAGCTCCTGCCTGAAGAATGGCTCAAAGTGAAGACTGTGCCCGGCAACGGAAACCTCTCGCCTGGAGTGTACTACCCCACAGGCAGCAAGAGGTTGGTCGACGCCCGTCCCCAAGTGCAGTCGTCACCAACAGAAACCATACCGTACTGTCGCTTTTGTCTGTTGATTGGCTTTCCGTTCATCAATTATACTCTAAATTTAATTTTAATTATTTCAAATTATTTCCTTGAGAAAGTCGTCATATGTGAGACGGCTGATTACTTGTATTAACATCAATGAAGGTCGCAGCCGCACCGTAGTGCAAACGTGAACTACGTGTTCACACTTACAGGAATACAATGCATAAATACATAATGAGAATCATTGAAATACGAATACTATAAATATTAATGTATTTGTTTACAGGAGTCGTTCGCACAGACACGGCGTCACGCGAAGGACTAGACGACGGGCTATACTCAAAAATGGGGAGTGTAATATTCTCAAATCGAGGATTTCTCAGCGGCGGTTGAAATTCCTACAGGATATGTTCACGACTCTGGTGGATGCACAATGGCGATGGACTCTGTTAGTGTTTACGCTCTCCTTTATACTGTCGTGGCTGGGCTTCGCGCTGATCTGGTGGCTCATAGCATTCACACACGGCGACTTAGAGCCGGACCACCTACCGGGCATGCAAGAATCCTCTAACTGGAAACCCTGTGTCTTCAATATATTCGACTTCACTTCGTGCTTCCTATTCAGTATTGAGACTCAGCACACGATAGGCTACGGTTCACGCACCACCACAGAAGAATGTCCGGAGGCAATATTCATCATGTGCCTGCAGAGTATCGTTGGAGTTATGATTCAAGCGTTTATGGTAGGCATAGTATTTGCTAAAATGACGAGGCCAAAGCACCGCACGCAGACGCTTCTCTTCTCGAAATTTACCGTGGTGTGCCAGAGAGATGGCGAATTATGCCTGATGTTCAGAGTGGGTGATCTGAGAAAATCGCACATAATAGGTGCTAGCGTGAGAGCTCAATTAATCCGATCTAGAAGGACAAAAGAAGGTGAGGTATTGTCTCACTACCAAACAGAATTAGAGCTGAATGCAGATGGCTGCGACAGCAATTTGTTCTTCATTTGGCCTATCACTATGGTGCATCGGATAAACAGAGAGAGTCCGTTTTACGGTGTGTCGGCAGCGGATGTTCTACAGGAACGGTTCGAAATAGTAGTGATACTCGAGGGAACGATAGAGTCGACAGGACAGACGACACAGGCTCGATCAAGTTATACAACCAGTGAGATAATGTGGGGACATAGGTTTGTGCCACTAGTGATGTATAATCGTGAGCGACAGGGATACGAAGTGGATTATTCTAAATTTGACGAGACGACACAAGTAGACACACCACTTTGCTCCGCCAAGGAGTTGGATGACTTCTACGGCAGTCAGGAAGATCGTAGGTCTATCGGTGAGTCCTATTGTAACATTAAATAATAATATTATGGTGATGGTTGTTTACATGTGGGAAAGGTTTGTTGCTTTCTATCTGTTGTAAAAAAAAACAAATTAAATTTATTGAATTTGCTCAATAATAATAGACTGGAGATAAAAAAATATAATAATCTTTTTAAGTTGCTCATAATAATATTCAAGAGAGGTTTAAATACAATTTTGGCTTTAATATAAACAATGTAATATAAACCCTGCGTTCCATTTAGACTTATTACATGAGCAGTGGTAACATTTATCTAGGGTCAACATACGAAGAGCTGCCTTGTTTTCTACTGGACAAGATAATGTCTAATTTATTACCTAAATGATTATTGCATCTCAATGTATAGTGATTTTTTAACCTTTTCTCGCTGACTGATACTACATTAATGATTATTAGGTATATATATATAACATTGTGTATGATGCATGTAAATATATGCTTATTAGACGTATACACCATTTTGGATTGGATTAAACAAGTGAATACACGCTGTATAATATTTGTGCACTATACTAGGTATATCATGTCACAATTTAACAAAATGTATCATTCTTTATATACCTAATTACTTAAATATTTAATTAGGACTGCATAGGTGGCGCATTGTAATGCGCTGCTGTTGTAATGCGTTGTAACGCTGAGGTCTCGGGTTCGATCCCCGGGTCGGGTAAAGTGGTATTGGGTTTTTTTTATTTTCATAAAGCTCAGTATCAGCCCGGAGTCTGGAATTTGTGCCTGGTATGGCGATAGGCTCGACCCCTATCACATCAGGGACGGAGATACGCTCGGCGAAATGTGGGTGTACTGGTTACACCTCTGCCTATCCCTTAGGGAATTACAGACGTGAGTGCGTATGTATGTATTTAATTAGGATTTTTTATTTTAGTACCTTTAAACAAGGTACCATTATCACGAGCTCATTGTAGTCAATTCCTGCACCCAAGCAACTATATCTCAATGTTCGTAAACATGTGCATTACTTTTTGGCGCACGTGAATAATTATTAGGTATATACCATTATAATTCACTTATTTTTTCTTAGTTTTAATATCATGTTATTTTCGCATCGAGCGAAGAAATAAATGCAATCAGGGTTTAAAAATCAATTGTCTTAAACGCCCTGCCTAGTACTTCAATAACAATAACGTATAGAATATCGTATGGAATTATTCATCAGTTGTTACAGCGTATTCTCGGGATCTCTTGTCAGACGTCACATTCTATGTACAGTGTAAACTAATATCTTCTTATTATACATAGCTTAGTGCTAGATAAAGTAACATAAATACTCATAACTTTAGTTAATGCATGATTGTTGGTAAACCTGAAGTAAATTTCCTAGACAAAAAATTAACTAGGTATAAAATGTTCGGTGTATGGATTAGTGTTGAGTAGGACTTACAAGAGACATTTGTCCCGTACATGACGTAATAATGTAAGAGCTACTCAATTTTTTTCATGTAAGTACTATTTGACTGCCTCGGTGGCACAGTTATAATGCGTACGCGTTACGATTGAGGCCAAAGCTGAAGTCTCGGGTTCGATCCCCGGGTCGGGCAAAGTGGTATTGGGTTTTTGTATTACGAAATGCTTAGTATCAGTCCGGAGTCTGGAATTTGTGCCCGGTATGGCGATATGCTCGCCCCCTATTACATCGTGGGACGGAGATACGCTCGGCGAAATGTGGGTGTACTGGTTACACGTCTGACTACCCCCTCGGGGATTACAGGCGTGAGTGCGTATGTAAGTACTACTTGAAATTTTATTTTCGCGTTACTCTGTTTCTATTCCCATGACGCGTACTGCGTGTCTGAAAGAAAATTAATTAAGTATTAATATTAATAAATAAAACAGTAATGGAAATAACAATCATCATTCTTTACCTAATATTATACAATCAGGCAGCGCTAATTTATGCGCGTAGTGATTTCATGCCACAACAATTATTTAAATAGCCTCTAGTACGTGTGTTAACAATTACTATGTTCTCAAATATAACGCTAATAATATTTTAAGTAGGTGTTTTAACGTGTTAATTTTCATTTTACCTAGCACTGCGTTAGTTATCAATTATAAGTTCTTTAAACAATCATAAGTTTCCACTTAGTATACACGAATAAAGGTTTATTCAATAGCTATGTAAGGAGTTGAAATATATGCGAAATTTGCTGTAACCAGCATAATGAGAGGTGAAAAAATAGGTTTTGTTATAGAACGCTATGTTAATCTATAAAGCAAATAGTGGACATAACTACCTATTGTCAATAATTGTTGATCCCGAAGAGCAAATCACGACCTATTTATTCACTATGACAGGTTTTTCAAAGTTTGAATGGTGTTCAATGTTCACTATTTACTTAGAAATTACTCTAACACCAAGCAATAGATTATCAAAAATCAATCAATCATTATCTTTCACATTCATATTGTATTTTCCTTCTTCCATTTTTTTTTTGTAAACTAGCAAGTCGGTCCCACCGTCCATGTATAACAACAAATGATCTTCGATATGGATATACGCATAGTTAGTTTTTAACTTATTTTATGCATTAATCATTTATTTATTTGTCACACTAGGAAGCGATTTGGCCAGTGACAAATATTGTCCCAAATGTTTCTTATCCGTTACCAGTTATCAAATCTCAGCAGGATGTACCATTTTGCCAATTTGTTTCCCCTTTTTGATACAGGATACATTTGCTTTGCCGATGACCTGAGATCATTGACGCTAGTAACCGTTTCAAGTTCATATGTCATGCCATCACCTTCAATATTTCAAATGACTCAAGGAGCGGAGCGATCATTTTAATGATATTCTTTACAGTGACATTCGAAGTGATTTAAGTTTATTATAGTTTAACTGGTCTATATGTGTTTTTGTATTTTTGTTTAGTGTAGTCTTATATGCATTTATTTAACATTAATTTACATAATTGAAATAGTTGAAAATTCATGCTTAAACATCCGCCACTATACTGATGTTTAAATTTTTATTCATCTAGCACATAACTCTCGAATTTATTTTCGCTTTTAATAAATATGTTAAAATTGTTAAAACGTTGATATGTCATTTTATAAAATATAAAGATGATTGTATTATGTTAGTTTAGTGATATAATAATATTTTAAGATGGACGCTTCAATAATATGTGTCGATTTATTTCTTCTTCGTCCAGTTGTCTTATACCACTTGCAGTGGGATCGGAGCAACATATTTTTAACATATGTTACAGAAAGATTTGGCTTGTTGTTTTTACGACCCGCCTGCCTGACGTCAACCCCTCTGGTGAAAAAACACCCAGGCCCGAAACAAATATTTTGTCTCGGTGCTGGAAGCGAATTCGGTTACTGCTTCAAAGAGGCAATATATATCTTAATTAAAAAAATATACCTAAGTGCAGAATATATTATTGCCGAATATATGTTTAAAATCTCACACACGCGTTATCTCACAATATATTCAGTATGGATTAATGCGACAATGTTCCGTGTCTTATCTACCCAAAAAGCCGTAATTGACCTTAAAATAACGTTTTTAAAAATAGTCAACTTTCGTCGTTTATAAGAGGATTTGCCTTATCTGACTGTCTATTATTGTCCTTAACTCGTGATGACGATGATGTATGAGATTGTATTAATCTAAGGTTTAAATATGAGTTTATAATATGGTCTTAAACATTTACGATATGCTACAGAAAGAAAGGTGTGGTCATATTTTAGGGTTATTACATACACTTTATAGTAAGTGCTTATGTACCAGTTCTTTTCAAAACCTAAAATTTCACGTGAATTTTAATCACTCGTTTATAATATCGATCGTTTATAAGAACGATAATATTGATCACATCACTATTAATTATATAGAACAACACTCACTTTTTAATAAACTTGAATAACGTGTACGTAATTCTACGGGCATACGTACGAACTTGTAATTTAAACACAAATTAACACCTGAAAGAGCATGTGTGCTGAATGTGATATACCATCTTCTAGAAGCAATATAAAGACTTCATTCTCGGGTCTTCCATCTATGAACTTTGCATAATACAGTCGATGAGCCTCTTATAAGCTATTATCAGCTATCAGCTGCACCAATACAAAACACTAATTCATAATACTTGTTTTGAATCAAATACAACATATTATTAACTCATAACCATACTTTAACACAGACTTTAAAACACAGAAATTGTCGCTGACTGCGTCAAATAAATGTTAATATTGGACAACTGTTTTAATGATTATTTAATATTACAAAATATAGATGAAAGGAGGTCTGGAAGTATCACTTTTATCGTTTAGTGTTGTCTAAAATTGAAAGTCGATATCGACATTCGATAAAAAAGAAAATACTATAATTATGTCCTATGACGCTGTACGGATTTGGTACTATGGAATGAAATACTTATATCATACACTATACATTGCCTAAATTTATATATACCTTTCTGTAACACATTTTACTCGTATATATAATTTAATGAAATTCATATTCATTGTCATAATAATTATTTTGTTGCTGTAAATTTAATTATTATTATCCAAATATTATCCAATGTAAAATTATGCTGTTTTTACAAAATAATTAATACCTATGCCTCTTCTATAATTGCTTATTAATAACATTACAAGCAAATTAATTGCACTATACTCGTATACTAATCAGTGTCAATTACTAAAATTATAGATAAAATATAATCATATAGGTACTTTAATTTGTTATTTGTTTATTTGGTCACTGTCTGAAAGTTGTCATAGAATTTAATAAAAAAGAAATGTTCCACTTGATGAATATTGTTAGGAAAATATAATATGAATATTTATGTCCCCCACTTGTGCGCTTTCCACTTAGAAGTCTTCCTCTTTTACATACGTGGAGCGCAATGACGCACATGGCAAGATTATGGCCAGTATTCAAAAACATTATTTAAGTGAGCTCTTCACTAAGTGTAGATTTCTGTGTACTTACATTGCGTTTTTATTTAACGCCAAAAACTAACCAATGACGTATACAGAAATCGCCACTATGCGTTAATACGGGGGTATAACTTGAATGACAGCAGACTGCGCATACAGCAAAATGTGCACGTCGCGCCGAATCTTGGTCGAAGGAAGACGAAAGTTAAAGATGATAGCGCACTAGTATGGGCATCGTGTAAAGCATTTTGTAACAACTTATATGTTTGTGATGTCATACAGAGAGCACAGAACATCATCAGCAAATGATTCTGAAGATGCCTGATCGCGCGCCTGCGGCGGTGCAGACTGACAACAAGGATGGGGACTTCACCGTTACCTTATAAACCAGTTTTGCTACAAAAATAAATAGCCGAAATATACGATAAGAATATATTATGAAAACCAGTAAAATAATGTATATTTTTTATTGTATTAAGCCGAAATAGATTTTAAAATACGTTCAAAACTCAAATTCCGGTGTCACTAGTCAGTGCATAAAGTGCAGAATCTGAAGTTAGATTTTAGTTAATGATATTCAAGTGGTTGTGCGATAAAAACATTCCAATGTTATATTAAATGAAAATGTATTTAAGTATATACAAATATTTTAGTGATAAGTGAAAATTGCTTTGCAATGAATCTCCGCTTTAACGTTTATCAGTTTTGTGATATTTTTCTTTTTCATTTTATTTTATATATTCTTAAACACGATTTAAAGGAACTTATCTTTTACATGGAAGTTTTATGTAGGTCAATGTGCATATCATGTGATTTAGCTTTTGTTGAATTGTGTACATATTGAATGAATAATTATTTATGTTGTGACGTTGATCTGAGGGCCAATTCTCGTAATTTTAATTGTTCAAAATATCATTCCGATCTAATCTCAGCGACAAGAAAGTTGCAAATGGTATTCTGCTAAACCAATATTCAAGAACTTAGAACGCAATGATATCGAAAGTAGAATACAAGTTGACTGAACCAAAACGGCATTCTGGTAACAATTTTGACACTTAACTATATGAAATGCATTTCGTCTATAGACAAACGTCAAAATATTAATTGAGAACGAAATGTGACTGAAGGTGAAGCAGTGTTGCCAAGTGCACTGTAATTACAGCAGATCTGCCGTATTTTCATGCCATCTACTGGACACCGTATTTTTATAAATATCGTATATGGAGACACAGTATTTTTTTACAGTCAAAATTTCGTATTATTATTGTATACTACTAGACAGGTTATTTAGAAGTAAAACTGCGTCACATAACGCGAGAGTTTGACAGTTCACAAACAGGGAGCGCAATAGGGGTTCTAATTGAGAGTAAGCGAGATGATAATATTGAGTTACGGTCAATTGACTGCAACTTAGTAATACAACTAATTTACTATACTACAATTTAATTAATTTATTAAACTACAATTTCTATGTACCGCGCAGCTTGTCTAGTAGTATACATAAAACTCTTTGATTAAACACATTAAAAAAACTAAACCGATATCATCATCATCGCAGCCATCCATTTCTGCAGCGATCGATATATACAAATAAAATGTTAAGTTAGTTTAGGATATAAAGTTTAAAATAAATTTATATTTTACTTAATAATTTAATTATTTCCTTTTTTGTACGACATTTTATTGCACTGTAAAATACACTGTATTTTTTCCCATCAAGCACTGTATTTTTGGCGCAAATACCGTATTTTAATGTGGAAACCACGGTATTTTCAAAAATCTGACTTGGCAACAATGAGGTGAAGTGACTGTGAGTTAACTGCAGATAAATTCTTAACTTTATTCTCTTTTACTGCAAGCAACTAAAAGTAGTCAAAATTGTTCGACTTTGTGTACTCGTTATTTCAGTAAAGTATTATAAATGAGTTTACAGCCTATGTTACTCAGTGATAATGTAGCTTTTTAACGGCCAAATTATTTTTGAAATCGGCCCAGTAGTTTTTTAGTTTATTTGTTACATACAAAATTACAAAAAAATCTTTCCTCTCTAGAATATTAGTGTAGATTAAATTAAGAGATCAATCGCACTGTCAAAATTCCCGCCAAAACTCTCGCACAATTCATAATTATTATAAATATGTCCTCAGCAGTGTTGCAAAACCGTAATTCGGTAGAATCTCAAATTTCAATAAATTAATCGCGATTGTGGTTATTTCCGGAAAGGACTGCCTCAGTGGTGCTGTTGTGCCGTTTTCCTTCAGTTATGCCATGGAATAGATAAATTAATAAAATAAATAAAATACATGGAATTAGTCAAATCAATTAATTAAAAAATCATAACCTCCAGTTACGTCATTTTTTAATCACTGAAATTAGTCATATTGTGGGTATTTTATTGTGAGTTGGTAACATTGATTTTGTCGCTTAGGTCATTTTTAATTTCTACAATTTAGTCTATGGCAGCTGATACGTAAAATTCGGTAAAATACTTGTCATTGGCGAAATGCATAATAATGCGAAGCCATAATTTCAACAAAAGAAAGACATTGAAAGTTCATCGAATTAACAGTTTAAATGCAATTTAACTGAGATGATATCGAATTTTTAAAGGAGCAGAATGCCATATTTTTAATTAATTCAAAATGTAATCTCAGTTCGGTTAAAATTCCTTCGGAGTGTCAGTTAAAATAGCAGAATTGGCCCTCTGTGTTTCATTTGTGATACCTTTTTAGGCTGTTCGTATACTACGGCGTAGTACCGTAGCGTTCATACCGAATTGCTATGCTACAGAATAATAGTAACGCGTAGTTTGCTGACAGTCTGTTTTCCTTTGCAACCATTTTTGACGGGTATTTGTGATGTTCCGTGTTTGTGATAAAGTCGTGTTGTACTGTGACGTCATAAGTTTGATGTTTGATAAAGGTTAGACAATATACGCTTTGTAATGGTAAGTATCTATAGTTAAATTGTATATGATATTATAACAACGCAAACCAATTAATTCACCACATTAGAAGAGGGAAGTATATTTGGATGTACTGAGGGGCTAGCACGAATAACTTGCGAGAACGTATTCGTATCGAAATGTCAAAAAATTGTTCGAACCTTCATACAAATGCTAGCGTTCTCGGTTCGAATACTTATTCGTAAGTTATTCGTGCTCGCCCCCCTGTTTGTACCTGGGTTCGACTTCTAGGATGATCAATTTTTTGTGTAAGTTTTCGACATGATCCGACCAAGCAGTAATTTATATCTGATAATCCGACGAGTGAAGGTATTGGTACTGCAGAAAACGAGTTATTCTAAAAAAGCATTTATCGCGTTATCAAATAAATATAACAATCCATACCGATATAAAAATTATCGCAGTTATATTAAATATGTAAATATCAATATACTAATCGACGTATCACGTATTGTTATCTGAGCTAGTAATAAAGATTCTGTAAAGCCAGGATGCGAATACAGCGACCACTCCTGAATCAGAGTTAAATTTAGTCATTACATCATGTACTTGCGAGAATGTTATTTAAATATACAAAATATAATAGCAATAATAAGAGTAACAGGGCTCTTAATCAAGGTTCCCTTCAAATGTAAAAAAATTGAACCCTTACAGAATCATTTTGTCCATCCATTTGTCAGTTCGTCTGAAAAAAAATACTGAATGTGCCTGTCATTATTGAGTTAAACGTATAAGATGACGGCTGACGAGTCACTGTCACGTAAAACATAACTATGTATTTACATGCGCACGCACATATAGCAAAATGTGCAAAGATGAACTGAAATATCGATAACAACTACAACCATCTTTCTATCTACCTGGCGTTATCCCGCCTAGTGCCAGGGTCCACCTTCCTATTAAGACGCCTCCACTTCGCCCAATCTTGAGCATCCTCGGTAGTAAATCGAACCACCTAACAACAACAGACAACTGCGGAGTGAGTCTATGCGCAAACTCATGAAAGATAAGTATGAGATTAATCCGATAGATATGGGAGTATTCCAGGGCTTCCTGGATGCACCTATGTGTGAAGCAGCCATGACTTTGTATGAAATGAAATGTAAATAACTAGGTAGATTAAGTAGGCAGATAAGGATCATGTTTGCCTGTATGGGGCTGGCTTAATCACACAGTGACTAAGGCCCCGAAAAAAAAAGAAAAAAAAACTAGAACCATCTATGAAGAAGAATATAAATTTATGGAAATATTATTTTTATATTACAGGATATATGGGCGTTGGCTCTCCTCTTCCAGGAGAAGTCATCTATAGAAGCTCACTAAACTCTCAAGGAGAACCCAACTCTCCCATACTCAGCATATCCGACAGGCTAGTTGCCGACGCCATTAGACGGGCAAGTCTCACTAACCGTCCTGCTACTGTGAAATACCCACCGGATTACTTCGTCGGCCCTCCAGAACATTCGTCATCCTCTAGCGAAGATGAAAAAATAAACAAGAAAAAAGATACAAAGAAAAATGTGGACAAAGTTTAGCGAATGTAGGATATTTATAATAAAGACTAATTTATATCCAAAGTACTAATATAATTGTAATCTAATGATAATGATATTTAGGTAACGCAAGGTAGGACAGCAAATTAGGCTACGTTGTAGAAAATTTTGTCCACGAGTGTACATATAGCATACTAGTAGCGCCACCTATTGTCGAGTAGGGAAACTAAGACATAAAAATAATAACTTGCTTCGTAAATGGATTTTAAGCCCCTGTTTCACAATGTCCAAGTAAAAGTTACATATCAAATAGATATATAAAACAGCAACATATAAAATCATCACACTTTCAATTTAGTATGTCAAATTGGTACTTTGTAAATTTGCTGTTTTGAGCGTTATCAGGCGCGGCAGTTTTCATTTAATTGCATATTGTGAAACAGACCCTAAGTGTATATAATAAAAATATTTAATAAGGTAAACAGGCGTTTTTTTTAAAGAAATAACTGTTTTTTTGGATCTTCAAAGTTAGACGGCGGGGCGGGTCGCCGCATGTAATAATATCAAAAGCCGTCAAAACTATGGTTCGAGAAGGACCCTGGACCCTCGCTTTAAGCCAGGAGAACGCCAGGCAGTAAGAAGAAAGATTTGTATGGATATCTTTAAAACTCATTTTCGGCTGTTAATACGTAGTATAGGGCAAAGTGATTGACACCCATCCATGCATTTTTCAAAGTACAGAAAAATTAAACATTGTCTTTCTGACATCAGAGACATAAGCAGCGATAACTCAGTGGGGAGTGGTACGGACTGTCAAGACGAAAGTCGCAGGTTCGAAACCAGCCACAAGAGCATCATACACTTCTGAATTTTCTTAAGTTACCTGTGTATTGTTAATTATTGCTTGCTTTAGCGGTAGAGGAAACATCGTGAGGGAACCGGCATACCTGGGAATTTCTCTAAAATAATTAATTTAAGGCCAGCGTGGTGGACTAAGGCCTTACCCGTCTCATTCAGTAGAGGAGGCCCGTGCCCAGCAGTGAGACGTATATAATACAGCGCTAGTATTGTATTGTTGATAATCCGATTGGGTTTCATGATCATTAATTATGGTATACTTACTGGTGATGTTCTGGGTTCAAAGCTCAGATCGGGCAATTACAACTTATTTGAGTTTTCGATTCGAAAACACAAAGTGCCGGCGTTCGGATTTGTGCCCGAATCGGCGATAAGCTCGCCACAAATCACGAAAATAAGCTTGGCGGACCGTGGATGTACAAACAGATGGATGTACTTGGGCGATACAGGCATGGGCAATTGTATATTCATTTTAGGTAAATAAAACTCGTGTAGATTTTATGAATTACATTTACTTTTCTGGTATAGTTTGTCAGTTCAGTTGTCTTAGCAGCGCCCGCGCCGCTTCTCACCCCTGTTTAATCTTTGCTAAAGTCCACCGTTTCTCAACCTTCACACAAAATAAAAACAATAAATCAATATTAACTATTTATTTCCAGGTTGTAATTTTTATACATTTTTCTATTAAATGGCGACAAAGATTGAGAATGGATGGCAGAGGCAAAGGAATGATACGATGTATTTCAGTAACTATGCACAGACATAGGATCTAAATAGACATCGCAAGTACTTCAATCTGTATGAAACGATTGTTAAATTTTTAGTACCTGCTGTACCGTCATAAGAGCAATTCAGCGATTAAAAATACACTTGAAACTTTACAAGAGGTTTAGCAATACTTTACAGCACAAAAGGCATTTTTTGTGTAATCATGTGTTTTTAATGTCTTATAGCGGTTCAGATGGTTAAATTATCAACATTGAGCAACTCAATAATAATTTGGAAATAAAATTGAATGAACACATCCCAACGGTCTAAATAAAATTGAATCAAAAAATTTAAAAGCGAAGAATTCATGGCGTATTTATCAATAAGAAACTTTGATGAACATACGTTGAAAACTTTTGGTGCTCAATTTGATTGAAAGTACGATTTGAAACGATTTAGCAGTTGATCAACATAAATTAAACATAAATTATTATATAATACATGCAAAATAACCTGACTGGACTTGACCAGATTGAAGTTAGTCATTTCACTGTGTCATAAATCGTGACTAACTTCAGGCTTAGTTATTTTGTGGGTATTGTAAATTAGATTATGCTCCTGGTTCATACTTCAAGTTTCATACTTCGTTTCGGCAGGTGAAGTACGTAAACTCAATTTTAATTGAATTTAATAGCGATTACCAACTTAATGTACGGTTCAAAAACTCACCATCAATATATTTTAAAAGCGACGTGACAGTAAAAATGACTAAGACCCACTTGCACGACGACCCTAAATCGAGTTTAACCTACTAAACGATCCTAAATCGAGTTTAGACCACTAATTAAGAAATGACATACCGTATGAAAATTTTACATAAGTAAATAAGTTTAGTGGTAAATCTCGATTAGGACCGTCGTGCAAGTCAACCTTAGTGATAATAAAGGTATCATGACACGAGAGACATTATGCGTTATTACTGCGTGTTTGAAAAGCAAATTAATTTGTAATCTCTTTTAAATTCGTTCGAAACGAAGTATACTTGCGATGTCTACATCACAAATGTCACGAACAATCGAAGAATCTAGTTTGTATATTTGTCACATGATATAAAATATTATCAGACTATTCCGCAAGCATTAGTAATACTAACACTTATTTATATATACTATATAAATATTTAAACTTAGTTCTACACAGCAGCGAACTAAGGAGGAGCGAGGGAAGGGGGGCTTTGGTCTTAGTGGAGCCCCAAAATTTCCAAATCTCTTACAACGTTAAGTTTTTGATTTGCCGCCCCGGCCCCCGACAAGCTTAGTCCGCCACTGGTTCTACACATACATGGGGTTTTTGTAAAGCCGACTATAATTTAAGGCCGAGTTTACATTAAGTACTTTGAACATACATAACACATCTATTAATGTATGTATTAAATAAATTTGTACATTTTATATAATAAAGCAGGCACTAAGCTTGTACACAACTCTTCAGGACATTTTGATCTAGTATAAAATAATTTTGGATCAAATCCAATTATAAGCGCATATTCAGATATCTTACTTAAATTGGTCTCATTAATTTTTGGGCTTCAAAAGGATACTTTATAATAACACACTTTATATTTGCTAAATTGTTTCGCCTCTAGTTTGACTGTTGACGAAACTAACACCAGTATTCACAAATGTTACTATATAGTCATATGGTGCAGTTAAACGATGTGTGGTAGCGTGATTTGAGCCACGCACGAGGCGCAATTTACTTGCGTACACGATGCGGAGATTTCCAAACGTTATTTTTGTGGTAGAGTCACGCTGTAGAAACTTGTGTCTACAGTATGAAGAGGCTCGACCGGGATGTTACTTACCACTGTCTTACATAAACCAACTCAAAGTAACAGCTTGCTGTTGCGTTTCGTACGGTGAGTGAGATATCCGGCGGCCTAAATCTCCCCTCCCTTTATTTGTCCATGATTCTTTTCGTATTGCGGACGTTCATGAATGGTAGAAATCACTTGTGCAAGTGACACATTTGCTCGTTTGCCGCCCTCTGATATTAAAAATAGTACTGAAGTTTTGTCAAGGCACTACGAATAAACAGTGTGTTACGTCGTGTACACGAATAGGTTGCGTTTCGTCCGTGACTCGGCTCGGGATTTCACGCCTCGTTTAAATGGGCCATCAGAATGCGTGCAAAAGTATAGGGACGGTAAATCCAATTCATAAACAATTCTTGTGTGTTATGTCAGACATTGTCAAAATATTTTATCAAATATGGCCGGTGCAGTGGGCCGGGCGGTTATGAAATGAGTTACTGCAACGAGACAAATGTTTGCGTGGTCTGCATAAATATTAGTTTCGCGCCTGGTTATGAGATTGCAAGTCTCTCGTAGTTTCTGACTCGTATTAGTATGAAGTCAGGACTATGTGTGTGACGGTATTTATTGATTCATCAATTTCTTTGATTAAATGGATGATAGCCAAACATATTTGACGAATGACATATCATCTCAATATTGTTAGTGCTTATGAAGAGGCTTGCCATGACCAACTCAGAAAGAATTTCCTTGGCAGTCTTGCTGTCATACTCATGCAAATATTATTTGTGAATACCGGTGTAAACGAAGTCGCCTACGAAATATTGCGGACACGAGATATTTTAAAGCTTCGACGCAACTCGTTGAGTTTACACTCCCGTCATAGACCATGGTTAATATAATAGACATCAGAGCTGTACGTAATTCGATTAAGCGCAACATAAAGAACGCGTCAACGTGTACTATACAATATGTCAAAATAAGCAATGATATTCCTTTTAGGTACGTTATCAGAATCGATGTTCAAACTTATTGGTAGCAAAAATTGGCAGGCTGGGTTCCAAATTGTAATACCTACTTACGTGATCTATTATATTAACCGAGGTCAGTGATTTCCACTTACAGACTGACTAACATTAGCTAAATAAATACTTGGTCTAAATACAACCCTATCTGGTACAGATGTCGGTGCATGTTACAGAGGATATAGGGTGCTTGTTTAATACGACAGCAAAATAATTAATATTAAAACTTCATAAATATAAATGATAACATGGATGAATATCCGAACGCACCGCGCCGTTCTCGGCGACGCCCGCGCCACATCGCCTCATATCATGCGATCCCACGCAGCCAATCAGGGCGCTCCGTGGACGCGGGGCGCGCGTTGCCATTTGCCAACCGACTCTGCGAGTGCCGGTCGCGAACGACGGCCAGTCGGCCACAGGAACCCGTCGCGTACGACCGCCACGCACTATAAAACTCCCCGCGCGTTTTACGGACTATGCCTACGTCGACTCGTTTAATATTTAAGTTACAGTGTAATAACTTTGTGTGATTAATATATACGTTGTATCAAGAAAGTGTCTTATTCCACACACACACGCACACCTGACTCGCTCAGAACCCTACGAACACATGAACCTAATGATCTACGTTAAAAAATTAAATAATAAAATAGTACATCAGATGCCCTGAAAATCACTTGTAAGAATTTGTAAGTAGTATACACAACTATGTATGCCTTAATAGCACGATAATTTTGAAGCCTGAATTACATTTGTAAGTTATACTTACAAATTTATGTAAGAGTTACGTAAGTACGTAAGTACACCTGGAAGAATTTCTAATTTACTAATTTCTGATTTATATTTCCTAAATTTTGGCATAAGTCACTTATGTAATTGACTTACATGAGCATATCGTATAAATGTAATCCAGGTCTTAGAACATTTGTGTAATATGTGTATTAGAACAAAATATGTTATTTTAACCCTCAACAAAAACAGGTTTATAAGTTTGACCCTTTTATCCGTCTATATATTTGTCTGCCTGTGAATCTGACTGTGCTATTATACATAGCATCTAAATGGAGGGACCGATTTGAATGCATTTTTTTATTAGACAACTGGTTTAATCTAGTTATTATCTGTTTGAAAAAAATCTGTTCAGCCATTTAGAAAATGCACATTTTTTCCTAATTAACGTCGGTGGTTATTAAACGGTTAGTTTATTATAATTTCTATTTTACTAAACAAGCATCCTGTATCGGACAAATGTATGGAATTACTACTCTATTCAAATATTCTCTTGATCGCTACAATTAAACCTGACGTGTGGCTTCTGTTTATGGTCGGTAAGATGGTGACCAACCGCCAGGTGGTGACCAGCAGACAGATAGTGACCGATGTTCAGGTGGTGATGATCGACGGTCAAGTGATGGCGATCGACAGTCAGGTGGTGGTGACCAGCAGATAGATGGTGAACAGTCAGGTGAGCAGCGGTCGGGTTGAGATCGCAGAGTGGCCGTCAGGCAGGTTCCGAGTCCGCTGACGTCACAAGGATGGGGATCACTGGATTCTTCTCTATGTAATTCTCACTAGGGGACCTGGGAATTCACAAATTAGGTATTTTATATTTTTTCCATTTTTTATTGATCGGCGTATGATTATAATCTCGCTTAAATGATCGAAAATGGAGCAGACGAGCTGGCCGCTCGCTTGATGATAAGCGTCATATCTTCCCATAAACAAAGTACCGCATGGCATTACGTAACTGATACCCCGGGACAGAAGATGTTAATTCTCGTTATGCGTAATAATTTCAGCGCTCTATTATACCTGATAACCCAGCGCGGAGTGGAACTAACTATCGAGACGAAAGTTGCAGGTTCAAAACCAGCCCAAAGAGGCATGCTATTTCTAATCGAAAACTCATACACCAATTATGACTGCCCGATCTATGATTTGAACTTTATCTGCTTCTCAGCCTAAGTACGTTGCCGTAATAAAGCAGTTCTTACTCTTCCTTTCGAAATCATTATGGTGAGGGTCCAAGGACTTTCGTTAACGACTTATTTGGACTACACGATACAATCAGGTTAGTTATAATGTTCCTAGAGTACACTGAAATTTACTAACAATTTTCTATACCCAAATATATAGAAAGGTACAAAGCAAAACTCACTTCTTCATTTTAATATGATCTTCTAATTTATGATCATGACCGTTGACCGCATGGACAATGCCATTGGGAATAAGGCCATGAACCTTCTTCATGCTAGCATGACTCTGACTTCTGTGCATATGTCCGTTCATCTCATTTTTAATATCTACAAGGTTCTTGTGTAGGTCTTGTCCGTTCTCAACTGCTAAGTGTGTGTGGCTTTGGTTTCTAGATTTTTCGTTGATGTGTTGAATGAAGTTGTTCTGAGCCATGAGTCTGTTCTCTCGGACCCTCGCTTCAGGGATTTTGATCTCGATGTGTTCGTCCAGGGACATGGAATCGACGGAGCTGAGGTCTAATGTCTCGTTGGAGAAGGTCTTCGGAATGGTGCCGAGCATGCGGTCTGGAACAAATATTCAAAGTTATAATACGATCCAAATAAGAATTTGTCAGAGTCATTTAGTTGAGAATTTTATCTACAGCACGAATGGGTCAGCTCGATCGAGGACATACCGCTTTCTCAAAAAAACCGACGTAAAGTGGCAGCTGACTCATACGAAGAGTGAAATTTCCGGAGGCTCCAATTCCCTTTCATTCCCAATCCCCACCCCTTTCCTTTAAGATCGGTAATGTATATATGATTCTTGACAACCTCCGTTACGCAGCAGGTGAGTAGCCGGCTGTGAAGTGAGAGGCCGCAGGTTCGATTCCGCACCGAGACAAATGTTTGTGTGATCCACAAATAACATGTTTCGGGTCTGGGTGTTTTCTTGCAAGAGGAGTTGACGTCAGGCAGGCGGCCGATCGTAAAAAATACAAGCCAAATCTTTCCGTAATTTGTATTAAAAAGCATACAAGCACCGACCCCACTGCAAGTGGGAAAGGGGCAGGTGGAAGAAGAAGAAAGTATATATATCATTCTTCTGCTATTGTGAGTTGTCGTCATCATGTAGTTCACTTATAATTACGTGACCGACTTGTTATTTTCTGGCCTCTGCCATAGAACAAATGAATGATTCTCCTTGCAAATCATACTGTTTAAGAGACAGCAGACTCGTAAAAAGATGTTGACGTGTTTATTTTTGGATTAAACCACAAGTAGTAAAGAATCATTTTATAAAAATACAATGCCGCAGTTTGCAGAATTGCACCTTTGTGAAGATCTTATCTTATTATCTAGTTGAAGATAAAAATTAAATCAAGATAATATTAGTTATTGAACTAAGTAGCTGGAGAAGGAATCAAATCATCCCCATCTCAATCCCTTACCTATCTGTAACTCTATCTTTTCTATCCCTAACTCAACAATCCAAAGTTATGAATCAAATAACTATGAAGGTTATGATAATCACGTTACTTTATTTAATTTAGATCAAAAACATCCACTGTTAACAACATTTATTGATCACTCACCTAGTTTCTGTGAGGTGGATACAGTGGCTCGGAGTTCGTCAAGTTGTTTGGCTGAGCACAGTGGAGTGTCCACTTCATACGTGTTATTGAACTGTGTGTAGTCAACCTGGAAATATAATTCCTCTATGAATAAAACATTTAGAAGAAAGGAAAATATTTTTGAACATACGGTAACGAAAAAGAACATAGTGTGTTACAAGATTTGAAAGCAGATAATATCTTATGGCGGAGTACGCAGGCAACGGGAAACTCATCAACTCATCTATATAGCAGGAAACTCACAGCGATTCGGGTTTTGAAGTTTTTAATTATTTGGATTAAACGACAGTAAAGTAACTACTCTATATTATATTATAAGTGACTATCCTGAGGGGCTAGCACGGAAAACTATCGAAATCGTAATGTAAAGGTATCGAGGGCTCGATAGATAATTCCTTAAATATCATTATATAAACTAATATATATGGTCTATATTCCATATATATATTAGTTTCTTTTACGTACGATAGAGGCGCTGCACTAAAATCTCATAGAAATTGTTGTCGATGACAGCTCGAATAACTTTTCGCAAGTTTCCGTGCTAGCCCCTCAGGACCTGATGTTAAAGACAATGTAATCTAAAAATTTGAAGACTTTGCGTTCTTCGACTGTTGCCAGAATTACGGCGGCCTGAATTGCCTCGGTGGCGCAGTTGTAATGCGTACGCGTTACGATTAAGCTAACGCTGAGGTCTCGGGTTCGATCCCCGGGTTGGGTAAAGTGGTATTGGGTTTTTCTATTACGAAATGGTCAGTATCAGCCCGGAGTCTGGAATTTGTGCCTGGTATGGCGATAGGCTTGCCCCCTATCACATCGTGAGACGGAGATACGCTCGGCGAAATGTGGGTGTACTAGTTATACCTCTGCCTACCCCTTCGGGGATTACAGGCGTGAGAGCGTATGTAAAATATATTTCTGGTTACAGAACTTTATTTCTCATAAGAATTTACATTCACTTACTACATTAACATTTTATCTTAATTAATGTGGGCAATTCGTACAAAACAAGTTATTACATTAGGTCTGTTCAAATACACTACCAATCAATCAACTACCAATCAAAAAATGAGAAAAATATGAATGTGGGTAGGTAGTTCGTTCGCCTAACCATTGTGCTAAAGACAGCGATATAAGCGTTTCTAGAAATTCTAGATGTGGCTCATGCAATGATGTTGATTACATTCCATACTGATATTAATTAAATAAAGAAAGCTTTGGTAAGACGAATCGAGACCATTGAAAATAAGACCATAGAAAATATTGTGATCGTATAGTAAAGTTTCTATTATTTATTTACTCTATATTATCTATTTATTTGTTCAAGTAAGTATATTTGTTTATTTTTATTTACTTTAATTGAAACAATTAAGATAAAAGTAGAAGAAAAAGGAAAATTACTGCTATAATAATTATTGTAATTTATCATCAAGAATATGTATTTATAAACAATAATAAATTAATAATGTATTTTTTCAACTGACAGGAAATAGAAATTTTCCACTGCACAATTGTTAGTAAACAATATTGATAATGTTCTACGTCAATGAATCAGTAAGTATATTCATAAAAACTAGATACACAAGCCATAGATCAAGTTAAACAACCTATATTGATATAGTGGCTATTAAATTTGTCTCAATTACAAAAGCAATAAGAAACGTCTGGATATAAATCCATCTATGCAGAGAAAGGTAGTTGATCTTTTTGTTCGCGGAGAAAATCTTATTTTCAGATACCTTCTTAACCTCGGGGAAGGAGAGATAGTTATGCCGGACTCATCAGTATCGCCATACTGGGCATACATTCCAATACCGGACAACTTGTGCGATTTTTGAAAACTCAACATAAATAACAATTTACCCGACTTGGAATCAATTCCAGAGCTTCACCGAGTTATGAATTTGTACGCGGCCACTAAAATAGAGAAAAATTCTATAGGTAACATTTTGTTCTCATTCCTAGAACGGCCCTAATAATATTCTGTATCAAACTTAAATCTAATACAATAGACATAATTGATCGATGTATTTTTTTGGGCATTGATCTCATTGCAATGTTTCATCGACAGATAGAATATGGTGATAAGCGAATGGGACCGGATTCAAGTGTATGGAAGTGAAACGTGCGCAGAATGTCATATGCTTTGTACATTTGCCAATTTACGTTTTCATGAATACATATTTGTTGTGCCGGCGCCCGTCGCGCTTCTTTTGTATGTTCTTTTTACTTCGCATTCATCAACAATTTCAATATATAATGATTTAAAAAAATTGGCATCTGAATATAATGATGATAGACGAGTTTTAGCTGTTCAATGTAATTTTCTGTATAATTTTAATGCCGATACCAAAAAAATGGCTATTCGATACCAAAAACTGAAACAATGCCGACATTCCGTTTGTAAGAACCCAAAGCTTTCATCACAAATTTAAAATGAATTAATTAATTGTATATGTATGATCATCTCACCTCATATTCACCAGTATCCTTTCTAAATGACACCATGGTCTCAAAGCGATGTCCCCAGAGAATTTCGGATGGCAGGAAACTGCTACGAGCTTGTGTAGTCATTCCCGTAGACTCGATAACACCCTCTGCAATGTTTATAATGGAAAATTAAATATAACAGATAACCCATAATTAATAAACCATTGAAGCGTGTATATAAACAGCGGTGTCAAGGAAACATTTAAGATAAAAACAATGTATTTATAACGAAGTGATATAAGGTCAATCCGTCTCTTTACAAGCAAAACACGAACGTTAATTGTAATTGATGCATTTTAAACGGTTCTTAGTAATGATAAAATCATTCATTTATCTGTTAATTTAAATAATTCTATCAGCATTCATAACCTAGCGGAGATTGGAATGGAATAATTGCTGCGGATTCCATCTGAGCCCCCACGGCATGCAGCTTTGACTTCGAAACTACATATGCAATACTACAAATTTAATTGTGCGCTTCAGCAACCTTGGTTTTATGATTTAGTAGGAATATGCAAACAATACCCGGCTTTCCGAGTCTTGGAACACATGTAATCCATAATCTGAATTAGGGCATACACTTCTTATCCCGGAAAAAGACAATCACGCGGGCGGAGCTCCGATCAAATGCTAGTAATACATAATCTAATGTTATTACTACTCTAATTGGATCACTATTATCGCCTTTCATATTTCTCAAGATAAACGAAGTCTGTCGAAGTACATATCTTAAATCTTTGTTTATTCATCATCACACGTTTTAACGCGAAGGACATTATAATCGTAATATCAGGATATCTGACTTTGGTCTATGGGATAATCAATAATAATTTGGAACATATATTGTGATGTATTGGTAATGTTTACATTATACGGGTTGGCACACGCATTCGGCCAGCATAGTAGACAAGGGTCTAACCTCTCTCGTTAGTTGAGGAAATCCATGCTCTGCTACAGGACAGTAGGCTCATATTATTTTTATCAGCATAATTTCCCTTCCTTAACATACTCTATCAGTTGACTACTACCGTGGCGCAGTGGGCGCTTAGCCATTTGTGAATTAAGAGGTCACGGGTTCGATTCCCGCACCGAGATAAAATGTTTGTGTGATCCACAAATATTTGTTTTGTTTTGTCAACGTTAGGCATGCGGCCGGTCGTAAAAACTACAAGACAATTTTTTCTGTAACATGTGTTAAAAACATATTGCGCCGACCCCACTGCGACTGAATAAGGGCAGGTGAATGAAAAAAGCGTACTCTATCAGTATCCTTCTTTATTACTTTGTTATTTGACTGCGTATCGTTGGCCCTCTTTGTGGCATACATGTGGGTAATCTGATTGATAATAATGTGACCCTGTGGACGCACGGCAAAAGTATCACACCGGAAACACCGATTACATTGAGTAGAATGCCACCTAGATACAGAGACGCTACTTAGTAATTTTAGACTAGTTTAAACATTATGAGACTTAACACCTTATGTCTCGGGTGACGAGCGCAGTCCAGTGTCATGCAGTGCTTTATTTAAAGTTCTGTGTGGCGTTGCTTCTGTTTATGAGCAGGCGTGGCGCTTACCATCAGGCGAGCGACCTGCTCGTCTCGTCATTCAATCTAATAAAATAAAAAAAACTAAAATTATGTAATCATTGATACAAACACACCAATAACATTCACCTACTAGCTTTTGATCCCGGCCACGTGAATGTCTTTCCGAGTGAAAATAACCTAAATTTAAATCCTGGGCGTGGTCCTCATGTGCCAAATTTCTTTCCAATCAACAACAACCATCGAAATTCACAAACTCACAAATACCCAAAGTTCCACATTTATATTAGTAGTAGTAGTAGTAGTAGTAGAAGTAGTAGTAGTGGTAGTATTACGAAGTAGGCTGTAATTCCAGTGCTAAAATTCCTATATTAAGTTTCTGTAGTAAATTCATCAATTCAATCATTCTTACACTATATATACCAAATTATAGTAGTTAACAACTGCATCTATTAAACGCATTACGGAATTATATCGCTTTCTATATGCAAAGTTCAGGGCAATCTACCAAAACACACTCGCTGATTTGCCAAGACATGAACACGCGGGCTTGTATGAAAACAACTGTATGAGAAATCAGGTTAATGTAAGTACGTATATATTACATACAGAAATTAATTATGTTGGTATTCGTAAGATTATGAGAAAACAGAACGGATTGAGACGAAATAGAGCTGGAAACGTTTCGGTACAAATGAGCTAATCTGAGGTCAATGGAGCTCAATTTGCTCTGATTATTGAGTGACGTATATTATCGTAATATTGAAGCTTGGCTGCTCTGTTTTGTTATTACGTACAATTGTTTCAATTGTTTGTTTTTGTGGCAGCTCTATATTCGATCATGTAATAGATATGCCTTCTGTAACATTAATTAGTTGAATTTGTAGAAAATATTACACCAGATAAAAAAGTGGTAAATCGTAAAATTAGTGAAAATTTAATAAATGCTCGCGCGATTTATTGAATGTATTGATGACACAAGGATGTCTATTTGCAAAGCTAATTTAGAAGCGCATAATGACCAACAAAGATTTTTTTAAGATGAAGGTCACGCCATTTTTTTAATTTATACTTGAATCGCACTAACATGATACACAACAGATTTTAAGTCGTCTTAATATGATACGAACGAATCCGTCGAATTACCGAGGCTAATAATTAAGACATTGTCTGTGTCTTGCTTATGTGATACGAGGAACTTTCTCCAAAATGGGGCTTTATGGAATTGAATGTTAGCTTACTGAGCATACAGCAAACACTAGGTCATCCGAGAAGTATGCGCCAAAGGAAGTTGAAGATAAACGAGTGTCGCCAACGCTATGCTAGTAATACTCACCCAACATAACAACGATTTCGAATCTCTCCCGAAGCATGTCAGAAGCGGAAAGGTTGTAGAGCGGCGACTTTTCGTTGATCTTGTGCACTATAGTCATGGGCCAGATGAACATCAGTCTGTCCTCCTCGCCGTCAGCGCCTACTTTCAACTCTTGCTGGTAGAATGGCAATACCTCACCCTCCCTTGTAATCTAGAGAATTTTACCAGATTATGAATTCCAAAGTTGTTACACAAATAAGTTGTTCACCAGAATATATTGTTGATTAGTAGCATCATTTAAAGGGTCTAGAAACAATGAATATACATGAAATTTGAAAATTATTTAACGTATTGCAAAGTTACGACAAATACAACGACTTCACAGTTTCTAGTCCTTTTAAAGCTAATATTCTTAGGCACATATGCAAAAAATAGACGGATCTTTACAACATATAATAAAATATATTATAAACCTTTAATAAAAAAACAAAATGCAAACAAATTAATGAATCAATAATGTTTTATAGCTCGATGCGTGCGTTCTACATAAGAAAGGAAGTATAAAATATCGGCGGTGCTGTTACTAAGAATCCATGCAGTTTCAGCTACTTGAATTGACCATTAAGTACGTGAACAGTTTAACTTAGTGAAAATAAAGGAAGGAAATTCTATTCCTTACACGCCTCAGATTAAAGTAGTCGACAATCTGTCAAACCATATAGTAACTTAATTGACCATCAGCGATACTTGTTATTTTCATAACGTTCAATCAAACTTTATAAATGTTGTTTACTACATTTCAATCAGCTACAATATTTTAAACGACGTCGTTTCTACTTATGGTATGTCACGTGGCGTTACAATAGTCAATTCATGTAAGAACGTTACTCGGCTTATGAGTAATAAAAATAATTGAAGCTTGTACAAAGACAAAAAGCGTATGTATGAAAACAATACGAATAAATAGCAACAATAACAAGCAAAGTTAAATTGCTGAATGTCCATAGATGGGTCACAACAAATATATAAAAGAAACAAATGCTCACAAGCATTGTTAAATGTTTTAAAAATCGGATGCACATTTACATTTATTAGAATATTTACAATGCAATACCTTTTTACGAATGATCTGAGCACGAACGTGCGCTTCCAATATGTGCGACTTCCGAATGTCTCCAACTCGGAATAGGAGGCAATATTCCCCGTCCCTCAAACAAATCACCGCGTTCCGTGAGAAAAGGAGTGTGGTGTTACGCTTTTTGGCCCTCGCCAACTTCGCGAATATAAGACCCACCTATGGACAAGACAGAAAATACGTTTTGAAATAAATTCCAAAACTGTGGGCGTCGGAATCTATTGGGGAACCACCAGCAAATTCATTTCTAGATTTCGACACCCGCAAGTTAGAGAGTGGAGTCAGTGCGAACTCGAGTTAGACGGATTTAATACGTGCTGACTGAAATCCCCAATCACTAACCAGTCTCCGTTTTGTCGAGATATAATACCTTGCGGCGTATAATCTGTACTCTTATATGGGCTTCGACAATGTGTGATTTTCTCATATCACCCACACGGAACATCAGGCACAGTTGTCCATCTCGTAAGCAAATGACGGCGTTCCTCGAGTACAGTAGGGTTTGAGCTCGCTTTTTTGGTCTAGAAAGCTTTGCGAAAACAGTTCCCACCTAAAAATTAAGATTGTTTTTGTTTCACAGTGTACTAGGTACATATTTTTTAATATGTAGGCAAATTAGATTGTTTGCAAATATAAAATTGGCCTGCAAAATGAAATCATCTACAAACTAAATTCGGTTTATGTTTGTTTTCCTTAGGCTAGTACCTAAAGATATACAAGCTTAGTTACTTCTGATTGCCTTTCAGTTTATTAGCAAAAAAAACTGTAGAGTGGCATCTTTTGCTTCGTAATTATTTTTCAGAGAACATCTGGCTGGATCGTATAGTACGTTACGTTAATACATTTGGCTCTCTTCCAAATGTATTTTCATATTAAATTATCATATTAGCTTTGAAGCAGGAAGGTTTTTTGAAACTTATGTATTCATACAACCCGTTAAACGTTAAATGTGTAAGTATTATTTTTTAATAATATCATATTGCAGCAATTGAGAGGATACGGAAAGTTACTCTTCAAAGAGGCCAAGGGTAATCTATGGGGATTTAATAACAGCGAAATGACGGACAATAAACAGACCATTAGGCACAGCTACCGTATCTAAATACATCTGTAACCTTTGAGCAAACCTTTCGGGCCTCTTAATTGAACAAGATTTAAAACTGTATACTTGAAAAATTATGTGTTTTACGTTTAAAATATATAATTCAAACACTCTTTCATTTAACAATTTCAAACATGTTTTATGGGCTATAAAACGTTAATCTAATATTAAAGAAACATACATCAATTTGTTGCAAATGCATAATTGGACAATCTATTAATTTGAAATATTATTATTGACTGTTTTATACGCAGTTATTAGAAGTACATACTTGTTTCGTAGAAATGAGTACGTACATACATTACGGAATCAATACACACATAAAAAGGCACGCTGTAACATGCTGTATAAAAGTAGATCTTACCATGAAAGCCTGAATAAAGACTCCGACAATACTTTGTATGCACATAACAAATATAGCTTCGGGACATTCTTCATTAGTTGTTCTCGATCCATAGCCAATGGTATGTTGGGTCTCTACGGAGAATAGGAAACAGCCGGTAAAGGAGTTGACGTTATTGAGGCAGGGGATAAATGTAGTGTTATCATTGGGACTAGCAGGGGTTAAATCTCCGTGGGTGAAGATGATGAGCCACCAGATGAGGGCAAAAAGGAGCCAAGAGAGGATGAAGGAAAGCGCGAACACTAGCAGCGTCCAGCGCCACTGCGCGTCCACAAGCGTGGTGAAAATGTCCTGAAGGTATCGGCGCCTGCGCTTGGCCACGTTCCATTGGACGACATTGCAGTCTCCGTGTTTGAAGATGACGCGCTTTCGGACGCGTCGCGCTGCGTAACGGGCTTGACGGTATCTGAAATATAAAGAAATACTTATTTATAATGGGTCAGAATGACTCCTATTTTAATTATTAAATTAACAGGGAACAATTAAGGATGAGTTGTCTCAAATTACAACTGTAATAGTAAAAGCGTTCGAAATAAGTGGCAGAGCCAGTTGCTGTAGTAGGTTTGTAGTTAGTTTTGTCTACAGCGAGAAAGGATTATCTCGACCGGGGTAGTATTACTAACTCACGGAAAAACGACGCGTAAGTGAAGTACCGGCTTTGATTTTGTATAATAAATAAAAATAATTACACACAACAGTCTCACACATAGTCCTGACCCCACACTAGGTTAAGCTGTATCGTGGGTATCTAGAGCTACGAGGGACTTCGGTTCCCCAAAAACTAGACCCAAAATAAATATTTGTGGATCACACAAAGTTTTGGTGCGGGAATCGAACCCACGGCTTTTCGCTTCACAGCCGGCGGCCGGAAGTCAAATAATCCTCCCCTCCACCTACCAACCCCCATGTCTTTCCTTACAGGGCAACAATGCACCCAGGAAACTTCTGGCATTGTGGGTATGGCGGTGGAGATCACTTACCATCAGGTGACCAACTAGCAAGTTTGTCGGCATCCTACTATAAAAGATCTACACTAAGTATTATCTTATAAATATATCATTCAGAATTATGAATGATATCAGTATTAAAGTAAACGTGTAAAACCTTCAAATAATAATGCAAAATACAAAATCATCGGTTAATTTGTTTTGGATATGACATCAGTGTTTAATGTATAATGATCAAGCTATCCCAAATGACTTTACGATAAATATTTGCGTTTTTTTGTGTACAAATCATTTGTTACGTTCAAGTGGAATCTACCATACCAACGTTGAATTAATCTACGATGTGTATGCGTAAATTTTATTTTTAATGCCACATTGATGTATGTATAATAAATAACGGACAATAACTAAAAAGATCCTAATAAAACTCAGGAGCAATTAATTTACCTAGTATTAACCGCTTAGGTGAAAACCGAAAGTACAGAAATAAGTAGGTATTAATTGTTCTGTTTTGTAATTTTTTTCTTTATTTTAGCAGAGCAATTAATTTGTGGTGTAAAGTGGTACGTAAGTATATATTTATTTTGGTATTTGTCATTGTTCTGTAAAATATGCTTGTTGAATATTTTATGCAAACATTTTCCGCAAATACACACGGATGTACTGCTAATTGCAAACTAAGGTAAAAGTGCGTATTGTTAGCCCAATGTCATGTCCGAACAAAAGCAGTTCTATAGATTAATTTATGTGGAAATAAATCAACGTAAATCTGAACATACCTATTAAAATACATTTCAATAATGTTTAATTGCAATATTTTCTAACAAACTTTACTCATACCTGATATTAGCACTCCGGGAAGCAAACAACATTTGAGTCAAGACACATATATTGCATTTACTTAGAATCAAATCCTGTTTCCAACGATCCATCTAAGATCGACTAAACAAACAGTTTTGTGAAAAAAACACTAAACGATAATTATTCCATCAGTAACTAAACAACATATTTTTTAATATTTAACTCTATTATAAAAGAATTAAGTAAACATATTTTTTATTATCCGATTTCAATAAAATATGAAGTGAGTTTTTCCAGTCTGTAATAGTCACCACAGTCGGGGATGTATCGGTATATTTTTGCAACGCCTTTCTGGTAATGTAGGTATTTCGCAATGAATAGATTACCTATCACTCCATACACTTACCATGTAAGCTATCACTTGTTCTGAGTGACCACTCAGAGTTATCAGTACAAAACCTTTTTGTATTGAAATGTATTTTATCTCGTTTTTACATTTTTGTGTGGACTATGGACGTAGGACGATGCTATAGTATTATATCACTCGAGTTTTTATTAACTGTTTGACGTCATGAGCTAATACGCTTACGGTTTCGTCTTCATTCTGGAACGTCAGGTATTGGGCGTAATAGCAGTGGCTTATAATTATAATATTGGCTCTTATTTGAATTTTCCGCAGTCTACTATTAATAAACTTGTACCTACTTCCTGCTTCGTTATATAAGAATTGTGAATACTTGTCAAGAAACAGAATTATAAGTTATAACTATAGAAAGATCGTCAGAATAGCTGTTAGAGTCATAATTTATAACACTCCATTTTTTGTTATGTCTACATGATTAAGAGACATACCAATAAATTCTGCTCGTTTGTCATTCAGGCTAATAAAAAAATATATATTCAAAACGTCTGCGATGGGGATATAAACATGTTAATTTCAGTATGTCGTACAATTAATTCTTTCTCGGATCACGCCGCGTCGTTTATCGAGTATAAAGGAATTATTCAGCCATATTGTACATAGCTATAATAGATGTTACAGCAAGTGCTTTTTAGTCACTGGACTGATATTAATTTCCCCAACGATTAGCCAAGAAAATTATTCTGAGCATGTTTAAGTCATAGGGAGTATAAAACAAATTGGTTCCTGCATATGATTCAGGAGTATAGGATAAGTTATATGAAGTAAGCGATAATACAAACAAAAATCAAAAGCTTTATTAGTGGTAGAGCCACGCTGTTAGACAGTTTTGTCTACAGCACAAATGGGCCGGCTCGACTGGGTCTTTACAACTGTCTCACAGAAAATCGATGTAAAGTAGCGGCATGGTGATGCGTTTCGTACGGTGAGTGAGATATCCCAATTTCCTCCCCTTTCCAATCCCTTAATTATCCCTTTTCTTTAAGGTTGGCAACCCGTCAATGATTCTTCTGGTATTATGGGCGTACATGGGCGGTGAAGATCCATTACCATCAGGTACCACTTACTCGACTTGCCTATGGTATAAAAACAGCTATTTTATGACGAAAATAAAACTGTTACGAGTACAATAATGGTAAAATTAAAACCCATTTCTTGCTGACAATAAAGGTTTGGCCATCATGTGACGTTTGGAGTTGCGTGACTCCTATTAAAAATCATTTTATTTTGTCCTGATTACAAAACTAAATATTGGGGTTAATGCGAAACACAAGGTAAAACGACGTACCTATATAAAACTTATTTGCAAAACAGTTACATTTCAAAGACCACGTTGATGTTTTTATTTCCATTTATTTGCGCAAACTGCGTCGTGTGCGATTTACAAAAAAATGCAATATATATAAAACATCCAAAACTTTGTTATGCAAAAGGTTACCTAACGATCAAGGGGGTCACCTGATGGCAAGTGATCTTCATAACCACGAACTACAACCACCTACGAACATCCAAAACATCATAATAATCATCGATACGTTGCCGACCTTAAGGGAAGGATAATTAAGGGATTAGGAGAGGATGGGGGCCTCCGGATATCTAATTTACTGTATGAAATGGTCGGTTTCCCTGTGAGACAGTCGTAACAACCCGGTTAAACCACTTGCTTCAGGTTGTAGACAAAATTGTCCACAGCGTGGCTCTACCACTTCAATAAACGAATATGTGTGGAATAGTTATGCACTTAACCGTCACAGTTGAAGTGTACTTAAAAACTGTATTTTGTGGTATTTTTAACCGACTTCAAAAAAGGAAGAGGTTCTTATAATACCTGCCTAGGTGGCGCAGTTGTAATGCGTAATCGGGAAAATATGGGGTTATAACCTATAACGCCCTATTTTTTTATCGGGAATTTATTTTTTTATTTCAATAAACGCAGGATTATTATAATTGGACGTAAATACACAAAAACGTCCAACCAACAGAAAGTTATGATTTAGATATCGATGTTATTTCGCTAAATTCATTAATTAGAATTAATAATTTTAAATATATTTTTTTGCAATATCGTACATGATAAAAATTGGAGTGTAGGTAAGTGGCCGACCAACATCTAAGGTCCGCAAAATTTCTAGTACTATTTTGCAAAAAATAACGGAAATAAAATGAATTTAAATGAATGAATTTAACAAAATATAATAAATATCTCAATTTGATCTGTCTGTTGTTTAGAACAACGTATTTGTGTAAGTATGTCAAATTATAAGAACTGAGGGGCTAGCACGAAAAACCTGCGAAAACGTATTCGAATCGAAATTTCATAAATTTGTTTAAGAATTCATACAAATGCTAGCGTTCTCGATTCGAATACTTGTTCGTAAGTTGTTCGTGTTCGCCCCTCAGTTCATGTAAAACATGTGTTTCTAAAGAAGTAATAAATTATTCATATTATGACGACGCTATTAAATGATATTATCAATCACAGTTAAGTATCATCACGATTAGTAAATCACGTTTTAATGCAACTATTGCAATATTATGAATAGATGTTTCAAATTTTTCCATCAGTATTTTCCTTCACAGTTACAGTCCTCCAAAGGTATAATGCAATATATGTTATAAATTAAAACATTTTTACATTTAAAATTATTGTTTTATAATGCCCCAGAAACAGATTTCGGCGAACCTTATTTTGCTCTCAACTAAGACCAATAAAATATGCACCCCATCTCATAAATAAACAATTATGAATCTTGGAAAACTTAAAAAATCTACTTCAAAATTCGAATAATGGTGCGTTTGCAGACCTATTTTCCGTTGAGGAGTTTTCTCTTCTACTCCAAGATCAGATCTTAATAATAGAGAAAGTCCTATCAAATACAAAAAGAATCATCAAAATCAGTCCACATTTGGCGGAGATATATTACATACATAAAAAAATATTGAAGTTGGTTTAAAACCAAAAGCAACCCAATGAACATTATTTAGGTCTAATAGAGACAAGATTAGGACTTTTTACCATATTTACTATATATTTACTGATTTAGTATATTTATTCAAGTTGTAATTTATATGCTGTAGAAATAGGTACCATAACATTTGGAGATAGACATAAACATAATAAAGGGTGTCTAGTAAGAAATTTAAATTTCAATCAATTATATAATTTTTACATTTCATTGGATAGCCTATAAAGAAAAAATGGTTTCTTAATTATACAATAAATGTGCCAGATCGTAGCAGGGATGGTCGTAGCCACGTGGACGGCCCATAAAGTGCTTGCTTAACGTATTAGAGGAAGATAATGAGAGTTAATGGTTTCACGCTGGAGGATGCTCAGGACTGGTTGAAGTGGATGCGTCTAAGTAGGCAGGCGGATCCTAGCAAAAAGGCGACATAACGTCACGAAGAAGAATTATTATACAATAGATATCAAACGAAGAAAATAAATTCCGTGAAAGTCAGACCGTAACGAATATACTAAAAACTTAAAAATGTATTTATAGTTTGGCCTTCTATTAAATAGTAATAATAATAATAATAATAATACACCCAACAGTCACACACATAGTTCTGACCCCACACTAGGTAAACCTGTGTCGTGGGTATCAGGAACTACGAGGGACTTGCGGTCCCACAACACCCAGACCCGAGACCAATATTTGTGGTTCATACAAACATTTGTCTCGGTGTGGGAATCGAACCCACGGCCTCTCGCTTCGCAGCCGACTACTCGCCCGCTGCGCCACGCAGCTGTCGGTAGCAATATATCAACGGATCGACAAGATTTTTTGCATAGAGATAGTATATCTATAAGCTGAAGAGTGATGCCGAAGACTGATTACTTTTTAAAGATGGGGTGCGGGTGTGAGTAGAGCCGCAGGCAAAAAGTAGTAGTTTATAAATTAAACAACGACACAAAATACCAGCAATATACAGACAAAGTAAGAATTTTATACGCAATATAATTAAATGTAGACGGTAAATTATGCAGTAAACTGGCGCCTACACCACGATGGGGTATTTGTTAATACTTAATAATCGAGTCGCAATATAAATCCTACAAGTAAATAACGTTAAGGAATGTTCAGGATACTATTGAAGCTTGTAATCAATTTATGATATGATCAATCTTTACGCACGAACAAAATTGTATATTAGCCGTCAATATTTACCGAGAAATATCTAGGAAGGGAAAACCACAGAACAAGTAAAATGTGTGGCTGTTTCAATAAAATGGCTGCAGTAGAATTTAATTTTACGTTTATCTACGTGTTCAGGATAGTTTTGTGGGAAGCAGCATGTAATTTTATGTGGATATTTAAATGTTGCAAGCGGCTAGAATGGTGTGAAATATGAAACATGTGGGTGTATAGGCTTATATTTTCTCATTTAATGCTGTTTTAATATACCTACTTCGAGTCTAGAATAACGGGATAAATTATATGAATTTGAGAACAACTGATTTAAAAACGATAGGAAATCTGCACGTTATGAAAGATATGTAGAAGATATGAAGACTTTAAAACAAGTTAACATGATTGCAACATTATATTTGTATGAACATTAAAATCAGTTATTACGTCATTTGCCGTTGAATTTCCAGTTTGACTAAATAAATCATTGGATGATCAAAGGCATGTATTAGGTCCAAGAACTGACGAAGCACAGTTTGGCAGCATCACAGTTCGTTCAACCTTATCCTTTACCTGTCTACTTAAGTCCGGTTCTTGTAAAAAACGTATGAAATGATTTTCAACAATGGTCCATTTGTATTGTAATTTTGGATGGCCAACGCGTGAAAATATTTAACGGTTCAACCTTAGGGCCGCCTACTTATACTCGATGACATCACTACAGACGCCGTCTGGATAAGCCACTTCAGATAAGAAAGAAAATGGCAATCTCGAATAAAATCCATTAACTCTGAACGAGGCGACGTGGCACAGATAGACCCTAATTTTCTAATAAACTAGAGTATGTACCTCAATTCGTTGTAACTAAACTTGATTGAGAGAACAATGGTCTCAAATAGTAAAATCTTATTATAAGATTCCCTAAAATATTTATAATAGACATTAACACAAGTTTATTTTTTTCGTGTATTATTCGCGTAGAGCTAAAATTAAAAGTCCTTGTCGACGGCTGAGAAAGCGCACTCACTGATTCAACAGTAGATAGGAAAAATAAACTTATGCCAGAGAACATTATTACATGGTAATACATTATTGCCGTGCATGGTTAGTGATTTTTTCGATTAGCTGTGTTACGAGAACCGCTAACTAATGCCAGTGTTAGAAATTCTGAAAAATCCTCAAATAGAAACAAATTAGCGAATCTGCTCTTGCCAAATACTTGTAGATGTTTATTTCAGGTAAGGCCCCACGCTTCCTACCTACTAAACTTAAATTTCAAATTTCTCAGAATGAAAATATTATTATATAGTTAAGTATTGAGCAAAATTAAGCACGTACAATTGTTTTAAAAATATTATAGCGAATAACTAATATTTGCCAGTTAAATTCGATTTCATCTGCGTCTCAGGCGGTCCAATAAAATCTATTTGAGATGTGGGAATCAACGCAACTGCTACAGTATGTGGAACTAGTATATTGTGACTCACTTTTGCAATTCTTCTCTCCATGCTGATTCTGATGAATTGAGAGGCTTTCCAGTCATCAACATAGATACTTGACTTATACATCTTTTCAATCCCGACATTTTAGTCAGTATATAATTCACTTTTGTATTGGGTATTGTTTCTATTTTTAATCGACTTATTTCATCAATAACTAAACTTACTTTAGAACCTGTCTTTGGTTTATTTTTTAAAATATCAAATCAGGAATTAGCGTATGCAGCGCTTCTGTTTAATCAACCTTAAACTATATAGTTATCACACAATAAAATACTATCGTTTCCAAATGAAATGTATCGAATGCAATTTCACAATGAGTTACAAGATCGTCACCACTGGATCTTTTAACAAAACATTTATTAATGATTCACTAAACACTTCCTTGATATCAAAGAGCAACACTACAAACTTCCGCAACATCATTTTTTATTGTAACGTCAAAGATAGAAACGCAGAAAAATAGTGCAAAGTGTAATGACGACGCAAAGAAAACTGCGTGTCTCCCAATGTAGAACGAATTTTCCACTCGCACCGAATGCAAAGGGAATTGGTCCAATACTGAAACGGACGGATGTTTAATGAAACAGATGCGAAGATGTTCACAACAAACACTATAGCGGCAGCGTCCCGTGCCAACGTTGCCAGTGGCGCCGCCGCGCGTCGCGACGTCGCCTAATCTATTTTTTGAATAAAAAATCTACTTTATGCAGTTTATTTGCCACACGATTATCGCACATGAATTTATTGTAAGAGCTTGTAAAAAATTACGATCAAGCTGAGGGTAAATATTTAGATTGTAGCTCCAGTGAATTAGGAATACTTAAAACAAAAGGAGTATTATTTATATTCGACATTTATTATCCCATTTCAGTCGGCTGTATTTTAATTACGTGTTGTTAGTTTTTTTTGAATAGTTTATTCGCGGTGCCGCGGTTTTTTAGCTTATCCATGGGTGGTTGGAATAGGTAACTACGACTAATCTCGTAGGTATATAAAGATAAGGTATCCTCATTGGTTTTAACAGTTTTTATCAGAGCTAAAGTAATGTTAATGAAACGAATTATCGTGCACACATTCGTAGTTGAGCTATTGCTAACTAGTCATTATGGTAATACAAGTTTTAACGACTATCAGCACCGTTGGACGTGATCAATACAGGCCTGAATATGCAGATCCTTATGAGGAGAACCTTGGGTAAGCGTGGTTATATAGTCCCGACTTGACGTAACCAAATTAATATGCCAAAGGCTTCTGGAATTAAAATATTTATTGTCTCTACGGTAGGGATGCGCTAAAATAATTTAATGACGTGAATAAATTGTGATGGCTAATACGCCACGTGACCTGAAAACGTGCATGTGTGGTCGTTTGAAGACTATATATGTCTTTCAAAGAAATAATATCTATTACAAATTGAACTGAGATAGCATTTGCGGTTTTTTATAATTTCATTAGTCAGTCTCTATTTATAGAATTGTAGTCGTCTTCGAAAAAAGAATCCATCTATATATTAAATTGTATCTGCACTTGCGGCCGTAACTACTAATTACCGCTCAAGTATAGGTTTGGTGTTCTACGAACGTCATGCATAGTGTCCGTTGCTCTAATCATTTGAAATATATGTGCAGGCCAATCGTGATATATATAAAACAATGGTAAATAATTTGCATGCGTAAAACTGATCTAATTGGCTATTATTGCTTTGATCAATGCAGTCAAAACATTATTAAGTACACATATGGAGATAATAATACTAATCCTTACAAATCTATAAAAACAAGAATAAGCTCTGAAATAAAAGAAATAAGAAGTGTATTTTTTTAACTTCAGATTTAGCTATTGTTCATCAAAACTTAGTTAATCTTATCTAAACATTTAAAAAATAATGATATATATGATTTGTTTAGTTCTTAAGAAATTAATTATTATATATCTTAAAGCACCTCAGTAGATTTATATTGTTTGGGTGTATCAACTGTCGGACATTTTTTTATTGAATGATTTTCCTTGTTCTATGACAAAGTTCATACATAAAAAATCTGCATCTAATCAATATAATGTATCTGCTGGAGTAATCCATTCAATTTTATTTATTTAATCAGCAAGACTCTGCAAGACCTGCGGTAGAAAGCCGTTTTTACATAACTCAAATACATATTTGCATTTCTTTTCAGCGCTTTGTAAGACCTTGCATCTCATTGTCAAAATAAATTAGCTGTTGAAAGTCTGGTATTGAGAATGGATTCGACTATTTCGTGGTCGAAAAAAAATATATAAATTATATATTTCCACCTGTTAAAGACCCAATTTATACGAAGAGAGTTTACCGCATGACAGAGGCGACAATATAAGAGAAAATTGTTATTTATGAGGCCGCATATGATGCATATTATGTTTGAAAAAATAACCGTGTGACGTGGCATAGTAAGTTATGGTTTTCTGTTCTATTTTCACGTATTTCCTATGAGAAATTTTCTCCGTCTAATTGGAGCATATAGCCTTCTTGTTAATTCTTTTTGCGAGTACCTTCCTTTCAATATATTAAGCTTACAGCGATTTTTATAGAATTGAAATAGTTTTATAAACTGTAACTGATATTTACATCTACATTTGATAAATATATTTCTACTTTTTGCTTGTGGATGGGAGTCTATCAGACATCGCAAAGAGGAGCATTAACTATCACAGGTTCTATATGCCAATGGAATACCAGCCCTATATTATACATATACTGCTGGGCACAAGCTTCTTCTACTAATAAGAGAGATTAGGCTTTAGTCCACCACGCTGACTCAATGCGGGTTGTCAGACCTTACATACCTTTGAAATTCTTATGGAGATTTCTCAAGGAGACAGTTTTCATCACGGTGTTTCTTTCATTTTCATCACGGTGTTTGTTAAAGTGATAGTTAACAATGGATACACACTTTACATTTAGTTAGAGGTGCTTACTCTTGGGATTGGTTTTGAACTTGCGACTTTCATCTCGGCAGTCCGTACCACGCAGAGTTGTCGCTGCTTCTAAATGCCCATATATTAATGAAGATAACAGCTCCGTGGCGCAGCGGGCGAGTAGATGGCTGCGAAGCGAGAGGCCGTGGGTTCGATTCCCACACCGGGACAAATGTTTGTGTGAACCACAAATATTGGTCTCGGGTCTGGGTGTTGTGGGACCGCAAGTCCCTCGTAGTTCCTGATACCCGCGATACAGGTTTACCTAGTGTGGGGTCAGGACTATGTGTGTGACTGTTGGGTGTATTTATTTATTTATTTATTATAACCACATACCTAATAATTGTCATAATATTATTATGTTTTACAAGAGAACCATTACAATTTCTGAAGTATGAGTATGTAAATGCTGGGATGTTCGTACAAAAATAACATTGACTTCAACATAAATGGGCACCAAGATGTCTATTTCTGATATTAAAAAGTCTATAAACAATAGAATATACGTGATACACAATTCGTTTGAACCGTGGACTTCGTTTCTGCTTGCGCGCGTGTTCGACCTTGTTGATGTAGAAGTTCGATACCCGGATCAGGCGGTCACCCTCTGGCACGTCGCATCGCGTCGTGTCGCGTCGTTACGTTGAAGAGAAACAGGTGTCACTAGTTTATTATGTTGTTCAGCACTCGTATATTCCTATGTGCCTGAATTTCAATAACTATAAACGACAGGGCCTTACTGGTACATACATTTCAAAGTGAGAGAATGTTTATGAAAAGTCAACTAATTCTAACAAAAGTATTATTGGAATTAGAAGAACGACCACTCATTTAAAATTATGTGGATCTAATAAAACTATGTGGACTTCTGTGTTATTATTAGTTAACGTAAATAATTTGCTCCACATTGTTTAAATGTTAATATAATTTCCTCATTCCATTACGTAACGAGGATAATATGATAGCCTCAGCATACCGATAATTAATGCTTTATAGCATAATATGCCATTGTAATTGGAAACCTAGTATCAGAATTTCTAAAACTAATTGTTTCTAGCACACCTTGAAACACTACCTTTTCACAAATATTGAGATCATTAAAAGTACCTTCGGTCGCAAATAGTACTCCAGATATTTGCGACTAAATGTGAACTTTGTCCATTCCATAAATGATTTATGTATTACCGACTTATATCCCAACATACCTAGATGCCATTCCACAGCATATGTATTGATAAACACAAAGCAATATGTTATTTGCTTAATCAGTATAATTTACAGTCTATCGTAGTAAAAAGTCGATATAATCACACTTTAAATACAAATTCGGTCGTGTTGTTCTAGAGTCATGCAGCATGCTTCATTTATGTGAGTACCGTTTGAAACAAGAACTAATCGCCACAGCATTGAATAAACATCGAGGCTATTGTTATGAAGCTGAGTATGAGGGCAAACATTAATGTTGGCGTGTATGCCTTTTGTGAAGTTAGATTTGAAACATATTTAAAAGTAAGATCGAAAATGTCATATTTTGATGCTACGCTTCTCATTATACACTTAGTTTTATTTTACAATAAACAATATAATAGTTATAATACTAGCAACAAAATGGAAATACTAGTTCCACTTCCACCGATGATCTACTTTTTTTGATAAAATCAAAATATCTATAAATGGTTATGTATTTGTAATTAATAAAGTTAGATAAGCACTCACGCCTGTAATCCCGATGGGGTAGGCAGAGGTGTAGCCATTACCCCCACATTTCATTGAGTTTATTTTCGTCGCATGATGTGATAGAGGACGAGCCTGTCGCCGTACCCGGGTTCAATTCTGGAATTGTGTCCGGTATCAGTCCGGGTCTGGATTCCGCGCTGATATAAAGTATTTCGTGAAAGAAAAGTCCAATATCACTTTTATTGGAGCCCGGTATCGAACCTGAGATCTCAGCACACTAATCGTACCGCGTACAATTACTACTAAGGCAGTAAATAAAGTTGTATCACATTAACCTAACACTTTTTATGAAACACTAGTATTATGAGAAAATTGCGTCGGCTTCCTTTCGCCCTCCGTCACCGATAGTTTCATAACTCTCATCACACGACGTAATCACTTCAAAATATCATAAATCAATAAATGAATAAAGAGCTTATTCCAAACAAAACTTTGCTTGTTGCATGTTACACTATAGTTTTTCATAAGTATTTATTTGAAGTCGTTCAAGGCGTAAACGAAACAAACGCCAGTTTCAAAGTATTAAATTTTTTTATAGTTGTATTATATTTTAGTAAGTAGTTTCTCATTTGATCTGACATTAGAAACAGAGTCGCGACCTTACGTCTCTATTTCGCACATTTTTTGCTAATGCCAAACAGTGGAAGAAAACTTTAAATGATTTGTAATTATGTATCTCTAATGCCAGAGAGGTCAAAGTACCATTGATCTATTAGAAAAAACCTTGACGTCCATGTGTGATGGTGACGTTATTAATATTCCTATCCCTTTTACTCTTATAGCAAGCATCGTATTTTCCTCATTGAACGAAATACAATAACCGATAGCAGTTATGTAACTTCGAGAGGACTTAATAGCGACATTTATTGTCTTTCTTAACTATCCATATTTATGTATATGTTTTGGGCGAAAATCAATTCTTGGAAAACGTAGTAATAATCTTAATTGGTTTGCAAAATCTGGCAATCATTTGGAGGTTAACGTCATATCTCATATATGCCAAGATCATCTAAAGAGTGTATGTAAATCACAAGAAGGATATTACGTTAATTTTTCCTAAGAATTATTATGCTCAAGTAGTATTTTAGATAAGAGTTTTCTAGAAATATTTTTTATTGGTATTCCTGTTCGTCGCTACCGTATTGCTTTGAAAAATGAAATCGTTAATAATAGTTTAACGTTGTATTCAGTATCTAACTATTGTAATAATATGACGTTGATGGCATTGAATTCGGTCACTGGTGAAAGAGTTTATTTGAACCCGTTTTTTTTAAAAACTCCTGACGGAAATCTGACATTAGATCAGCAGTTGAATTTCGTTCTCAATGAAATAAAACGGTTGCTGTTGCCAAGTCACCGTGTCTGGTGACACGTCAGTCGGAAATAGCTGGTCGTGATCTCACTGTCGTTTTTCAACTAACTTCGAGTTTTAATAGTTTTGCTACTCACGACTAGATGGCAGGAATGGCAATCTCATTAATTAAACCCTACCAGATATAAGAACTATTTAATATAATAAACGATTACACATAAGAACATTGTTTTTACAAAAAGCTTAAACGGGATTACTTTTACAAGTAGAGAGAACCACTGCACTAGAGCAAACTAAAAGGCTTACGGAAGATATATAAGGCTCTAAGCAATAAGCTGCACGGTTTCACATACATACTACTAACGTACTAACAACGCCTGTCTGTCAGTGGGAGATAGAGATTACAATAATATAGTGCCAAGTACGAAGACAAATAAATTTCTTTCTTCGTCCTAGCTCGGAGAAATCTCTAAATGGATTTCCTCTTGTTAAAAAAAGGAATGTAATGAAAATCGGAGCAATTGGTAAAAGTAAACTCAGTCTGTTTTATTTTTTTCCCTTCCATTGTTGGATATAGGTGAAGTTTTATCAAAATCCCCAAAATATTTGTAGCTTGATTATTGTCTTGAGTTGTTAGCATATAAATTCTGTTAAGAATATTAATTCATAATTTGATTTACAAGACGATGTAGTATGCAGGTAACGCAAATGATGCGATAATTAATCTTTTCGAAGATTTGTTTCAAATAATATAAATCCAAATACACAATTTCAATGTTCAATTTAACTAATTTTGCTGCAGACAATTTATGTCACAGATTTATATTAGGATCTTTTTGGCCCATATCATGTCGAAATCTCTATAATCAATTGGTAGTTTGAAACGATATCTAATTATTTAAGAGCATCTCATTTCTTTCCAAAGGCTTTATGTTTATAGTAAACTTGAACTTCCTCCCAAACACAGGCTGACAGAGTAATGAGGAAACTGTTGTGTTCGTCACCCGACCGATAATGAACATGTTATTTTTAACCCATCTCCCGAAATGTTCTTGGTACTGCTTCCAAAAACTTTAAGACGACCTTCTCAGAATACCCGTCTGCGGATTTTGGCGCTGTTTATTAGACATCTCTATATTGAAAGAAATTCTTTTACTTCAACTTGGCATCGTCCTTATGTTACCATGGTCAGCCTTGTTGTCTTCCACTAGGAGTTAAGTTGACAAAAATTACATTATTAAGCATCATATTTTCCTTATAGGCCTATTTACACTTTTATACCACTTCTAAACTTAAGTCATTATTGAAATGAACAAATGAAGGCACAATCTTTCATGGTCGGTTAGTTTAGAATTCCTAAGCATATTCATGTATTTTTTCTTACAGGTTTTTATTTATTTGATCGTAACATGACCGAGTAACTCCTGGCGTAGAAAAAAATCGAGAACGTTTGAAAGATCGGTTAGGTCAACGTCTCCATTCGAACTGGTTCCGAAACCCGACTCACGTTTGATTTAAAAGAAACAAATCGAACTATAGAAAATTAAAAAAATATATAAATTATAGGTACGTCATTGATTTAAATATCATATTTTTTGAGAATAAATTTGTTTGTGTGGAAAGATTTTGTTTATAGGGTAATAAGTTTTATCTTTTATCTTTGTACCAACCACATTATCAGTCAATTGAATCTTTTAGGTTATCTTTAGTTTTATCATGCTTGACAATGTCTGTCTCGAGAGCGCGCTACTGAACCTCGTCTTCGGCTTGTCGATTTTCTGCCAACCGCCTACGTGAATTGTCGTTCCATTTGGCTGACAGACTTTACAGTATTGCTTAAAAGCAGTCTTCATTCTATATCCTCAGTAATAATACAGTTTAATAGTCGAGATTTGCTATTATTGATAAAAGTCGTGTTAGTTGAAAATGTTGTAATTCCCTATAAGAAGTTTTAAATTAACCACGATTAGCCACGATTTGAAAATACGGTCTTTTTAACAGAGATCGAGATTATCAAAATGTATATGAGAACGATGTTTAAGTACTTTCTGTTGTATCGTATTGGCCTTTAGATATTGCCTCACTCCATAAATTATAATGTGTTACTAACCTAGCCGTGAGTCTCTTAGTCAATTCAATACACTCGTAGCTGAGTTATCAGAACTAATAATTACCGATATTATAATCAATCACGAGTAAAACCCGAACAGAATACGTCTATACGATCCGGCAATTAAACGTTTACACGTGATTTACATAGAACAGAGTTAAATAAATTCAATGAGACATAGTGACCGTGACTCAAACGTTACATAACAATTACTAGCGTCTACTATACAATGTTATATAATGTATTTATAGTAAACTCATGATTTTTTCATCTTACATCTTCTCTTAGTCTTGTGTTATCACATTAGAATCTTAGTTTTTTATAGCAGAAGCCGGTATGGGTCCCTTAATGGTAAGAGATCTCCGCCACATAAACATCGTTGCGTTGCCGACATTTGGGACTGAGTTTCTTACTTTAATTTTATTTGTGGTCAGTCCGGGTTAGTATCATAATATTACTCATATTACATCATATTAATCGAAATGAGCTGGCTTTTGCGGAAATGCGGAGAATTATGAACTCTTTTGATAGCCTTGCGGGGTATAACCTTTTCCACCTTTACCCTATATGCTCCTACTTCCTAAATACTAGAACCTATTAAGATATTTCCACTGCTTAGACGTCCATTTCATTACGGTTTCTATTTTAAAAAAATGACGTCATGAACAGCGTCTCATATAGGTCATCTTGCAGGCCTCAGGCCTTCCCGTGCATTGAGTGGGCCGTACCACTGTGATTCAGTACGGGTGGGTGGATATATTAATGTTCTGAATATATTTCTTTGGATAACGATGTCACTACAGCTTTGTAATTTTTAGAACAAACTACATCTAAACCTGTGGTAAGTTTCTTTCTGCCAAACAACGGTATATAAGCGCCGTTATGTAACCGTTTGAAGGAAATGTCCTAGCTTCAACTGGAAGCCAGGGAAATTATTAGGCATTATGAGAGTTAATTGATGACATCAAAAACCGACTATTAAAAAGTAAAAGTGGCTATTTCCTTATAGAACATAATTGCCACCGCGGTTAACAACGTAGCTGAATATACACCGTTGTAAACTGTTTGCAGAAATTCACTTTAAGGGAAATTTATCGGTATCCGAGGCTTAGAAAAAACCTGGAGATTGAGAACCTGGTCGCCGAACCTAATATCATAAGAGAAGCCAAGCCCCAGAAATTCTGCTGGATGAACCGCCTGGACAGGATGGGAGACGATAGTATTGCGATGAAAGTGTATCTTGGATCTTGGTTAGATACTGTTGAAAGGGCGGCGTAGAGTCAGACCTGCAGGAACTTCAAATTGCTGCCCGGATGGCAAAGCGTGACTGGCAACAAAGTTTTTTTTAGAGATCAAGACCCACTTCGGGTCGCTGCGCCAAAGGACTAAGTAAGTAAGTTCGCTATCATGACGAGTGAATACTTTCCAAGCTGAGCAGATCCGTCGGAATCTCTTGTCTATGATTACAGTTAAAAATATGTTTAGGCCGTCATCCCACGATTCCAGTTATAAATAAATATTTCTCATAGCAACAGTACACAATTACACAGAATATAATAATTCAATCAGTCATTTTCGAGAACGGCTTACATATTCAATTGGCAGTAAAGCTACGTGATGTGGGCATGGACCACGCTCTAGATACGCGACGCATGTCAGAATGTGGTGAGTATTGGCTTTGATGGGTAATCAAATAGATTTACGATTTAATCCATGAACAAATATATATTTATGACTCGTTTTAAATTTCAGATTTTTTAACCGCTGAGTGCTGAACATAACTTTATTAATAAATCAGACAATCACCTCCTTTTTTAACCGACGCATAAAAAAGATTCTCAGTTTGTTTGTATGTTTTTTTATATGTATGTCACTTCACTGGTCTAGCGGCAGCGTACCTACTAAGGCTGAAAACCGTGAGGTCCTGGGTTCAATCCCAAAAATGACAAACGGTTTGCCCGGGACTGAAATATGTGCCCGGTATGACGATAAGCTCGCAATATCAATATTAATAGCACATCATTGGACGGAAATAAGCTCGGCGCAACCTGGGTGTAGTAGTTACCTCTGCCTACCCGTTCGGGCATAAAAGTGTGAGCTTATGTTTTTATGTATGTTGCGTATTGTTCCAAGTTTTCCTTTGCTAGAATATTGCGAAACACCATCACAGGAAATGTCAACTTGACCGCTAACTTGACCGCTTGATATATAAAACACTGGAGTAATTTATAATTTTATCTACAGCATGGATGAGCTTGCTCGATCGAGTTGTAACCACTGTCCTACATAAAAACGATGTAAAGTAACAGCTTACTGTTGTATTTTGTACGGTGGAGTGAGATATCCGGAAGCCGAAATTCTCTTCTCCCTCTCCTTCCTAATGCCTTAATTACCTTCCTTTCAGGCTAGCAACGCATTCATGAGTGGTGGAAGTCACTTACCATCAAGTGACTCACTTGCTCGTTTACCGTTCTCTGCTTTAAAACAAAAGACATTTGCTTTAGCCACCAAATGTTACGTACCGTTTTCTAAACGGTCTATATTATTATGTTAAACATATTTACTTCTAAATTTCCACCTCCATTTACCACATTGACAAGTACTAAGTGACTTGCAGACATGTTAATACAGCACAGTTTCTATGCATATGACTAATCCTTCCTCCGCAAATATCCGACCATGTTCAAATAGGGGAAGTCGGCCACTTGTAGGTGGTCGCTTTCTACAAACACGCTGAATTTTGAACGTCCGTTTTCACTTCGCAAAAAATTTCAACCCAAATCGGTTCCATGACGGCCACTTTATTTCTTTGCAAATGTATGTATGCAATTGGTATAAAGCTGGTGAAATGTATTAATAACAGGTTATAGATGCGTACAGCCTTCGTGGCGTAGTGGGCGCGTAGCCGGCTGTGAAGCGAGAGGCCGCGGGTTTGATTCCCGTACCGAGGAAAAAGACGTAGACAGACGATCGTAAAATCTACAAGTGAAATCTTCATGTAACCTTTTTTTTATGGTATAGGCCAGCAAACGAGCATGTGGGTCATCTGATGGTAAGAGATCTCCACCGCCCATGTACGCCCACAATACCAAAAGAATCATGGGTGCGTTGCCGACCTAAAGGAAAGGGATAATTAAGGGATTGGGAAGGGGAGGGGGTTTGGGCCTCCGGATATCTCACTCACCGCACGAAACGCAGCAGCAAGCTGCTACTTTACGCCGGTTTTCTGTGAGACAGTGGTAATGACCCGGACGAGCCGGCCCATACATGTTGTAGACAAGAGTCTACAGCGAGCCTCTACCACTCATAACATACACTAACATGTGTTAAAATAATGTTGCGCCGACAAGAGTACTGCCCAGGATAAGGGCAGGTGGAAGAAGAATACCAGGTTATAGATTCTTAGCACCGTTTTAAATGATGGTGGAGATTATGGGACATAGAAAACCATGGTACATTTAATTTTTTATCTGTCAGTTGCTAAACAGGTAAAAATATCCTCGTAAAATTCAGTGGAAACATTAATGAATACCGCATGCGTAATATGTAATATTTTATTGTGGTTAATGTGGACATGTAATTAAATCTGAATCTAATTAAAATGACTAACTGCGACATGGAAATTAATTCATCGATGTACGAATTTATGTTATTATTTTGGTTGTAATATTTATTTTCGTAACTTATTCTTCATCCTAGCACTCGTCCATACATAATACTAGCCTGTATTATTCACGTCCCACTGCTGGGCACGGGCCACCTCTACTGAATGAGAGAGGTTTGACCTTACTTAACTACGCTGGCCTAATGCGGATTGGCAGACTTCACATACCTTCGAAATCCTTATGAAGGACTACTCAAGTATGCAGGTTTCCTCACGATGTTTCCTTCACTGTTAAAGCAAGCGATAATTAACAATGAATCCAGAACTTTAAAAAACTCAGAAGTGCATGCTCTAGGGGCTGGTTTCGAACCTGCGACTTTCGTCCAGACAGTCCATACCATTCCCCGCAGAGCTATCGGTGCTTCTATTATTCATACATAATGGACAAGATGTTTACAATAAATGTCGACAGGGCATCCCCAATATTTCATTCGGCAACTACAAATACCATTTACGACCGTATGGCATTCGTCTGACGGTAATGGCTGCTTATGTTGAATGATTTTTTCCGAAACAAAGAGTATTGTTTTACCCAAGTAACCAAGATTTATTTTTCGTATACATAAACAGATGAATGTTTAGAGATCATCCGGTACACTAAATTTCCTCATTCAGAAACTCGTGATAATAATCTTACCAATTAGATGTGAACACGAAACCGAAAAATAACATGAAACACGTCTCTGTGATCATATCAAATGTCTATGAAACATAGTAGCTATAATCAAAAATGTTTCTCATAAAAATATCACTATTCCTGATATAACTGTCGTCTCAAAAAAAGTATGAGATTCCTATATGAATCAGATCATAATTATGAGCCACTACTTTAAGTTATATTTTGTGTAGTTTAATAGGACTGTTCTATTAGTCACCTCTGCAAACACTGTTTTATGGCAAATGTAATGTACCAGTGATTCATTGTATAAGTCATTTTAATATGTTATTACATTAATATCTATTAACATTTTATCCGAGCACTTATAATCCATTCATTAAAAATAATATTTTGTGTTGGATTTAATGTTTATAAAAAGTAGCGGCGTCATATACCTACAGTGTTTCTCTTTTTAGTTCTGCTTCTGATCATATATTTCTCTGATTGGTGATGCTCATATTTATGGGTAGGAGTGACGTTTACTATCATACGAGCGACCTGCTCGTCTTGTCATTAAAGCTAAAAAAACGAGAACACCTTTCCTAAAGTGCCCAAAATAGAAAATCATTAAATTATATAGATTAATCATTGAATTTAAAAAACATCAGCGAATAATATTTTTTTTTTCTTTGTTTTATATATGCGATGATGAGTCAGCTAGGACTCGTTGCCTTTTCTAAATATAGATTTAGATAGATAATAATAACCAACTGGTGATCTCGTGTTAGAAACTAGTTATTTTAGTTTTGTTAGCTTGTATTATATTGTATTGACTTCCTCGGTGGTACAGTTGTAATGCGTACGTACGTGGTAAGACTGGTGTGCTGAGGTCGCGGGTTCGATCCCCAGGTCGGGTAAAAGTGATAGGTATTGGGTTTTTCTATTTCGAAATGCCCAGTATCAGCCCGGAGTTTAGAATTGTGCCCAGTATGGCGATAAGCTCGCCCCCCTATCATATCATGAGACGGAAATAGGGACGGCGCAGTGTCAACTGGTTACACCTCTGCCTACTGCCTTCGAGGATTACATGCGTGACTGCGTATGTATGTATTGAATGTATTACACTTCTCCTACTACTGGGCATGGGCCTCCTCTACTTAATGAGAGGGATAGACGATAGTCCATCACGCTGGCCTAATGTGGGTTGGTAGACTTAATTAGACCTTAGGTTAAAGATAAATAGGCTGTGGTTATAAGACATTGGAATCCATATGGTTTAAATCCATTGATAATAATGTATTATGGAAGCTCATGGCGAAGTACTACTCCCTACTACTATTAAATGCGAATTTTAATTTGGATGTTTGTGAGTTTGTGAATTTGCATGTTTGTTAGTCAATCACGCCATAACAGAGTAACGGTTTTTGATGAAATTTGAAACACAGGTAGACCATGACCTGGACTAGGACATAGGCTATTCTTTATTCTGGAAAAGGTAATTTACGCGCGTGGAACCGCGACCAAAAGCTTGTATTGAATAAAACAATTTGTTGTGACATTCTACAAGTTCTGTTGAAAAATACTCTAGGTATCTTTTTAATTTCATTGTAACCGAGAACGCACTCGGGATTTTTGTGTTTTTCCAAACATACAAACAATAGTAGTTTATTTAAGGTAAGATAACCTGACTAGTACTTGTAAACCATTAATAAATTATATTTTCTTAGAAACACAACAACCTCGTAATTGTTTGTTTAATACAATGTTAGTAAGTCCTTTTTGCACTTATTTGTTCAGGTGATCACTGGGAGCGTCATGGTTTCGTGACGGTACGTCACTTTGCTTTTAGCAAAGACCTTTAAACATTTTGTGCAACGTAAACAGTAAACAAAACGATACGGTTGTGACTTGCTATGCTAATTTTACCTATACAAGTTTATAAAACAGCTTTAAACAAATTGAAGATATCAAATATTTTATTGTATGTTTTGAAGTGGAAACTATAACCACAGACAAATCTAAATAAAATAAAGTACGTCGCATTGCAGACGACTAAATACGCCAATTTTTACAATCAACCACACGTTTATAGGTTATAAGTGACATGTGGAAACCACCCACATGTTGATTCAATGCTCGTGTTGTAGTGAGTGATAAGACTGAGTGTATTGCTCCTTCTGGCACAAATACTCAGTGTGCTCATAAATATATTCTTAGGATCAATTTAATACATAATTTGGATCAGGGAAGTGTCGCATTTCAGTCTGGTTTAATGTCCCGATCTAAAAATTACTGGTACGCATTTGGGTGGCATGATTTAACCGAGCTTCCGTCACGATTCAGACTTGAAGAATGAAAATAAACAGCGCATAGAGCGAAACATACCGGTCAACATTGTAAAAGGTGTACAAACGGGAATTGCGGTCAAGCGTGCGCTTTGAGCCGGGAGATAAGGCACGCTACACCAGGAAACTCGTATATCCTTATTGCATATTTGTAATTACCAAGCCGCGAACTTAGTTGGAATTCCAGTGTTTCGTTTTTTTTAAAGTATTTGGAGTAGTTTAGCATGACGGTTATTGAAAACGGTTCCCTAGTTTCTCTAACACGTACATCAATTTCCATTGCTTTCTCATCATGAAAATTGCTGAATATATTTGTGACTTTGGCAAACCTTGCTCTTTTATAGTATAGACCAGCAAACGAAAATATGGAGAATCTGTTTTTGAATGTTAAAATTGGTTCGAAGGATATGGAGATCTTACGTGGTTATTTTTGCCATTTTCCTTCCGACGAGGAGATGGGAGGTACCAAGGAATGTAAAACATTGCGAATTATGCAAACATATACGATTGCTGTTGTTTTCCGTAAGGATTCCAATTAAAATTTATATATTATACATATTTCGCAAGTGTATAATATAGGAAGATTGGAGAAAAAATTGCGCAAAAGCACTTCTGATTTTTTCTCGTTAGTTTAACAGTAACTAAACTAGACCGCATTGACAGTTAGTGTTCAATAAAAATCACCGGTTAATATCAATAACGTGGCACAACGGGGGACTGTTCGTTTATCGATTGCAAACATCGACTGGCGCATCATACAATGAAAAATTCACGCATACAAAAATAAATTCAATGTACTGATAGAGCATCACGTTCGGTGTAAAGGAAGTGAATGGCCTCGCGACGTTCTTGGTACAATCGTGCACTGAATCCGTACATCACTGTAAAATGTGAGTGGACAATTTATTAGCTACGTTTTTTAGAGCGACTTCAAAAGCTTTGTTGGTGCAAACGGCAATAAATCTCTGATCGCAGAATTGGTACAATGACTCTTTAACGTTATAATTTTAGGTGATTAAAGTTGTATTAGATATATGAGCCAAATATATTTATTAACGATGGGTCGTCTCCTCAGCACTCTGTTAGTTTGCAAATTAATCTTGAAATCAAATATTTTGAGCATAATTGTGTAGCAACAATAATACAAACTCATCTATACTTTAATACTACTATATTCTAATTTAGCCTGTATTTTATGAATTATACATACTTTGAGGTCCACTTCCGATTATTTAATATGCAAATAAATATAATTAAGAATCATTGGAATGAAGATTCCGTAATTAAGTTAACAAAGCTTCTAATCGACTTCTCGCCTGTATTTAATAAAATTTACGGCGATTCTAATGTTAAAAACTCACATTGTTATGGTAAACGTAATCTAACTGGCTTTATATTGGTACTGTCGATTGTACATGGTATTAAAATATTTGAAAATTCAGTACATTCACCTTTAAATAAAATCTAAAATTATTATAAAAGATAGACTTTGATGTCAAAATCGTAAACTTTAAGATTTTATTACAATCCGTGTACTGTAAAAGAAAACTGTTTAAGATTGAATAAAAATGTATTGATTTATTAGATATTACATTATCGGCGCTTTTTATATATAATATAAAGTGGCTTTTAGCAAATTGAAATTTATTACCATTTTATTATGTACCTAACTATGATAATACCTGACTATTGGAAACGAATTCACGTTCATGCTTCATTACTTTTAGTCATTCGTGTTTTCCATCCATCGCGTCGCTTGGATGATGTCACACTTAGAGTATATACCTACACCAAAAACCCGCAAAATCAAAATAGTTATTGAACCCATAAAATATATATTTTATTAACCTATATCATTCCACTGTTGGACAAAAGTCTCCCCCCTGTCTTTTCATATATCGCGATCCAGATCGTACCGTCTCCGTTATCTAGGACGGTCGCGTCGTCAACGACCCCCAGGTTCGCCTTCGGTCACTAACTTTGACTTAACTTTAACATGACCTGCCCAAACCTATGTGAGACGCACTATCGTTCGTCGCACATTGGCTATGCCCATTCTTTAGCGGATTTCAGAATTTCTGACTGTCGCTAAAATATTATTCTTAATATATCATAAAATGTTCTCTACTGCTAGTTTGGAAGGTTCTTTCGCTAGAGAAGAACGGGAAAGAAACTCTAACGTTGTGCTTTTCAAACATTTTTACAACAGTTGCACTACATTAATACAATTTAGTTTAAAGTAGAGCAGTTTAATTTATGTCAATGAGGAAAACGTTGTCCCAAAATAATGAAAATAAAATAATAATAACACACCTACTCGCACCGCAGTTATAGAATTTTAGAATTCAATAAAATTAAATGGATTTTTGCTGCACGAGCCGCGTCGTTTGGCTCTTGGGATACTTGTACGTATAACCGTAACGTATATGTGGATGAGTCAAAATGTAAGATTATTGTAACAATAAAACGTACCTGCTGTATTTTACGACTGTATAATATTTTCGTGCAAATTCATCTTACTAATATATTTCGGTTTATTAATTACTAGCTTTTCCTCGCGGTTCTGCCCGCGTCAATGGCCTTTTCCAGGATAAAAAATAACCTATGTCCTAATCCAGGTCATGGTCTACCTCTGTGTCAAATTTCATCTAAAACTGTTTACTTGTTAAGGAGTGATTTACTAACAAACATCCAAATTCACAAACTCACAAACATCCAAACTTTCACATATGTAAGTAGTAGGTTTTGTAATTGACTTGATTTGGTAATTATATTGACCAAACTGATATTATGCAGCAAAATCAAGTAAAACAGACGCGGTAAATGCAAGACATACATCACATCATGATTTATAAGGATTCTGCATTCCAAAGAAAAATATGCAAATAAAAAGGACGAAGCGAATAAAGAATTGTCAATAGCTTCATTTGGCCCTGAGGACACCAACCGGATCGTTATAGGCCTATTCATTGTTCAAGTATTGTTTCGGCTAATGTCTAGCCCGGCGCCGAGTTTCCTGTAAATCATTGCTATTCGTATAAGGACGTCCGCTTCCTCTGTGCACAATTTTGCATATGATGAGAAAGTACATCTTTTGTTAAGGATCTACAGTCGTTTGGCTACGGAAGGCCGGATTTGGTGTTGATATACGATATATCTTTTCGATTTCTAATTAGTCAGCAGGGTTTAAAAAACCAGATTAGTCAAGATTGAATATAATATGACATGTCCTGACTATCTTACTTATAAGCTCTCAGACCAAACGGCTGGACCTAGAAAGGTGAAATTTTAATAGCGTATCCACCAATAGACTTTTAATGTTTCATTCATAAAGAGGTTAGGAAACTTTTATGGGAAATAATATTTTTTGTGGTCAGCTTAACTTGAAACTCTGGTGTCCTCAACACAATTGAGAAACGTGTATACTGGCAGTGTTTTAAATTCAGTACCTAAAAGGAGAAAGATGGTGATAAAATTTGTATGCAAAATACTACTTTTTATCCCAGAAAAAACATGCACGTGGGCGAAACCGCGAGTAAAAGTATTTAATATTCTGGATGATATAGGTACTTAAAAAGAAGAACAAGGCTATGAAACGAGATAACTAACTTTAGGTCAACACTTCATTGGTAAAAGCAATAAAACAAGAAACCTTATGCATTTCATAGTCTGAAGGTTGCAAATAAATGAGATAGCTATTCGATTATATAAGTCAGTAATTACAGTGCAGCCTATAGAGAACTAATGAACATTGGCGACGAAGCCATCGAGACGCCACTTGTTCTTGACCTCTGCATCTTGTAATGAAAATTCCTACGTTGAATTCTCTGATACCCGTGACCTAATCCTAACTAATATTATAAATGCGAAAGTGAGTTTGTTTGTTAGCCTTTACGCCTAAATCGCTGAACCGATTTTGATGAATTTTGGATAAAGATAGATGAGACCCTGGTTATAGGTAGACGGTTATATGCTACTTTTTATCGCGGAAAAGGCTGTCCACGCGGGCGGAGCTGCGAGCAAAAGCTGGTACATTATAAATTAAAACAATTCTAAGTTGATAACCGATAGTTATGCACGAGGTTATTATAAGAATATATTTAGGTATTTTATCTATAGTTATTTGTTCCTATTTACTAAGTTTCAATGTCACTAAAACCGATTATATATACACAAAAATGTTTTCAAGTTTGTAGTTATTGAAGGTTGATTAAAAATAGATAATTAACTCACCGAAGGAGAAGGTTGAGAGAACTATCATTTCTTGTCGTTGGCACATCCTTAACGCTAGAAGGTTCACTCCGAACACCTCGGAGAGAGAGTCTTAGTTGCCGTGGGATTGAACTGAGAAGGCCGTTGCTGCTGTTACGACGCTGGTTGAGACTCTTCGAGCGCGTCAATTTGCTTGCCTCAAGGTCCACTACTTGAGGGTGTGGCGACACCTCCTCTCCACTCCTTGAGATAGTAGTACTCGACGCATTAGTTTTTATTATAGTTGGCACAGCAGTCTTCACTTCATCCAACAGTTTCTCCCAAGGCGACGCGAGGTCTTCCTCCGATATCGTCTCAAAACTCCTCGGGCCGACCGACGACGAGGTCTTGTCTGACATCTTGATTCGCAAAAGGGTAAAGGGTAAGCAACGGAACGTAGCACTACAGACACCTACAGGGCACTTCGTCACTTTGGATTTTTAGTTTCTTGACAACACTTCACTCTTATCATAATATCCATTTGTAAATCATAATGTTTGGGGTAAAAATGTTGACACTGAAACAAAAGAAACATAAATGATACTAAAATAATTCTATATATGCTTTTTTCCCACCTGACCATATCCGGCCTAATGCCAGTGTCCGCCTTTCCATCATGATTTGATGGTGGGCTTAGTGTTATGTGGAGCGACCCTCCGTCTGACCCCCACAACCCGCTACGGGAACTAAGTTTAACCATTGCCTCGTCCGTTAATTAGCAGAGTGTATGATTTGATTGCTTTTGGACCTTAATATTGGTGGCCCACTTCCACTTTATATCTGTCCGCACTCTATGTCTGCTGACTAGTTTTAAAGTGTGAACGATTAGAGTTGTATACACAAAAGACATTAAGTGTTTGTTTTATTACTAATTCCGAATATGGAAGAGCGCATTGTATATTTTTTTTATTGTGTAAGTTACTACCGACAGTTAGTGGCCACTTATATCTTCACGGTTTTCTAAAAACATTAAAAGAATAACAGTCTTTAAAGAATACCAGCCTTTCTAATCTGCATTTGCAATGTCTTACAATTGTTTAAAGAGAAAGGCGTATACTAATGAGACGAAGAAGAGCTACTGGCAAAACGAGCCCGTCTTAATTACTAGGTACACAGATTATTAGGCTGTCTAAATGCCAATTATATGACACCAAAATAAAACGCTAGTTTATATTTAAAATTTCTCTTCTTAACTGCGGCCTCAGATCTGATTATTACCGACATTTATTTTTTACGCTTGCAAAATTATAACCTTAAGAGATGGTGAAAGTTTGTGGTACATATTTAATTAGCAGGTTACATCGTGGCTATCGGTAGATCCGCTAACATAGCGAATAAGTGTTATAGTTATTTTATGGCTACAAACTGTTTATTACTTTTCATTTGTAGGATGTTGGTAAACACCCATACTAAATATGATTTAATAGCTTCTAATAGTCGTTTTCTTGTAAAAGTAAAGCTATATTCGTTTTAGGACCTGGTAAATACAATGCAGGTCAAGTATAATTTGGACCATCAAGAAACACTGCTTTAAAGGTCGGCTAGTCATTCATGATGCCTGATGTAACTCACTCTACTATGGTAGATGTTCAACGTCAGTGGATATTACAATTAGGTTATCCACTTACTCGTTTGCCGGCCTTTCTTATGAGAAATACAATATTTTATTCGTACCTATTATAATTTGATTCTATTTGCATCGTAATCAATAATTTTCATATATATCAAACCTATTCAAAAAAGAAAATCTATCGTTTGTTACTCATTAAAAGTAAGAACTGAGGACAAAAAATACCAAATTTACACCTATCTTTCAGTTACGTTTATTATTTTAATATTCTTCATCTTCTTTATCTATCTTTGTTATTCTCGTATTGTTGGAGCTTTGTTCATATTCTATAAAGACATTTATCAAGAGCCAGGTCTGAAATTTCAATGAATTAATCTATCATTAAGAATATCATTAATATTAGCAGACAACTACCTTAGTCATCTTTCCTGTGAATACTTATTTATGCTTTTCAAAATATATTATCGAATTTACAACACAAAGAAATAAAATGGGGTCTTGCAGTGAATTATCATATGACTAAATATCTGTTTTCAAGAAGTAACAATTGTGCTAGTACCACACACAACGAATTTATTTAAAACGCTTTATGAGTTCGCTTTATTGTACACGTAATTCCAAAACACTTGTAATTTCGCAATCGGTATGAGTAAGTATTAAATATAGATAGATATTCGTGTGAGGATTCGTATACCGTTCAGTACCTCTATTTTCACACGTAAATATTTATGTCATGTGAGTTTATAACGCTGTTAATTCAATTTAGCAGTATATGTCATAACAAACTAACTTTATCAAACAGTAAATTGAGCAGTTCTCTGAACTAAATATAAACGATAATATAGTAGAAGTTATTTCTGACACGCTAACAAAGATATTTTAAAGCAGTGAAATAACAGAGACCCAATGGTGGCCGGAAAACGTTTTTAGAGAAACGCTACACTAGTAGGCCGCGAGACATTCTACCCAACCCGTCGGGACTTGTGTCTTGTAGTATTTTAAAACGAATCGTCTGCCAAATATCCCGCGTACAAATGTAGGTCAATGCTCCAGTGAGCCACTGAGACCTGTCGGGCTGAATCATATTCTGCAATATTTGAATACGGCGAGATAACCTCAAAATCTTGTGAGGGTACTGCGCGACACGTGATAACATGCAAAGATGAAGTGGCTTCGTTTAAGTTCAACCATATATAAATAAAGGTTACAATTTAAGCCTTTTCATTCATAATATTCTTTATTTACGAAATTCGGATGATACAATTATTGCTGCATTTAAGTAATTTGATTTAAAACCATTTTTATTAGTTTGAGTGACGAAACGAGCAAATCGCTCGCCTGATGGTAAGTGCCACGCCTCTCCGTAAACAGAAGCAACACCACACAGGACTTTGAATTACAAAGCACTACATGGCATTGGACTGTGCTCGTCACCCTGAGACATAAGATCTTAAGTCTCATAATACCCATTAATTTCACCGGATTCAATGTCCTTTAAAGCGGAACACAAGTGCTTACGCACTGTTGCTTGGCGGCAGAAATAGTCAATTCGGTGGTACCAACCCAGACGGCCTCTCGCATACAAGGGAGCTGCCACTTAGAATTTCAAAAGAAACCATGAAAACAACAACTTGTGTACCTAAAAATTTTTTTTACTTAATATGATTGGTTAGTTTAATTGTTCATTTCATGAATGTAGTAGAACGCTCAGCGTCATCATAGAAACAAATCTTTGTATAGAACGTGCATTGTTCAATAAATTGGATGTTTTAAAAACAAGATAAATTAGAAGGAATGCCAAATGCCACTATAAATAAAGTAAGCAATAACGCAAATTCTATTAAAAAGCTAAATTGCAATATTTATTGTCATGCTGCTAATGAACGTCAAACAATAGATTCTGTTTATACTTCATGAGTCTGGTTTCATTAATAAGTCCATTCTATTAAGTAAATTGTTTGTAGTCTTGTAAAGAGTATGGTACTATAAAGTACAAATTACCTAGTTTAAAATTTTTATCTAACTTGTTCGAGAGGAAATTTGTCAGTACCTAATGAACATTATTATGGTCCTTTCCCTAATCCTTATTCTTTAATAGTATAATATGAAGTAGAAATGGAAATCCGTTGACTCTGCCTACCCCTATGGGAAAGTATATATATGTATGTATAACATCAAGTAATTTTTCTATATATATTTGCTTAATATCTCTAAACTGCTTTATGAATTTTGATGCAGCTTTCATCATCGCTTCATCACTTGATTTAGATAGTTTTATTTGTAAAAATACTGAACTAATGCGTAACCGAGACGGGCAACTAGCGTATTAGGTATACTATTTTTATACACAGCGGTTGAAATATTAATCAAGATGTAATTATAAAATAGCCACAACTTTATTAAAATGTTGTGCGTCGGGATATGCGGTGAAGCTTCGCCATCTATTTTAGCTATCAACTAGGTCGCCATAGAGGCGTCTTCAGTTTATGGCGTTCTTGTTACAATTACAGCTCTACCATTATATGTTGGTATTATGACTGACGCTGTTGTAAAACACTAATTTGTGGATTTGCAATCTTGACAGATTATTCTATACAATTTTAATTAATGCCTTAATTTGCCATGGCCAACTTATAATTGTTACACTATACATTTTAATTTAAAATTATTTAAATGGCCCATATTAAATAACAAATATAGTGTAGAATTATGTCACATTTAGTAGTAAAATGTAACCAGTTAACGTATTTATCTATAGATATTTCAAGGTCGAGCCGTTCTAACATAGACTAGTTTTATTAGCTGAATTGTTTAAATGATATTCGTTAAGAAACAGTAAGATGTAATTGTAAGTTTCCATTGTTTGATAGATGAATAATATTCAAGTATTTAAATAACTAAAGCCTTGTTTAGATGAAAAGAGTTTATCGCGTGACATATGCGAGAATATAAGAAAAAAAGTCTTGGTAACGAGGCCCCGTCATACAATTTTAAGAAAAGGATCGTAGGACGCGGCTTCGTAAATGGCCGTTTTCTGCGATATTCTCGCCTTTTACGTACGAGACACTGTTCATCTAAATCTGGCTTAAACTTATACAACATGTTACAGAAAGGTATGGTCATATTTAAGAGCCGTTATATACACCTTACAGTAAGGGTTATGTACAGGATCTTATCTAAATCTAGACATCATAAAATTTCACGCTAATTTTGATCACATCACTATAAGTTATTTGTAACACCTCTGCGCGCTTAATAACTGTTTCATTCATATCAATCAGCTGTTAATCATTTAGTGCTGTGCATAGTTGCAAGACAAATATCGATATGTTAATCATTCGATCAAAAAGCATTTGCTTTATTTATGTCCTAGCAATGCAAATCAGATTTGGTACAGTCAACGCCAAAAGTTAATGAACATAGACAAAACTCCACAAATCGTGTACTCCATAAGCATCAAAAGTAGCTGATCAACTACTGCAACATAACGCGGTGTGCAACTTAAAGTTACAAATATCAGTGGACGCCATAGTAACGAATTTGCTGAACACGCTCGTATTACATAATTTAGTGAACTTTTATAAAATGTGGATTCTAGCTTCAAGTTCTATTATGATTATATTTTAACATAGCCAATTTTGGAAGTAGCAATTTGTCAAATGTTCTCCATTTCTATTGACAGCGTGAGATTCTTGTATTTTAATTTGATTAGCTACATTTACTTGGACATTGTAAAACAAGCGCTAAATATGTCAAATGCATGTTCAATAAATGTTTACAGTATTACAGTCTATTATTATGGAGCGTTATGTGGGACGACCTCCAGCGAACTGGAACATTTGCATGTAAAACACGAGTATTTCTGAGCGAATTGAAAATCGGCCTCAAATGCTGCGTTCCTCTAAATATATTGTTATAAAGCAATCTAATACACATTGAGAGATGATAGAATCAATTATCACACTTCTAAGGATGCTAAAGATCGGAAAAAGTAGAAAAAACTGTGTAGGTTCGACGACGCCAGGTAGAATTGAAATGTCTACTGAAATCGAGTATTCGTCAACTGACTTAAAAAATAAAACAGATGAAGCGACTCCTCTTGTGTCTGAATAACAGCAAGCGTAATTCAAAAACCCGCAATTCTGGTTTGAAGCTGGTTTTTGTAGAGTTTTTTTACTTAAAATTATTAAATTACACAAATGACCTAAACGTGCAGGCAAACCTAACATCAGCAATGATAAATACAGAGAGGTCATGTCATGATGACGTTAATAATTTAAAACTAGGATACTTCCTCATTATTTGTAACTAAAATAATTACACAAGCATTACACCTAGGTATCTACATGAAACAGCCAGAGCTTAATGCAGAGGTTAATGGAAAAATATGAATTTAGTATTACGATATTCATTTTCATATGCGGATTTCCTCATGCTACCAATGATTACTGCCTAATAACATCGATATGAGTAAGTCCTAAGATGTATCACTTGGTAGATCCTTGTATACGAGAGTTTATCTGGATAAGTACTACCGCTATATCTATTGCCAAGCAGTATCATTCCACTAGGAACAAATAAACACTGTTGTATTCTGTTTAAATCTAGTGAGATTACTGGCCATATAGAGACTTAAAATGTCTCAATCACGAGAGAGAGCAGTGCAGTTCCATGCAGTACTTCAACAGTATTGAGCAGTGTTGCTATTGTTTATGGACAAGCGTGACGCTTACCATTACAAGCGACCTGCTCGTCCCGTCATTAAGGCGCATAAAAAAGGTCAAGATGGTTTTGAGCACATTATAATGATAAACAAAACATCTACGACGCTTGGCACAATTGATTGCTCTTTGTTTACCGTATAATAATCAGTAAGACATGAAGGTGTAATTACTACCTACCATCATTACGACATTTACATAGCTATCGCTCGTTCATATCCAGATTGCTCATGTAAAACTATGCGCATGAACAATAAAAACGTGCTCTAATACATCAGTCACGTTATGATGTAAAACCATAGTCACATGTTCGGTTGGAGATCGTAACTGGTGTCATTACTTTATTTACTTCTTACTAAATTGAAGAGTTGATAAAACAATTGAGAGATACAGATCAGCGATAATATAATAGTCTAGCTTTTGCTTGCGACTCCGCACGTGTCTGTCTGTCTATCTATCTTTCTCCGGGGATAAAAAGTTGCATATGCCGTAATACTTAGTCATACCTCATAGTTAACATATTATAATTATTTATAGCGCTTGTAAATTCCACTAAGCGCCTGTTTCGCGAATTCTAAATAAAATGCTACCTACTTACCAAATAAATCTGTGACACGTTCAAATACAAACTCTGTATATTATAGCGGTAGAAATGTGTATATTAGGTACTTTCAAAAATCGTTGTCTTATTAATTGGTGGTTCAGTCTTACTCGAATATCATGAAATAAGCCTTTAATATCGTAAATGCGTACATTAATGCACACATTATTATTTTACTGCCTCAGTGGCGCAGTTGTAATGCGTATGCGTTACGACTGAGGCTGGCGCTGAGGTCTCGGGTTCGATCCCCGTGTCGGGTAATAGTGATATTGGGTTTTTCTATTACGAAAAAGCTCAGTATCAACCCGGAGTCTGGAACTTGTGGCCGCTATGGCGATAGATTCGTCCCCTATCATATCATGGGACGGAGATACGCTCGGTGAAATGTGGGTTTACTGGTTACACCTGGTACACAATGTATACATACAAATAAATAAAATTGAAGTGTCTGTTTGTAATATTAAAATAACCGCTAATATGATATAAATATACTACATGTATATGAATATATACTCGTATATACGGTACATATACCAAAGTAAAATTTTTTACAATTTTTGTCTATTTGTTCCGGCTAATCTCTGGAACGGCTGGACCGATTGTGACGGGACTTTTACAGGCAGATCGCTCATGTAATAAGGACTAACTTAGGCTAATTAGGTACTTTTTTTATCTCGGAAATGACAGCGGAATGGCGGAGCCGCGAGCAAAAGCTAGTTATTTTATAAAATTAAATAACTTGGAGCTCAGTCGTGGTGAATAGGAATATTAATGGCAAATATTTTGATTCTTTATTGCAGATGTGACTTTGATATAATGTTAAACCTTTACAGTTCTACTCCTAGAAGAGTGTAACCTGTTTTAAAAGTATAATTTTTTCAGTTGTGTAAGACATGTTTGCTGTATTTTGCATTGATCAGATCTACGTGTTTCGGTTGATGTTATTTTAAATATACCTACATTAAACATAAGTTCGTAAACTCACGCCTGTATACCCGTGAGGTAGGCAGAAGTGGAAATAGTGCTGCGTTCTCAATTCACCGAGCTTATTTCCTTCCCATGATATAATAGGAGGCAATAATAGGCAGAAATTACAATTCCAAGCAACTCATGTAAGATTTTTGATATTATAAAATTTGTTGCTGTGTTTGTTTGAACTCATTTACACAAATTGTGATTGCCCGACCAGGGATTTGAACCCAGTATCTCACAGTTCCTCAGCTTAAGTCGGCTGCCACTAGACCAACGAGGTGAAGAATTCAAACAAGTATTACAATTTATTTACCTATGCATTCTGATGACTAACGTTATCTACTTGACTTAAATGTTTGCTATACGAAATAAACGTTTTATACCGCTCTGGATTTTCCTCATTTTAGAGAACATGCTGCTATTTTGATCAAGAAATACTCGTAATTTTATGACGAGAGCCGACATCGTCATCTTGTATAGCATTTGCAAATTGACGATGGGAATTTTGGATGGTTTTCTTAGAATTATTTACTATTCTATTTACATAGGTACAAAAATTTAATGCAATATCAAGCAAATTCTGAAAGCTAATGTAGTTGTCATCATTCAATATACAGAGAGTTTTGACACCACAGTTTAATTTTAGATTTTTGTGTAAAACTAAACTACCTAAGTACTTTTAAATAATCTATCGAATCCACATTTTACTTCAGATCTTCAACTATATGCTGTATTTTTTTGCGTTACTAAAAGTCCGTTCGTAACGCCACACACAGAGTTCAAAAATAGAATTTCTAGATAGATTCTAGGATTTGAGGTGCGCCCTGGCCTTAAAGTTATGACAAACTAAAGGATTCTGCCAACACTAAAAGTGTGACGCATAACGGTAGTAAAATGTGATTTCGTATTCGGCGACTGACCCAAAATAACATTTTTTTTCTCCAACATAACGTTCATACCTATCTCGTCACGCATCACAAATTTTAATATAATATTAATTATATTTTTATCATTTCTCTAAATGATGCGTAAAAAACCAGTATTCGCGTGAAAGTCGAATTTATTGCAAAGTCTCATTGAGTATTTATCGGTCGTAAAATAAGCTATATTGTTTGATGTTTTGATTGCTATTTATTAATTATTATGAAACAACTACAACCGTAGTAAATAACGTTCATTTTTTTTCATCTTTATAAATGCAAAGTTCTGACTGACTCATCACTGGCCACCACCCAGTCCCAAACTATTAAGAATATAAATTAGAAATTTTGGAAGGATGTTGATTATTTATTATACCTAGTCATTATTTAAGAAGGGATTTTGCGAAATTCAATCCGTAAGTGGAGAAAGAAGATTGTAAAGCCTGTGTCGGTAGTAATATTTTTGGGACAAATTTATCTAAAACAGGCGAAGCCGCGGGCAAAATATAGTTCTTTATATTACAATACTAGCTGTCCTCCGCGGTTTCACCGCAAGCATGTTACTGCCCTGCTCCCAGGGGTCATAGCATTATATAAATATAAACCTCCCTGAATAAATTCTCTAATTTATAGTGAAAATGGCATTTCGATCCGTTACATAGTTTAAGAGAAATAAGCAGACAGACAGGCGCAGATAGCGACTCTGTTTTATACTATGTATTGGTGTATAAGGGTAAGACATACGTAGGTACATGACAAATACATAGGTATAAACACGGAAGCCAACGAACGAGTTGTATATGTTGATGTTAGGGCATAACAGACGCATGTTTACTGGCGTCGAGCGGCCGCGGCCGGAGCGGCGTGGGCGGTGCGGCGCTCTCAACGAAATAAGGTTATTTCCGTGGGTTAGTGAAATGATTTCGCGAAAGTTTAAACAAACCGTTGGCCCGACTTAACCTCTTCTTTGATGCTTAATTTTTTAATTGTTTCATTCATGAATTCTCGGTAATATCAAAAGGCATTTGGATTTTATTTAAGAGTTCTTTGGTCTAAAAATATTATTGCATTTATTTTCGCATAAATGTGTCATAATATCCAGGAATTCGGTGCAAATCGTTTCATTAGCATTCTGCATCGGGAGATTTTGTTAGAGATAAAACCTATTTGCGGATGCTGGCTTGAATAGTTTATAAATAGAATGTGTCATTGTATAAAACAAAGTATTAAAATAAAATATATTATATATGGATGTTGAACATTGAACATGTATCAAGTGTAATTTACTGTATTCTCCCAATGTCCTAAAAGAACCTGATATTTTTCTCACAGGTTATGGGCCCAGATCTATGCCCAGGACTATACCCAGTTCTACCATAAGTTATAGGTGACTGAGCGCGTAAGTAAAATTGTATGATAATGACTGCTGCAGTGCGAATTGAACTGTTGTCAAGAAACAATTTTAGTACTTGGAAAATACAAGTACAGGCACTATTAATAAAAAATGATGCCTGGAAATATGTAAACGGTACAAGTTTAATGCCGAAGTCAGGTTCTGATGTAGAACAGGTACGTTCGTGGGAGAATGGTGATGAAAAAGCTAGGGCAGATTTGATTTTGTCAATGAGTCCGAGTGAGCTAAAGCACATACGTGGGTGCACGACGGCACGAGAGGTATGGCTAAAACTTGAGTCCATTTATGCATCTAAGGGTCCTGCCAGGAAGGCCACCCTTCTGAAACAACTTACGTTGTACAAGATGAGTGAGGGTGATGATATACATGAGCACATGTCAAAATTTTTTGAAGCGGTAGATAAGTTGGGTGATATGGATGTAAACATACACGAAGATTTACTATCGATAATGTTGCTGTATAGTTTACCTTCGAGTTATGAGAATTTCAGATGTGCCATGGAGACGCGAGATGAATTACCGAGAGCAGATGTTCTGAAAATCAAAATTATTGAGGAGGACAGCTCGCGAAAACAATCCAGCTCGAAAAGTATTCAAGGAGCTATGTATACGAAACGTCAACAGGTACAGTTGAGAAAAGAAAATTTTCCAGAAGTACAATCAAGGAAACACATGTTTCGATATAAATGTTATAAATGTCATACATTTGGTCATAAGGCTTCTGAATGTAAAAAGAAGAACAAAACACAAGAGATCCGATGTGCCACAACAGAGGATAATGGGGTAGAATATACCAAAGATAGTTTTAGTGTACTGAAGTATGAGGAGAATGGGGTAGAATATACCGAAGACAGTCTATGTGTACGGAAGTTTAAAAATTCTCGAGACTATTTAGATGTTAATAAACATGATTGGATTTTAGATAGTGGTTGTACATCGCATTTATGTAACGATAAACTTAAGTTTGATAACACTTATACACCGACGAAGGGAAATTTAAATTTAGCCAGCAATATGTATACGAAAATACGAGGCAAAGGTAATATAAGATTTTCGTCATCCAATGATAATAGCACAGGCCAAATTTTATTCCGTAATACTTTATACGTACCCGATCTCAGAAGTAGCTTAGTATCAGTAGCAAAGATAACTGATAATGGTTATGAAGTTACCTTTAAAAGGGATGTAGCTTATGTTACTAATTCTGATGGTGTAGTTAAGTTAACCGCTGATCGTAGAGGTAATCTGTATTATGTGAGGAAAAATAATGTTCAGGCTTTAGCTGCTTTCAGTAAAAATGTCGATTTATGGTCGTGGCATGAGCGATTGGGACATTTGAATACGAAAGATCTTATAAAAACTTTGAAGAAATCTGGCATTGAAGTAAATATGACAGAGATCAATGAATTATATAAGTGTGACATTTGCGCTAGGTCTAAAATGAGTGCGTTACCATTTTACAGAAGCGAGAGACAATGTACCGAGATGCTGAAGATAGTGCATTCCGACGTTGTTGGTCCGATGCGGAACGTTTCCTTGGGAGGTGCGAAATATTTTGTCACTTTTATAGATGATAGTACACGATGGTGTGTAATCTATCTTCTGTCTGCGAAGAGTAAAGTCTTCGAAGCATTTAAACAATATAAGTGCTATGCCGAAAAATTATCAGGTATGAAAATTAAGTACTTACAATCCGATAACGGGGGTGAATACTGTAATCAAGAATTCAACGACTTCTTGAATAACGAAGGTATCCAAAGGAGACTGACAATTGCTCATACACCGCAACAAAACGGGGTTGCTGAGCGGATGAACAGGACGTTGGTTGAGATGGCAAGATGTTTGATGCTATCATCAGGATTACCAATGGGTTTTTGGGCCGAAGCTGTAGTGACAGCATGTCACGTAAGAAATCGTTGTCCGACCAGTAGTCTGGAAGGCAATATTCCTTATGAGAAGTGGCATGGAACTCCTGTCAAACTTGAATATCTTCGTACCTTTGGAGCTAAGGTTTATGTTTTAGATAAGACACCGAGCAAGAATAAGTTTGCAGCTAGATCCAAGCAAGGAATATTCGTTGGATATTCTAGAGAAGCGAAAGGTTACAGAGTATGGATTCCCGATGAAAAAAAGATTGTGATAAGAAAGGATGTTAAATTCTTTGAAGAGAATAGAAAGACTTATGAAGTAGATCCATTTATAGAAGGATGGAGTGAAAGACAAGATGTTAAGACCGAAAAACGCAATATTGTAGAGATAGATTTGATTCCAGTAAACAAGACGAATGAATGCGAGAAAATACATTCAGAAGAAACAGAGTCTAGAGGCGGTCATTCGGGATTGAATGAATGTGAAATAGGACATTCGGGATCGAAGGAATGTGATATAGAATACTCGAGGGAGCATGAATGCGTAGACAGACATTCAGAGCAGAATGAATGTGAAGAAGAAAATTCAGAGAGGTCTGACGGAAGAAAAATACTGAAGAAAGCACCTGGAAGACCGAAATTAGAAAGGACTGGTAAACCAGGCCGACCGAAGAAAACATACAAGATGATTGAGATAGAACCCGAAACAGACTATGATACTGCAGATGACGCAGAAGAGATTGCTGGAGTGGCTGAAATAACGTTAAAGCAGGCTTTATCAAGCAAGGAACGTATTAGTTGGGAAGAGGCAATTCTATCGGAAATTACAAGTTTGATAAAGAACGATACTTGGGATATCGTGCAAAAGCCAAAAGACAGAAAAGTTGTAGGTTGTCGTTACGTTTTAACAGAGAAACTCAACATAGATAAAACTGAGAAGAAGAAGGCTAGACTAGTGGCAAAAGGATTCAGTCAAAGGTATGGCGTCGATTATCATGAAACGTTTGCACCAGTGGCTCGACTTCAAACAGTGCGTTTGTTAATAGCTTTAGCTGCTGAATTAGATATGCATATACATCAACTTGATATTAATACGGCATATTTGAACGGTCTACTGGATGAGGAAGTATATATGAAAGTTCCAGAATTATTAAAAGAAAGTATACATAAGCTTCTGATCCAGGAAGGAGGAGAGACTGTTGTCAGAAAGCGTGCCAGGGTAATGTTAGATAATCTAGAAGCAGGGGGCGATGCATGTCGTTTGAAGAGATCTCTTTATGGACTGAAGCAAGCTGGACGTCAATGGCATTTAAAGCTAGATGAGAAACTTAAGAAAATGCACCTGAAATCATTACTGAACGAGCCATGTATGTATCACACCAGGAGAGAGGATGGTAAACTTCTGATAGTTGTGATATATGTCGATGATATTCTCGTAGCTTCTCAAGACACTTACTGGATACAAAACTTCAAACGGGATTTAAGTGAAGAATTTGAGCTGAAAGATTTTGGACTAGCTAAATACTGTCTAGGAATCGAAATTGAGCGAAAAGAAAATTCGTATATCCTGTCTCAGCGAAAGTATATAAATGATTTATTAAAGAAATTCAATATGGATCAGTGTAATCCTGTTTCAACACCAATGGAAGTCGGATTGCAATTAGAATTTAAAGATGAATGTAGAGAAGAACAGTGGCCGTATCGTGAACTAATAGGAGCCTTGATGTACTTGAGTACAGGTACTAGAACAGACATTGCGCATACTGTTTCCAAGCTGGCGCAATTCACAAGTTGTCCTTCAAAAGTTCATTGGGATTGTGCAAAGAGAGTTCTTCGATACTTGAAGAAAACTGTAGAATTTAGTTTGATCTATTGTAAGACTGGCGAATCCGTGAAAGGATTTTCAGATGCTGATTGGGGTAATTGTCTGATGGACAGATGTTCTTATACTGGTTATAGCTTTATGCTTGGTGGTGCAGCTATTTCGTGGCAATCACAAAAGCAAAGGACTGTTGCGATGTCTTCAACTGAGGCTGAGTATATAAGTATGGCAGAAGCTATGAAAGAGGCCGTATATTTGAAAAGTTTGCTTTCTGAGATCGGACTTAACGATATGTCAAAAATAACATTATATGTTGATAATCGGGGAGCGCTTTGCTTAGCAAACGATCCTGTAGGTCATTCGCGAAGTAAGCATATAGACATTAAATATCATTTCCTACGAAGTATTGTTAAGGAAAAGCGTGTCATCTTAGAGCATTTATCCACAGATATGATGTTAGCCGATGTACTAACTAAGGCATTACCTAATGTTAAACACTACTATTGTGTTAATGGATTAGGATTAAAGTCTGTGTCTTAGATTAGTTGTTATATTTTTATATGTATTTATTTTTCCATACAGTTGTAATGTTTTATGAGTTACATGTATGTAGTTTGAGCAATATTCAAGATTCTGCTCTGCATCAGCAAATTGAGGGGGCGTGTTAGAGATAAAACCTATTTGCGGATGCTGGCTTGAATAGTTTATAAATAGAATGTGTCATTGTATAAAACAAAGTATTAAAATAAAATATATTATATATGGATGTTGAACATTGAACATGTATCAAGTGTAATTTACTGTATTCTCCCAATGTCCTAAAAGAACCTGATATTTTTCTCACAGATTTAAAACGAAATGAGTGTGAAAACGTTTGCGAAATTTAATAATTAGGTGGTGAAAAAATAAGCATACTATACTAAGAAACGATTTTCTTTGGAGTAAGTTATGATTCAATATATGCTTAAAATAGATATGCCTGTAACACTGTACTGTCCTCTTTCTAATTCGTGGTACTTAATGCGTACAAATACGAGGTAAGGATAAAGATAAATGATCCCTGCGGCTCACGAGCAGCCTTTTTTGCTTGCAGCTTCTTTCTTGAACTGAGCCAGTGCAAGGTCCCACTTCAAACGATGCGAGGGGTCTTGAAGCTGGGCGGTATATTTAAAGTGGCTATGGTTTGTACCGACCCTTGTATATCTTTCTCAACACTACGGCCACAATACCAGAGGAATCATGAATACGTTACAAGCACTAGGGCTTTCCCTATGGGGGATATGAGATTTAGGAAAGGGTGGGCGAGACGTAATATTCGAATCTCACTGAAATGCAACAACAAGTCTTCCACATCGGATTACTGTGAGAAACTACTCAAGACGAGTAGCCCCATTTATGACTGGAGAAAAACTATCTACAGTGTAGCTCTACCACTTTTAAAATTATGTTGGTCTTTTATAGCATAAAAACGAGCTAGGAAGTCACCTGACGGTAAGTGATATCCTCCGCCTATTAATGCCCACAATAACAAGAATCATGGATGTGTTGTAGATCGTTGCATAGATGAAAGGGATTGCTAAGGGGAGAAGGAACTTGAGCATCCAAATATCTCATTTTTCGTACGAAACGCCACTGCATGTCGGTTTTTGTATGACAATGACAACAACCCGGTAGAGTCAGGCCAGAAGAGAAGGGTTTCAAACTTTTCACGAATAATACGTAGAAACATACTAGATTACATACGTCATTCATCAAGGTTTTCTACACGATGACCTCATCAACTTCGTTGTAAAGTATGACGAAACTAAAATAACCAGGCGCCTACATTATGTATAAGAAATATGCTTTGTAATGAGTTACTCATTAAGTGTTTTCCTTCACTTAAAGCTTAATATTTTTAGACTTAAGTCTGAGTCATGCGTTTTAAGAACTACATATCATAAAAATAGAATACATGAGTCATCATAGTATACTATTATATGTTAAGGTTACAAAAAAAACATTGCCACGAGTCAATAGTTTTATAAAAAGCCTATTATAAGATTTGTGGATACAAGATGTATTACTTAACCTATACTGTCCCACTGCTGGGCAAAGGGCTCCCGCAACTCCCTCCAACATTCCCTATCCAAGGCTGTTATCGGCCAGTCTTTGTCAAAGTGGCTAAGATCGTCGCGCCACCTCTTTTGGGGTCTGCCTCGTCGCCGTCTACCATCTTCGGGCACCCATTGAGTGACAGTCCTGGTCCACCTTTCCGGATGCATCCGGCTCACGTGACCTGCCCAATCTCATTTTAACAGGGCTGATTTATGCCCTACATCCTTTATTGTAGTTATGGATGCTGCGCTCCATAGCTCTTTGGCAAACCTTGAGCCTGGACTTCTGAAGCTCGGTCAAAGACCACGTTTGAGCTCCATAGATGAGGATGGGTAAGATACACATGTCGAAGAGTTTACGCTTCAGCGAAATTAGAAGGTTGCCCTTCATATAATGTTTTAGAGACCAATAACCCCTCCATGCAATGTCAATTCGACGTTGGATCTCTCGATCTTGGCGGTTCTCAAAGGAGACTATCTGGCCAAGATACGTATAATCGTCGACATACTGCATCTCCCCTCCATCTACCTCAATCCTAGTTCGTGTGCTATTTGTCATGATCTGAGTCTTTGACCGATTCATCGTCAGTCCAACCTTAAGGCTCGCTCTGCTCAGATCTTGGAGCATAACTTGCAATTCTTGAGCTGAAGAGGCAAACAGAACAATATCGTCCGCAAACCGAAGATTTGATAGCTTCCGGCCGTTCACCAAAATACCCCGTGCTGCCCAAGAATCTGACATTGAGATAAAGATGTATATACTATGTTATTCCAACATATAGGCCCTTTTTATGTAATTTATAAATTGAGTTGACAGAAAAAGACAAAAAGAGTGTTTAATAATCAATGCTTAAGTAACGTTTATAAGTACCTAGGCCCATAGTATTTCATCGATACAATAATTATAATACCAGCCCTATACTATATACGTCCCACTTCTGGGCACGAGCATTCACAGCGAATGAGTAGTTAGGCCATAATCCGCCACGTATGTGATGTGTATATTTATGTATTATATAGGTCAAATAATTAAAACGAAAGTGAAATGAAATTTTCATTTGCAACTTGTATGCATGAAATTATACACCTTCGATTAAAAAAGTAAAGAATTTTCTTATTTTTACGTGGCATCTCCATTTATTGCTATTTTACTCATTTCGAGACAAAAATTGTTGATTAAAATTAAATTATTTTCAATGCTAATTTTAATAACACCTTATAGATAATAATAATAATAATAATAATGTTTATTAAGCAAAAGGTGTACAATTTTGCCTTAAAAGGAATACAATCAACTTATAATAACTATCATATTAAATTTATGGCAATATTAAACAGTGGGACCCAAACTAAGCATATGCTTGTATCTTGGGGCCCAGAGTTGCGACTTATACAATGACATGATAATTTTATTGAACTTAACACTTTGGCAAAGAATTAATAAGAGATAAAGTAAAGTAAGGTAAAGCAGGTATAACGGCTTGTTATACGAATGTGTGAGGACGAGTATGCAAGTGTATATAATATGTGTGAGTGAAGTGAGTATGTGTTATGAGTGTGTGAGTGTCTGTGTGTGTGATGATTTAGCCGAATAAAATTCTTTCAGTACCTTCATAAGAGAGGGAGAGCAACCATTTCTTTAAAACTTTCTTACACGAGTATTTTGACAGGGTTACAATATTGCACTGCTTATTAACTTCGTTATAGATGTGAGAATGTAGGTATGAGGGACATCTTCTTGACATGAGGGAAGTAGCACGTGGTAGGGGGATTTTAAAAACGCGTTTTGTGACAAGTGTTTTGTAATCTGGTCTGTGTGTTATTGTTTTGTGGACGTTGAGAGTAGCTTTGAGTATAAATAATTGTCTTACACGAAGTACTGGTAGTTCTTGGTAGAGAAGGTCCGTTGAAAAGTGAAAAGGTTTTTTTAGCATTACTTTAATTATTGCTCTTTGAGCTCGTTCAATATCAATAAATGAGCTTTTTGTAGCACCTCCCCAAACAGAAATACCGTATTGTAAGATTGACTGACAGAGAGCGTGAAATACTGTAGTAAGTGTTGTAAGTGGAGAACAGTCTCGTAATTTTTTCATAACGTAAATCAGTTTCCTAACACGCTCTGAAAGTACTTGAATGTGTGGCGTGAAGGACAAATTTTCATCAATAGTAATGCCCAGGTATCTGATGGATTGTGTTCGGGAAATTATAGGACAGTTGCAAGTAATGTTTGTAGTAAGTCTATAATTATTGCAGGAGTGTAGTTTCAGTGACATGTTATGAGGAGGTCTAGATGCTTTGGTTTTGAAGAACGTGACAAATTGGGTTTTCTTTAAATTTAGAGTAAGCAGGTTTGTATTTTAAGCATCAGCTAATTTTAATAAGTTACACTCTGCAAGAAGGAATACTTGGTCCCAGGTTCTAGAGTGAAATAACAGTGCGGTGTCGTCAGCATAAGATATAATTTGTGTGTTAGGAAGTGCTAAATTGAGAATGTCGTTAATGTAAAGTGTAAACAGTGTAGGACCAAGTATGCTTCCCTGCGGGACTCCAAAGGAGATGGGCAGAAGCTCACTAAAGTAATCATTAACTTTGACGAACTGCTTGCGATTAGACAAATAACTTTTAAACCACTCCAGAGGCGTTCCCCTAATACCAGCAAATTCTAGTTTTTTTAAAAGTAAAATGGTTGACACCGTGTCAAAAGCTTTGGCTAAATCTATAAAGACCGCCAAAGCACGTTCCCCGTTTTCAATTTGGGAATTTACTGAATTGATAAGAACAGTGGCTGCATCCTCTGTCGACTTAAATGCTAATGATAAAATGCTAATGATGCCATTATAATATCACGGATGTAAATTCAATCTACAATGGATAGCGTAGTGTCTATCGGATATATAAAGATATGTCGAAATGGAGAAACACTTTTTTGTAGAGTATAATGTAGCTTCAAACCGGATCATAGGTGACGTCATGACGTGATATTGGCATAATATTTGAGTCAATCAAATTTACTATTCTCGCGGAGCCACAAAATATCTATTACAATAAAACAAATACATAATGTGAACTTTGAAACTGGGAAAACTCCGCTATAAACGTTGAATTTGCATTAATAACTTGTTACTAAGGCATCATTTGATATTCTGCTTAGAAAGCGTAATATTATTTCACGCAATTATGGAATCATTTACATCATTTGATCGTGTCATGCGTTGATAAGCTTTGCTAATATTCTTGTTGCTAATAGCGATTATTATACTCGTATACAACGCTTACGCTTGTATCTCTGGAGGGGTAGCCAGAGGTGCCACAAGTACACCCACCGTAGCCGAGCTTATTTCCGTCCCATGATGTGATAGGTAGCAGCCTATCAGTCACAAATTCCAATCCCGGACAACCCATATATTGCGATTCATCTAATAGGAAACTCAAACATAAATTGTAATTGTCCGACATATTTGACCGGGACAGATCCTCAGCTGTTTTTCAGCCTTAGAGAGTCTGATAGATAGGTCATAAAAATTTAATATTTTTTTCTAGGAAAAAAATACTACGATGAAAACCGATGATAAATTCGAAATAGCCAAAACACGAAAACTATAAACAAATGCATCTTATCGGTCACAACCAACACTATATGGTCTTTAAAATATTCTCAAGGGTCCTGAAACCCGTTGAAATATTAATTTTACTTTCAACACTTGGTGAAAAAGGACATAAATTTTGTTTCGTTTTTTAAATTTATAAATTATAGTTTAAAATTAAAACATTTTATAAATACGCACTCACACCTGTAATCCCTGAAGGGGTAGGCAGAGGTGTAACCAGTACACCCATATTTCGCGTAACTCCGTCCTACGATGTGGTAGGGGGCGAGCTTATCGCCATACCGGGCACAAATTCCAGACCCCGGGCTAATACTGAGCATTTCGTAATAGAAAAACCCAATACCACTTTAACCGTCTCGGGGATCGAACCTGAGACCTCAGCCTTATCCTCAATCGTAACGCGTATCTACGCATTACAACTGCGCCACCGAGGCAGTCATTTTATAAAACATAAAACATTTTATAGATAAATTAATATTAGTAAATAATAAATGACTGTTGGGTAGTCACACACATAGTCTTGACCCCACATTAGGTCAACCTGTATCGTGGGTATCAGAAACTACGAGGGACTTGGTCCCACAACACCCAGACCCAAAACAGACATTTGTTGATCAAACGAACTCTTTTCGAACGAACGAACATTTGTCTCTGTGCGGGAATCGAATCCACGGCCTTCGCAGCCGGCTACTCGCCCACTGCGCCACACAGGCTGCATATAGACGCTAGTAGAGTTTAATAATACCAGCCCTGTATTTTATTCTTTCCACTTCTGGGAACGAGCCTCTTCTATTGAATAAGAGGAGTTAGCTCTGAGGCTATGCTGGCCTATTGTTTGATGTCAAATTTCCCATACATACATTTTAAAAAATATGGCGATATTATCACCTAAGCAGTTTTCCTCACGATGTTACCTTCATCGTAAAATAAACCGATAATAATTAACAATGAATACAGACGTAAAATGGCAAGAGGTGCATGTTCTTGGGTCTAGTTTCGAGCCCGCACTCGTTACTTTTGTTTCGGCAGTCCGTGCCACTGCCTCAGAATAAGATGTCAATATTATTTAATAACCATTTATCTATCTTTGGGTTAAACAGTCATGGATAAAATCAAGAAACCCAATATACGTAGGCACTTGGAAAAATATGCCTATTTTCATCCATTTCGTGCAATAGTAGTATCGCGAAATCACAGTACAGTATTGCGGTTTAAGAAATGCGCTTCGACAATTTTAGTTTATCTTTATAAACACGAAGGCACACTGAAGATGATCCAATATGGAGCATAATATTGATTATGTACTTATTTTTCTCTTGACTGATTGACCATACTTGGATATCTTTTTGTATAACGTGTAAATACGATGATGTTAAATGATAGAGCCACGTTATAGACACTTGAAAGGGCCGGCTCGTCCGGGCTAAGAGTATTACGTTCGTCAGTAGCATTTACAATAATTACGTACTTCCTGCAAAAGTGGTAATTATTAATCTGGCTGTACCATCACTTCTGTTGTATGTTGTGGAACAAATGAAATTAATTAATGTGCCGTCACATCGTCAATGTGACATCGAAATAATTTTAGCAGAAGCACCAGACCGTCTTACTAACTAGTGTAAATTGGCTCTATCAGTTTTAGATGGATATTTTTTTATACGAGTAGCATAGGCCGGCAAACGTGCATGTGGGTCACCTGATAGTAAGTGATCTCCACCGCGCATGTACGCTCACAATACCAAAATAACTATGGGTGTGTTGCCGATCTTAAAGGAAAGGGATTATTTAGGGATTGGGAAGGGGAGGGGGTTTGGGCCTCCGGATATCTCACTCACCGTACGAAACACCGTAGTTCTCGTTCAGAAACACCTCGCCATTACTATTTTAAGCTCAACAACAAAACTTAAAACCTGACCTCATAAAATAACCCTCAAAAGACCAAATTAGCGGTAATTTTAGAGGTATTTTTGGAATCGATACCAGTCCGCTGAAATTCCACCGATTCAAAAATACCTCTAGAAATGAATGTTATTTTTGACTGATCAATGTTATTTTTTGAAGTTGGTTTTTAAATTATGTTTAAACTCATTTTATTTTACTATTTTTAGTGGCAGATACAGCTATGGCATGTAAATTCCAAGAGAAAAACACCGTCGCGACGAGTATGCTGTTGTCCTTTGAGTTTGTTTACAACGTACTCCGTGATCAGATCTTAGTCGAATTTCCATGGGCTAAAAACGATTTTTTTTAATTAAATTGGTCCACTATTGGCGGAGAAAACGATAGACATATATCAAAAAAACACAAAAAAATCGCCGAGATGAGAATATCTTTTTTTTTATTGGTTTACAAATCTAGATTAGATTTTAAATTATAATTATTGTATACACACATATACAACACAATATGGGAAAATATACGAATAACAATGTGTTACAATGGGCGGTCTTATCGCTTATAGCGATCTCTTCCAGACAACATCTAAGGCGACGATGTTGATGATCCACGTCACATTATTGCACTTATGTCATATTTCTCATAACTAAGTATAGGTAGGAGTAATTTTTGTCACTTCCATATAGCGTTTGATCACAAAAGTACAGTGGCTCGAAACAATAGAGACGTAACGATAACTGCTGACCTTGTCCATAAACGTGTTGAACAAAACGACATATTTATCGCAATTTAAATATATTGCTCATTATGTTTCATATTAAAATAACAGAAGTCTTTGACAGTGTTATAGATACAAGAGAACCGTCTATTTGGTAATTCTTCACGATTTATCTTCTGAATCGATTATTAAAATGTACTAGAGGTATAATTTCATATTTGAAAAAAGAGATATGGTGTATATTTTGTTTCGTAAAAATATGTTTCTCAAACATAGCAATTAACTTCAGAATATAAGTAAGTAGAGTCATGTACAAGTCAACAAGTTTTTTTAGCGTATAAAGAGCATTATTTGGTAAATGCGTGTATACCTATCAGAACCATTTATATCTTGTGTTCCAGCTAAATAAATCCCCCAAAGATTACAATATTATATATTATTCTGCATTGACGCTATGTTGAGTAAAATCTCTACAATTATAACCGATAAACAAATACCTAAATTAAATAAACAGGGGCTGGGTCAAGGGGACAATTGTTTACAAAAACCGTTTGCAAGGCAAAACGAATCTAGTTACAATATAAACAGAGTCAAACATTTAATTAGCAAGCGAATATTGACTCTTATTCTAGATTACTGAAGCCAAATGAGAAAATTATTTGAAAATTCAAAATAATCATAAATTGTGTTGCGGTTAAAAGCAATTCAACTGTGGTAAATCTATAATTTGTTAAACGCATACTCTTTTGGCACGTGAACAAACGGAATATTACTCACTGTTCAGTGTTAATAATAGTTTGAAAAATTGATTCTATACAACTAATTAATCATAAAGTTTTATGACTCAATCCTTCAATCACATTGAGTACAATACACCTTAGTTCTATAGTAGGCAACACAAAGAAGAATTTAGTACATTGTCAATTTTAACAAATCATGTATGCTTTAGTTATTTGCGAAAACTCAACGGGAGCGGTACACACATCCACCACCAGATATGCTAGTTATCATATGTTTACATACGTCAAAATTACGTCAGGCATGCTCTGTGAGTACAGTAAATATCGGGTAGGTTATTTTCTCATAAAAAAGATATAATGATAATTTTACCAGTTTAAAAAATAATAATCAGTTTCTCTCAGTGGTCTCTATGGTTTGCCTCTGGTGTACAAATAAAACTGAAATTCTTATATCAAGTGTCAACACGTCTATTAAAATAATAACGCATTATAGTATTTAGATAGTATGTTTTTTATGATAACCACATATGTAAATTACACCAGTTTACAACATTTTCCGTACCTAGTCGTTCTTTTTCATTATTATATTTCAATAAGTTAAAAACTTCAAAATTTGATTTCTAAATCATTGCCTTTGTTGTTTTCCGTTAAAATGCTTACTCTTTTTCCCCCTACTGCATCATCAGATCTTCTTAAACCAAATTTATATGGTACCATTCTCGAAGAAAATCCTATTGAATAACGAGAAAAAACATTCTAATCGGTCATATAACAGTCATATATCGGTCAATAATATAAACATATAATACATAAAATATATATATATATATATATATATACAGTATTACAATAATATTTAAAAAATACATATTATACATGATATTTTTTATAAATGTGACACCCACATCATTAACCACATGACACTTATTTGTTTCATTAAATATACTATGTTGCGACAAGGTTCACTTTAGTATACATGACTTTAGCATGATGTAGGATGCATCCGTGAAACCGACATATAGTGGAGGAACTTTTAGAGATCAGAAGCATACTTTATTAAATTCATACATTATCATATCATCTTTATCGAATTAAGACTACTGTTTCGTAGTCTATTGAAAACCCTAAAGACAATCCGCTCGTTGACTGGGTTAGAGTTAACGTCGTCAGTGCGATTTGTACTAACTTGCTTAATATGTGCATTATCACACACAACACTTCACGATGCACGAGTATAATAGCTCTTAATTGCTGTAATAGTTTTTGGTCACGACCTTCGTGTGCATTTAGAATTTGATACTGCAGTCATTATTCCGTTTTATTTTTTTATTATTAACAGCCTCCGCGACGTAGCAGGTGAGTAGCCGGCTACGAAGCGAGAGGCCGTTGGTTAGATTCCCGCACCGAGACAAATGTTTGTGTGATCCACGAATATTGCGGGTGTTGTTGGACCGGAAGTTTCTCGTAGTTCCTGATATCTACGATACAAGTTGACCTAGTATAGGGTCAGGACTACATGTGTGACTGTTGAGTATATTTATTACTATTATTCCTCTGATAAACGAGACCAACTGGTGATTGATTGATGGTAAACGTCATGCCTGCCCATAAAGAGAAGCAACACTACTCAGATCTTTGAATATCAACTGTACTGCTCCCCGAGAAACAAGAGGTTAGGTCTCACAATGCCAAGTAATTACACTGGTTTCAATGTCCTTCAAACCGAAACACAACAGTGATTACAATGCTGCTTGACAGAAATAGACATGGCGGTGTTACATATCTAGCTGGCCTCTAGCATACGATGGACTTACCACCTATTAAAGTGAGATTACTACTAATATAAAATATTTTTTCCGTACATCAGGATGTTAATGAGAGTATCTTCCAATAATGTAATTGTAATTGCCATAATAAATAGTTTAAACATACTTTGCTTTTTCAAATGTGATTTGTATTGTGTGTTAAACTTCAGTTAAAAATTGCCCTGTTTGCTAGCTCTAATTTGGCTAAAATATACTCTGGATATTAATCATAGCACGCTTAAATAACGCAAATATTTTCTTATTCAATACATTCTGCGCATCGGTTATAGTTTGGCAGCCCATCATATTTTCATAACTCTGGTAGAATGTGGGCGTTTGCTTTCCTATATTACGTTCACAGAACCAATTGTTCGCATTTGCGGACATTTCAACAAAGACTGCTTTTATTTAGAAAATTACAGTGATTATCATATGGAACATTGAGATTAAATTATTGTTACCACGCATAGCATGATAAGCATGATTAATGTATAGCACGTGATATGTGATCCGAACAGTAAATTCTTGAAGTGTTTATAAAAAACACATGTTTTTAAGCAATTAGGCTCGCGCTAAACTACTATGTATTAAACGCCAACCGTGTTCTATTTCTCAGTGTTTAAATTTTTCCGATACATACTTGTAAATACACACTCATACCTATATTCCATAGGGGTAGGTAGCTGCTAGTGAGATATTTCCCGATACAATAATTAGCAACAGAATATCGCCGGCGTCTAATACGTCGTCATGTGGCGTAAGCGTATCGCTATAGTTTATATTGCCCTATTAAGCTTGTATGGTGAAATACAAACCTAAAAAGCTGACACATTATGTATAGAATAGGCACACATAAACATTCGTTTTAAATAATATGTTGCTATTAATGGCTATCCTGATCGCATAATGCATCATTATTTCCTACATCTTTTATATATAACCTCTGAAGGATTAATCATAAACTATTCTAAAAGATGCGCTTAAAAGATTCCATTAAAACAGCGATTATAATTAAAATATACTTACATCACACAGCTCCAATTATTATACCTCAGTAAAACTGAAGTGTGAACACAATGAAACTTGTTACGTACACTCAAACGCTTTGATTTTACATTTTGATACGCAGTTAAAACAAGTTGAGTTCTAGATTTCACGACAACAATCCTTTTATTTGGAAAATATCTATAATTAGTATTATACTGTTCGTACTTCGAATTAGTACTGGTGGAGTGGTCACCGTCGCGGTAATTTAACTACTAATACAACTATAACTAATTGTATTACAATGGTAAATATTAAAACAACTTGTCAATCAACGTCCGTTTCTTCAGATATTCTTCATGGTCCATGTTATTTTAAAACGATCTAATGGTTTCTGCGTGTGATGAAAATGATTTATTTTGTTAATATTGGCCCTAACGCACACTTTATTGTGAAGTGATTCACGTCGCTAAGATGATGCAAAGCGACCTTAAATAAATATATAAAAAACAACGGAAAACAATGTTTTTTAAGGTTACTAGACTCCAATCATCTGTCTTTATATCGCTTCGCAAAACATACTACGTTAAAAGTTGTTTCTCATGACGTAAATCTTAATACAATATTGATTAAGGGTTTTTACCGCACCTTTTAACTTTGAAAATTGCTCATCTTGATAATTTAATATGAAAAACAATTGTCATGATTTATTGTTTTGCAACGTTAATTCACAAATTATATTAGATTTTAGAAAAAAATCTTAACGCTGTATTACGGCACTCTTCAGCTTTGTTATACGGAATTACTAGACATGTTCAGTATTTGTTTTCATATTACTGAAGTTACACTGCAAACGTAAACAAATTAATTTCATATACATAATCTAGAAAGTTGTATGTAGTTAATTTTGAATTGAACATAAATATGCCAAGCTTGTACTCGAAAATACTGTGTGCTAGAGCCTAGAGTCAATAAACATGATCTCGGCTAAAGACCGCGATTAAATAAACGGAATCTGGATAGGGCAACATGAATAAAAAAAGAGGTGAACTCTTGCGAATCATGTTTTAGGAAATAAAGCATAACAATTTTTATTTAGTATTTTACAAGAACTAAAATGTGATCAGGTAAGACTAATTAAGTATAGAGCACTGGTTAGACATTTAAGCAAAAACAAAACTCTTCTCCTTCTTTTTTTTTAATAACCAAATAGACAGCCGAGCAGGCGGCCCACCTGATGGTAAGTGGTTACTGCCGCCCATGGACCTCAACAATGCCAGCACAGCCAAGCCGCTGGCTACCTACCACCTGCCTTTATTCCACTCACAGTGGGGTCGGCGCAACATAATTTTTAACACATGTTACAGAAAGATTTGGCCTGTAATTTTTACGACCAGCCGCCTGTCTGACATCAACCCATTTGGGGAGAGCAAATTCCAAACTTTGTTATAAGAATATTATACTTTTAATCCCTGATAAAAAAATATTTATAAAATTGACACTTTTATCTGTCTGTGGACGTGTGTGTCTGTGGCATCATAGTGCCTAAACAATAGGAGGATTTAAATGCATTTTTTATGTGAAGTTGGTGTTATAAAGACTGTTCTTAACTATGTTTGAAAATCTGATCAACTGATTGAAAGTTGCCGATGCTTTTCTAATTGACATCGGGGCTTTTTAACGGTTAGGTTAATTCTTTGCTAGGATTAGTTTAAGTTTTTACTATATTGAATACATTTTCAATATATGCACTAAGTTTTCTTTTCTTTGGTCTGCCTTCTCGCACCATAGATTTTTCAGTATTTGGTATTAAACGGGGCGACCCGCCGCGCCGTCTAACCAGCCCCAACAACTCGCAACGGAAACAAAGTCTCGCCATTGCCTCGTCCGTTAATCAGCAGAGTGTACCAAGCAGGTGAGGTTGGCCTGGGCTTTGGTTGGTGGAAGATAATAATTGCACTATCAATTGGAATAATAGATTCATTATCATCAATTAGTGGCAATTTAGTTCTATGCATATACGAGTACATATGCTACCCAATTAAGTTAGAAAAAACGAAGCAGTCAATAATAAATCATAAGTTTATTGAACTTATAACAGCAAATTTTGGAACAAAATCTTTATTTTCATAGTCGATTTTAGGCTACATAGATAGCTATTTCATAGATATTTGAGTAATTGCATCATATTCATATGCACTTGACCCTTTGAATGATTATGATAGCATTATATTTGTTTAGTGAAAAGATAATAGTATATAATACTATTTATTTGTAGAAACTTCCACTTTTTGTAGTACGAATGTTGATTATTTCTCACATAAACACATAACCAAAGAAGAACTAATAAACAGTTCAACGAATTGTTTAAATAAACAAACTAAAGGTAAAACAACTAACACAAGTATTCGAGATTCTCACACAAAACGAGTATAAGGTAACACTGTAATTGATGTTGGCAAAGCAAACGCTTCAAAGGCAATAACCATCAAACTCGTGATTCAAACTCCAATATTGTTTCCTGATAAAAGGATATTTCAATGCAAGGAAGAGCAATTGTAATATCGATTGATAAGGCCACTAGAGGAGATTCGCGATACGACTACCAATTAATTAGGAACTACAATGCATACAATACATATATATATATATATATGTATTTGGGTAAGCAGCGATAGCTCAGTTTGAATGGTACGGATTGTCGAGACAAAAGTCGCATTTTAGAAACCAGCTTCAAGAGCATGCACTTCTGACTTTTCTAATTTACGTGTGTATTAATTATTAATCATCGGTTACTTTAACGGCGAAAAATCGTAAAGACAGTGAAGAGAAGTTCTCTATAAGAATTTTTAAGGTATGTGAACTCTGTAAACCGCATTAGGCCAACGTGGTGGACTAAAGCCATTCATTCATTCAGCCATGACCACTCTTATTCAATAGAAGAGGAGGCCCGTGCTCGGCAGCGGTAGGTGTATAATACAGGGCAAGTTTTTTTTCTTTTAATGTATACAATCAAATAAGATATTTATGTATGTAGTGGTAATGTTTCGAATGAAATAAAACAAGTTCAAGTTTTAACGTAGACAAAAGTATCAGTCATAGACCAGACGAAATAAACGGTTAAGTGGCGAAACTACCAAACCGATGAAATCGTTAAGTCATATTAAAACCGGTACCTCTAAGTTTTTGTATGTGATCCAAACTTCTCGGAAAATGCCGTTGAATTGAGAAGGTTGATGTATTTATATACCACAGGTTCAGACAATGAACACGACTAGCGGGTGTAAAGGTGATTTTTATAATGTAAATGATTTTATGACATCATTTATTTACTTTTAAATATCATTAGGAATGTGAATAGCTCCAATTCAATGCCGAAAAACGCTAATGGAATTACGAGTCATTTTAATTTTAATGCATGTCTATCTAAGAAAAATAATCTTGTTACCATGTAGCATAAAAAATATTTTTATGCTCATACTTAGAAATGCACATACTTTGACAGCCTCCGTGGGGCAGTGGGCGAGTAGCCGACTATGAAACGCGAGTGTGATCCCCGCACTGAGACAAATATTTTTCTGATCCACAAATATTTGTTTCAAGTCTTGGTGTTGTGAGACTGAAAGTCTCTCTTAATTTTTGATACCTACGACACAAGATAATCGTATCTTACTGTGGAGTCTGGGCTATGTGTGTGGCTGTTGGGTGTTATTTATTTATTTTATAGTTATTTGTAATTAAAAGCGATACCTATTATACCTACATATTATATAGATTTAAATGTTATCTCATGGTTTGTTATCCTTTCTGATAATTCTAATAAATATCATTGAGATAATTTACTTCCATCAATGACAACTTTACACAAAGATACGCAACTGTATAAAAACAGTTTATCAAAAAATTAAAAGAGATATAAAACGACGTAATGTAATTTACATTTTTCTATAGTAGGTAGAATAATGAAAACAAACATAAGGTCCTGGCGCCACGTTTATAATATAATAATGATAAATATAATATAAAATGTAATTAAATATACCATATCTACTGTACGTCCCTCTGCCACAACGGGCACGGGCCTCATCTACAAATGAGAGGAGTTAGACCCAGGAATCATATAGAATTATATCAGCCTCTGTGGCGCAGGGGGTGAGTAGCTGACTATGAAACAAGAGGCCGTGGGTTCAATTCCCGCACCGAGACAATGTTTGTGTGATTGCAGATATTGTTAAAAATCCCTCGTAGTTCCTGTTTCACACAACAGGTTCCCCTAGTGTGGGTCAGGACTGTGACTGCTTGGTGTATTTATCTACTACTTCAATTTTAAACAGCTGGTTCAAGCTATATACGCATTGTTGTGTGATTATTTCAACATAGGTAGAATATTTATTATTATGACGACAATATTACCACAGTGCGAACCAATTAAAATAATTTAAAGAGAACACTAGTAATAACGGGTTCACACGTGTCGATTTTATATAATCAACTGCTAAATCAAATGCAATTTGAACTGTTTGAACAGACTTTCAATCGAATTGGTCAACAAAAACCATACACCTTCTGTTGATTCAAGTCATTTGATCGACTAAAAATTGAACCGTGTGATCCCGCTATAATGGCCAATGCACAAAATAAAATAATAAAACACTCACCTTCATATATGGACCTATCATAAAGAATTTTTATTAAACGTTTCGCGAAATAAAATTTCACGAAACAAATTAAAACACAAAAGTCTAATTTATAAAGTTTCACAGCAAAATATTATCACAGAATTTTTTGAACGCGAATGTGGCACTATAAACATGCGGTTCGCGACCTCAGTTCAATTTCACAATAATTTAGCACATGTTCCGCTTAATTCAGAACGAATCGACAATCTTTATGTAAAAAAGTTAATTTTATTTCTTTTTAGGCATATTTTAATTTTTAACGACTAGTAATGGCTGGAAAGGAACTTAATGTTTTGAATTTAGAACGAACGTTTTCAAATTCGCGGCGGGAAATATATTGAATGATATGGCGCGCGCGACGCGAATGTCTACCGTGCGTTGTCCGTGCGGTGACTGGCTGAACGCTGCTAAATCCTACACTTGTATATTCGCGACGTTAAAAAATAAATACGAGGAGGTGTGATGATGGAAGGCCGGGGGACGTTTCGCATGAACTGTTATCTAACTGACGTATCCAATACACGCTACGGGTTTAATCAAATGGCGCCATCGACTAGTCCATTCCTTTCACAATTAATTCTTCAAAAACCTTCTTGGAATTCTGAGACATAATGTATATATTTACACTGAGCGCCAGAACGCGGCCAACATTTGTGTATTACGAATCGAAATAACAATTCATCAATATTATTTCTAGTTAAATGTAGACTAGTTCAGCTAATATAATTAAACGGAATAATGATTAATACCTAGGTACCCATAATTTATAATTTTAAATATAGGTGAATATTTATAAATGTTGATTAAATAAATAAAATACATGTAAATCTACAACTCTCTCTGCAAACGATGCCAACCGTTGATGCATACACGGTAAATGTTCTAGTTAGGGACTAAAATTAAATTGATATTATTATTACCTACATGCAAAGACTTTAATGTATACTACTAGACAAGCTGCGCAGTACATAGGAATTGTACCATTAAGTTGCGGTCAATTGACTGTAACTCAATATTACCATCTCGCTTACTCTTAACTAGAACCCCTAGAACCCCTAGCGTGCTCTGACTGTGAGCTGTCAAGGTACCGCGTTATATGACGCAATTTTTCTTCTTAACAGCTTGTCTAGTAGTATACATTACCTAAGTCTTTGCCTACATGTTATAAATTGTTTTGGCTCGACCAGTTCTTACCACTATCTGACGGACATTAACAAAAAAGCGACGTAAAGACATAGGCATGCTGTAGCATTTCGTACGATGAGTGAGATGTCCGGAGGCCTAAATCCCCCACCCCTTCCCAATCTCTTAATTATACCTTTCCTTTAAGGTCAGAAATACATCCATGATTCTTCTGGTATTGTGGGCGTTAATGGGCGGTGGGGATCACTAACCATCAGGTGATTCACTTGCCAGCCTATGCTATATAAAAAAATACATACATAATATCACGTCTGTATACCCGAAGATGTAGGCAGAGGTGCAACTGGTGCACCGAAGGTTCACTGAGCTTATTTTCGACTCTTATAATGATAGGGTGCGAGCCAATCGCTATACCGGGCACTAATTCCAATCCCAGGGAACTCATGTTTATTTATAGAATCGATAACCTGAATACTTTGCCTGACCTGAGAATCGAACTCAGAACTTCAATGTTTTCGCATACTATATGTAAGCCTTTGTTATGTTTTACTTGATTGAATGACGAGACAAGCAGATCGCTCGACTGATGGAAAGCCCCACGCTTGCCCAAAAACAGAAGCAACACACAAAACTTTGACTGCATGACATTGGGCTGCACTCGCCATCCCGAGACTTAAGTTCTTAAGTCTCATAATGCCCGGTAATTTTACTGACTATACTGTCCTTCAACTGTACTTACTGTACTACGAGACTATCCCGCCCACACACCCGCCACTGTAACTCCTGTGCACCAGGATCGACAGTGGCATGCATTTTTGTTGACACCGAGCAGTGAAGCTCGGCGAGTCTCTGGAAATGCCAAATTGTCTTTGTCCCGCAACGAACTTAATCAAATAGAAAATTAAGGAGGAGTTGGAAATAATAATTGTCTACTTCCCTCCATAGCAAAGCGGTAGACAAAATAATGAACTAAGGAGGCATTAACCTCAGGCACAAGGACACTTACAACTGGAGAAGCCAGATGTAAAGCACCACGGATGTCATTAAGTGGATCCTATCACGCGAGCTGTCAAACTTGATTCCAATAATAGGTATGGCAAAAACGCCGAAAAGCACGGAAGTTATTCCTAGTTTCCACAAGATCCATATAGTATACAACTCCAGATGTTATTTGCATACTGTCTAACATAATGTTGCGCTCTTGTTGCCAGAGACCACACTCCCAAAAATATGATGTGCGGATTGTTCGTACCGGCAATTAGGTGTAGAACATGGGCACGTAGGCGAATCAACCAACCTAAATGAGAACAGTTTAAACTTAAAGTTGCCGTGGCCCGTAAGAAATTGTGAAACACAATGATCTACTTCCAGCCAAGTTTTTGTAAGACGATCGCGAACCGACGGAAACTTGCTGTACTGTACTTACACTCTGCTGCTTGGCGGTAGAAAAAGATAAAGTTGTGGTATCCACCCAGATGGCCTCTCGCGTAAGAGTGACTACTACCTAGTACCACTAGAGTCGAGTCTAGACACGATTCTAGGTATATAGGATAAAGGTCTAGGTCTAGAGAAGACCTATGAGAAGATTTTTGTTTTTATAACTTGAATGACGAGACGAGCAGGTCGCTCGCCTGATGGTAAGCGCCACGCCTGCTCATAAACAGAATCAACGCCACACAGAATTTTAAATAACAAAGCACTACATGACACTGGACTGCGCTCATCACCCCGAGACATAAGGTGTTAAGTCTCATAATGCCCAGTAATTAAACTGGCTTCAATGTCCTTCAAACCGGAACACAACAGTGCTTACACACTGTTGCTTGGCGGCAGAAATAGACAAAGCGGTGGTACCAACCCAGCCGGACTCTCGCATACGAGGGACCTACCACCTTGTAAATAAATATTTTACATTTAATTATAATATGATTTGCGTCATTAAAGTCTCAAAGTAAACATTAATAATTTATCAGACACAATACAACATAATATACATAATTATCACGTTTACAGTATTTGCAAAGGCATATATCAAAATGGTGATATCCTTAAATTGGCTGTCACATGCGGTTAAAATTTATTCGAATATTGACAAATCAGCCCTTAAGCAAACATCAGTTGTGTAATTGTGTTCAATGAATTCAAAGTATACTGCTAGACCGACTGTGCGGTACATAGAACTACCATCTAACTTAGTCTTAATTAGATTCCCTCTCCCGCTCTATGTCTGTCAGCTGCCAATCTCCTGCGTTATGTGGCGCAATTTTACTCATAAACAGCCCTTCTAGTAGTAGTATACATTGAATTATTTGGTTGTATTGTGTAGATGCATGATACGATAAAGTGGTATTTATCATCAGACAAAGGTGCATACATGTAAATAGTACATATGGGGGACAAAGCAGAGATTTTTACAATGACTTTTCTTTTGTTCTTATACAATTACTCACACTCTCTGTTACTGCCAAATAATCTATTTATTACTAAACAGGAAATTTTCCTCATTTAACGTCAACGATTGTTCCAATAGTACATACGCACTCACGCCTGTAATCCCCGAAGAGGTAGGCAGAGGTGTAACCAGTACACCCACATTTCGCCGAGCGTATCTCCGTCCCATGATATGATAAGGGGCGAGCCTATCGCCATACCGGGCACAAATTCCAGACTCCGGGGTGATACTGAACTCTTCGTAATAGAAAAACCCAATATCACTTTTACCCGACCCGGGGATCGAACCCGAGACCTTAGCGTCAGCCTTAGTCGTAACGCGTACGCATTACAACTGCGCCACCGAGGCAGTTGTGTGTTCCAGTAGTAGCCTACATATATAATGCAGCTGACGCTGTCTTTTATTAACATGACATTAACATGACAAAGAAGAGCAGTTTTTGTGGAAGATTATTGCGAAATGAAGTCATTTTCTATTAGGTAGAGTCACGCTGTAATTAGTTTGTCTACTGTATGAATGAGCCGGGTCTATCAGGCTTGTTTTTTTTGCTGCGTGGTAAATCCATCTTATGGATACCCTCTCATGGGAATGGAGGGATGGCTATGTCGTGCTCACCAGCCTCCTTACCTAGTTCACTACTGATTGATTGCTAGATCGGGACCTTAAACAATTCCTACAACGGTGTACCGACTAAAAACCCCGCAGTGGCGCTAGTAGCGTGATTCCGGGGGATCCTGTACCACCCCTGCGCTCTGCCTCTGTGGCCCTTCTCCTTATGGGCTTGGAAGACCCGTCATAGTCAGAACACTCTTGACGTCTGCGGCAGCGCAAGTAAACGTAGGACGAGCCGGCCGGGATGACGACTGACCAGCGTCTCCCGCCCTATATATTATAGCATTTGGAAAATCTCATCACGGTATCCCCTGTCGTAAGACGCGACTAATAGAGGCCATCAGAGGTCACAAGTGTGATGCTGGGGGCTGTCATCCCACTTTGTACTGTCACGTTTAGTACCTACATGGTGCGACCTCGAGATGAACGGTAGCACGGTCAGTTGACCTCGTTGCTGCTGTTGACGCCGAAAGTGTCCTTTGGTCCGTCTCACATTAAGAGACGGACTGCTAGGCGGCATTTTGCAGGGACGGTTTCGGCAGAAGTCGGGGCGATTTTCGCCTCGGGAACCAGGGCCGTCCCTAATGCGCTGAACAGGTTTTTGGTTTATTTTACCGGTGTAGAGTGTAAATAGTGTTAGGTACTCTGTCCAGCGGTCGTTGTTTCTTCCATCTTACCCGGCTTGACGCTGGGTCGTAAGACTGGTGAGTCCAATATAATTGTCCTGCTTTCCCCCATGGTAGGATGGTAGCGATAAAGTGTTTTTTCATCGTGGTAGAGCAAAACGTACACGGAAATTTCCTTCAGGGTTGAATATGAAATGAATAAACTACATAAACATAGCTAAGAACCATTTCGATTCTTTTAAACAAATAAAAAGCATTCAAATAGGTCCATTAGTTTCGTTACCCGCGAAAAAACGCTATAGGTAAATTGTAACTTATAACAAAGTATCGTTCAGAAATTAATATAGCACAAAATAATGGCAGATTATTACAAAATTTTATTGTTTCACACCTACGTACAATCCGGGTTTGAAAATATTTAGACAAGTTGCTTATTTACAACTCATCGAGCAGGATAAAACAAAAATATACTAAAATAAATTAACTCCAAGACGAATTTATGTCATTAGGGTGGTTTTTGGCACCATAATTTTATATTAGTGTTATGTAATATAAAAAGATTTCCCGTACCGGGAATCGAACCCGAGCCTCCTGGGTGAAAGCCAGGTATCCTAGCCACTAGACCATACGGGATTGTGATGGTAGAGCTGATTTTGTAGTACATTTGAAAACATAGAATAAAGATAATTATTTTAATAAATACTGTGTAAATATAAGAATTATTAAAAATACAAATAATTTAAAGTAAGTATGGTCAGTTAGTAGATAGTATATTTTTTGGTTTTGTATAAAATGTATTACATACTCTGTTAAATCAGTGGTAAATGCCATCTGTCGATAATATTAAAAACTAATACTAAAGGCATAGCTGCAACACTTAATACTCTGGCGCCATCTTGCATCTGTTGGATGAAACTTCTTTTAGATACATTTATTTCAGTTTGAGAAGTGTTTAATAGGTGGCGCAATGTTACGCACGGCGCATCATACCTTGAAGTATCGTAGGAGATGATTATGGGAAATTGTTAATGCCAAACGTACCCCTGAGACCAAATCATATTGAAGATGATACTTAACAAAAATAATATGGAAAACAAGATCGCAAATCACAACGAAATTTGATTGCCGTAAATCATTTATTATATATTAAAAAAACATGTTTATCCGTACTTACTTACAATAGAGTTAAGAAGATATAAGGCTTTGATTTGATACGTAAAGAAGCATTCTGGTTAAGTTTACGCAAAAACTTTATAAGGTCAACCCGAGGTTTTTGCATAGAACATCATACTTAACAATTAATTAAACGTATCAACCGCGTACATACGCGGAAGATCCTTAGCGACACGACATAAATTTGTACCCATTACCAAGTAGCACGTTTTAATGTCACGTATACTGTATTAATGTGTGAGTGTGTTTATTATCTAAACACAACAATTGACATGGAAAACAGCGTGAATCCTCCTTTAGTGGCGCCACTAGTTCTACCGTAATAGAGCGAAATTTTTTATGGAAATTCTCTTTAGGAAGCTTAGCTTATGCACTTAGCTTACACGATATAATTTTGTCAATTCGTTTTGTCGTGCAAGATTAGTTTTATCTGGTTCTTTCTATATGTCTAGCGGAGCTAACATGGTTACATAGAATACTCGACTCGTTATGTCAAAAGTAGAGATGAAGTAGAGAAAATAGTACTTTTTAACACTTTGTGGTATTTTGTCTTTGAACCCTAACATAACGACTTAATTTTATCAAATAGGTCCATTTATTGAGGCGGTATGAAGCATGCCACAGACAGATACACTCTCACGCGCGCGAACTATACACACACGCATTAGCAAATGCACATTCACACGAACATGTACATACAAAAGATTCAAACCACTACTACTACTAGACTAGGTGGTAGTCTTGTATTCGAGAGGCCAGCTGTGTAATAACCACCGCTTTGTTTATTTCTGCCACCAAACAGCAGTGTGTAGGCACTGAAGCCAGTGAAATCGCTGGGCATTATGAGACTCTACGTCTTGTCTCGCGGTGACGAGCGCAGTCAATTGCCATGTAGTACTTCATTATACCCAGTTCTGATTGGTGCTGCTTCTGTTTGTCGGCAATCCTGATGCTTACCATCATGAGAGCCACCTAAATAAAATAAAACTTATAACACCCCTTTTTGTCGGGGGTTAAAAACGGCACCCGCAAAGTTCCTGATTTGAGGCTATTGGTACCCATGGTACGTCAGTTTTCTATGAGGAGTGGTTGGTATCAGTTGTCGAGTTATTACCTGATCGAGCCAGGCCATTCGTGCTGTAGACAAAACTGTCTACAACATGGCTCTACCACTGACAATCTGACCTTATCCACAAGGACGAAATCGAAATAATCTCAAATTATTATTATTAGTCAAATGCTTTCTAATTACAAGTAATTGAAGCTGTATCCACTTGAGATCGCCAATGAACGAATCATATAATAATATTTTTTTGTTGTTATAATGCAAGCCCTATAATTTCTACTCAAAGGGGTTGACGTCAGGCAGGCGGCCGGCCGTAAAAACTACAAGGCAATTTTTTCTGTACCATGTTGTAAAAAGCATTTTGCGCCGACCCTAATGCGATTAGGATAAGGGCAGGTGGAAGAAGAAGAATGCTAGCCATATAATTTACATGACCCACTGCTGGGCACAGGCCTCCTCTATTAAATTGAGGGGTAAGGCGTTAGTCTACCACGCTGGCCTAATGCGAGTTGGCAGACTTCACATACCTTTAAAATCCTTATGAAGAATTTTTCAAGTATTTAGATTTCCTCACGATGTATCCTTTAGCGTTATGTATAGTAATAATAAATTTAATTAATACACGTAACTAAGAAAAATCAAAGTATATGCTCTTGGGGCTGGTTTCTAAACTATGACTTTGGTCTCCACAGTCCGGACCACTTCCCGCTGACTTATTGTTGTTTATTACACATCGGAAATTGAAAAATGTAGTCGATAAATAAAACTGCTAATATTCAGTAATCATTTCTGAATGAAATTGTTACATTTATTTCATTTATTGATACTTTTAGATTCGATGTCAGTCTTTATAACAAATTTAATGTAGAGCGGAAATTTTAGTGTGCGTACTTAATTATTTACCAAAATACCAGTGTATTGTGTATAACAATTCATTTTAATGTGTTGGTGAACGTTCATCATTTTCGAAGGGCATAAAGCTATCTCTATGTCTTTGTTGCATACATTCATACACACTCACGCCTGTACACCCCGAAGAGGTAGGCAGAGGTGTAACTAGTACACCCAAATATCGCCGAGCTTACTTCCGTCCTGTAATGTGTTAGGGGGCGAGTCTATCGCCATACCGGCCATAATTCCAGACTCCGGGCTGATACCAAAACTTTAATGATAGAAAAATCCAATATAACTTTACCCAACGCAGTCGTACCGCGTCCGCATTACAACATAATTATTTTGTATTGTGGGCGTACATGGGCGGTGGAGATCGCTTACCATCAGGTGACCCACTTGCTCGTTTGCCGGCCTATAATATAAATATAAAAAAAAAAAAACTGCGCCACCAAGGCAGGAAAGTACTGTATTTACACATATTTTTATCCTTTCATTCAGATTTCATGGAAAACGTTAAAAATAGCACGGCACAGTTCTGATTACTCATTACAAAGATTCATTTTTATTCAGTCGTTAGTTCTGCCAGAAAGTATTTAGTACCTATACATAACTTAATTTTGAGCGGCATTTCACACCCTGAGCTAAGATAACGTCGCTAACGCAGCTACGTAGACTTACGTAACTGCGTAGCACCAAACTCTGCAAGCAAATAAATATTGGGGTTCACTCAAGAACATTACTACCAGTCGACGGTAGACTTTCAAACGATGAAAAGAGTCAGAGAACACTTAGATTAGCTAGGTTAAGCTAGTCACATAGTATACGTAGTTCAGTCAGGTATATAATATAGTTCGAGATTGTACATTAAAGTACGAAAAAACTGTGTAGTTACGTGGGCTAAGCTAAGCTGAGTTAGCTTACCTCACGACCTTACCTTACCTCAAAGAAATTATACACTTTCCACATAACCAGATGTTGCTACACTCATTACTCATTAAAATATAAATCTAGTTACAATTGATTCATTACGCTGTCTTTTAAATCTAATATATAAAATTCTCGTGTCACAATGTTTGTTCCCATACTCCTCCGAAACGGCTCGACCGATTTTTATGAAATTTTATATGCATATTCAGTAGGTCTGAGAATCGGCTACTATATATTTTTCATCCCCCTAAATGTTAAGGGTGATCCCATAAATTTAGATTTTTATTTTTTAGACAATTCTTTGCTTTTATTTTTTATGATACAGCATTAAAAAATACATACAACCCTAAATTTTCACCCTTCTACGATCAACCCTTATTTTTTTTGTCAAGCGCGTTTCTCACCGGGGGCTCCCACTAGGCTACTTTAATCCTGGAAATAGGCCTTTACGCGGGCGGAGCCGCGGGCAACGGCTAGTGTAATATAATATTGTTTCAAATTCGTTCTCAGAAATGATAAGCAATGTGAATCATACAACAATTCACTGAATCATGTTACTTCCTTAACATGTTCTTCTGTTATATTTAATTTCTTATTTCTTTTCATATTTCATGACGTCTATTTTGCCATAAAAGTGCCGTGTGTCTCATCTAAAAGCCATTATCTAAAGAGATTCTTAAAACACATTTGTCTAAATCTAAACAGCCTCCGTGGTGCAGCAGGCGAGTAGTCAGGTTCAACTCCCAATCATAATTTCCGATGGTGTCGACCAGAAATCGGAGCGTAGACGTAGATAAAACTTGTGGATGAAGACGCTTAAAAACAGCGGACTGAAACTAAGGTCAGGACCAACTTCAGCTGTCAGCTCATCAACGCTAGTTTCGGACAATTTTTTACTGAAGCCGAAACAGACGCCAAAATCAGAATTTTGACCGAAACTGCAACTTAGGTCTGTCACTAACTTTTTTTACGTCTCGTTTGAGGAAATAAAGAGCATAAAGTCAATGGAACATCGACACAGTAAACTTTACGTGCGTGGTACAAATAAACGCTGGAAAATATATAGATTGCTCCCATCAAAAGTACACACGTAACACGGTAGTACAAACTACAATTAACTAAATTAGTACAAACTATACCCTACGGATAACATAAAATAGACTATTGTTTCAGTAGCACTTAACGAATTTCAATCTGCATCGAATATTTGGAGTAGAGCAGAAGTAGCGAACCATTTGTTATTCACGTGCATGTTTTTTGAAGCTCCACTTTGTGTCGCTATCTCACTGTCTGTGATCCGATCTCTCTTTCATTCGTGAAGGACAAGGAACAGGACAACAAATTATATATGCTACTTTAATAGAAAGATCTAATAATCCCGTATCAACACAAAAAAAAAAACATTTTTGTTATTTAATGTGTGTATTATTTGTTAATTATCGCTTGCTTTAACGATAAAGGAAATATCGTGAGGAAACCGCATATCTGAGAAGTTCTCGATATTCGAAGGTATTTTGAAGGTACGAGTATGTGAAGTCTGCCAACCCGCATTAGGCTATTGTGGACTAAGACCTCACAACTCTCACTTAATAGACGAGACTCGTGCCCAGCAGTGGAGCGTGTTGTATAGGGCTAGATTTAAAATAAATTTAATAAGAAACATAATCGTCTGCGTCTAATATGCCGTATTTTGGCGCGAACCATAATTCCATCTTTATTGCAATACCCGTGCGTCATGTGCACCGATGGTTCGTTATACCTGTAGCAAATAGTCTGTTATTAATCCGTCAGTGTGACCTAAATAACGTTTCTCATATTGCGCCTACTCATAGTTTCATGAATACCATTGTGCCCAAACAAGGTGCTACTATTGCCATGCCAATATTATTTCTCTTGAACAACCGGATCATTGTATCCCGTATGTAAATGAGATTATGTGTAGGTCTATTTGTTATTAAAACACCGTACTACGAATGGTTGAGCCACGCTGAGCCATGCTGTAGACGAAACTGTCTACAGCATGAATGGGCCGGCTCGACCAGGTCGTTACCACTATCTAACAGAAAACGTACGTAAAGTAGCGGTTTGCTGCTGCGTTTCGTACGATGAGTGAGATATCCTGAGGCCCAAATACCCCTCAGCTTCCTAATCCCGCTAATTACCGCTATCCTTTTAGCTCAACAACACGCGCATAATTGTTCTGGTACTATGGGTGAACATGGGTGGTAGAGACCACTTACCATCAGGTGACACACTTGTTCGTTTGCCAGCGTATGCTATATTAAAAAAAACATTTACACAAAGATAAGGATATTTAGTGAGGAACACGGCCTGATTATAGACTTATAGAGTTCATATACAGAGAGGGATAAAGGATATTCAAATTCACTCTACATTAGGCGCCGAAATCGACCATGTTTTTTTACTGCTTAACCAAAAAGTTGGGACTAAAAATGATGGTAAAACTGAAATGTCTCATGTAAACTACATCTTTACTGACTGTCTGGATAAACACGAGTTGGTGGCCGCTAATACGTGGCTCCTAGATTTATGTCAACACGATAGGTTCATCATAACGTGCATCATGTTCAATAGATTCAGACAATAAAAAAGGAATTGTGTTGTTTTTCATGAATTACTAATTGTAAAATAAATTAATTGACATATTATGAAACCATTGTTAAAGTACTATGGAAGTTACATACGCACTCACGCCTGTAGTCCCCGAAGAGATAGAGGTGTAACCAGTACACTAACATTTCGCCTAGTTTACTTACGTCCCATGATGTGATAGGTGGCGACAAGCAGAAAGAAAGAAAGAAAGTTGAATACTTACCAAATCAGGCAATTAATAAAATATGACACGTTCAAATGTACCAAAGTCACACTAGTATACAGGAAGATTTTTCTACTGTCTTTTACCGTAAATAAGTGGTAAAATCTTATTCTAACATTGTGATCAAGACTTAAATTTAGTTAAGTACTAGCTTTGCTCGCGGCTCCGCCCGCGTGAACGGCCTTTTCCGGGATAAAAAGTAACCTATGTAGTCCTAAGTAGCCTAATCCAGGTCTTGGTCTGGCTGCGTACCAAATTTCATCTAAAACTGTTCAGCCGTTAATGCGTGATTGACTAACAAACATTCAAATTCACGAACTCACAAACTTTCACATTTATAATAGTAGTAAGATGTTAATTATTTACTACTACATAATATATTAAAAACTCTATGGTAGAGCTAACCTTGTTTTATTGAAACTTAGCCGTTTATTTACTGTTTATGAACGTCTATAGTGAACGTCTAAATATTTTAATACAGCTTTATGACTGCTATCATGAATGAACTACATGCATTATATTTTAAATTGTCTTATAATATGATAGAGCACATACGAGTACTATACATTTAAAAGTATACATTTATAGTTACACTTTAAACATAACATTCACATGGTAGGGCCCTCGTATGGTAGGGTTGGGGTAATTACTACCGCTTTGTCTATTTCTGCCGTTAATTACCAGTATTTAAACACTGTTGTATTTCAGTTTGAAGTACAATGACGCTAGTGAAATTACTGGGCATCATCAGACTTAACTTCTTTGATAGACTCCGTGGCGCAGCGGGCGAGTATCCGACTGCGAAGTCAGAGACCGTGGGTTCCTTTCCCGCACCGAGACAAATGTTTATGTGATCTACAAATATTTGTTACGGGTCTGTGTGTTATGTGACCGCAAGTCCTTCGTAGTTCCTGATACCCATAATACAGGTTAACTTAATTTGGGGTCAGGACTATGTATGTGACTTTTGGGTTTATAAGAAAAAACTTAATGTTTCGGGGTAACTCACGCAGCACAGTGCTATACAGTACTTTGTAATTCAAAGATTTGGCGGGCGTTGCTATTGTTAATGGGTAGGCGTGGTGCTTACCACAAGTCGAGTGACCAGCTCCTCATTCAGTCAAATAATAAAATAACTCATTTATGAAACCGTCTTTACCATCGTTGACGGTTACATCGAATAATGAATCAGAGGATGTAAGTTGTACTTATATTATGTTATTAAACCGGTTTTGAAGAAAGTGAACAAACGTCGCTTGCAAAATTATCACATTTTTACACAAGCTCACTCGAAATACCAACCGAGTTTAACATATCAATTGTTAGCGTCTATATAGATCGTCTGGAACCCTTTGCGTCCCTTGTCGGCCTGTCGGACCCTCCGTCTGGCTTGGGGCGAGTTTTATAACCTTGACTTGCGCTATACAACAAACATAACTATACTCAGTTGCAGTCTTGTAAATACTTTGCTGAGTATTATTATTTCATAAGTGTAAGGGTTGTATTGTTTTATTTACGTGTTGGAGTGACGTATTGCAGAGTGCGATCACGCGCGAGCCGCAGCTTGATCGGAGGCGGCACTCGCAGCGGCCGAGGTGCTCCGGCGTCAGTTTGATCGCTCGCGTCGTCCGCGCCACACGCCAGCGCCACACCGCCGCGCACCACGATGCTAGCCCTGGTGCTCCTTGCCGCCGTCGCCGCCGCGGCCGCACAGAACGATACCTCACCGCTGCAGACACCAACGCCGCGCCGCGAACAGTTTCGCGTCATATACGAATGGAACGCCATAGATTTCGAATGGGCCTCCCCGGAAGATCGCGAGGCCTACCTCAATACGAGCCGATACATACCCCAAAACGTCCTAATATCTGGAATAAACTTTTACGGCGAAAACCTATTTTTGACGATGCCGAGGATGCTGGACGGAGTGCCGGCCACCCTTGCCACGATACCGGTGCAGCAGAGCGACACAGCGCCCAAGCTTCGACCGTTCCCTAGTTGGAGCGACAACGCCATCGGTAACTGTTCTGCCCTGCAGTTCGTACAAAATGTGGAGATTGATAAGAATGGAATAATGTGGATCCTGGACAACGGCCGTGTCGGCACACTCACGCAGAATCCTGACCCAAAGTGTCCACCGTCTATTGTCCTCATCGACCTCAAGTCCGGCAATAATGAAATAGAACGCATACCCTTCCCGCCTGACACCCTCAATTCCAATACCACTTATCTGAACGATCTTGTGGTAGATAACAGGGATGGTGATTATGCTTATATTACCGATAACAGTGCTGTAGATCCAGGCATCATAGTGTTCCGTCGAAGTGACAAGAAATCGTGGAAACTACGCGATACGATGAGTATGAAGTCTGTCCCAGATGCGACAGTTTTCCGCGTCAACGGCACCACAGTCAATCTTCCTGTGAACATCGACGGCATTGCTCTTGGACCACAATATTTGACCGAAGACGACCAAGTTGATAGGAAAGTTTATTATTGTCCGCTCTCCAGTTATCATTTGTATTCTATAAGCGCTTCGGTTTTACGTAACGAATCTCTCGCCCAAAACGGTGACGGAGTTTTGCGGCCGTACATTACAGATCTCGGAACAAAAGCCTCGCAGACTGACGGAATGAAAATGGACTCGAACGGTGTGCTCTACTTCGGTCTGATAGGTAACTCGATCATCGCCGAATGGAACTCAACCGTAGACTTCCACGTCGGCCAACGAACAATCGCGCGTGATCCTAACTACATTCAATGGGTGGATCGTTTCACTTTTGACGACAAAGGCAACGTGTACGCTGTTATAAATAGACTGTACAACTTCGTGAAGAACCAAGTATCCGTAAACGAAGTTAACTACAGAATCCTCAAGTCACACACAGGTTCGAAGAGCTACATATTCGGCGAGGAGGTGACGCCGCCATCGCCGCACCACGGCGCCGCAGCCGCCCCCGTCGCGACCGTCGGCATGTCGTTGGTGCTGCTCGCGCTCGCTCACCTGCTCGCTTAGTCTCGAAGTTTCTCGGTCGCGGTCCTCCCTCAACCTTGACCCTGAAACCAGTGTTCATTTAGCGACGCCCGGACTGATGCGTAACATTACCAAAAATTATAAGTTACCTTGACCTGACGGTCGCTCCAGTGATAAAGCGCGTGTAGATAGAGTTTGTATATTGCATTGACTTAGAACATAGGTATAGAATAACTTAAAGCGATTATGGGCCGACCTTTCCGCATGGGGGTCACGATACGTCGAAGACGAGTCAAGTCGGGTGTACCCAACGAAAGGTCGGGGACGTGTTGCCAAATGCCACCAGTCAGCTCAATAGTAAACATTCCATGTTATACCATAAGACGAAGGTGAATCTCCGCATGATATTTATTGATATAACTTTGTAACTAATATTAACAATGGATTGTAATGTAATAAACATACTTCGTTTCTCTGACGTCAGTACAGTAAAACGTACAGAGACGTGAGTGGTTTTTCAAAATATTTTATTTGTGTTAATTACACATTAGATACTAAGCTATATAATATACATACATATTTTAACTATAATATAGTATGTTTGTTGTGTGGACGAAATTGAGTGTGTCTTGAATAAACGTGTTTACCATATTATATTGTTTGTAATTTTAATTTGCACTTTAAGAGCCAGATCGTGCTTGAAACATTAAGCTAAAGAGTACTAATGGACACCTGTTTTATCAACAATACTGATGATACGCCTGTTATCTATTGACATAAAGAAAAACAATGAAAAAAACTTGTAAAACAAATAATATACATAACTAAATACAAAGCTACTCATTCGTATTTACACATAAAACTAATTGCAATATAATGTGCCTTGATAGCCATTACACAACACTTACTCACTCATTATAAAATTAAATAAATTAATAAAAATAAGTAAATCATTAAGTAAACATATTTTAAAATAAAATAAGTATTTTCTTTTATTATTAGCTTGAGCGACGGAACCGGAACACACACTTACACACTGCTGTTTGGCAGCAGTAATAGACAAAGCGGTGGTACCAACCCAGACGGCCACGCGCATACGAGGGACCTACCACATTGTAAATAAGTATCACTGTTGTCTAAATAATGACAAATGTTATTAACACAGATGGTAATAATACCTAAACTCATATGAATGTAGGAATAGGTAACACAGAATATAAGTTGTATTCCTTGTAAAAGGTAACCTCTACAGCATTAACATTACAAGTTTTAAATGTTATCACGGGTTTAAGTGATTTAGGGCCGGCTATTCGGGAACCCTAACATAAAGATTTGGATCGCTGATAAATTGTTTACAAATTTTTCCTTTTGTTCCGTACAACTGACTCATTATTAAATAATGATAAACGTTAAACGAACTAATGTAAATCTACACATATTGACTAAGACAACTTTTCATACTCGTACTACTAATGCAAATAGGTAATCTACACTAATATTATAAAAAGAAAAGATTTGTATTTTTGTATGTAACGAATAAACTTAAAAACTACTGGACCGATTTCAAAAATTCTTTTGCCGTTAGTAAGCAACATTATCACTGAGTAACATACTACTTTTTATTCCGGAAAAGGCCGTTCACGCGGGCGGAGCCGCGAGCAAAGGCTAATCATTAATAAGTGTGTGCTAATATGATTTTTATTTTTGTTTATCATAACTTCCATATACATTTTACTGCTTGGTTTGAAAATTAAAATGCTAATGAGTTTCTTATGTAACCTTATCAACAACTAATAAATAATTGCTAATTTTAATAGGTGGTAGATCCCTTGTACGTGAGCCGTTGTCTGGGTTGGAACCACCGCTTTGTCTATTTCTACCGCCAAGCAGCAGTGTGTAAGCACTGTTGTGTTCCGGTTTGAAGGACATTGAAGCCAGTGAAATTACTGGGCATTATGAGACTTAACATCTTATGTCTCGGGGTGACGAGCGCAGTGCTTTGTAATTCAAAGTTCTGTATGGTGTTGCTTCTGCTTATGTGTTTATGAGCAGGCGTGGCGCTTACAATCAGGCGAGCGACCTGCTCGTTTCGTCACTGATACTAACAAAAAAAAAAACCACCACGTTGGCTTAACGCGGGTTGGCAGACTTCACATACCTTCAAACCTTATGGAGAAATTCTCAGGTATGCAGGTTTCCTCTCGATGTATCCTTTACAATTAAAGCAAGCGATAATGAACAATAAATACAATCCTTACTTATAAAAGTCAAAGCGCCTGGTTCCGAACTTTTTTTTTTTGGCGGTTAAAAAGCAAAATAATCTTATCAACGTAGGTACGGTTACATAAAACCGGTTTATACAAATAGTGTTTATACAAGTCTTGTCTAACAGAGCTTACGCGAATTCAAAGTAAGTAGGTACCTATGCATCATCCGTCGTGTTTTTGCACTTAACACAAAAGAAGGTCAGTCAGTGCAGCTAGCTGTAACCTCACTTGATAAAGGAAAAGAACAAAATATACTAAATATGACACTGGTTAAAAAACCTATCCTATTATTATATATTCAAGCAAAATTATATATTTCATTAATACAATGATGAGTAATAAAATAAAATAATAAGTAGGTAATATAAAATAGCTCACTGGGGAGTGGTACGAACTGACGACACTTAAGTCGCAGGTTACACAGAGGATACACCTCTAACTTTTCTAAGTTATGTGTGTATTCATTGTTAATTATCGCTTGCTTTGACAACCGACGTAAAGTAGCTGCGTTTCGTACGGTGAGTGAGATATCCGGAGACCAAAATCCCCTACCCTTCCCAATTCCTTTCCTTAAGGTCGACAACGCGCCCATGACTCTTTTGGTATTGTGGGCGTACATGGGCGGTGGAGATTACTTACCATCAGGTCACGCACTTGCTAGTTGGCCGGCCTATGCATTAAAAGAAAAACAAAAGGCAGGCCAGCATATTTCAGCCGACCTACGAAAAATGTATCGTCTGTCGTTGGTTGATATTCTTAAATGCAGGACAATTCCCGTCAGGTGTATCGTAATCACTTTCCCGAGCCAGAATAAAAGGAAAATGATATATATAATGACTTCAATCTAAACCGGTTGCGCGGTAGAAATTACAATACTAAGTTACGGTCAATTGACCGTCACTCAATATTACCATCTCGCTTACTCTTTAACTCTATAGAACGCCTCTCCCGTTCCCTGTCTGTCAGCTGTCAAACTACCGCGTTATGTGGCGCAATTTCACTTCTAAATAGCCCGTCTAGAAGTATACATTGAAGTCTTTGTATTCATATGAATAGTGTGTTTTCGTTGTGACCAACTGTTGAGGTTTCCTTTATTTTGAGAGTCTATATTAAATAGAGGCGACATACAATATTACGAGAGACCGAGAGGTCGCACGTCCAGTGCTTGTAACAAATAAATACTTAGTTATTTTCCACAAGACTACTTTTTATTTGTAATGCAGAGAGCCGTAACAAATAGTGCCCTTGATTTTTTTCTGTAAATAGAAGATTCAATAACATTTATCAGCATAATTTCTAGTTTGTTTGGTATCGAAACTTCACATATCCTTTTTACTGTATTCATAAGTGAATAAGTTATTATCTGTTCTTATATTTGTTTAACCAATCTTTTGAGCACAAACAATAATCGTGTCATAATTATATACACCCAACGGTCACACACATTGTCCTGACCCGTGGGTCACAAATAGACCGAAACTGAATCGTGGGTATCAATAACTTAAAGTTCCTCAATATCGAGAGCTAAATCAAATATTTGTGCATACCTACAGGATAACACAAACATTTGCTTCGGTGCGGCGATCAAACCCGTAGCCTCTCTTTTCACCGCCAACTACTCGCCCACTGCGCCATGAAAACTCAAGTCAAAAGTCATTATAATTGTGCCCGGTATGGCAATAGGTTCGCCCCCTATCATATCATGGGACGGAGATACGCTCGGTGAAATGTGGGTGTACTGATTACACCTCCGCCTACCCCTTCGGGGATTACAGGCGCGAGTGCGTATTTATGTGACGATTATATTATTATAACCCGATTCAACAGAACTATACAATCTTCTACGAAATCAGAAACGCTTTTTTTGCACGCATTACTGCAAATCAATTCGTCATTGACAGCTCTTCGTGATATTGATGATCAGTGGTAATTAGCATCAAGCTAGCGATTCAAGAGCGACCTGACGTATGTCACATGCAAACTGGTTTTAGTCGATGCGGAACTATAGCCTATTTTCACTTATAATTTTTTGTTCCTTTCTCATTAGAGGAGATATGTAGAAAGTTCAATGAAAGTTTGTTATGATTTCTAAAGGATTACTTGTAGCGTAGTATGTTTATTTGTAGCAAGTTATAACTTAACATAATAACTATTATTTTTTAGCATAGGCCGCCTAACGAGCAAGTGAGTCACCTGATGGTAAGTGATCTCTATCGAACATTTAAGCCCACAATACCAGAAGAATCATGGGCAAGTGGCCAACCTTAAAAGGAATAATTAAGGGCTTGGGAAGGGGAGGTAGATTTGGCCTCCGGATACTCACTCTCACTCACTGCACGAAACGCAGCAAGCTTCTTTACGTCGGTTTTCTGCAAGACAGTGGTACCGACCCGATCGATTCGTGCTATAGATACAACTGGCTACAGCGTGGCTCTACCACTCAATTTATGAATTAAGGAGTGTAAGTAGGCCACCAACATTAAGGCCCTAAGCCAGGCTAATGCCAAGGTCCGCCTTTTCGTATCATAGATTTGACGGTATTAATATTATATCAGGCGACCCCCCCGTCTGACCCCCACAACCCGCAACGGGAAGTGCAGCATGGCCTCATCCGTAAATCAGCAGAGTGTACAACGTGCAGGTGAGGTTGGCTTCTAGCCACTGCTCGTTAACCAATTCGCCATATACTAGACGGAGACTATAGCTTAATAACCCTGAATTTGAGGCTAAGTATAAATTATGCATGCAAAGCATGGTTATAAAGCCTGTAAATATATAAAACTTAAGAAAATTACAATAGCGTCTAGTAACGTAAGCTATAAAAAGTAATGTTATAAACAGCTCAGCTGCGACTAAAAAAAGATATATGCAAAATACCGCCTCAATTCACGTCCACTTAAAAAACGTTTGTTCAATTTTCCCGCTACTTATGTAGAATTTACAAGTAGTTTAGAATAATGTGGTGCATTTCCTCGTCCCTTCTAGGTCAGTAATGCACCGACATAGGAAGCTTGTCAAGGCGTTTTCCTACTACAAACGCGACACTTCTTCCGACAACCTTCGTACACTCTGACCTAATTATTCATACACCAAATATGTAAAATAATCGTCTGTACAACGCAAATAATACATTTTTATTATTTTTATATGACGGGTTTTTTATTGTAAGCAACTTCTCCGAATTTTTGGTAAGCGAACATTCATTTGAATAATTCTAACAATTATTACAATTATGTTGTTACAAAGATCTTGGAAGTGAATCATTATTATACATAATTTTGCTCATCTTTGCTATGTATGCCTGAGTTTCTAAATTATTTAGACATAATTCTATATATCTAATTCAATAGTAATAGGCACATATACATAGCAATACGTCCAAAGATGAACTCAAATATCTATAAGAGTTCATAACCATATTATTATGTACAATAGTTAAAATCTAAACTTATAATGTTACAGCTAGTTAACATCATTATGATCTTTAAAGAAAGATATTGATATTTAACAACAACATGAAATGGACACCATATATAAGCTTTACAAAGCAAGTTCGGATGCAACATATTTTAATAATATAATCTTCTTGTTAAATTATATAAGAGTAACCTTATTATGAAGCGGTTATAATAATAATAATAATAGCCTTTATTAACAATCTTATATGTTACATTTCATCTTATAACTACTTACTATACTACTAATATTAAACATGGTTTTTTATGAAAGCAACGTAATTAAATGTTATTATTTGTATTAGACACCGGTGTCGTTATTGTCTTGCTCTTTGGCATAGGCCTCCCCAAGTGTTCTCCACAACGATCTATCCTTTGCTATCCTCATCCAGCATGGTCCTGCTACCTTCTTAATGTCATCCTCCCATCTTCGATGCTGCCTGCCTTTACTTCTCTTTTTATATCTAGGGCACCATTCCGTCACTTCGTTCGTCCACTTTTCTATCTTAGTTCTTGTTAGGTGTCCTGCCCATTTCCATTTCAGTTGTTTGGTTTGGTATTTTATATCTATAATCTTGGTTTGTTTTCTGATTGTTTTTAACCTAGTTTTGTCTTTTGATTTGATGTTGAGTATGCTTCTTTCCATTCGGTGTTGACAAGTTTCTAGTGATTTGATATTTTTCTTTGTACAACTCCATGTCTGACATCCGTAAGTCATGCTTGGTAGAATACATGTATTAAATATTTTCTTCTTCCTTTCTATTGGTATATCCGACTTTTTCATTACGTCTTTTAGAGCCCAGTATCTCTTCCATCCTATGTTTATTCTATTTTGAATTTCATTTGTTGTGATGTCTTTTGGAGATATTATTTGGCCTAAGTATGTATATTCGTTTACATACCTCAGTTCAGCAGCATTTTCGGGTTTTATGGAAGTTTTGACGTAATTTGTCATTAGCTTTGTTTTATTGGTATTTATTAATAGTCCTACCTTTTCGCTTTCGTTTATCAGTTGTTCAATCATAACCTCCAGAGTGTTTGGATCACCACATATTAATATAAGATCATCGGCGAATCTTAGATGGTTTAGTAATACTCCATTAACATTTATACCATATTCTTTCCATTCCAGTTGTCGAAATATATGAAGCGGTTATATCATGTTGCAAATAAAATAAGAAACATAAAACCTTTCCCAATCAAAAACTTATGTGCGTATGTTTATGTCGATGATATAAAAAACTTAAGGAATATTTCATCGGTAACGTAACAGATTTTTATGCAATCAGTATTTCTGGTCAATTTATTGTGTTATAAAATTACTTTGACTTGAACTAAATTACCACAACTTCTGTAAATGGAGATTTGTCGTAAAATAAATCGTGAATAAATAAACGTGCAGCGCCTGTGAATGAATACTCTTTAACCAAATGAAGTAAGTAATTTAACGTGTTCAATAAACTTTTTGATTCTTTGCTTAAGATAAGCTTGCAAAGTAACGAATATTTTAACACCATGCTAAAATTAAATTATAAGTTATTTACTAAGTTTGGTTTCTTAAGCTTTATTTTGTAAAAAATGCAATAAAATAGATTCAATATAGCAATTATGCTAGATTTAAATATGCTTTTATACCTATAATAAAAATTAAGTTGATGGTTATAGTTATAATATTTATATGGAATGAAAACAAAGTGTATTTTCCAGCACATCACGTCTTCGTCGTGCGTAGGCGTTTATTTGTGCATTACTCGTGTAATAACTTGTTTTCATTCCGAGTCATTCACGATACATAAGGATGGTAGCTGTAATGTGTATATTTAATGTATTAGTTTAGATAGGGCACGGTGCTTTGTTCTGGTCTAGACATTTGGTGTTGCAAAAATATTAATCAACTTCCTTGTTGACTGCCTCGGTGGCGCAGTTGTAATGCCTACGCGTTACGATTGCGGCCAACGCTGAGGTCTCGGGTTCGATCCCCGGGTCGAGTAAAGTGGTATTGGGTTTTTCCATTACGAAATGCTCAATCAATATCAGCCCGGAGTCTGGAATTTGTGCCCGGTATGGCGATAGGCTCGCCCCCTATCACATAAGGGACGGAGATACGCTCGGCGAAATGTGGGTGTACTGGTTACACCTCTGCCTACCCCTTCGGGGTTTACAGGCGTGAGTGCGTATTTATTTACTTCCTTGTTCTTCGAGCAGACGATGCAACAGCTTTATATGACTACATAAATGTTACAGTAGTATTTAAGTTGATCGGCAATCAATTTGACGTCAATTATAGGTAATTCTCTTTTTGTACAACCACTCACCAAATGGCTCGTAGAGGGTACGGGATAATCCACAGTTTCGTAGTCGCTTAGGAGTAACAGTTTTCTACCGAATAAATGAGTTCAACGACATCAACATTTTCATTTAGATCCTTACCAAATAAAAACTTCACAATAAGAATTATACTTTGCAGTATATTATTATTATTAACAATACATTTGTGTGGGATTATTTTTATTACCTTAATAAATCATGATGAATGGATTAACAACTTCAATCAAGGTTGTATGAGCCGTGTTTTTACACCAATCAAATCAATTGTCAAACCATAACAAACCACAGCTTACCTAAATAAATATAATACTATTTAGCATTTGAAAACAATACCATACCATGACATCATGCTTAACATCTCTGAACACAAAGTAACAGGTTTATCATTTGCTAGGTACTATTAAAATAATAAAAACAATACTTTATCAATGCTACTTATACAGGGTTAAATGTAAATAGCTATAATCCGTTAGTTTCATACTGTATCCATAAATCACTTGTTACATCTATCTACACTTAATATTATAAATGCGAATGTGTGTTTGTTGATCTATCGTTTCATACAGTGACGTAGCAACGGATCGGCATGATGTATAGAAATATTTTAGAAACTAGGAAGTCACATAGGCTACTTTTTCCTAGAATATTTCTGGAAGAAACGACTTCCACCGGGCAGAGCCGGGAACAAAATCTAAAAGATTTATTATTTTTTTTATAATCATAAAAAACGCGGCCTTCCTAATCGTGAGATTCCAGATTAGATTCGGTTGGGCGTTATTTTTGATATTTATATGGCGATAGAACATTAATATCTTGGACAACAACTTCTGTTTGAGATCGAGTAAGGATGGAGCTAGACTATTTTGATGATATGGCATGAGAATATGCGGATGTAAGCACTACAACTCTGACTACCCGTATGAAGATGCATCTTCATCAGAAGCGACGTCGAAGTTTAATCAAAATATTAATATAAATGCAATTTAGGATTTCTTGAGCCGGTTATTTACAAGTATCTTTACCTTATATCCATAAGAAGACGGTTGAAGGTGAACTTCGATTTAAGATTGCCATCTTTGGTGACTTGATTTGGTCATTTATTGAATTAATATACGAAAAAATACCCGTAGTGTGCTTGTAATGATAACTTCTGAAGTTATACAATAGGTTTTCTCTTGATATGTATATATCTATCTCAAATCATTCTTCTTCTTTTTTTTTTATTTTTTTTTCTCCATAATACATAAATATAGATAATAATATACAAAATTACGTGAATCTTGCACCAAAATATCCACAACATGCATCCACAAGACGATTAGAGTTTATGGAATTTATGGGTTTTGGCTTCGTAGTTAGGTATAGTTAAAATACGCGTGCCAGCGTGAGGCGACCGCGAACCATTGACGTTAAAATATTTAACTACAGCATTACGAAAGGTGGTCTACATAAATCAATAATCAACAGCTTCTCATCTCATTTAAATCCAGGAATTCCACACCACAAGCTCGTATTGGTCTCCGTACGTCTAAATAAATTCTTGTTTCGCAAAACATCAGTTCCTTTCAAACGGGGGATATTAACGATTCGTGACGAAACTGTCTCGTAACTGCTGAGAAGTGGTAGGACGCCGGTTTTATTCCCTTATCTCGATAGTAAATGACAAAGTCATTCAAAGTTTGAGAATATTAGTACAGAACTAACATCATTGTACCATAAATCTGTATTTATTTTTACTCCTTTTTATTTTACTTCAAAATTACATTGTTATTTTACAAACGCAAAAAAGTTATGAATGTGTTCACATGTTATTTATAAACAAACGCTAGTATAATGTAGTGGCTAAACTTGTTTTCTAGAAGGACCGAAATCAATAGTAGACTTGATTACCTATTTCCTAAAAAAATTATGCGCATTCCTCTATAATTTATGCAAATATATGTTGAATTGATGCAATTTCCCGCACGGCAGATGCTGTCGAATCTAGAAGGGTATTTGAATGTATAAAAATTACAAAATTTGGCATTACAAATTGTTTACACATTGCAATAACCCAAATAGACTAGAACTTATTTATTTGTTTAAACATCGCGTAACTCTGGTGGTTTTAATTTAAGTTTTGATAGCTTTCATAAGTTAAGCAACTATCAGTTGCTGCGGACTACGAAGTAAGATTACCTTTGGTGCTAGGGGAGCAATGGACGGCGTAGGATTTCATTTGGTATTATTATGTTTTATGAACCAAAGCCGTCACTGTTCATCATCATAACTCCACGTAACTTTCTCTACGTGGATCACGTTAAATTTTGTACCTTAGTTATTTCTTTTTTTCTTATAGAATTGGCCGGCAAAAGAGCAAGTGGGTCTCCTTTACAAGGTGGTAGGTCCCTCGTTTGCCAGAGACCGGCTGGGTTGGTACCACCGCTTTGTCTATTTCTGCCGCCAAGCAACAGTGTGTAAGCACTGTTGTGTTCCGGTGTGAAGGACATTGAAGCCAGTGTAATTACTGGGCATTATGAGACTTAACACCTTATGTCTCGGGGTGACGAGTGCAGTCCAGTGTCATGCAGTGCTTTATTTATTTAAAGCGTTGCTTCTGTTTATGAGCCGGCGTGGCGCTTACCATCAGGCGAGTGACCTGCTCGTCTCGTCATTCAATCTAATAAAAAAAAAAGTGATCTCCACCGCCCATGTTTCGCCCACACTACCAAAAATGGAAGATTATGGGTGCGTTGCCGACCTTAAAGGAAAGGGATAATTAAGGGATTGGAAAGGGGAGGGGATTTGAGCCTCCGGATATCTCACTCACCGTACGAAACGCAGCAGGAAGTTACTACTTTATGCCGGTTTTCTGTGTGAGACAATGGTAACGACCCGGACGAGCCGGCTCATTCATGCTGTAGACAAAAGTGTCTACAGTGTGGCTCTACGACTTAGTTCGTTATTAGCAAAAGCTTGAGCTGATGTGTTTGATGACTCATGCTGAATTATTGATATCGAACATATTTATATATGTATGTAGTGTGAGGAAGTATTTTTTGTTTGATCATATGATGACAACGTGATGTCATGAGGCCCTACTACCTGATGAATACTAAATAAACAACTAGACTGATGCAAATAATCATGATTTCATTATGGGTGATGCATAAGATTACAATTAGAATATTGATGACATGCATTTTCCGTTATTGAAGACGCACATATACGCTCGCATAGGTTGCATTAGATCTTTGTTTCAAGCAATACCTTGTTTATAAAAGAAAGTGTTGGAAGATGTCAAAAGTTTTTTTTTGATAACACAGTTACTTAACGTTCCTCATATAACTACTTTGTATGTTTGTATGTTTACTCAGTCAAAATTTTAGAGTGAATTGCAAATTATTAGTCTCCAATTAAGCTGACAGTGTAAAAATCAATCACTAATAATATATTAAATTATATATAAACATGCGACTTTCACATTCTTAATACTCTCACTGTTTATTATATCTTATTGCTTATTGGAATAATTTTGCAATTCTATAAGTCGTTATGCTTAAATTTGCTTCGATGATTTTAGATATCATAAAGTGTATATTTTATGTTGTATTTATATCGTAGAAGGATTATTTAAATTGCTTCATAACGATTTACGGTCACGTTTTTATGCAATGCATATTAGTTTATTTTTTATGTGTATATACCGATGGTAAGTACATCTTAAAATATATTCTATATTTTGTAATAATATTTAAGTTAGCCATCCAGAAAATTAAACATTCCTCAGAGATAAATATTTATTTCATACTAGCTTTTACTTGCAACTCCGCCCGAGTGAACCGCCTTTTCCGGGATAAAGAGTAGCCTATGTCTAATGCAGGTTATGATCTATCTGTGTGCCAAATTCAGCCGTTACAGCGCGGCGTGGTGGCAAAAAACATCAAACAAACAAACATCCAAATTAACATACATCCAAACTTTCACATTTATATTAGTAGGATTTATTTACAACGAAACCGATAAGCCGGTTATCAAAATTTCTCGCACGTGGTTTGTGTGAGTGATGAAATACATTCATCCCGGAGTACGAGAAACATCTTTTAATTTTCTTTTTTACACGTGCGTAGACGAACATGTAATACATATTACATTAAATAACCTATTTCCAAGTATATTAACAATAAACGAGGCCACGGCTCGCTTGCACTACTTATTATATGACCAGTGCTAAACAAACTCTCAGTAGACGTTCCACTATCAGGTGGCGTCCTTCCATGCGTGAAGGTCGAACCGAATCCACTTTCCATGATCATCGATTATATTCTTGCAAACAGCCAACGTTATTACATGCAGCTATTTTGAAGCCATAAACTTAACAAAAAATCTAAACTGACTCAAAGGAACTAAAAAGATGAAAATAATAATATTGTGTCGGTGCTATTGCAGTCATTGTTTATAGAAAACACCGATCCAAAATTGGTTATTTATATTTTTAGTTTTTTGAACCATGTTTTGTATGAATTAAAAAGTTTATATTAAATTACAACTATTTTTAGTGAAAGAACCACCAAAATCGATGTCGAATCATCATAAATGGCGAAGTTTAAGTTTTTCATCCCTGATTTCACTCCTTAGGAGTGGAATTCGTTTTTAAAATTGAGATGTAACCATCTTTGAGAGTCGTTACAAATGGTAACTCATAGCTAGAATAGTTCAAATTTTATAATTTTAGATTGTTTAGCGTAATACGTAATAATATATATTATATTCAGTTTTTCTTACGCCTCCCTAAATTGCATAATGTATGTGTGATAAATTTACGTACGCAAATTTCTAATTCAATTAGATATTCTGTGGATTTCTGTGTGTATTGTCTAACTGCTTCTTAAGATTTGTAACTCTACATATAATATTCTCAGTTCCCTACGCACCAGAGCTTTATTATTCATATAGGTACTAGAGAATTTGCAATCAACACAAAACCACACGGATCTGTTAATATTATTCCGGTTTTGTGCAAATATTAAGATAAATATGCGTTTCAAGATATTAAAAATAAAAATTTACATGGACTAAAACCGCCGTGTACTTTGAAAACATAATGCAAACCATAAGGTTATATGCAAATTTTCTGTATACTGTTTTGAAGTAATCTATGAATAGTATGTTATATTAAGCTGTTAATCAAATTTAAAGAAATTCGCAGTTTAAAAAATATAACAATACCCCGTACTATTACAGTACCATTTTATCATGGTAATTCAATGACTTTGTACCATGACATCATATCATCAAAGACTTTTTGCGAAGTAATGAAACAAGCGGTATTCTCAAACCAGTTTAGTAATTGTTTTTCTTTGACAACACCTGCTAAGGTACGAACAAGTGTCTCATTAATATTAATTGATGACCTAGTCGTTTCCTTGCACATGAACATCGTACAATATATTAATGGACCATGAATAAAATCTACAATAGCTTACCTACTACGTTTGTTTCGCATATTAAGAAAATGGGGGAAATCTTATATCTTTTATTAACAAAATCATTGTGTTTGCAATTTCCATCATTTTTTAACATCCGACATAAATAAGGTGATTTATTAGTTTGACCCCATTGTCTATCTTGTCTATCGTGTAGTTTTTAACCGACTTCATCAAAGAAGAGGTTCTCATTTATGCGTTTTTTATAGTTCTTTTTATGTATGGTACATCGATTTCTCCACTAATTGTGAACCGATTTAGTTGGGGAAAAATAGTTTTATAGAGATTAACTGTGATGTGGTCCCATAAAAATTAGGATGAGATTTGAAGTACGGAGTAAAAAAATGAAACTCCTCACCATATCAAAGCACAGTCGTCGCGATTGTGTTCTTGTATAGAAAATTGCATGACCATTGAATTTTATTTGTGAATACGAGTTATATGTTTTTTCTAACTTATTTTATCTGTTTATTTGCTGGTTTCATTGAGATGTTTGATAGCCATGTTTGATGATAATCTGTAATTTAAAACGCTACATACAATCCAAAGCGAATATACGTGTAACCAATTTTAACGTGGTATAAATGTAGAGAAAGAGCTTGTACCATGCGTGACTTTCTTAGATACTCGAACAACGGATTTAAAATTCAAATGAAACTTGAGGCTTTTTGGCATCACGCATAGGTTCTTGACCTATGCGTGATGCCAAAAAGCCTAGGTGTACCGTTCTTATTTACATAAAAATAAAGCCGACTCTAAAAACTAAAACCTTAAACTATAACGAAATCATTTTGCGACCTTGATAATATAGTGAGTCAATGATTGATACCAACGAATATTTCTTTAACTTTGACAAAATCAAATTCAATTCAATTCAATCAAAATTATCAAAATCGATGCATAAATATGTCTTAATTGTTAATTTCTGATTTCACCCCCTTAAGGGTGGATCACTCCCGCCGTAATACTTATCGAATACAATAATAATTATACAAATCGGTCAACAGTTGGCGGAGTTTGCGTGACCATAAATAAAAAAGATATACAGACGAATAATATAACCTTTAATTTTTTTAAGCGGATGAAACAAAAGACAGCTTATCTATTGCCACGACTCAGTGATACAGTCATATTAAAACTTAAATCATCATCATATTGTATCATGGTGCACGCGTTGAGGAAAACCTCGTTAAAAAACTAGTTTCATTGAGATTATAATTTTTATTATTATACGTGTGTCGCAGTAGATAAACATTTGAGTCGTCATAAGGTTTAAAATGAAATCTACGCTTCATACATCTAATACTAAAATTCTTGCAACTATCGTAAAACTCATTAAGCGCTAAACATTTTTTATGTAGTAGAGACCTGTGCAAAGCAGTGGGATTTTTCTCCGTGTCTATACATGAAGGAAAGAATAAAATAAACGAATAACACCCAGCAGAAATTAAACTAAAATAATCAATTTGAAGCAAGAGTTGATAAGATCCGCTCTGTAGTTTTGGAAGGCGTTTGGCGTATTCCACCACGGTATCCCGTGTATGTCGTAAGAGGCGATTAATAGAGTTATCGGGGGTCATGGGTTTTTGTAGCGCCCTTTCAACTTTTGCACATTTTCTAATCACCAGATGGACGTCAGCACGGCTGCCCGTAGACGCCAAGGGCATTCTTGGTTGCACGGAGGTTTCTGAGCTCCATTCACACTTATGGAGAGGAGCCGCTAGGCGGTACCGCGCAGGGCGATTCCATCAGAAGCCAGGGCGCTTCGTACCTAGGGGTGTCGGGGCCATCTCTAATACGCCGAACAGGGCCAGAGTAGGCTTTTGGTTAGTACCTATTATCAGTAAAGGGTGTACAATGTACATTGTGTTAAGGACTCCGCCCAGCGGTTGAGATATTTTCCATCTCTCCCGGGCGGCAGAAAGCTGAGCGGTAAAACGAAAAATAATTGTTGACAAAGTCTACAACAGAGGTTGCTCATAAAACGTACGTAGCGCGTGCCGCTTCAGAGTTTCCAAAGTCCAAAGCAGATACGTAAGCTTTGTAATACGTCATCATTATATTAATCATTGGACATTGTGAGTAACTTTCCGAACATACCTGAATTCCTATACCTTGTTGCATCAAAATAAGATCACTAGAACTAATAACTGTCATATTATTGTTAATATTCCAAAAGATACCGCTCCACTTACTTACACATGCAAAGGTACATGTAACATACGGAAATACGACGTTCTGCACCGCGCAAAAAATTTGACGTATCAACTGTCAACTAGAGATTATTATGCACAGACTTTTATAGCCCCGCCACCTTGCACAGAATTTAGACGGGGTCACTTGTCATCTTATTTCAATGACGTCATTATTAATCATTGGATATTGTGAGTAACTTTCCGAGCATACCTGAATTCCTAAACCTTGTTGTGACGCTATTATTTTATTATTATAGTATGTTAGTATAGTAAAATCTAAATGTTTGTTTATCTCATAATACAATTGACGCGCATCATCATTATGTTCATTGTTTTATTTAGGCTTTGTTTTTATTCTTACACGATAGAATAATGCTGTGTACAAACAATGCTTTTCTTTTGTTTCTTCATGAGTTTACATTCTTCCTTTATAGGTCTGCATTTACACAGTGATTAGTGAGAAATTAACTAATGAAACTAGTTATTTGTTTTATATTGTGATAAATTTATTATGCGAGTAGTCACTTAATCAGTTTATCTCGAACCTGTTTTAGTGTAGCCGTAGGTACTTGTTTTAGGATGGTATTATATTTCATGATCTTATTGGTCTAATGGCAGCCTGCTTAGTTTGTGGCCATGAAGGTCTTATCTCAGGTCAAGCAGTCACAATCTGTGTTCGAGTTTTAAGTCGAAAAACTACTCTTGAGTTGCAGGCATGGCGATAAGCTCGCCATCTTTCACATCATGGCTTGGCGAAACGTGTACAGCACTAGTTGCACCTTTGCCTACTCCTTCAGGAATACAGGTGTGAGTTTAAATGTATATATAATTTATTTCATTATACGTTATGCGAGTGAGAATTATGTGGATAAGTATAATATCATCATCATCATTGTATTCCTATGAACCCCAATCGGGGCAGAGGGCAGACACAGTGGTTCTCCATCGCGTTCTGTCGCTGGCTGCATGCTTCACTTCACTTCAGGTTAGACCAATTCCCTGCGCCTCCGATACAACTGAACGCCGCCAGGTGTTTTTCGGTAGTCCACGCTTACGCCTTCCCAGAGAGTTCCAATCCAGAGCTTGTCTGGGAGTATAAAGTAAATATAATATATGTAGCTGAAAATCAATTAGATACGTTTCAAAACTTAAATATTTGTTTAAGAGGTGAGTGTACTGTAACTTATTTATTTATTATTTATTTATTTATTTTATTGTATTCGGGTGGCTCACAGCTATCAATAATAGAAAAAACATATATATAACGAAGTGAATACAATAGATAAGCCAATTACGAGCCACCGCAGATAGGTTTATACGTTCATCCCCGATTTCACCTCATTAAGGGTGGACTAACTAAATTGAACTAGTTACCACTGAAATAAACTAGGGTTTATCATCACATACAAAAAGAATCAACCAAGTCAGTCCAAATTTGGTTATTATGTGTGAACATACAAAAAAAAATCGGTCTCTATAGTAAACATTGGCACGCTTGGTTTCTATTCAGATCGACGTATGTATGATCGATGTATGTCATAACTACTATCCGAGATCTGTGGTCAAAATTAACACAGGCCAAATATTGAATCCCAAACAAATGTTAACATAGAACTAGACTCGCGACATGCGTCACTAAAATGGCTATCCTATTGTTTTTCCGTTTTGTATGGGCATCAGAATCTAATCGTATGGTGCCGTTTCTGCGCTGCACCGAAATCACTTGCCGCAACGTGAACGGAATTAAGCACTCGTTCTTAATCCATTGTTTGTTTCCTAACAAAAAACTAATTAGTTTTTGTTGATACTTGTCGCTAATCGCAAATTGATAACCTCCGTGGCTCAGCATGCGTATCCGGCTGTAAAGGGAAGTCGTGCTTCGATTCCTGCGTCGAGAGAAGTGTTTGTGATCCATAATTGTTTCATTTAATTCTTTTGGTAGGTAAGTATTTGTCTTCTGTTTAAATAACAGGCAAAGCCCTGACTGACTTATCATTGCACAGCTACACTCGACAATTCGAAATGTCGGAAAGATGGAAATTTCCAACCACTAAGGTAAGAAAAGCGATTACAAAGTTTGTATGTGAAATATTTTTTGAATAATTTCAATTCACGCGACATTCATTGCCACAGTTGTATTGCGTACTCACTAAGATTGTTCGATGAATCTCGGGTTCAATCCCAGAGTCGGGTAAAAGTGATATTGGGTTTTTCTATTGCGAAATATTGAGTATTTTATTTATTTATTCAAAACATTATATACATAACTTGTATTCACGCTGGCGAAACCGCGAGGAAAGCTATTCACAAATATTAAAAACTAGCTTTTGCTCGTAGCTTTGCCCGCGTGAAGGGCCTTTTCCGGGATAAGAAGTAGTCTATGTCCTAATCCAGGTCATGGTCTACCTGTATGCCAAATTTCACCAAAACCGGCGTGATTGACTAACAAACATCCAAATTCACAAACTTACAAAAAAAACTTGGGAAGCGTGAGGCCGTGGGTGCGATTCCCACACCTAGACAAATGGTTGTCTGATTCACAAATATTTGTCTCGGGTCTGGGTTTTGTGGGACCGCCAGTCCCTCGTAGTCCCTGATACCCACGATACAGTTTTACCTAGTGTGGGGTCGGAACTTTGTGTGTGACTGTTGGGTGTATTTATTATTATTATTATGATTAAATGTTGGCGAACAACCAAGTTGAGGTCGATGGTAGATGACCCTACCGCCCATGAACACACACAATTTGTATTTTATTTATTTATTTATAAACAAACATTCTTACAATAGTATGCTTATAATATAGTTATTTTATAGACCTATAGTTTTCTTAATATAATACATAAAAACAACAAATAGTGATTTATATCGGAGTTGCGATCAGCTTCGATATCGATATATCTAAGATGAAATAAATTGGACCCAAGACCTCACGGTTCTCAGCCTTAGTACATTGCCACTAGACCACTGAGGCGATCATTTTACAATAACATATAAATTACTGGTTAATTGAGTCACCAGCTTTTCATACAAAAAATGTCTGTGAAATCAATATCATTGATATTTTCATTGCCATAATATTATTATAACGATTGACGGTTTTTTGTCCTGTGCGAACAATACAATTGTTGTCGATGCCATCTTGTTGCAACCCTGATAATAATGAGGACAAAGAAAAGTTTATTTAGAGCAATAAAAAATTATTATTTTTTACTTACAATTTTTTTTGTCATAGCACGGCAAAGACTACACTGTACACTGATGGTACGTATAGTGTAATGTCGACCGTCCAGGAAAATTGTGTTCCTCGACGGCCGTCAAAATTATACCAGTCTGAAATTACTGCTACTACACTGGCTGACCTCTGAACGCGACTCACGAGAACGAACCACTACGGCGTGTGTCTCACCATTTCGGGACTTATATCGACTTAATTAAACAAAAGAGTGTCAGAACATCAAGTTCTTAAACACTAAACTCAAAAGATCGGACAAAGAAAGATAACATTACTGTGGAAGCATTACTAAACTAGTAATGTTTGTTATCAACAGATCTGTAAAGTAAGTAAAAATAAGTAACTCAAATACTTTATTGCTCCTGTAAACAATGTTATTCACACCTGAATAATTTCATTTGAATGTTGTTATTTTCAGTTGGTTCATGGATGTACAATTTATAAATCACAAATGTTGCTGGCTGTTGTAAATGTTCCAATGCTTTTCAGCAAAAATTTACTGCTTTTTTTAATAAATATAACTGTACCGTAAAACATCAACCTAAAATACTTTAAAATTCTTAGGTATATCGAATATTATCCGTACGTCTAAAAAACAGTCTGGTATTACATAACGTTAATTGTCTTCACGAAACCTACAACCTTGTGAATAAATCAGCATATTTAACCGAAACTACTTTTCTCCGGGTCACTGTACTGATAAAACAGCAAAAATACGATGTTAACTAGCAGGGCTCGTAATCAAGTTATGGCGAATACCTTATACATTCATAATTAATACGAAAGCGAAACGGTAATTTAAAAATGTTGAAATGCAGTAGCGGATGTGTTACGCTACAACTGTGATTTATTAATGTGGTAGGTATTAATAACTCGAGTCTAATGTTTATTGTCACACCTATAAATGAAGCGTCAGAATATTACCCAGAAATAACATTTTTATTTTTATTTACTACTTATAATACAATGACAGATATCAATGTTGCATTAATTTCAATTGGCAAAAAATAATTTATTTTTGTTAGACAAAATAAGCAATCGCGTTTAAATTTCTAATCCATTAGGTATGAATCCAATCAATCAATTCCATTGTAAGGCTGGGATCGCACTAATCAAATAGTTTGCGGTTTTTAGATAGAGCCCAATTCATCTGAAATCCCTTCTACACTACGTTTCGGGATTTCGTGGATTGTTATAAATTCGATGGGTAATACCAAAGACTTTAATTATACATGAAAGTCTTTGGATAATATATACAATTGAATTTTACGGGTATATTTATTAATATGCAGTCGACACGCGTATGTACTTACTATTGCTAGAATCTTGATACCAGTTAACATCAATTTAATCCAACCCGTTCAAATTTGACTCGTTTAATAGCGCTAATGGTCGTTCTCTATATTCTGTCTATCGATAGATTTGCTTACTGGTAGTAAAATTTTGACACATTTTGTATGGAGGATCTGTTAAACCACTATTGATAGGAAGCAAATCTGTCGATAGATAGAATATAGGGAACGGCCGTTAGTAGCTAACAGACTACTATAGATATTCCACCAACCAGCGATTTACATAGTAGCTCCGTCCGCAAGGACAATAGTCAACAAATAGTCGCTAACTGTTTGGCTAGTGCGTCTGTGCTGTTAGTTTTAATTCTAATAATTTTCTTTATCGACTTTATTACAAATAAGTATAACATTTTATTTCTGATTTCTGAGACACATAATCTAATAAAGGCTGTGTAGAAAAACTATCCACAATATGAGGATATTTGTCCATAAACTGTAATAATATCAATGTAGTAAACTACAAACGTAGTAAATTAATCGATTTCTAACTCTGTTACATAAACTCGGAATAAAAATAGTCGAAACAAGATTGCAAAATGCATGGCCGTTGAACCATAGACGCGGTTTCTTAGAAACTGTTTATTCGTTACAAAATGTTTATAACGACTACCAGATTTTATATTGTTTCAATCTTTAATAATAAAAACTTTCACTGAATTTTGTTATCTACCAACATCTATCAATGATGATAGAAACAGTTATGTAAATTATTATGAATATGTTTATACTTTTCATTATTATATATTGTTATTTTTGTATATTTTCTGGTTTTATATTAATCATCAAAACTAGAATTTTAATTGCATCTGTAAATTGTGTATCTTTGCACGATAATAAGGAAATTTATGATCATATCAAATTCTAATGTAACAGTTGTTTAATAAACAGGAGAAAAATGTTACCGAAACGTTACTAAAAGAACGACTGTTAAGGACTACGGTAAAACGTAAAAAAAAAAGAAAACTAGCTTCCATAGTACGTATACGTATTGTTAGGTTACAAAAGTGAGCAGTGCAACAAATTTTGTAACAGTTTCTAAAAGCATTTCTTTTCATGCATCGCCTTACATAAACAGTGATCTAGTTGTCTCAATGGCCGGTTAGCTACCAATAACTATTATACTTTATCACTAAGCAAAGTCGAAATAGCGTTAACACTAACGCTATACGTGACGTGAGCGTTGCGTGACGGATTTCAACGGTTGATATAAAACGCGTAATAATTTACTGCCACTACGGTTGATACCGTCAGCAAACTTTTAAATTATTCTTTTTTAGTTTTTATTTTATTGATTTTAATACTATGAGACAATTATGGACGTTGTTGCCATAAAATACAGAATCTGTATTTTTTACAATAATTCATTTATTTATTTAATAGCAATACCATTAGGTAAAACACACTACTAACATAATATAAAAATCAATTAAGTAACAAATCATGTGCTTACCTTTTAAAGGTATTTACAGCTAAGACAAAAAAAAAATACAATGTCATAATAACGTAATACCTAATAATTATTATAAATTATAAGATAAGTAAAGTACACACACACATTAAAATAATGCTATTTTTAAATGAAATGAAATATGTGAAATATTTAAACTAAATATTGTGAAAAACAAATAACTTAATTTTATTTTTAAATGGGCCAATCTTATTGCTTAAAATGTCAGCGTCAATACATTTAATAATAATAATAATATCATATTGATGTCATTAACTATTTTTTTTATTTTTTGTGGATTGGTACCAACATTTTGACATTACTTGATCCAATTTTACCTGGATTTAACGACAATTTTTAATTTTATTATTCTCCATCGCATAATTTTACTACGCAGCAAAATGACTACACTCCACCTGATGGTAAGTCCAAATATAATATCAACCGTTTACCAGAAATTACTCGATATACACTAGCTGACCCTGGAACACGACTCGCCTTAACGAGCCACTATGGCGGATTTTTCATCATGTGTACGGTGGTCGCTGTGCAGTCAAGTACAATTTGGCCAAAAGTTTGCTAAGGAGAGAAAATGTTTAACATAAATTGTCCGGTACTTTAACGTGGAATATGGAACTGTGCCAGTGTCATCAACTAAGAATGTTAGATTGATAAGAATGCAAAATAAGGTGTAAGACGTAATGCTAATTTTAATAAGAAGCCTAGTTACTTCGATATCCTTGTGTTACATTTCAAATGTTATTAGTGGTTTAAATTAGTAAAGTTAACTTATAAACTAAGTTAAGTATAAGTAGTATTATTAGTTTTCTATCTTTTATGGTTATGGACTTCCTTCTTGGGTAAAGTCAATTTCTTCCAAAATTATCTGTCCCTACCAACAATCTCCTAATCTAATGATAATATTAATACCATTAAAATATATTATAAGTATTCATGTAACACAATACCATTTTATTTTATGGTCCTATTATTTTAGTTTACATTTCAGTAAATTGAATAATGTATTTTCCTATATATAAAGACTTATAGGTCACATTGTTGATATCAATGAATAAGACTTTACGGGGAAAAATTTCCATCAGAGTTATCTTCAGACTGTGGTATGACGTGAAAGTATGCTGGAGTTCTCAGCCTAAAGGCAGAATGTAGGCGGGAATATAAAACCCTTTTGTGTTCCATGCACCAGGAATATAGGACAGTCGTTTGCATTTAACATTAACCCCGCTAGAGCAGGGAGTTGGTATCGTCCATATACTAGTAAAGTAGTTGTTTTCTTAAATTTCGACTGAAGACGGAGAATAAAATATGTTTGCAAAATCTAATTATTATTAAAAAAATGGAAGTAAGTACTTTAAATAAAAAGTTTTATTGAAATCGTTCAATAAACATGAAGACTGTACTAACGAGCCACTTATAAATTGGACCAAACAATTTTTTCACATGAACGATGTATTTGACCCTCTTACTAGAGTACTTTTTGTTCGGATTATAATTTACTTATATTACGTTGTATATTCTTACCAAATATTGCAATGCTATTTTAAGAATGAAAGCTTATAACTTATTGATGAAACCCTAAAACAAAAAATCTAATATTTAATACAGAATATTGGAATTCCCATTAAAGAAATATCATTACAACCTAATGGTTAACATTCTCAGACATCAATTAGAATACAATAAAAACAAATATACGGACATAGTCTTCATACATAGCACCCCTATTTTTACGACATTTTAATCACCAGTTTAATCAGCATACTCGAATACAAGTTACTTAATGAACGTGCAAATAAAATTCATCATTTATATACATTGTACTTTTGTCCCAAAAATACATGTAAAATGGAACGAGTTAATAAATAAATAAATAAATACACCCAACAGTCACACACATAGTCCTGACCCCACACTAGTCCCATAGTCCTGTATCGTGGGTATCAGGAACTACGAGGGATTTGCGGTCCCACAACACCTAGACCCGAAACAAATATTTGTGGATCACACAAACATTTGTCTCGGTGCGGGAATCGAACCCACGGCCTCTCGCTTCGCAGCCGGCTACTCGCCCGCTGCGCCACGGAGGCTGTCAAAAAAACAACATTCTAGCGTTCTCCAAATAAGTATAAATTATACACCATAAGCAACAGCCACAGCACGGCAGAAACACGCTACCTCACACGTAACCTCTTGAAAAATCAATAGCCTACTTAAACTCTATTTTTTGCGGTTTTTCTATTACGTAAACAATATTACGTATATTTACATTTCCATCTAAATTTAAGTATGTAATTATATAATTTGTCAGCGCACCGAACACCAAACTGTGGGAAAATCTAAGCTGAAACCACTGAATCTGAATATCAAGATTGGTGTGTTGCGCAACAATAATAATTAGAAGGTACATCTAATTCTAAAAAGCGGAATAAAGACTAAGATTCTTTGAAGTTAGAGACAATAAAAGGTTTGATTTGAAACCGGACTTGCAATCATATATTACTACAAGACAAATTCCACTCGGGTGTTAATCATCCATGTTCTATTCTCCCGGGTTGTTAAAATGAATAAAGACGTAATTTAGAAAAGTCAGAGGTGTATGCTCTTGGGGCTGGTTTCGAACCTGCGACTTACGTCTTGACAGTCCGTATCGTCCGTACTCCCCGTTGAGCTATCGCTGATATCGTTTGCATAAGTTATAAAAATCCATTGCTTTAAATTTATGACATTGATAAAACGTTCCAAGCTTCGAGAATAGGTAGTAATCTAATCACTTATTTACTTTTTAACTTAGAAAAACAATTAACAAATGAACACGCTTTATCTGAGTTTATGCATCCTCCCACCTCGTAAAGGCAGTAAATAGTAAAAATGATGTATAACTACAGCTCACGTGTTATGAATTAGTTTGTAATGTGATATATACCTAAGTAAAAAAAATACAAAAAGAAGGACATACTGTTTTAAAAGAATTGTACCGTTTAACAAAAGTGGCGACAGATCTCTGTCGTCAACGAGTTTTCATAATGCCCGTTGTCGTCTAATCACACGGACTGCGCTCAAGGGCAGGGATGCTCAAAGGTAACGAGCTCGAATAAAACATTCTGAGAAGTAAAAACAAAAAACAGGGGAGCTATTTCACAAACACTCTGCAGTACTAACTATAATCGTGTTTTCCAAGCTATCAAATGTGAGATGATATACTTAGTTTACCATAAGGATCAATTGGATTACTTATAATAATATATTATTGTAGATATATTAACACAAACATCTGACTAGGTGCTTATAGGTAATAGCAATTTATATTTTAATTACGAAAAAGAGGTCAATTAATTTGTAACAAGAAATTTACTTTGGTCTCTGGCATTTCCACTTAATTTGGTTTGAATGAGCTACTCTATTATATCAATTGTACCAATAAACTTAGACGTAAAATTTACTATACGTAATACCTGAGGACTGTTTTTATCTGAAACTAGCTTTTGTTCGCGGCATAGAAAGCAGCCAATGTCATAATCATGGTCTTCCTGTGTGCCACATCATCACACATAACATCCAGAACCATTCAGCCGTTACGACATGATGGACTCACAAACATCCAAACTTTCACATTTATAATAGTAGTAGGTTAATAGGATAGAAGGATAACATACAATAATGAAACACATTTGATTTTCGAAACCATATAATTATCATTTCAAAATGGAAAGTTTGACAAGCAGTGACTTATTGAACACCGTCTACTGAATACTTAACATTGAGAATCGGAAACCGTGAAGCGTGAAACTTCGGATTCGGAACCATGACAACCGTTCATTACACTAATGTAACAGAAAAAATGTGACCTCATCGCTTGCAAAAATATTGATAGGACACAACTTCAGACAGCTAAGCGATGCAGTTAAGTATAACTTATAAAAAATGTTGAATGAGTTATTGTTAATACCAATATTATTGAATTATAGCCTGCGAGACTGGGTGAAAAGTGAATGTTAGGCTAGTTTAAAGTGAACGTCCACAATCGCTACCTATTGGTAGAACCACGCTGAAGGCTGTTTTGTCTACAGGAGCCGGCCAGAGTGGTGCCAAACCAACAGACATACACTCTCATACAGAAAACCGTCGCGAAGTCACTGCTTGCTGTTGCATTTCGTATAGTGAGTGCGAATTCCGGAGGCCAAAATTTCCTCTTCCCTCACCCGTTTCCCAGTCCTTCCGTTTATCACCGGCAAAGCATCCATAATTCTTCTGGTCTGAAGTGTCCTCATGGGCGGTGGAGATCACTTAACATCAGATAATACACGTATACTCGTTTGCCGGCCTCAGCTATAAAAAATAGATATAGGTAATAATAATATAAGTGTATTAAAAAAGCGTATTTTTCTAATTCCATTAAACGTCCTTGTTATATCGTGAACTTGTTGGCCTATTTCGGTCACGTAATCTTTTTATTGTGATTTTAAACGAATACGATTCACTAACATTGCTTAAGAGTAAAGACATTTTGTTTGTATACCTAAATGTAATGCAACCATTTATCGCTAAATTTTTATTATTAATAGGTACTTAATTTCTTACATAATGAAGATATTTATAATAGTTAAATGAAACATAAAGTGATGGCAAGAAGTTATTTTTAACTTTCAATTTGTGTTAACGCCTTTACCTCTGTAGCTGTGGGCTGTATTTCGTAAAAATATTATTACCTGTGTATTATAGATGATTCATTACCTACATTTTGATCATCTCCGCGTAGGTTACAATGATTTTAGCTGCAGTGGATAACAATTAAACCCACCCACCGAAGCTAGAACATTAATCTCTTGAGTAATTGTCAGGTTACATAAAAATAACGTCATTTTAATACTTTGTTGCATACAAATTATTGTTTATTTCACATTATGATATATTTTTATGAAGCGGCAAATTGTAAAATTAATCTTATGTATCGACCTTCCACATCAATTTAGATATATACTTTGTCTACTAATCGTATCATTGCGGGGCGTCGGCCTCATAATGGAACCGAGGTAGAGGCCTTGCAACCAACAACTTCAAGTGTTATACCTTGACTTTGCAAGACTCAAGACTGTAGAAGGACACTCCCCATCTGCTTAGCTTAATCTTGATTGCAGTAATCACCATTCACACATAAATGACTATTATATAACTCGCAGTAGTGAATCACGCGTGTAGGTATAAACTTTACTGATCTGCTAGCCGACAGCAAATGCGCAGTATGACATTTTGTCACATTAAACTCACCCCAGGAGCCTTAGCATATGCAACACGAGATGATTTTGGCGACTCGTAATGTCAAAAGTAAAGTAGTGATATAGCACTTTCAACCTCGTTATGGTATTTTGTCTACGAACCCTAGCATGACGACGTAATTTTATCGAATGTTCACAATTTTACCCGAGATATCTGTCGTCGATAGTTATCTTTCTCGCGCGCGAGATATATCGTGTTGCATATCCTAAGCCCGCTGTATCCCCTTTAGGTTGAGGTGCAACTAGTGCACCTACGTTTCGCCGAGATTATTCCATCGCATGATGTGATAGGAGGCGAGCCTATCGCCATGCCGCGCCGGACTTAAATTCCAATACCACGCAATTCATGCGTCACTTTTCATATTGAAAATTCAAACACAAATCGACTCTAGTCGGTCGGAGTCGGTTTAATGTGAGACAGTGGCAACAACCCTGTCGAGCTGGCGCATTTATGTGTAGACAAAACTGTCTACACCATGGCTCTACCACTTACCGGATGTGTACGGTGGTCGCTATCCAGTCGGGTACATAAATGATCAGTATAAATATCATCCCACCAGCTATTTTATGAAATTCACAGTACCCTCCTAACATAATATTTACAAAACTATCTTTATAGTTTTACGAACTTGTTCGAGTAAGCTTATCACTAAATCTATTGCCGGACAAATTACGCATAAAAATGCCAAGAATTTGCAACTATTAACATTCATATTGTATTGTTGTCACAACAAACATTGTATTGTATATGAGATGTCTCATGTTAAAGAACAATTCAGATATCAGATTTCTTGTTCTTTCTTTGTTAATACGTCGATTAACGCATTGGTATTGTAGGCGTGACTCAGAATAACTTTGTCATGCAAATTGTTTTGTAAATCATTATTAGTACAGATGTGAGGTGAATTGATATAGTGCTTCGTGACGGCATTGTCTGTTTTTATAGTTATGAGTTACTGTTTTATGAGTGGTAGTGCCACGCTGTAGATACTTTTGTCTACAGCATGAATGGGCCGGCTCGTCCGGATCGATACCACTGTCTCACAGAAAACCAGCAGCTTGCTGCTGCGTTTCGTACGGTGAGTGAGATATCCGGAGGCCCAAACCCTCTCTCCTTCCCAATTCCTTAACTATCCCTTTCCTTTAAGGTCGGCAACGCACCCATGATTCCTTTGGTATTGTGGGCGTATATGGGCGGTGGAGATCACTTACCATCAGGCGACCCACTTGTTCATTTGCCGGTCTATGCCATAAAAAATATGTTGGAAAATAATTTAGGTACATATACAACGTGTTACAGAAAGTACCTATTTACTGGATGATTTCAAGACCGAGACCTAAAATTTCACGTTAATTTTAATCACTCGTTTACTTAGCCGAGTTTATTTCCATCCCCTGTGATAAGGAGCGAGCCTATCGCCATACCGGGCATAATTGTAGACTCCGGATGGAAAATCTCAATATCACTTGTACCCGACTTGGGGATCGAACCCGAGACCTCAGCACAGCAGTCGTACCGCGTACGCATTACAACTGCGCCACCTAGGCAGTCTTGTTATAAGCACGTTGTTGTTCTATCATCTCGCATGTTTTCTAATGATTACAGAACAGAGAGTAGAGACAACCGAAACATGCGTGAATCCCAACCGTAAAAAACCCTATCATGAGTCATACTACGTCTAGGAATTCCCAGGACTACATTACAGCGTAAACCAAGGTAATACAATTCCACAGCAAACGTAAACAAACACTGAATGAAACCGCATATTAAACATCATTCATGAACATTTAGTGGCACAACCTACAAGGTGGTAGTCCCTCGTATGCGAGTGGCCGTCTGGGTTGGCACCACCGCTTTGTCTATTTCTGCCGCCAAGCAGCAGTGTGTAAGCATTATTGTGTTTCGGTTTGAAGAACATTGAAGACAGTAAAATTACTGGGCATTATGAGACTTAACATCTTGTCTCGGGACGACGAGCGCAGTTCAGTGCCATGCTGTGTTCTGTAATCCAGGGTTCTGTGTGACGTTGCTTCTGTTTATGGGCAAGCGTGTCGCGTAACATCAGGCGAGCGACCGGCTCGTCTTGTTATTCAAGCAAATAAAAAAAAACATATCCGAATAATATTTTTTTTCTTATTTATTTGATGTCTGTTGATGAATGATGACTGTCTTCAGCCTACTGTTTTAAAATATGTCCTATTAAGTTAACAATTTATTAGCAAATGCCTTAGAAACAATTACTTGAATTACCTACATTAGTATCATATGTTCTGGTATTGACATACATAGTATTGAATAATTACAGGGTAACAATGCGGCCGGTGGATGTTGGATAGATTGATTACATAATTGTACTAACTTTCTCAATTAAGGGATTCTTGAAAAATACTGAAACGCAACTCAAGCAACTAAGATTATGATAATCAAGTGTCTTATGTGTCAAAATTGCATGAAAATAAATAGCCGAGACAGTCGTTTGTTGAGTAGCCTTTCAGTAGTTGGGTCAAAGTAATGATATTTTAAATGCGAAAATTTACATTAATAACAATGCCTCATTGGTCTAGTATCATCGTATTTCGTACGTTATAATTTTATTAACACTGTTGATTCCTGTTCTCGAAATAACGTAAACGTCGCATCGGTTCAAAATCCCATCCCCTTTCCAATCCCATAATTATCACTTTAAGGTCGGAAACGCACCCATGATTCTTCTGGTATTGTGGGCGTAAATGTGTGGTAGAGATCACATACCATCAGGTGACCCACATGCTCGTATGCCTATGCTATAAAAAATACAGTTACCAAGTCAAAGTTCTCATACTGTTCGAGAAAAGATGTCGATAACTCAAAAAACTTCTAACGTCATAAATAAACTGTATTTAGAAAGAAATCCTATTATATGTAACCTGTCCATAAGATAATCTTTTATGTATTACATTCCTGTAACAATTACGACTAGATTGAAGCTTGGTCATTTAAAACCGGACTCATAAGTTTTCGTAATTTTATTTTTTATTAGCTTGAGTGAAGAAACGAGCAGTTCGCTGGCCAGATGGTAAACGCCACGCTTGCCAATAAACAGAAGCAACACCAAACAGAACTTTGAATTACAAAGCACTGCATGGCATTGGACTGCGCTCGTTATCCCGAGACATAAGATGTTAAGTCTTATAGTGTCCAGTAATTTCACTGGCTTCAATGTCCTTCAAACCGGAACTCAACAGTGCTTACACACTGCTGCTTCGCGGCAGAAATAGACAAAGCGGCTAATACCAGCCTAGACGACCTCTCGCATACGAGGCACCTACCACCTTGTATGTTGTCGTAATATTTCATGTTTAATTTCGCACGTGACACGAGCGATGTTTGCCATCCTAGTGATGGCAGAACCGGTCTCAGTAGCAAGTAATATATCACTACATTAACTACTTATAAGCGTCGCACTTTAACTATATCTTGTAAACCTTGTTACAGAACCTTGGAGTACGTAATGTTGTTATAACTAAAGATGCATCCACCAATTTTCGTTTCCTTCGCCAGTTTTATGGCCATACAAATGTAGAAACAAACTCACACAGCACTTTTAATTACAAAGCACTGCATGGCACTGGAGTGCGCTTGTTACTCGAGATATGGGATGGTAAGCCGCAAAATGCCCAGTAATTTCACTAGCTTCAGTGTCCTTCAAACCGAAACCCAACAATGCTTACACATTGCTGCTTTGCGGCAGAAATACTTACTTACTTACTTACCTTATGGCCATTCAGCATACATACTAATGTGTTTTGCATGAGTATTAGTAGTTTACAATTAATCTATATTAATATACAACATGTAGAGCATATGATACAACTCAACAAACCTTGTCAATCGTCAAGTTTACTCAGTACTTGACATAACAATGATAATTCAACGATAGTTAAGATGGCCAGTTATACTTAGCACTACTAGTTGTTTTACTTATCCCTACCGGTAGGATTAAGTCGTTATATTTACACACATATTAACCAGGAAACTCTTTTACTGTCCTACCAAGTTGCTGCCCTAGACTTGTTTATAACATAGTAGCTACACTGATAAAAGTTGGTTATCTAAGTGTATCTATCATCTCATTACAAACTCCTTCAAATGTTTTATGGACATACTTAATAGGTACTTATCCCAACAGGCACAGAAGAAATATAAGTATTATAGTGAAAAAGTTTTTTTGCACAAAGCAAAAAGCACAAATGACGAAGTTTTGTTATTAAAAAATGGAGATTTAAGCAACAACTTGGTAGGGCTTTGTGTAACGAATCCGTAAAAAATACTGGTTGTGTAAATATAATTTTATTTAAAGCAATACTAATTAAAATTAAAGGTACTTAGCCCCACCGGTAGGGATAACTAGTAGAGATAAGTGTAACTTGGCCGTTAAGATGCCATTGTTTACCTAAAGGTGGTTTTTCTTTCATTTATTTATTTTCTTATACCAGGTGTGAGAACTTTAACAATAGGTAAGATGAGTTTTCGTCGAGGTGAAATCCGCAACAATAAGTTTTGTTCTGTAGCAAGGGAACGTATAATGTAAAGTTATTTACAGTATCACTAGCCAATAGCACATTAATGTTATCATAATATGTAATTTTATTTATATTAGGTATATTGCTTTCGAATGTATAAATAATATCTGAACAAGTGATTAATAGAACATCGATCCACGTTCAACGCGTCGATATCACAAATAGTGCTATTGTTCTGAAAAAAATCATTACCTTTTACGATGGCTACTGTAATTTAAAATGTAAGTGCCTATTCACCTGATTCATGTTAAGGTTTTAACTACGGCTAAATCGTAAAAATCACGCTGTGTTCTCAGTTTTTTAAACATATTATGTTGCCTCAATCGTTGTATAAAAAAGATATGTGTTATATAGGTTCTTATAGGAACTTTCTTTCGAAGTAGAAATTGTATAGTGCAAAAAAAATTACATAAGTTTTGTAACTTATGTAAATGTAAAAAAATATGTACGGATATTTGAAGTTGGAATGACAAAAAAAAACTCTAAAATGCTGTCACTGCGGTGTATCTCTATAACATGAAACCTCCACTTCACTAGATTTTTGTATGGTGCAATTCATCAAAGCCTTTGATGTGAGGTACAACCTTAGGCACATAAATAATATTGCACATTGTCTGGGTTCGAATCTCAAAAACAATCAAACACTTTAGTACTTACGTAATTGATCTTGGCAAGTGATTTTTAATAAATGTGTGTGAAACACACATTTATTAACCCTTAACCTTACTTTCAATCATCGGTTTCAACCACTAAACACAGGAATGAGTGACGACTGTCAAATTTTAATTGGATCCTCACTCTTAGTGACATATAGCGGGCATGCTTGAAAAACTAAACCTAACAAAGACAATAGAAAATACATGACGAACATGAAACTGATTCCTCTAATTTCCCATTCCTATCCCGTAAAGAATAACATGGAAAGGAAGATTAGCTATCTTTAATGATTTTAAATTCGCCTTTTCAAATTCACCATCATAAAATATTATGTAAATATTTTTAGTTTTTTAATAGCATAGGTCGTCAAACGAGCAAGTGGGTCATCTGATGTTAAATGATCTATACCGCCCATGTACGCCCTCAATACCAAAATAATTATGGGCCCGAGAAAAGGAATAATCAAGGGATTGGGAGGGATTTGATCTCACTCACCGTATATAACGCAGCAGCTAGCTGCTACTTCACGCCGGTTTTCTCTGAGACAGTGGACTGTCTACCACTCAAGCTTGTATTTGTACCTAATAGCGATGTGAAGATTTTGGATTATTGGTACTTACTGTTGGTACGCCATGGAGACAAATGGCATACAGATAAAAACTTATAATTTTAAAATTATGCTAGTTTTGATTTCCATGAAAATACTTAATAGTTGATTTGATAGTACCATATTATTGGTACACCCTATTATGATTTCAGTAACCGTTTTGCGTAACACGTTTCACTAACATCGGAAAAGGAAGGCGGACGCGTTACGGTCTGAAGAATAAAACAAGTGTTCGGAAAATATATGCGTGTAACTAGTTCTTTAGGTAATTCACCACTTGCGTGAGCTCAATTTTAACACTTTGTTACTTGAATTACTTTCTGTTTGTTGATGGTTGATAGATTAGTACGCAACATTAACTTTAGTTTGTTCCATTAAAAAAACCCAGATAAAATAAATAAAAATAAATACACCCAACAGTCACACACATAGTCCTGACCCCACACTAGGTAAACCTGTATCGTGGGTATCAGGAACTACGAGGGACTTGCGGTCCCACAACACCTAGACCCGAGACCAATATTTGTGGTTCACACAAACATTTGTCCCGGTGTGGGAATCGAACTCACGGCCTCTCGCTTCGCAGCCGTCTACTCGCCCGCTGCGCCACGGAGCTGTCATAAAAAATATATAAAAAAAATTATGGCGATAGGCTCGCCCTCTATCACATCATGGCACGGAGACACGCTCGGAAAAATGTGGGTGTACTGGTTACACCTCTATCTACCCCTTCGGGGATATGTATAGATAAAAAATAAATACTTACAACAAAATAACTTGTCCGAGTGGAAGTTAGTCATGTATCTGCCCTCTACGCTTTCCGATAGTCACGACGCCGCTAGCGACTTAACTTCAGGTCAGACAAGACTTTTTCGCGTATTTAGATTAGACGCGAATTGACTATTTTTTGCTAAGGCTTGTGGCGATTATTGTAAATCTATAACTTGTTCATAATAATATCTATACACGAGCCCACCAAAGAATGTAGAGCGCGTACCACTTTATTCCGTTGCAACTCACTCTAGGTATCATAATATAGTGCCAAGTAAAATTACAACTTCATTCTGTTCCATTAACATTGTGTATCATAGAGAGTAGAACAAGCATTAAGTTATTCCGTTGCACTACCGCTGAGTTTCGTATAAAGTAAAAGCAGTATCATTTTAATCCGTTGCACTAATGCGGATTATCATAAAAAGTAGAGGAAGTAGGTACCATAGAGCTAATGATATTTTTATTTTATTCTGATGCATTAACATTGGGTATCATAGAGATAGAGCAAGTATCTACATTTTATTTCATTGCACTAACGCTGGGTACCATTGACATCTGTTATTTAACGCAATAACGGTAAGACAAGAAAAACAAAAATATAAATAAAGATATTTATGTATATTCATTTTCTTGCAAAATTATGTACAACATTATTATGAACATATCAATATGACCGTGTACGGAGAGATACAAGACATTACAGAGATAAATTAACATTTTAGGCAAATTTACAGTACATTACACTATGCTCGCTACATCTAACGCTACAACTAGACAGATCAGTATTAGGCACCGTTCTGTAAACACAGACCACATTTTGTTGTAAAACTAACAATGCCATTGATTCATTCAGTAACATTATGTGCAAGTCATTCATTCGAAAATTACAATTTCAATAACTAACACTCAATTAGTTTTAACTAGTCAACTACTGACGGATCCAGGTTGCAATCCAGTTCAAATATTCCTCCCACAGACCAAGGATGATAAAATAAATATCGTATGCAAACCAAGGCTGCCAATTTGTACTACGTACACTGACGTCATCGCATTGTGCATAGATTATATAATGCGAATAGCACAATAATGTGTGCAAAATTACGTCGCAATGTAGCATAAAATATGACTATTTTACATTATAGATGATTTGTAGATCTGCCAGTAGTTAAGGAGTTTACACCCACATATCCCGCCCAATATTACAGTTTGCGATAAGAGCGTTACCCTTGCCCATGCGCCACTGTATCAACACGGACCAAGGTTCTAAATAGACGCCGTAAGCATTGCAATCTGTATGAAAACCATCGTGATAATTTGTACTGTGTACATTGACGTTATTGCTGCTTCGCGTACTAGTTATTAGAATGCGCGTTAGCGTGTGCTCAAAATGTTGGCACACAAATTAGTACGACATATTATGACCTCTATTTAGATCCTTGGTGCATGGACATCAAATATATTCAAACATTAATACAAATAGAGGACAGTGAAAACACCAAGCGATTTGGATTAATAACGAAATTATTTACAATTTATAAAGAATTATAGTATAGAATAGATTACACACTATATATAAAGATTATAGAGTAAGAAATGAATCCGCATATCAATGAAGGATTTTCATAACACGAAAAATGAAGGAATGTATACTGACATTTTTCAGTATATGAAAATAAACTAAACAACTATTTTAGATTGCCAACGTAATGATTAAGTAGAAACTATGTTCAAGTTTTAGTTATATACAACAAAGTGTATGGATAGTTCTAGTCATTTGTGCACGTCTTACTTTGTGTGCGTGTGGTTATGCCGATTTGATTGGTGTACTTGTGACGCATCAACCATCATGCCATAGACCTACACCTATCGACACCCACACAAAGCCACTTAGTCTGTACAAACACATTACACACACACATAGTACCGCGCGCATAAATGATTTGAAATATCTATATCCAAATTTGTAAATTAACGCGTAAGAAAAGAATGTTAATTTATAGTTGATACAATGCGACATAGCCCTTGTTTTGAGTGCAATCCGAAAAGACAAATTACATTTACTAAAAACAGCTGAATTAAGAACCTTCATTTTATGCAAAGACTTTAATGTATACTACTAGACAAGCTGCGCGGAACATAGAAATTGTACCACTAAGTTGTGGTCAATTGACCGTAACTCAATATTACCATCGCGATTACTCTCAACTAAAGCCCTATCGCGCTCCCTCTTTGTGAGCTATCAAACTCCCGCATTACGTGACACAATTTTACACTTCCAAGCAGCCCGTCTAGTAGTAGTATACATTAGTCTTTGATTTTATGTCATGTTTTGAAAATGGAACTCTGTGGCGGTAATAGTATGTTTTTTGTGAGGTCTATCTGACCACTGCGCGTCGGTTAAAAATACCACAGACTGCTCGTTTTAACCACCGGAGTACCCTCAAAAAGCAACAAATCACGTTGTATCAACTATTCTCGCCGCATGATAGTGAAACATAGGTTTATAAGAGTCATACTCTTGTTGAAACTGTATTTGTATTAATATTTATGTAAAACTCTCCCCTATGGCTCTAACATGATCGATGTTTTTTTACATGTAACGCACATGACTGCGACATCAAACATAACTATGTAAACATATTTCTAATTGTTTACGCGCATCCAGACATAGATCTAACAGACGACGCAGATGTACCTATTTCGCTTGCCCAATTCTAATCGAAACCCTAGACGAAATCATTGGCACGAATACTCTGATGTAGTCTGCTCTCGACGATACCGCAGTAAGACGTCATTCTGAGACACGAAAAATATCACATCGTAAAGTATTATGAAAGTGATTCAAGCATGTTTCCAATTACAAAGTTCTTGTTCTGTTCACAGCAGGTAAAAAAAATGGGGCCCATTTATACAGATTGCTTTACTTGCCCATCGTCTGTTTCGACGTTATGTCTGTGCGCGCATCAGACAAACCTAACCGCTCAGTTTCTAGCAGACAAAAACGAAACGTTTCAGTTTTAACAAATGCAACTGTAAATGTTCAGTATTGAACGAGTTATACTGTCTGTCCGGTAGAAACTGAGCGCAAACCTTACGACCTTTATTTACAATCACATAAGAAATTGAATTCCACAGACCACGGATGATATAGATGAATAGATCACGTAAGTACTACAATCTCTATGAAAACCGAGTGTACCTACTAATTTTTACTAGGTAGCCTGACGTTGTGCGTAGATTTTATTGATACATAGATGGATCCATTCTTGAATGCACACCAAATAGGTAAAGCAACATAATAAACAAAGATCATACAGTAAGGGTAACACAATGGGCGGTTTAATCGCAAACGGCGATTTCTTCCTTTCTCTCTTTTAAACCTCTGTTATAGTGCACGTTGCCCTAAATATCTGCACGCAATGTAGTAACATACGGCATGTATTATATTAGCCGTGATCTATGGTACTCTCTCCCGTCTATAAACTAATGCTACAATATATTTATACACATATTACTTTACACTATTCCGTTGTATGTTACATTAAAAATACGATTAAATTAATACTTTTCATTAAATACGATCTCGATCTCATTCATCAGTTGAACAAAACAACGATCAACTTTGTATAAACGCATTATTGTCTAGGCAATGGTAATATTCATTCAATATTGAAAAAAGTTCTAAACTGTTTTTTTTGCAGACATGGTAAAATATTGAAATAAATTGGCAGTACACGCAAATTATATTGTCGTAGCGGTGATCGACCGTAATTTTTTTCCTCCGCTTTTATTTTCTGTTCAAGTTAGCTTTTCGGCGATTCATAATTCAAATTAACGATTATATAATGCATTAAAAGTACATTATTTTGTTTTTTCAGTCTTACCATCGTTATATACATGGACAGTTACAAACAACCACAAAATGTTGAACATTATAGTAATTTATAATACGGCTTATATTCCGACTCTTTCTATCATTCTAATCCTCAAAAAACATACAATATTTTGTAATCGATTTTGCTATTCAAAACCGTATTTCAAAATTATTTTTTTATTTCAATATATCACGCCTGTATTCCCGAAACGGGAGGTAGAGGTACAACTAGTATCCCTTAATGTTACACTGTAAGTAAAACAGCAACCGCAAATCTTTGAACATTAGAATGTTAAAAATATCTAGAGTAACGTCATATTATATTGTTTCGTCGCATGCAGTTTATTCATAGCTGTAAAATATCACATATTTATTGGAGTTTATTCTCTAATCTCGTTTTTTTTCTATTTACCTACATATGGACGTGAATCTAAATTCAGTTGGCTATGTTCTGTTTAATTCATTTACTTATACACAAATTAAATAAATAAAGTAAACTAACGACTGCATTTTATATAATTGAGAATTCGGCCTAGTTTAGGCGCCGTTATCGGTCCCTAGTTATAAGGAACATTTTCCTTATAACTATATAAATAAATTTACTCATACGTACATTTGCACGACGGTCCATTTCGACCATAAACAATCACTGACAAATGTATCAATTGACCCCTTTTCAATCAACCAAACATATCATTCACAGCTTGCACTGACACATTCCAATATCTCTAACAATAATTTCAAATGTCAATGGTCACTGTCTATGAACCATAGATCACGGATAATAGATCACATAAATACTACAATATATATAGAAACCATGCGTGCTTAATTTTTATTGCGTAGATTGAATTTGTCTAAGCGTAAGTTTATGCGCGTTGCGCCAAAAACTTACACTAAATATTAGCACGCGATGTAGTATACGACATCTATTTTATCCGTGATCTGTGTTATGAACGCATTGATATTGACACTTTTGACGTATTTTTAGAATCTTATTATTTTTAAAATGAATACATTGTGCTTGAATGTTACTGTAAGTAGGAATCAGTGCTTAGATAATCAATAAACAAGAGACCAAAGTCGAAACTAGCTAACTTTGTTATAATGGTAGTCAGATATGTTTACGTTTTATTTTTGGATTGTGTCAATGTTTTCAGCAGCCATATGTATTCAGTGACGCAATTGTGTTTTTAAACATAGACGTGTCAAGTTAAAATACAATGTATATTCCAAACGTTGTGCCTCTGGCGTGAGTTTATACATATTTCGTTGATTCGGAAGCGAACAAAGATAGACCTTATATTAAAGACCTCGATACAAAATGCTTGTTAAATCGACACATCTATGAACATTAATGGCTTTATTATAAAACGTTAACTAAATTTAAATTAGGTTTTTATCAATATAATGTGTGGGTTACCATTGTAACTAATTGATATAGAGTTACCATAGTAACTAGTTGATATAAATCTTGTTTAAAGTTAGTCTACGTTTTGTAAGAACACCGTTAATTCTTAGTATAAGTCAAAATATTAATGATGGTTGAGTATTGTGTTTGTTGGTCACGTTGACGTCAACAATCGCCACAGAAACGAGTAGTTCGCTCGTCTGATACTAAGCGCAACGCTTGCCCATAAACAGAAGCTACACAGAACTTTGAATTACAAAGCACTGTATGGCATTGGACTGCGTTCGTCACTTTGAGACAAAGTTGTTAAATCTCATAATGTCCAGTAATTTCACTGGGTTTAATGTCCTTCAAACCGAAACACAACAGTGCTTAGACACTGCTATTTGGCGGACACTGCTATATAGAAATAGACGACACGGTGGCATCAACCCAGACGTCCTCTGGCATACGAGGGAAGTACCACCTCATTCCTGGTAAGGTGTCAAGGTGTCCCCCGTCCCATTTAACGAGGAGATGGAGGAGGTGAGCAGGTGAGGTCAGGGATGTGATGTCATGAGTAGTATAGGGTGTAGTGTGTAGTGTGTAGTGTGTAGTGTGTAGTGTGTAGTGTGTAGTGTGTAGTGAGTATCGGTTAGTGTGAGGCGGCGTGCAGGGTGTGCTGCGCTTTCTTCTTCCTCTGCGCGAGCATGTCGTAGAAGGGGTTGTGGCTGATGGAGCGCCGCAGACACTCGATCCACTCGTCGCGCTCCTCCGCAGTAGCGGCCGACATTCTGACAACAACACACAAATATATTCAATAGTGTTACGTTACTCCCTATTGCTAATGAAGGTGTCCGAGAATATAATGCCGGGTAGATTGAAATAATAGCCATAGGCGTACAAGTAGTAAACAACTTGTACGCCTGGTGAGGTGACAGTTGCTTTATATGAGAGCGCTCCGTCATTGGGAGCTCAGTACTGCGAGTGCTTTCAGTTCTCTGGGTTCTGTGTGTTCTTGATTCTCGGTAATCAGTCACAAGTCTGCAGTCTCGAATACATTACTACGTGGTTACGCTGGCTCAGTTGAACTTATTATTGCCTAGAAGCACTCAGTTCATTCAGTGTTCATGGGTAATAGTTCTAACAATAGATTTATTAATAAATAATCATTTAACTTTCAATTCATAGATGGGTGTTCAAGTTTATACCCCTTTGTATCTTCAGAAACACATTTATGTGTCTTTATTCGTCTGTTTGGCGCGAGTGGATAGATTTAAATGCGGTTTCTTTCGTTTGAAAGCTGGTTTCATCAAAATGAATTTTAAGTGTTTGAAGAAAACCTGTTAAACCTTTTGGAAGTTTTTTGGGTGGACTGATTTGACCGGGCTTGGATCACTGACTCAACCCATATTCAGCGCACTACATGTCAAAATGTACGTGGATTGGTAAATAAACAAAATTCAATTCATTAATTCAATGCATTTCAACAGATAACATAATATACATTAATCCATTAATTCGTGTTAATAAAACATAACTTGAATTAGTCACGTAATTTGTATGCACAATTGCAGATAAGAAATATTTAATCAAATAAACGCCTTATCAATGAATATTATGTCATATGAATCATGAACGCGTTGCCGACCTTAAAGGAAAGAGATGATTAGCATTGAGAACGATTTAGATGTGGGCCCTCGAATATCTCTCTCGCCGTAAAAACGCAGCAACAAGCCGCTACTTTACGTCGGTTTTCTGTAAGACAGTAGTATCGACCCGGTCCATTCATGTTGGACAAAACTGTCCACAACATGGCTTTCCACTCAAAGGTATATTTGAAGGCGTTTTGAAAACTGTGTATGTAATGTTAAAAAAAATATGTAAGACTACCCCGGTGGCGCAGTTGTAATGCGTACGCGTTACGATTGATGCCGACGCTGAGGTTTCGGGTTCGATCCCCGGGTCGGGTAAAGTGGTATTCGGTTTTCTATTACGAAATGCTCAGCATCAGCCCGAAGTCTGGATTTTGTGTCGCCTATCTGCCTGGCTCGCCCCCTATCACATAAGGGACGGAGATACGCTCGGCGAAATGTGGGTGTACTGGCTACACCTCTGCCTACCCCTTCGGGGATTACAGGCGTGAGTGCGTATGTATGTGAGAATGTAATGTTTACCTGTAGACCGTGTGTTTCCCCTCGACGACCTTCCCCTCGGAGTCAGTCTTGCACGCCTTGATGAGGTCCGCGCCGCCGCTCGCGTACAACTCTAAGCAGTGCGGCCGCTGTCTGTCGCTCGCTGGACGGACCTGCAACATTTACATATTAAATAAATAAGTACACCCCAATACTCAACAGTCACACACATACTCCTGACCCCACACTGGCTTAACCTGTATCGTGGGTATCAGGAACTATGAGGGACTCGCCAACCCACAACACCCAGATTCGAAACAAATATTTGTGTGAGAATCGAACCCACGGCATCTCGTTTCGCAGCCGGCTACTCGCCCACTGCGCCACAGAGGCTGTCAAGAAATCTGTATACCTGAGAAGTTCTCCATAAGAATTTCGAAGGTGTGTATAGTCTGCAAACCCGCATTAGGCCAGCGTGGTGTACTAAGGCCTAACCCCTCAGTAGAGGAGGAGCGTGCCCAGCAGTGGGACGTGTATGATACAAAGCTGGTATTATTGCTGGTATAACAAACCCTCGCCTCATTGGTCTAGTGGCAGCGTGCAAGGCCGAGAACCGTGAGTTCAATTCCCAGTTCCAGACCCGGGATTGAAATTTGTGTCTGGTATGGCGATAGGCTCGCCCCCATCGTATCATGGGACGGATATGGCTCGAAAATCCGAGTTTTGTTTTAAAGGTCCGGTTACACGTGGCACTATATAATTGACCGGCGCGATCATACGTGTAATTGTAGATGGCCTTAGGACGAGTCTTGCGATTGTCGCGCTTAGCATCAAGGTCTAAAAAGAAGAGAGTAAGAGTCGCCGTCGACGGATACGTCGTGGAGGACTCATCATAATCATGGGACGCAAATAAGCTCGGCGAAACGTGGATTCAGTACTGATTGCATCAGCCCCTTCATGGATATGTCTATTTCTGCCACCAAGCAACAATGTAAGCACTGTTGTGTTCCGGTTTGAAGGACATTGAAGCCAGTGAAATTACTGGGCATTATGAGACCTAACATCTTTTGTCTCTGGATGACGAGCGCAGTCCAGTATCATACAATGCTTTGTAATTCAGAGTTCTGTGTGGCGTTGCTTCTGTTTATGGGCAGGCGTGGCGCTTACCATCAGGCGAGCGACCTGCTCGTCTCGTCATTCAAGCTAATAAAAAAAAAACATGCGTGGAGCTATGTACGAACAAAGCAATATAAAATTAAACATTATTATATTAGTCATCTCGGTATCAGTATATGACAGGATAAACTCGGGGTATATTGCTGAAACCCACACCACTTTTATACAACAAACAACTTTAAACTATTTATGAAAAAAAAAATGTTTATGAAAAAAGTAAATAACCGGCCGACCATACTTTCAGAATTCCCGCCAAAACTCATAGCGTTATGCCTATTAGTAATTGTTTAGAAACAAGGTTATTTGGTTCATACAATTAAACAGATATTATATTATAGGTCAAAGATGTTCAGAATCAGACATGTATTCACGGATACAATTCCTTTTGAAAAGTCACTGCTCAAATTATTTCCGTACCTACTAGCCCCACGTAGTACATACTAGTTAGAGTACCCTATTCTTAAAATGAGAATAGATTTTATTAGATGGTAGGTCTCTCGTAATATGCCAGAGTATGTATGTATGCGGGTATGTACAATCGCTTTGTTCATTATATGCCGGCTGGTTTAAGAGACATTAAGCCAGTCAGCTTACTGCACATTATGAGACCTTATATCTAATGATAACTAGCGCAGTACAGTGTCATGCAGTACTTTGTAATTGCAAGCTGCTCGTCTGACATTCATAATATCACAATATCGTCAACAAAACCGGAATCATACAATGTGATAGAACTCCTTTGTCATTATAATAATATAGAAATAAAACATTACTCATTAAAACATGTAGATTATAATAAAAATAACATTATGCCGACTTCTTATCGACAACTACAATTAACCACAATTACTAAGTACGTGAAATAAACAATTATAAAATAATATAGTGACATGATAATGACTCATATTATTTTAACCGTAATAATGTTCAACATTGGTTACAATTTTGACATTTCTCATTCCAACGTTTAAAACATATATGAGGTACATATATTAACAACGTCATGTAATTTTTATTATACACATGTCTACAGGTAGCCCAAACATATATTTCTAGTCTAATACTTTCTCTATAATCAAGCCCAGGGTGATATATGTCTGTGTGATAGTAGCGCCTAAACGAATCTATTGGTTTGGACGCGGTTTTATTATTTGAACATAACAACAAGGTCGCACCTTTATCCCCGAAAGGGTAAGCAGATGTATAACTAGTGTTACACCCACGTTTCGCCGAGCTTATTTCCGTCTCATGATGTGATAGGGGGCCGGCCTATCCCTGTAACAAATTCCAATCCCGGGCAATTCATATGTGATTTTTTGAATCGAAAACTAGACACAAATTGTGATTGACCAACTTGGGAATTGAACCCAGGACCTCACAGTCCACAGCCTTATTACGCTGCCACTAAAAATTACGCGATTATTATTTGGAATCTAATTTAATTGAGTGTTCTTAACTACGGAACTTTGATAAAATGTTGCAACCAAACCGTGTGCAGTTTTCACCTTCTCGATAATGAATAGCAGGTACATCATGCTTGAGCTCAAAGAATAGGTTTCATGGGTTTTAATGGTTATACTATTAATTATACTCGTCAATAAAAGTTATCAAATATGATTGTTCGAAAAGACCAAAACGATTAAATCAATCGAATAATAAACGCTATATCTATAACGTGTCATAAGTATGATGAAACTAACATTCCTTAAACCTTGTAACATAATCGGCATGATTCATACAGATTGACCGCCAATATATACTTGAATGTCAGTGAACTGTAGAGTTGCATCGTGTACCGGCTGTCTGGAGACCCACTTACTACAAACTTATATCATATTATTTACCAAGATGGGTACATATCGATTCCTAATACAAATTCTATTGATCCTATTTCTTTGCTGTCTTTTAAAAGCGATTATCCTGAATCAAAGATTTAAAAAGACGAAGAAACTAAACATGCTTATAAAAATTGACAACTGCGACAATAAACGAAAATATGATATTAAAAAATGGATCTTAACCGCGTATACATATAATATTTAAAAGGTACAAATACCAATGTATTTATTTCCCGACGTTGACTACGCACTACGCGCTGTGGGACTACTGTTACTGGTAGCAGATTTGATTCTCAAAATTTTGTATGGCTAGGGCAGTCCCTTAGGGCACTTCTTCATATTACACCTACCCTTATCTAGCAGTGGGGTCGGCGCAACACGCATTTTAGCAAATGTTACAGAAAAAATTGGCTTGCAGTTATTACAACCGGCCGCCACCTCATGTCAACCCCAACTTGGGAGAAATCGAAATGGAGGGAAATGTTTATCGGTACCCTTAGGGTAGGGAACTGCAAGCTAAAGTTAGTACAAAATATTGGTTACATCGTTTTTAATTCCGATCAAAACGGTTTCTTAATATATTGGTAATAAAGTGTCATTGTAGTATAAAGATTCATGTACACGTTTGTACTCACAGATATATTTTCCAATGGAATGATGCCTCGGGGCTCCTTGTCTGTCGTGTACTCGAAGTAGTACAGGCAGTTGTCGTTCAGTATGAACCACCGTCTCTTCCACGACTTATATCTGAAACATGGTAAGTATATTAATATTTTTTTTTTTTTTTTACTAGCCCTTTATTATATACGTCCCACTGCTGGGCACGGGCCTCCTCTACTGAATGAGAGGGGTTAGGCCTTCAGTCTACCACACTGGCCTAATGTGGGTTGGCAGACTTCACATACCTTCAAAATTCTTATGAAGAACTTCTCAGGTATGCAGGTTTCCTCACGATGTTTTTCCTTCACCGTTAAAGCAAGTGATAATTAACAATTAATATACACATAACTTAGAAAAGTCAGAGGTGTATGCACTTGGGGCTGGTTTCGAACCTGCGACTTTCGTCTCGACAGTCCATACCACTCCCCGCTGAGCTATCACTGCTTTCTATTAATATTATTATTTTCAAAACAAATTCAATAGATCGAACCTTAATTGAGTAATTACGCGAAAAAGTTCCTTACGCCCATTGAAACTCAGATTCTTTTCGCGTAGCTACTTTTAATGAGGGTTAATTTTTTTCTGCTTAAGAGAGTCTATTTTAAACGCTAACAATAATAATAATTGTTTTAACTTGTCACTGATTTATCAGTTTCTTTATTACTAACTACATTTTGTACCCGGTTCCGCCCGCGCGGACCTCCTTTTCCGGCATAAAAAGTAGCCTACAACCGAGATTATGTTACATCTATCTCTGTACCAATATTCATCAAAATCGGTTAAGCGATTTAAGCGTGAAAGCGTAACAAACACACTTTACTTTCGCATTTATAATATTACATTCAGGAGTAGAGTCATAAAGACTCTACTCAGCGATCTATTCTACATTTCTGTTCAATAAACATTGAAATACTAATATTGTGTACTACAAATCTTCAATGTCCGAATTGGAACAGCATGCAACATTTTGATGTAAGGTGGTTTATACATATCAAAAACGTCAAGGGCATCTAACCAAAACATTACGACAATAACAAGTCACAAATACTTTTATCGCTTCATGGGGTTTAAAAAACAGCGTATGTTTAATGAGCATGTATTTTAATAGCTTAAAGTGTTAATTACTATTTTTGTGTGTCTTCTTCTACCTGTCCTTATCCCACTCACAGTGTGGTCGGCGCAACATGTTTTTTGACATATATGGCAGAAAGATTTGCCTTACAGTTTTTACGACCGGCCGCCTGTCTTACGTCATCTCCTTTGGGGAGAAAGCACCGAATATCGACATGTTACTTATTTGATAAAAAAGATGATTTATGTATGTCCTAGTAATCTAATCGGATTTGGTAGTACGGGGAGTGAAATGCTTATACGTATATCGTACCTACGTTGCTATTATTTGACCACACATTTCCATAACACGTTGTACCTATATGGGTGTACTCACCTACCACCCTGCTTCCACAGCCAACCCTCTTTGTCGGGATTGAAGAACGTATGCATGAGATCGTTGCCGTCGTCCTCAGGAATCTTGAACGGCTCCGTCTTTATAGACTCATACAATGACTGTAAAACAAAAAGATTATATTATTATGTGTCCTCAGTAACGGAGTATATAGCATTTAATGTACTCAGTAACGGCAAATAAAGCATATGACTTTGAATGTGGATGTTAACGAAATCTAAGAAATGTCTATTTGTCAATTTTATTATTTTTTTAACGTCTTTGAGTGCGGCTGTTTGTTAGTGTTCACAATACGTGTTTCGATTCGAAACGATGGTGTACGTGTTTATCTTTTCATTTCTTTCTTTATTTCTAAAACAGTAGTCTCTACAGTTTGTCTTTGTTAATTTGTTCGTGTATCACGTTAAAACTGCTGAACGGATTTCGATGCAGATTTCACTGTTATATTAAACGATACTCCAGTAAACTTCAAGGTTATAAAAAACTTCATTTTATCCCTGAAAACGACTTTCACGGGCTTTATCTTTCATAAATAAAGCAAATCTTATGCATTTTCGCAATTTGTTACCAGAAAAGAAAATTAGAACTTTTCATGAATGCAAGAATAATCGGCAAAATATAACTACCTAACAGAACATAGTCAAGCGGGACTTTATTTAACGATAATTTAACTTTAACATACTGTGGTGGGCGTTTTCCGGCTTATGACACACATTTATTTACGTATAACTTATATATTTTTAAATTAAACTCCAATAATAATTACAGAACAAACATACATAAAGAGTATGTCATGCAAAGATAGTTAAGTAACAAAGGGCGAACTAATGTAAACTTAAAAGGCCCTAATGAACAGTGAATAGAAATAACTACATTAATATTGTAATTAGTACATATCTACCAATAACAACACCGTCGGTAATCAATATTTTCCACGACAATTAGTCACAAAACAAACAAGTTGTTTACGCAAATACAAGAGGTCGACTGCGGACCGCGAGTTAAAATCGTTCGCGTCGATTATCAGTTGCTACTCGGTAGTTATTTACATTGCAGATAACATTTCTCACGGGTTCACTGTGTTTACACATATATGTGCGTCAATGTGGGTTACCAGTAACAGATTACGGTTTATCATTGTCATAAAAAAATTGTATCGGCTTAGACAAATAGATCGCGGCTTACATTGTAGGTTTTATTAGAAAATTCTGAAACGCAAAAGAATTTAGTCGGAAATAATACTCATATTGTTATACATATATGTATGTTTGTTCTGTTATTATTAACTTAAGATATAAAGTTGTGAAGCCTGCGAACCTGTTTTAGGCCAGTGTGATGGACTACGCCTCTCATTCTTAAAAGGAAGCACGTGCCAAGAAGTATGACATAATAACATTATGTAAGCTCACGCCTATATCCCCCAAAGGGGTAGGTAGATACGCAACTACTGCACCGACATTTCGCCGAGCTTATGTTCATCCCATGATGTGATAGGGGGCGAGCCTATCGCCATAGTAGGTACAATTTTTAATACTGGGAAATTTATGTATGATTATTTTTAGAAAAGATAACTCTGTTGTTGTGATCACCCGATCCAGGAATTAAACCCACCTCACGGTTCTCAGCCTTAGTACGCCGCCTAGACCAACGAGGTGACATATATACTAATATATAGTAAAGAGATGGTATTATATTACTGATTATAATACTCATCATATATAAACTAACTAGGTAATATTAACTCAGTTATTCCAAAACATTTTAATTATCATGACACGTGTGTGAATTGATTACAAATTAGCTTCTTCCTGAAATGAATATGTATCACGTATTTGCTTCTATAAGAATTCATATAAAGATTATGAAATGAATAAATAATGTTTTTATAATATCAAAGTTGCATAAGTGAAAAAGTCAGAGCACCAAAGTAATTTACTGATAAACATTCATTTATTTATTTACGCTAATATGTTACAGGTGAAATCTAAAATATTTTTTGAATTCCCACATTAATTAAATAATGCAAAAACTGTTCACACACCACAAACCATCATTAATCACTTTCGTATAAAGTATTTAATTTCCTTAAGTATGTTATTTTTCATTTCATATTTTTTGTTTAAACATGAACGTTTAATTATCATTGTTTGCATTGAGATTATAATGCGTAAACATGACAAGCGTATCTAAAAAATTACATAAACTATAGTTTACACACATTTATCACACGGAAATCGTCTCCTCCTCGCGAAATGATGTCATATTATAGTTCTACAAGTTATGTAGTTCCGAACAAATGCAATTCCACACCCGCGCAGAATCTATAATTTATTATACACTTTTTTACCTTATATGTACAAATATTGTTTTATTGTGGTATATTTTTCGTAGTATTGCCAAAAGTCGTTGCAAATTATAAGTGGAATCGTGGGTTTGTATGGGCCATTTATTTTTATCACAATGATATTACATTCCTTAGCGATCGTTTAAGAGGTTGTACGTGTATAGACGTTATTAGAAAGATCCTCATTTCTCAGACCCTTATGATATCGTGTACAAGCTCGATTATTACATCTGTAATTATTATGAGCTATGTAGCTATGTTTCGTTATTACTTTATAACATGCGATAAATACCATTACTTATGTTAAGCCACATCAAATGCGTTCAGCATTTCAATGGATGACGCCGAATAGTTGTGACATACTCGTACTTAGAAATACATGTGTTTACCTTATTGAAAGTTTGTATGTAATATTATAATAAAAATAAATAAATATTGGCCTCGCAATATCACGATGAATTTACGTATTATTGCGCGCTTCAGTGGTGTCCGTTATACAAACATAACCATATTGCGTCAAATACCATTTTTATGACATACTTATGATAATCACGATCAGTGGCCGTTAAATCGCATAAGGCACTTCATGTGTGACCTAAAAATCCGAATATCAGGCTGGCAATAAATCTAAATCAATCCAAACATTGGACCAACGTGATGGAGTGTGAAACCCCCTCGAGGATGTTGAGGGTCTGTATACAATTTAGAGTAAATATAGTATATGTGACCGTTGTACAATGTGCAGCACAACTGGTAACGTGTTTGTTTAACTTTAGTACAATTGGCGATGACGAGCCAATGGATGATGCGTCATGACACGCGGATGATACACGTGATGACCAATACCCTTATGAATATTATCGTTAATTAAGAGAAGAAAATTGGTAGCCATCGATAAAATAATATTAAAACAATCGAAATTGACAGCGGCGATTTGAATATCTTTAAGATTAGTGTATTTTCAAATATCTGTTGGCATTAATAAGGAAATCGATGGAGCTCAAGGTGCAATAACATATAGAGCACTATTTGGGGAAACAATATAACAAATCAAGGAGTAGTCAAGGATGATAATAAAAGGCGACTAATAGATTTCACGTGACTATTCGCTCAGTTTGATGGTAAATACCGATCTGGATATCACGTGCACAAAATGAAAATACGTCATCGTACTCGTAACTGACTCATTTTCTGCGAATCGCGGTTTAGGAACGAGCAATTGATTAAATTCGTGACGGTTTGTAGACCGAAACACCAACAGTAGCTGTAGAAACCCTCATTACTGAACTTCGATCAAGTTTGATGTAGTCATTTAGTCGAACCACAAAATTCACTTGCGCCCGCCTGTCCCCATTACACTGACCGGCGCGGCGGTGAAGTGTCGTTTTATCGTACAAACATAAAAAGAGAACTCACCAAGAGCAATTCCTGTGGGAGATCGCCACCGTTATTGATGCCTCTGTTCATTGCCACAAACTGTTCGGGCGCCGGCTTGTCCTTAACACTGGGGTTGTGGAGGGACGTGTTCAACATTATTATCGCGAAACTGAGCACATAACACGTGTCCGCGTTCGTGAATATGTCTGGGTTCAACTGACAGTATCTCTGTGCAAAACATTCCATCATTCGATCGATCTTCTGCGCCTCGCCTGGCAGACGAAAACTCCATAGGAATTGTCTGGAATAAGAATTGGTTTTGTTGGTGAATGTCACTCTATTGCGAATATAAGTAGCAGGTCAAATTGTTTAGGGCAACGAACCTTTTTTTTTAATTAGGTACAATTAATTTCAAATAACTTTAATTTTACCGTTGTAAACGCACCATATATATACAAATAAGCTTGTAATAAATAATGTGCCACGAAATGTCCATTAACTACCTACAAATGTTATTGCTGATTCTGATAGAATTTTACAAAAGTTAACAAAATCCCCAATTTATTTACCATACAGAGCACGTAGAATGTAATTATACATCAAAGCTTCGGTGAGACAGAAATTTTTACGAACTCATTAGTGAAAGAAAAGCCTGCCAAGTTATTTTCTTGATTGAATTTCGCAATGGAAGACGACTCTACGTTCTCGAATTAAAAATGTTTGAAATATTTCGTATTAATTTGTCGTGATTCTGATTGTGATAAATTAAAACTTGCGATAAGAACAGACAATGTAATGATATTATGCAATTATACATGACGTCAGAATGTTCATTTAATCACAAGGAGAAATTTCAATAAACACGTCCCTCGTGTCACTATTGTGTTTGAACATTCTATATGAAAAAGATTTAGTAGAACAACATTTCAAACCTTTTATATTGTAACTACTGTTATTGGATAGAGATTCCAAGTATTTCCTTCATTCATATTATTTTCACTGGTATATTTTCAATAATAACAATGAAACATACAATAGTCGTGTTTAAATACCCGAGATACACATTATTAAAAATATTTTATCTTTATTACATATTTATGTTATAACAAATTCCTCGTATCATGTTTGTTTTGAAACATATTCGGTTTATTTAAGAGTTCCATTTTTTTTGGAATAACAACTTTAAGTAAACAATATTTTAGACTAAATATCGCAGCGCTTATAGTATTAGGTTAATAGTATTTCTACTCCCATTTCAGGTTACATCGACTTTCAGCGGTTACGGTTTGGCCACGTTTTAATTTACCAGCGATCGATTAGTTCTACGCCTAAATATTTGATTAGCACGAGTAGTAGATATGCTAATGTTAAAATTAATTATGTATTGGCGCTCAGTCAAAACGTTTTTTTTTATATTTTTGGCTAAAGTTACCAGCTCAGGCCAAAATATACACAAATGACAGCACGTTACATTCATAATTTTTCTTCTTCTTCTCCTATCCTTATCCCATTCGCGCGGTCGACGCAAGCATGTAAAAAAAGATTTGGCTTGTAGTTTTTACGACCGGCCGCCTGCCTGACGTCAACTCCTCTGGGGAGAAAACACCCAGACCCGAAACAAATATTGTATAAATGTTGATCACACAAACATTTGTCTTGGTGCGGGAATTGAACCCGCAGCTTCTCGCTTCACAGCCGGCTACTCGCCCATTGCGAAGGCACTTTAAATTCATAATTATTTAAACTAAATACAGGTAAACAATGACGAGCCAGTATGGAGAAATCGATAGGAGTGCAATAAATAAACTATAGTAACCTACATAAATAGAACCTTGAAAGTCGTAATTGTTTTTTGTCTGTACTTATTGCATACAATTATACACTATGTTAATGCAAATTAAATGGAAACGTTTTGCGCATAATTTTGTTATGTATTTGCATACTCTAACGTAAAATAAAATAGTATTGATTATTACCTACTAAATAAATGAATACGCCCAATTGTCAACTACCTACATATTCCAGAATCATGATAGTAGACGAATTTTGGATCGAACTCACATTCGTTCTCATGTCTAAGAGTCGGAGGGTGGAAATGATAAACAACTAATTCAATGTTTTAAAAGATAGAGCTCTTTCAAGGTACAACAAGTAGACCGACAAAAAACAGACGGTGTAGGCATTGTAATAGGGTTCTGTACTGGCGCCTTTGTATACGAGACTTTGAAACCATGTTCCGACACTAAACATAAATTTCGTCAATGAATATCAGATGAACCCTACGTAGGTCTAGTAGGAAACCCTAAGGGCAAAACACACACGTGTAACGTAGTAGAACAATTGAAACACAATGTACACGACCTTCTCCATTTATTTGGGCAGAGTATCACTTTATATTCCGTTTAGCAACCGACTGACTGCCGACAATAATTATTCCACCTTATTTATACCTTTTCACAAATAGTTCACATTAGTAATTATATTTATTATTGAACATGTTAGATTGTTCTAAATAACGTGTATATTATTTATAATTGAATAATTAAATAAGTAAGAGTATCTTATGGATTTAACAGACAATATAACGTCATACAATAATAGTGTGACGTCATAACCGTTGTGTTATTATTTAGTACTGGCGGCACTTATAACACACGATACTTTTAGCAGCGGCGACCGGCGATTTTGCGATTCGATACTGCATCGCTTATTGGCGACTTGTTGCGTTTGATCACATGAACAAAGATCCTTAAAGATTCCAAACAGGTGAAGTGAGGGGGAAGAGAGTAGTAGTAGCACGTGTCCGCGCTGACTTGTGCGGATAGATCTTTTCCTACAACACTGAGCCGTGATCCGCTAATGCCAAAGGCTCACTAAATGGCCGCGACTTACATCCGTATGTATGCGTATTGTAGCGTTCGTAGTCACTACATCGCGTTTCCAAAAAGTAACTTGATCGCCGCGACTGGAGTTTTTTGTGTGCGATTTGTAGCGTACAGAGTCGCTACATCGCGTTTCCAAAAAGCAACTAAATCGTCGATCCCCGATGCTACAACTATTGTATGTGCTATGGCCCTTATAGTTACATTACAATCGATTTGAGATCGAACATACGATGTATAGTGTTCATATTTCAGTCTATCGTGAACATAACAGCGATAATCGTACCCTCATCGATTTTAACAAACCTCGTTACCCGCGCCATTCTTGTAAATGTCAGCACATTATTTTTGGTGTAGACCTAAAGAACAATTTGTGCTGATAGACTTGTGTCATTTCATAACAAAACCTTTGAGTCGGTTTTTTTTACTAAACATATTTTATTACATGTAGGTTAATAGAACTAATTATCACACGTGCCACAGCCTACGTGGCACACTCGGCGAGGAGCTGGTTCGATTCCTGTACCGAGACAAAATGTTTGTGTGATACACAAATGTTTGTTTTATGCCTGTGTGTTTTCTCCCCAGTAGGGTTGACGTCAGGCAGGCGGCCGCTCGTAAAAACTAGAAGCCAAATCTGTCTGTAACATGTGTTCCAAAACCAATAAATACTGCGAGTTGGATGCGGGCAGGTGGAAGAAGAAGAAAAATAGAACTAATTATTGCATCAAAATCAAAAACTTTACAGTTTTCACGTATGTAAATACGGATTCGCTGGATGATATCGTAAATGTCATTTATCCCTGAATAACAGTTAATTTATAGTCTCAACGTATCACCCCATTCACAATTGTCATACGAGTCACGAACGAAAAGTTACCAAATTCAAAATAAACAGATCTGTGTCGGTATACCTCATTGGTCTAGTAACTGTGTACTTGGTTAAAAAACGGTGATTATGGGGTCAATTCACAGGTTGAGTCATCGAAATTGGTGCCATTATGATTCGAAAAATTTACACACGAGTTGCCCATGATTGCAATTTGTGTCCATTATGGCGATAAGATAGGCTCGCCGCTGGTCACATCATGGGACGGAAATAACCTGAGAGAACTGTGGGTGCCTTAGTTGCACCTCTGATTACATCGGGGATATAGGGGTATGAAAGAATAATAGTTTATTGTCTTCAGTGATTACACATGCAACATATTGCAAACCTTAACATATATACCTATACCTACAGTACCTATAGGAAATCGACATCTACAAAAAAAAACATATTCTGCTGATTAACGGATAATGCAATGAACTTGGTTCCCGTTGCAGGTTGCGAATTGTGAGGGTCAAACGGCAGATCGTCCCACATAATACCATACCACGGTCAATTCATATTGGAAAGGCGGACCCTGGCATGAAGCCCTAATAACGAAAGAAGAATGATAAAGATTCCCAAAGCAACCATGCGCGGGCGATGCACATCACTGGTGCACAGGGTGCGGGCCAGTTGTAACGGTATCCTCAACGCATTCGCGGAACGGATTGAGTGTCTGTACTTGAACCATTGTAGTATGGTTCATGTACAGACTGGGGTCAAAATAATGTTTAAAAAAAAAGAAAGTTATTAATTTATATTGTCTTCAATAATATTTCATGTGTAAAATTATGCGTAGTTGTGATCCTTGGTTGGTTGAAATAAATGACATAATATTAAAGCTCGCTCACCTCAATGCCTGTACGAGTATTAAATCTGTGAAGTCGTGGAGATCGACAAACGCCCGTAACACTGCCTCGTTGAAATCCGACCGTTCCCCGAGGTAGTCACCTATCGCGGTCTTACTGAGCCCTTCGCCTTTATGAAGGAACTGTGCCACATCCTCCGGCGTCCTCTGCAGCAGCCCGTTTTCATAAAGGTATTCGATACCTGTAACAATATTCAATAGTAGGTTACGTATTATATTAATATATCGGGAGATAAGGGTTTGCCAGTGATTTTATATATTTTAGCGACTTGCATTTTTTTTGTAGTTTGAATAATGAGACGAGCAGGACGCTCGCAAGATGGTAAGTGCCACGCCTGCTCATAAGCAGAAGCAACGCCACACAGAACTTTGAGTTACATAGTACTGCATGTCAATTGACTGCGCTCGTCACCCCGAGACAAAATCTGTTAAGTCTCACAATGCCCAGTAATTTCACTGACTTCAATATCCTTCAAACCGAAACACCACAGTGCTTACACACTTTTGCTTGGCAAGCAGTGGTACCAAAACAGATGGCCTCTCGCATACGAGGGACCTACCTTTACAAGCTGGTCCTTGTAAAGACTATCAGATTTTTTGGATAAAAATAAATCTAACTGTTTAACTTCTTACAGGAGCAAAACAACTTTAGTGGCGACCTTTAATTTATGTAACAGATTAGCGTGACGGTTTTATTATTTTAGTCTAAGTTTTATTAAAATCAACGCTTGTTTAGTTACATTTAAATATATTTCCCGTGCTATTTCTATAAATGATTAGCTTCGCAGACACACACAAATATAACAAAAGAACAAAACCGAAGCAATGAACCATGAATCGCGAACTACACATAGAGGTATTCAGATCACGCACGCGGCTGTGAACAAAAAGTGAAAAACTGCGGGTTACCGCCATCACGCCGCTCGCGAAAGCGTCTCTCTATTCTTAAAACAAGCTTTCTTGTTTTCACAATTCGATTCGACGATAAAGAAAATAGTTTTTATACGACACTCAACATTGTTCCAGTGTGTGGATATAATTCCAATAATATTAGGATAGCATGTTTTTGCAACGAACTACAATATATTATTATCTAGTTTGTCTGGATGTGCATTATCATTCATCCCTTTTTCAGTTTCTGAGTGGTAGTTCGTAACGAGATAGCATATTGATCATTGTCGATAGCAAAATTGTTACTTAAGATATTTTTACTAGCCCTGTATTATACACATCCCACTGCTGGACACGGGCCTCTTCTACTGAATGACAGGGGTTAGGCCTTGTTCCACTAAGTCCACTAAACTTTAAACTATTGATTTTCGTAGTTTTCACCAACTTTAGTTTAAGTTTAGTTGACGGTCAAACGGTTCAAGGTATTTAGGTTAGTCAAATCATACAAAAATCACACTACCAGTTTAAAAAGGAAAATATTCACATCTCCGATATTTACACAATAATAATCAGGTTAATAAATATAATAATTTGTATTATTTATTTCTTTCACCACTGTGGGGCACAAGCCTCGTGCGTTACCAAGACATTTAAATAAAGCAACCAACACAAACCTGTCAGTCATAAAACGTGCACTTTGCAATTGTAATTGAGCTACATTTCAAAGCCGTCTGCCGTTTGTACGATCAATCTGAAAGCTTACAGTACTTAGACGAGTGCCACTCGGCGGCGACACGCGACATGTAAAACTCGGGCGAATGCAACTGCTGACCGAGCCATGCACATTTCCACACGGCTCTACTCTACCTGCGCCCATTTGTACGCTAAAATGTTACTATTTCGAAACAATACGATCTCGACCTTTGCATATAATGCAGCTTTAACTTTTAACATAATACACCCTTGAGGTTTTAAATGTCATTTTAATATTGCAAATGGAAAAGTTTAAGCGACACGAGCCGTATGCCGTACGTTTGTCTGCAATTTAATGGAAAGATAATTTACATCCTGGGCTACTTTTAACCTTTATATTTATTCATAACATGCTATAATGCTAGTGTAGATCAAGAGTTGTTTTATATTTCTAGGGCTATACTACCATGAATGGAGCTGCTACGGTAATTATTTCCATAGATACAAATTATCCTGACAATACATTTAATGACGGACAATATCTAGACTCTAGAGTGTCTAATGGCTACAACAGTTTATATCTTTCTGTCTTTGCCTATGGCTTGCCTACGACAGTAATAAACGCATACTTAAAAACACTTACAGATGACACTACATTTAATTAGAATAATTACTATCTATGTTCTATTACATATATTGACAGCCTCCGTGGCGCAGCGGGCAAGTAGCCGGTTGCGAAGCGTGAGGCCGTGGGTTCGATTCCCGCACCTTGACAAATGTTTGTCTGATCCACAAATATTTGTCTCGGGTCTGGGTGTTGTGGGACCGCAAGTCCCTCGTAGTTCCTGATACCCACGATACAGGTTTAACCTAGTGTGGGGTCAGGACTATGTGTGTGACTGTTGGGTGTATTTATTTATTTATTATTAAAACTGTACTTCAGTTCTACTTTTCAAACTCATTACTCAGTATGTCAGTTTTATTTTTGTCAAAAAGCCGTTATTTTACTGTTTTTAGTAAAAGTCTCATCTAAATCGGTGCATAGATAGGAGTTTTAGTCTTACATTCTTCTTTTGTTTTTTTTTTTCATTTCATTTCTTGAAATTTTAAAGTTAAACTATTTCGAAAGAAAAATTAATCATCAAATCGAGTCAATATGCGTTGAAGTACACACAAACAAAAATACGCTCCGAATTAAGAACTTCCTCCGTTTTTTTCCATTGATTAAATAAAGAAATAAGGAACCATTTACCTAACTGCGAACACCGCAATGTGTTCGCAGTTAGGTAAATGGTTCCTGTAAATGTAATACCGCAATGTCGCTTTACTATGCTATTTATTATAATAATACAATATATCAATACATTCAACTGTCATCAACTCTTCAATAACGTCACAGGTTCGTAAGGACCCACAAAGAATACTAATCTCCGCCGTCTGGTGACGTCATTCGCTTACTCGCGAAGTCCGTACATAAAACCTAGCGTAGAATGCCAAAACTGTTACTCAACTGTTGGTAAATATAGTATCTTTTTTTTCTGTATTTTATTTCGGGACGTGTTTTTTTTTGGAATTCCGATGAGTATACTAAAAAAAACCACTATACTATAATATACTATAGTATATTTTTTCAGGTAATCACTATAAACTGTTTCCTAAAGCAAATTATACTCGTTTACATAATTTAATATTTGTTTAATAACTATAAAAGTAATACGGTTACAAACATTTTACATAGAATAGATTAACAAAGCTTTTAATATAAGACGGCGAGATTGTAAACAAGGTTTTATAGACGCCTTTTCATTCTGTAATTACATCACTCCTACTTCCTGAATATTACCAAGTATCTTATGTTACAATAATCTTAAAAAAATATAATAAGTTTATTACACTTATAAATCTGAGCAGGAAATTATACTTTTTTATTGGCCTCATTCAAAGATTATAAACGTCATCATCATCGTTTATAATTTATAATCAACCTTCCCATTTCATAAGCAAATGGCTTTCTTTCCTCGTAAGCCGATTGGTGCATGCAAAATCGATAGTAGCACCGTGACGGATGCCCGTTGCTATTTATCGATGAAACATGACGGATTGCGGTGACGTCCCTGCAATATCTACAATCTTATACAATCTCGATTGTACTGTAGTTTTTGTATCGATTACCGGTATGAGTAATGCTGATGTTTTTGCCACGACTCTTTTTTCCGATTAGATCAGACTCAATGTCTATTGACTAAATTGTAATAACAAATTGCGTCAGGAGAATAATGATTATGCATAACAACGGAATAAATAGCTACCTATACACAGTAACAGTAAAAAAAAATATTAGCCTCAATGACGAGACGAGCTGGTAGCTCGCCTGTTGGTAAGCATCACGCCTGTCCATAAACATTAGCATAACCCAGAACTTCGAAGTATGTAGTAATGCATGGCACTGGACTGCGATCGTCACCCCGAGACGTAAGATGTTAAGTGTCATAATGCCCTGTATAATTTAACTGGCTTCAATGTCCTTAAACAAAAACACAACAATTTTCTAAACTGCTGCTTAGCGCAGAAATAAACAACAAAATTGCCTACAGTGTGGCCCTACCACTCAATAAAATTTAAGTTAAGCTTTTAAATATTAATTAAAATGCGTATTTAGCGGTTTATTTTATTAATACATTCAAAGAAACTAATTTAAAAACCTTGATTTGCTAATAACTTTCCACGAAATATTGAGGTTTTTACATATAGGTTCTCATTCGGTCTTTCCTCACGTGAATATTGTACGTATCATAAATCGGTTATTAAATACACGGACCAATTTAATTACCAACATTGACATTAATTAACATACCTACATAACGTCAAGTGAATCATTAACAAAACAAATTCATTTTCAGAAAACACGGGATTTTGAAAACTCATTAATTCTGATAGCAACATAGCCTCCTATACTCCAAAACGTTAAAAACTTTCTGACACAGTATAAATTGAGGTGCTTAGTACGGAGCGAGGATAAGCCGTCGTGATATGCTATAGAGCCATTCATTCCAGTGCACCTGTGTAAGTAGCATGTGTTCTAATTTTCAAGAAGACATCATTAGTTGTACGTCGGGACCGTTGCGACTTTGGGGCCTTTATGTCTGTTACAGAGAGTGGGGCCGCTCGAGTGTGAACCAGGTTGAAGTAGGCATTCAGGCCTCGTTTCTCTCTATATCTAGTTCTAACTTCGCCGGTAAAGCTAGTTGCTAGATTTCTTACCAGGTGACCCAATTATATCGTAAAGAATTTGAAACATCGTTCTTTTGTTTCAAATTGATTTACTGAATCGATGATTTGGTTCTTATAATTACATAATATTGAGATTGAACCTTTTTCTATGTAACAGCAAAGTCGGACAGGAATCCTCATTGCTCATAGGCGATGGTGATTACATAACATCAGATGAATTCGTTGCACGTTTGCCATTCTTTTTCTATAAAAAGAATTCAATCCTAAGACACTGTTTGGGTAACATGTATAAGTAATATAAACCCTGTTAAATATTACTTATTTCGTGCCATTCATTTTGTAATATATCCTAGAGATGTTTAGTGAAAGTTGAACACGGCTTTTGAATCTTTAAGCTTGGCCATAAAGACAACCATTTTTTTGTCGGTCTAGTTCCTACTTCTTGAACAGTTTTGGAGAATATTTGGGATCCTTATATTGAAAAAAGGTCCAATATAAGACGTAACCTTGTTTGTAGATTTATTTCGAGCGTGTTCTTTCTTCAGCAGGTATCCCAAGCAATAAGCTAGTCCAAGACTCCTTTCAATACACCCTTAAACTGCTATCGAGGGTTCTCGGATCGAATTATAGGCAGTAACTAGTTTTCTGAACCTGCTAACAGGGTTTTCTATGAACCGTAAAACAAACAGTTCTAGACGCTACAACACCTTTTGCGACTGTTTAGTTCAGTTTTAGTGCTAACGAGCCCAATAAAGATTTGTTGCCTCATTCTTATGAAAAAAGGTTATTGTATAGAATAGATGACCGACAACACACTTTGTATATCGTCTCTATTTTGATACTTAAGTACTTATTTGATTTTACCTGGATATATTTTCTTAAAATGTACCATAAATATTTGAAATTTCATTTCAATTCATATCAGTTCAGCCTGATATTTGTCTGGATTCACTTGCGGCACTTCTGTTTTCCCAATCTTACATCATAACAGTCAAGTCTAGACATGTTCATAACTTTCAAGAAGTCTTATTTGAATAATAAGTATTTAACCAAGTTATTTAGCGTTATGGAATATTTCATAGAATTTATTTACATGTTGCGTGCTAATAGTTTTTTAGATTAACCTGTCGCGACATAAATTTTAAATCATGCGACTAGTAATTACACGAATAACATCTAATTTAAATGGTATTTCAGGTCGGTTGGGCAGGTGAAGTGCAGGAATAGAACAATTTGCCGTGTATGTCGCCTGAGTGACCGTGGGAGCAGCGCACCTGCCATCGGATGCCATGGTACTAACAACTCTACGAGCTTCACGCTATCATTTTATTAAAATTCACTCGGCAAGCATTCTTTTAATTGGATAACATTCCTATTCATCCAACTGGAATACTGGACATTTGTGTTGCTAAGATTATACAAAACACTGCATGGTCCATCCAAAATATTAGGCATTGTGAAAAAATTCCCGATGCAGTTGTACAAATGTTGGGCGACAAAGGAAATAATACAAAAACGAAAAATATTACAAACACAACATTTTACAAAATAGGTACAAGGTAATGAAACATAAATGCTAAAAATGCCTTCAGTTGTACGCAACAATCTGTGGAATATCTGTTCTTTTGTAAATATTTATTTCGACGCACTATTGCTATGTTGTGGACTTTTTAATGCAACGACGTTTTGCAAACACGATAAAAAAACAATATCTAGCGTACTTGTATGAACCCAACAACCCTATATAGAAAACATTGATCAGGGAATTTCCACGCTTATTGGTTTCGATAACCCTTCAATAAAATCCGTAACCAATTAGTTACGAATGTATGTATGTCTTCGTTTGTACTTTTTTATTTATCCGATAACAGAGCATGATCCCAATGATCTTTTGAAACATAATAAAGTTGAAAAATGTATATAAATGAGAGCTCACCTTTCTTTGGGTCCATGTTGAATTTCTTCCTGCCTATACTCATCTGTTTGGCTTTGCTATTCTGTTTGCACTCCTCCTGCCCATCAAGGGCCTCCAGCTCAGCCACCACCTCTCCCAGCTCATCTTTGAGTTGCTGTAACAAAAAAAACATTGTTAAAATACCACGACGTGTAAAAGTTTGTACTGAACGTTTTAGCATACTACCCATGTTTCCATGATTGGGATTGGAATTAAATTTAAGTTCTGGTAATGTTTAATGGCATGTACAGTCAATGATTATTGGGCCAGCACAGTGGTCGTACATTGGTCCAAACTCTCGTACTATAAGGAAAATTAGGTATAAACGTCACGAAATAGTAGGAAAATGTTAACCAAATGTGACCAGGCGCACCTTAAACAATAATAGGCCATTTAAAATGTTGAGTGTTCTATCCATTACAATGACCAATATATATATATATATATATATATATATTTATATATTTTTATAGCATAAGTCGGCAAACGAGCAAGTGGGTCACCTGATGATAAGTGATCTCCACCGCCCAAATACTAAAAGAATTATGGGTGCTTTGCCGACCTTAAAGGAAAGGTATTATTAAGAGATTGGCAAGGGGAGGTGATTTAGTCCTCCGGATATCTCACTCACCGTACGAAACGCAGCAGCAAGTTGCTACTTTACGCCAGTTTTCTGTGAGACAGTGGTAACGACCCGGAAGAGCCAGCCCATTCATGCTGTAGACAAAATTGTCTACAGCGTGGCTCTACCACTCAAAAAATTAACACAAGAGACAAACTTAATTAAAACACAATAATAACTGAATTGAAACCAGGCGTAACATCAACCGCCGCCTATGAAGGAAATACTGTTGTCGAACCACGATCTAAATTTTATAGTTTTACACTTTGGGTGATACGGTACTTTGAATTGATAAAAAAAATTACACAGAAAAAATGTATAACCCGATAAAGTAATATACTTGCAAAACAACAAACGCTCTAAGTAAGCAAAACACGGTCTAGATTTTAAGACCATCGACATTGCTAGATTAAATAAATGGTTGGTCGGCAATGGCGCGTCACGACCGGCGCGGCGCGGCCCTGTGCGGCAGCCACAAGGCGAACCACAACTCGCGACGCATTCTACAAAGCAGCTGCTAATGCTCGAGCTCTCCAGTCTCCACCAGTGGAATGTTTGCTGTCGACTTCAGAATGTAGTCCTACTTATATCGCCTATAGACTTTTCATAGCTTTTACCTTACGATTCGTTTAAAAATTCCATTATAATGCCCGGGTAATTTGAAAATATAAATAGGTTATGGTAAGAAGTGTAGGTATATATTCCCACGTGATGTAAAATTTAAATAATAATATTGAAATTATTTCTGTGAAAAATAAACAAATATTAAGGTCATGTTTGATAACATGCAAGAACTTGTACAAATTACATGCTAAAGTAGTTTAGTGAGTCAGTATTTGAGTTACCAAAACCAACTTGGCTAACATACGACGGTTTACAATATTGTAGTAGCTAACCGTATTTATTAAACAGGCATGCGCTAATATCCTAAGTGACTAGAACAACCAAAACATATGATAAATTATAATTGTTATAAAAAACATAGATTGATATATATTCCATCCATTGTTGACCTTAGACAATGTTTTATCTTAATGCCTTTACGTAATCGGCTTCATCAGCCTGACGATCCAATATTTGCCTAACTTGTCTCTTATCAGGCCAAGGGTAATTAGTTTGGCAACATCGACAAAGTAAACGTAATGCTTGGAAAAACTTTATGTTCCATATCTTAGTTTCCGAGAATAACAAGATACCTATTTACCGAAAAATATTTCCACGAATTATTTACTAGATATGCTACGGATTTCTTTTTTACACTTTGAATGTGTGAACCGTAGGGATTAAAAACATTTTTTTATGTATAATTTTTTACGCCCGTGTAATTGGTTATTACACAGTAATATCATTTGCTCACATTTAATTTCATACCATCCAAAACAATTGCCATTACACAAGCTAGAGAACCAGTAAACGTGAGCCATCATTTACTAAATTAATAATGGAATCCCAACTATTCATTACGTGCACCACAACGTTCAAAATTGTGCCCAAATGAATATCACAAAGACAAATGTACTGAGAACAATGACCGCACGAAGTTGGGTTTTGTTTGCTTTTTAAAGTTTGCCATTCTGTCATAGCTGAGTTGCTAGGTTTCAGAGACCGATGAATTTTAATTTCGCATTTATGTGGCACATAAATATTCAACCTCAACATATCTCAATATAAATATAGAAAGCAAAACGTTTTTTAGTTTAATTTAATCACTTTCGAGTAATTAGGTATTTGAAAATGATTCTACGTTTTGATATTAATTAACGGTAAGGTGAACAAAGCTTTGTGTAGCCCCCGGTTTATTAACCTCTCGTGAACAGCTACGCCGCAGTTGAGGTCTACTGAATCTTTTTTTATAATTAGGTAATAGGAGATCGTTATTCACATCCTCTATTTCTTTAAGGGGAATATGTAACGTACCTTATTTGATATTTTTTTATACGTATACGTCAGCCTATATTTCTTCTATATTCTATATTCGTTCAGCCTTGCACAATTATGTGAAATCACATTATATAAGTCTCAAAACTATAATACTTTTCATTTGACGAAACTTTCATCTCAGCAGCAAAATTTACATATCACCAACACGTATCAAAGTCCGTTTTTTGCGATAGTACCTCGCTTTATAATTTCGTAAAGTTTAGCGAATGAGTATCAACTAGAGAATGCAATCTCACAAGGTCTCACAATTAATAAAATCCCGTGAAATCGTTTTACCCGCTGCTAAAATTGCTGAGATGCACATCAGTCACAGATAGACTTTCTAGCAGAAATCCATTAGAAGTAGCTGATTTCAAAGAGAGAGAGCCAGTAACTGCTAGAAATTACTCTATTCGATACAATGAAGTTACAAATCAATCCTAGAAACAACAAACAATGATGTATATTTCATAGGTGGGATCTCGTCTAGATTGCATATCCTTATAGTATCGACTTTATGTATAACAGTGCTTAAATGATGTTAGAAAATAAATCCACACAGTGTATGGTGATCACACGGACTAGGGCTACTGAATAAATAACCAAGCGTACAAGCTCAAACAAGTACACAATGCCCCGCTACGGTCTGGCTGCGCTAACATTATTTGCGGTCGGCTAACTATTCCTCCGGGAGACATGATACCAACCTTCCTTGTACAGGCTATAAACTTATGCGAAAATTCCTACTCATTTTCATACGTGCACGTCTTTTTTTCGTGTACGTTGGCTACGTTGTCCTTTTTAACCCCCGACAAAAAAGAGGGATGCTATGACTTAATGACGACCCCTTTGTCAGGCTAGGCTTTCTATCTGCCTGTTAGTCTTAGACATCGTAGCTCCTAAACTACTGGACCGATAAACATGAGGGTTTTTATTGTTTAATCGAGATGATTCTTCACTATGTTATGAGAACATCAGTTCAGCCATTTTTTAGAAAATACATCTTTTTCTGATTGATGTCAGGGTTTTAACGCCTAGGTTATGAATTAAAGAGAATAATATTTTATTCCTATAATACTCGTACCGTCTATATTTCCACATATCGTAGCCGCAATAATGTGAATCCAAGGAATATAATAATTTAATGCTTTCTAATGCCTGTTTTCACCAAAATTTGCTTGATTTGACTCCTAACGAACGATGTTATGTTGTACTATCGTACCGTTATATGCGTTGCCCTTTATGGAAATCTAAAGTTAAGAGGTTGGTTAAAACGGGCATATAGGTGTGTCAAATTCTTACACCTACGGTCATAAATAAAAACACAGGCCGCTCAACACCTGTTTATCAATATTATTAAAAATTAGTATTATTAACAACAACTAGTTTTAATTTGAAATGGCATTTCGGATTTGTAAATCTTCATGCGAGTGACGAGCGGACTATATAGACGCTTTGTCGCTTAATGTGGGCTGTCTAGACGGGTTTTTGCACTACAAATGCACCATGTGTTTAAATTCTGATAAGAATAAAGGGACTGCATTGTTGTGGCTTTAACTAAATTACAGGTATTTTTTTTCTTTCGATCTTGATTTGAATGTGTATTTACGAACCTTGGCTTACTATAGTTATACTTTTTTCCAATTGTCCGTATGTTATATACGTGGCAACCATTGCTGGTGAACTTTATATGACTGAATGCTTTTTTTGGGGTTCCGTACATACCACATACATATAATTAGGGGATCTTATCACGTATAGCGTAACAGTTATGGGTTTAGAGGTTAATTTTGCAAATGCATCTTGTGATGTATCAAATGAAAGGGGTCGTTATGAAAAGTACAAATATATTATTTTAAAATGTCATAGTATAACACATTTTAGAGGGTAAAAGTCATATGAAAATCGAGCATTCCCCCTGATCTCCTAAACTACGGAGACTAAAACTTTGAATAATATAGGACATATAGAGCCATGCTCATAGTTTACAGAAAAAACGTAAACGAAAATCTTAAATCTGTTAATTTCCATGGCAATTTTAATACAGTATTCTGTCCACGTGAGTCCGACTCGTTTGATCAAAAAGTCAGTAAAATGCGCTCTAAAGGCGTAACAGTATAGCGTAACAAATTCTCAAAATGTTTACTGCACAATACTAAAAGGCTAGTAAAACAATTCGCTATAGTATGTAGTAGAATACACTATCACAAATCAAATAAGAAGTGGCAAACGCAACAACCGCACTCCGCAGCTACGAGTATGTATGTACCAGTATAGTATGTCTGCTAGGCATGCTGAATAGCGATGGACTTATCGATATTTTTTATCAAGTATCGATATCACAAGCTATTAGGATAAGATGAAAGGTCGTTAAAATATAAAATCACAAGCCGATATTCGAAATTTTTATTTAATGTTAAAAATGCTCGTCAAAATGTCAAGCTATGTAATTTCAATATATCGAATTCGATACCTGTCAATATAAATTACTTTTGAATAATAACAATAAGATAGTAAACATCAATAGTTTTACGCACTTCCGACATGCCTAATCCATATCTGCAGCGCGGGGAATTTCAACATACATTTTTGTTCTATCTACGTGTGGTAATAGGCAAATTGAAATGCGACCTACACCCAATAATAAGCTCTGCATTTGTGATTTCAATCAAAGCAATAATATGGATTATGGTTATTCATATCATCATTGCGAGCTTTCTTGTAAAATATGTTCTTCTTCACTCGCTATTAATAGGTATTGCCAATGAAACTTTCACCAATATCACGTTAACAAAAGTGAACGCTGTACGAAACCGAAAGTCGCCTAGGCGATTTCTGCCAACAGGCAAAAGAGAATTCGTGATGTACTTTCTCGAACTTTAAATCTTATTCGTGTATATTTTTGTTCTTTTTTTTGAATCGGTAGCAGGTGTTCAATGAATTGGTTTCAAGTAAGCAATAGCAAGTTTCATTTTATTAGACATATCTTTAACAAAATAGACTTATTTTGGCCAACTTTAACAAAGGCAAAAAAATATTTCGGTAGCTTTGCTTTTATTCCCTTGATTTCCAATTATCAATAGGCTGACAGTTCAAAATATACAAAATGTTTTATAACCTGTGCTTACAACTATACATGTAAGCTTTCGATAAAAGCATCGCAAATAAAAATTAAGGACGAACATCCCGTCATTCGTTGAAAAACTTTATCCCGTCTAGACGGGTTCATCGGATAACGGTCAATTCCCATGGGGTTTATGTCAGATACAACCCTTCGCGTTACAAAACAGTACTTACAATCAATAAGCATAGTACTTACTAAATGTGAAATAAAACATCTATGAGCACACATGTTCTAACCGTGTTTAATTTATTTATATCCTCTAAAATACACTTAGCGAAAATTTTAAATAGGTATATACGAGGGATTTTTCGTTCAATTAAGTATTATAGCAGTTAGCACATCTACACATTGTATTAATTTAGATGGTGCGATAATAACAGTTTCTCTGGTTTCCTATACACCCAAAATGCCCATTGACGCATGTATTTTTGTCTAACGTTAGGAATCGATAAGCACATTCTGAAATGTTATCTGAAATATTTTTTATTGTTTCGCAATTCAGCAACTTTTCCCCTTTAGGCACGAAGGTGGATTAATAAAAGAAATACACACACATAGAGTCCTGACTCTCCTGTCTCGTGGGTATCTAGATCTATGGATACAAGTGTATCTATCTGTTTGTTAGCATCCTGGACCCGAAACATGTACTTTCCGATGACACAATCACTTGTTTCGGTGCATGTGGGGGATAGAATATGCGCTTTCGATTCACAGGCATTTCGCCCGCTGCGCCATTTAAGTACAATACAGTTTGTTAATATATTATCACCAACACAATATAAACTGATAGGTTCACCATGTCTGAGACACCACAAGTCACGACATAAGCTTGGAGTAATTAAAAACAAACTCCGTATAAGTTTGTACATGGAGACAGTGCAGGACGTACTTTCACGAGCGGTCCAATTTTTATTTTCATCACAGGCATTTATTTTCACATTCTGGTGTCGCACATCGTAAGCTATGATTTGTTGTGAAGCTCATTTGGATGCGGCGCGAGATGAGCCGGTAATAGTGGGCCATTAAAGCACACAGCTCAAATGACTAGGGGACATGAATAACGGAGTATTGCGGCGATTGTAAAGAAAATGGCGTCAACATGTGCCCTTACTACTATTGTGACAAAATGCTCGCGACTTGCACGCGCCACATCGGTGACTCACAATCACTGTGAGTCAAAGATGCACTGCATTGAATCGACAAAATGTTATTGAAGTTGTTCAGTGAATTGAAACTGACATTCGAAATGTCAGAAAATTATGTAACAACACAACCATACAAGGTGTTTACATTTGCATATCGTCGATATAACGGTAGGAGGTGGATAAGATTGTAGCGAATAAATATATAATAAACATAAAACAAAATTATACCACATAATTTTTTCAATTACATAAAAGCCATGGTCACAACAGGGTCACAATGAACAGCGACAGATGAATTCAAATATATTTGAGTCTGTTTGCTGCGCTATATCCGCTATCATGAACAATAATTTATCTATGGTAAAACGCCTGCCCTTCAAATTACATAATTTCGTCACAGACAAACTTTCTACATTAAATGGGTGATCTAAAAAATACTTCACTGTGAAAAACGTAGATTTTCTGGTTGGCATCGAACAATCTATTCGAGGAACGGTTAAATATTCCTCTACCGTATCCAACCGACTGAGCGCCGACAAAGGCAGCAAAGGATCGAAACGACTGAAAAGGGTTCATACATAACGTAAAATTGACAGCCTCCGTGGCGCAGCGGGTGAGTAGCCGGCTGCGAAGCGAGAGGCCGTGGGTTCGATTACCGCACCGAGACAAATGTTTGTGTGATCCACAAATATTTGTTTCGGGTCTGGGTGTTGTGGGACCGCAAGTCCCTCGTAGTTCATGATACCCACGATACAGGTTATCCTAGTGTGGGGTCAGGACTAGGTGTGTGACTGTTGGGTGTATTTATTTTATAAAATGAAAAGTCAAATCAATCATGGTTATTTGCTGTTGATATTTCTTGAAAGGTTTTTTTAACATCTAAACCTAAAAATATCACGATGTTAAATCATCACAGTGTAAACATGGCACATGTTACTTTAAAACTAATGGAACGATGGCAGACGATAAATATAGTAACAACTTTAAAACGTATACGAGGGCAGTTCGAAAATTATGAGACCAATGAACATTACGATTAATCAATAAGTGAAAGAAATGCCCACAATTGTATTTTACTGTCAACATATATTAAAATGAAGAATCTATTAGAATGAGTTGAAGAATGATGTGGTGACTAGGATCGAAAAGGGTATGCTGAAATGGTTTGGGCATATGGAGAGGATGGATGAAAGACGACTTACGAAAGGTATTTGTGGAATGTGAATGGTAGGGTTGGAAGAGGGCGCCCGAGGAGAACATATGCGGATCAAATAAATGACATTCTCCGAAAAGGGCACGTCACGAGTACCCTCAACCGACGAAAATGTATGAGAAGATGTATGAATGTGGAAGAGGCGAAAGAGGTGTGTCAGGATCGTAGCTTGTGGTACTCATTAGTCTCTGCCTACCCCTATGGGACATAGGCGTGAGTGTGTATGTATGTATGTATGTATGTATGTATGTATGTATGTATGTATGTATGTATGTATGTATGTATGTATGTATGTATGTATGTATGTATGTATGTATGTATGTATGTATGTATGTATGTATGTATGTATGTATGTATGTATGTATGTATGTATGTATGTATGTATGTATGTATGTATGTATGTATGTATGTATGTATGTATGTATGTATGTATGTATGTATGTATGTATCTATTAAAATCAAACATAACAAACTGATAATCGTTAACAGCACAGAAATATTCATCTAGTTACATTATAAATGATTCAATCAGTATCGTAACGCGTCGACCACATTCAAAATATCTAAACTCTACAAAAGCGCCACAGCCACATTGGACTTTATTAGAGTTTACATAATTATGTAAAAAGGGTGTTTTATTAACATTCAATTACATATTAGCAGCAGCGATAGCTCAGCGGGGACTTGTACGGACTTCCGAGACGAAGATAGCAGGTTTGAAACCAGCCCGAAAAGCATATACCTCGAACTTTTCTGAGTTATTAATACTGCGTTAAATGCGTAGACATCACAGATCATATTTGAAATCATAACGTGGAAATGAACAGTGATGGCAGTGCAGTAGCAGTCGCAAATCACGTCTTGCTACTAGCAATCTCAGCCGTATTCTTTGAGCAATCATCTTTATGAAATCTATTCAGTGTGGACTATAAATCTACATCAAGAGTAACAATGCAGAGAGCAATCAAGCAATTCCAACTGCAAAGCTCTATTTGCAATTCCATCGCCAATTGCTTTGGTTCCGTTTATTGACTAACCAAATTACGTGTTGTTATTTAATTGGCGTTACTGCTAAATTCATGACTAATATACCTACTCTAAATACACAAATACATTATAATGAAAGGAGAGTTCTTCGTGTACTATTGGCAGCACGTAATGAAAGCGTACCCACTACACGCGAATCCTTTAGGACTTTCCCCCATTAATTCACTTTCCCAGACTTTAAAGACAAACGTCTAGGCCATGTAACACTGTGAGCTGTTTACTAAAATTGTTCGAAAGCTGCAAAAAATATCTTCTGAGATAAAAATACAATCCGAAAGTCATTATGATCGGTGTTAATGCGTTAAATTTGAATTTTTTAAATCTTCTTCGCATTTGGTTAAACACCTATCATTGAGATATAGATAGTTCAGAACAAAAAAAAACTGTGCAAAACACCTTTATTATCAAGTTAAAAGTAAATGACAATAAGTTTGTCCTTCTTTCACACGACAACGAACAAATGGATCTAAATTATTTTTACTTAGGTATATTATATGGGCCGGAGGGTAACTAAAACTACTTTTTAACCGAAGCAAAAAAGTTCTCAATTCGTAGGTATTCATTTTTTATGTATGTTGACGCATAACTCCGGCAAATGTAGACCGATTTAACACGCAAATATTATTAATACTATATATACATATGTATATATTGATACACAAATATAGTCTTCCTTAAAGTGTGGACTTGTTGTACACAAAAAAAACTAGAGCCCGTAGGGTGTAATAAAAATAATAATAAAAATATAATATAATTATAAAAAAACTAAAAACAACAAATGAATCGGAATGTCGGAGCATTCCCACTAAATAGCGACCTGCAGACATTCGGCGCCTCTGTAAATGTGCCAAATCACGTCAACAAATAAACAGTAAGAAAGTACTCTATCGAAAGACAAACCACCGAAGCGGATGCGTGTTTGTTTCCCTCCTGTCCTGTGCCCTGGCAACGACCGAAATATAAACTTCATTAAAAGCAACGACGCAAATAGAACATTACCAATAATTAAAGGTCACATTTACCACCGAAATTGGAATGTACAGAAATAAACAAATCGGTATCAGTGATTTTAGTGCGAGGTAAATGTCCCCTAAAACATGCTTTTAGAGGAAATGTAAACACAATTTGCGAGCACTAGTCACCAATGTCACGATAAATTATATTAAGATCAATGAAGTATTGTCCAATGTCTTAAGAATGTATGGCGGCAAATGCGACCGATCCGCCAACAGCGTTACCAATGACATTTGTCTCGTGAACGTTTATCTTGGCAGACCACGATCCAGGAAGCCCGCAAGGTGCACGCGTGCCTTTAATATAGATAACAAACACCAACATCACGTTTTATTAATATCAAGGATTTACAACAACAGATTTCAGGTCATTCATTACTCAGCCCTTAATGACAGCTCATTGACTAATGGGCTGGGCTAATGTGTGCCAGTCTATAAATAAAATTGGCAATTTTATAAGTTACGCAGCATTTTCCGTTAAATGTATTTTTTATAGCAGAAGCGGATATACGAACAAGTGGCTCATCTGATCGTAAGTGAGCCCCACCACCCATAAACATCCACAATACTGAGGAATCATAGTGATCATCATCAGAATAATTGAGGATTGGGAAGGGGAGGAGGGTTTGGGCCTACAGATATTTCACTCACCGTACGATGCGCAACAGCAAGCTGCTACTTTACGTCTGCTTACTGTGAGACAGTGATAACAACCCGGTCGAGCCGGCTCATTCATGCTGTAGACAAAACTGTCTACAGCATGGCTCTACCTCTTCTAAAATTATATTACATTAACGCTATACAGCTTTATAAAGGGATCCAATTGATTAAATTTTAATCGGGTTATGTAATGCTTTACTTTCACGACGACTCAAGGTAACCTGCAATATACGTACTCGTATACATGGTTAATGGTAACGATGCGATGCGCAGACTGGTAAAGTTTAATTTCAGTTTAACTATCATATAACAATATAATTGATTAACACGGTACGTTAAGGTGCACGCCACCGAGGTGATTCGCCTTTGAACGAAATATGAACGGTGCTTGGCAGTCTTCCCAAAGCGCACTAACAAATAATATTGCTCTATTGTGTTTGCATAAAGCCGATGCGTGACCTTCACATTTACGTGTAAAATGATTCCGAGTGTTTCCAAATCCTCTGAGATATTATTTTTTGACAGTTCTGAGTATACGTAAACTGTATTCATTTCATTGAAAACTAAATTAGACTCGATAATTACATGTCTTTTTTTGTCAGAAGACGATGGCACTGGCCTCGAACTATTAGGAAGTTTGGCCAAAACATATTCGTAGAGTCGCATACACAAGCTTACTATTAATATGCCATTGAATTCTTTAATTTAAAAACCAGTCAGTGACCACATTCCATGCGGTCAAAGAATATATATAAAAAACATTTGTCTCATTACCGTTTTAGGGTTCCGTAGCAGAACAAGGAGCCCTTATAGTTAAGCTATTTTTATAGCATTGGCCGGCAAACGAATAAGTGGGTCACCTGGTAAGTGATCTCTACCGCCCATGTAAGCTTATAATATCAGAAGAATCATGGGCGCGTTGCTGGCCTTAATGGCAAGGGATAAGGAATGAGGAGGGCAATTTGGGCCTCCGGGTATCTCACTCACCGTACGAAACGCAGCAACACGCCGCGTCACTGCTTTACGTCGGTTTTCTGTGAGACAGTGGTAAATTAGAACTACAGCGATGAAATCTATAACACGTATAATACGCCACAGGGAAACCAACAAACGATACGTACACCTATAACAGTTTGGAACAAATTTAAGATTTCTCCCATACATGAAAAACGAGGATAAAAAAAAATACCTCATCAAGTGGGGTATTATTATGAAACGGAAACTAAATATCTATGATGTACCATAAATAATATTTACACTTTCTGAAATTTTCAACTCTGGATTTGTAATTTTCCATTAGGTTTGTGTCTGTTGAGAATTTATCACCCTGAACGCTAGTACATATACTGGAAATACTTTTAAAAAAGTTAACTAGTTTACGAGATAAAGCTAGACAAATCATGCTTATTTTATCATTTGTAATAATAGCTACAAAACTCTGAGCATGACCCGACGCGACAAGTCTCTTAGTTAGGTTACCACTGTGAGGAATAACTTTAATGAAGCATTACAAACAAATAAAATTATTTTGCTATAGTAGATATTTAACAATATGACCGACATTATTTTTCGTTCAAGACGCCCTATAAAACAAATCGTATATATATTCGGCTATTTCTTGTGGCCTAGTGATATTTGACATCACGATGCCTCTGCCAACTCTAGAATTGGGCCTTCCATTTTTGTATGAACTGTGATCTTTTCTAATTGCCACGTTACGCATTTCTACTTTAATATTATAAACGAACAAAGGAACATGAATACAGATTAATAATACAACACAAAGTACATATAAGGTATAAATATTTATAATATATAAAAAACTAGCTTTTATCACGTCGATCCGTTGCTGCGTGAAAGATGGATAAACCAGCAAAAAAACTTTCACATATACGAGTACATATAATATTAGTATAGATGTCATATTCAATAACATAGCTACAATGGATGCAATCTTCTATTTCTGTCTGGTGTATAAATCATGACATATTATTTTCTTTCAAAGACCGGTGCGAGGCATAAATATTAACCACCATTGCAACGTAAGCAACGCTCAATTCACAAACAACTCGCGATGAACGTCCCCTGGCTGACTCCTCGCACACAATGAACTCGTGCAAGTGTGATTTGACAATTCCAAGACTTCTCTGCGTAGACACAATCCTTACATTCATATTGTTGTGAATACAAATTAATTCGAGAAATCGAAACACGTCACCTACAAGTACTTCGATTTCTAGTCGATGAAATATTTTCGTTTACTACTCACAAGTTCTAAATGACTAAATAATTATTCACTAATACCATGCCCAAACGCTAATCACTCCAATTAACATAGTCATTAATTATTCGCTTATTGTGCAATCGTTTATATTTTTCATGCACATGAAGCTAGGAAGCTATGATGCTAAGCTAATATTCTACACACTGGCTATAGTGTGCTCTAGCCCCTATAGTGTAGTTCGTATTAGATAGAACAGAAGCTAAATCAACTACTTTGCTCCGAAACAGAAAGAGCAAGAGCAAGGCAAGAGCCGAGCTCAATATTATATCCTCTAATAACTTTCGTATCTAATCCGGAACTGGCAAACTTATTAATGTTGGAACCGTGTAATGAATTTACGCCAGTTCTGCCAAAGATCAAGAATTATATAAGTTATGTAAAGTTTATAAAAAATATCTTATAAAAATATAAAATAATTATAACCACTGTTACTAATGTTAAGAAATCCAATCCATAATGTGTAACTAACGCCAAAAACCCAAACGCACTCACTCACGCCTATAATCCCCGAAGGGGTAGGCAAAGGTGTAACCAGTACACCCACTTTTCGCCGAACGTATCTCCGTCCCATGATGTGATAGGGAGCGAGCCTATCGCCATACCGGGCACAAATTCCAGACTCCGGGCTGATACTGACCATTTCGTAATAGAAAAACCCAATATCACTTTTTTACCCGACCTGGGGATCGAACCCGAGACCTCAGGGTCAGCCTCAGTCGTAACGCGTACGCATTACAACTGCGCCACCGGGGCACCGAGGCAGTCAGTAAAAACCCAAACGTTTAGTAAAAATAACATTATGAAAACCGCATTATTTCTGAACATATTTCCAAGACTTAAGATGTTGCAGGTAGCTATAGAAAGCCAAGATCATAAGAATCACTGTCTTTCTTTGTTTTTTTATTTAATAAAAATCAGTTGTACTGTTAAAACCGCCATGTTATTTTGCAAATGATGCGGTAATCGCTAAAGAATTCTCGCAACAAACGACACGGTCATGCGAATGTGACTACCTGACTGGTGACCTTCGGGTGTGCCGCTGTAAATGACAAATATCATGCTGTACGTACATTAAAACTGTTTATTCTACCTGGAGCGATAGTTAGATTCAATTACGTTACGTCAGTGCTGTTATACCAATACTAAATAGCAAAATAAGTCTTTTCTCTAACGCGAAATATCTTTCAAAATCAAACATACGAGAAGCATAATGTATATAATGTATATTTTTACATCAGCCTTATAATATCGTGTGCCAGTGCTTGGCACGGTCCTCCTCCAGTAATGAGGGGTTAGGCCTTAGATCTCTACGTTGGCCTAATACAATAATGGTACATTTCACAATACCTTCAAAATTAATTATGAAGAATTCTCGAGTATGCAGGTTTCGTCACGATGTTTTCTTTCATTTCTCTTAAAGCTAGCGGTAATTAATAATGAACAGCGGCGATAGTCGGTATTCCACCGGCGTGTAGAACGGATTGACATACGAGTATACATAGACAGACGTTGTGGGATCGATTCCAACTCATACTTTTCAAAGTCATAATTATTCATATACTAATTCGTGGTTATAATGTGTTTATGAAAATATGTATTTAATTTACTAACGAATAATGAAACAAGGAAATTGAAATCACGAACAGTAAGATGACCTAACACAAAAACGAACTTTGTTTTGAAGATTACATATTATTTTTGATTGCATGATTTGCTTCGCAATTACCACATCGTTAACCATTGCCACATTGTTTACACAAAAACCTTTAATACAGGTACTGTTTAGATTAAAACCATATTTAAAAAATGACAGAGCCACACTATAGACACTTTTGTCTACAGCATGAATGAGACTGCTCGACCGGGGTGGTACCACTCTCGCACTGGTGATGTCACAGAAAACCCGTGTGAAATGGCAGCTAGCTGTTACGTTTCGGACGATGAGAGATTTCCGGAGGCCCAAACCCCTCTCCCAGTTCCAATCCCTATTCTTCTCTATTGAGGTTGACAACATAAGTTTATGAGTAGTGAAGAATCCCTATCAGGTAACCCACTTGTTATTACACCGACCTCTACTATAAAAAATTAAACGTAACAACTAACAAACAATACAGTAACATCCACATTTTTTTTATTTTAAGTTTTTTCCTCAGACCCAAGTGTCGTCTCTGGCATATTTTACTTATACTAAAAGTCGACACGACGTCATATGGGATCAATGTGTTCTTCTTAACGAACATCTTTGTTTTTAAATTAAGTACACAACATTTCCTGCGTTAAAATACACGCTCAAGTGTAAAAATAATAACGTGATTCAACGTTTACAAACCGGAATGGAAACCAATTTTAGGTACAAACTCGAGTGGCGCCTATATTTATAAATAAATACGCAATCAATTGCTGAATAAGATGGGTGAATGGAGTAATATCCGATTTTAAATATATGGAGATATTGAATACCTTTAATATTTTTTTAAAATATATGGAGATATTGAATACCTTTAATAAAAGCTGCGCGGCACCTTCGTAAAATAAATATAATTAACCTCGATAGGTAAAAATTAAAACTTCGATCCTGTTATTGGTGGTTTCCGAATAACATAAACTTGTCGTTAAAATGAAATTTCTCACATGCTAAATACTCATCGTTTAGCGAATATATTTTTAGTTCAGGTAAATTAAATTCCAGTTAAAAACAAACACCACATACACGTAGCTATTTATAGAGAAGTTAACTATAGATCAATTGTATTTATATTGTAGGCTACGAGACATCTAAAAAAACTACATAGATTAACATACATACATTATAGTTGTCCCGGTTTCACCCGCGTGCATATTACTACTCCACTCCCGTATTTCATACATAGCTCAATCCCCTTACCACGATGCTTAACATCATAAAATGTAAAATTACAAAAATCCTATCTTGGCGGACCTCTACATTACATAAAATATTATCTGACCAAATTACATGATCCTTAGCTTGACGAGATTTGAGATTTCGTGATTAACCAGTGACTGAGGGGTATTTTGCTTTTATATATTTAGATTATATTCAATAGGTATATAAATATTACAACATTCAAATAATTCCCAAAGCGATATTCCGCGATAATGTGAGGACGAAATAAGTAAGCACCCAATTTATACAAACCTAGCTCTCGTCCTTTACGAGCAACATCGCGTCGGCCTAAAATGTCTTCAGTGAATTTAATTATATGAACTCAGGTTTGTATGGTACTAAGGAAGTCATATTGAATAATAAATGTGTCGCTATTACCAGCCACCACTTACTTAACATTCAGTTTTGTCAAGAAAATGGTTTCCATTATATAATACCCTTACAGTATTTTTATTCGTCTGTATGTTGAGACTACTTGAGACGAGCACGTCGCTCGCCTAGTGGTAAACGTCTGCCCGAAAACAGTAACAACACCACTTTGAACCTTGATTACAAAGTACTACATGGTACTATTCTGCACTGCGCTCATCTTCCCGAGACATTAATTTTTTGTAGCATAGGCCGGTAAACGAGCAGGTGAATCACCTGAGTAAGTGATCTCCATCGTCCATGTACGGCCACAATACTAGGATCATGGGCGCGATGTCGACCTTAAAGGAAAGGGATAATAGGATATCTTAATTAATAAGTTACGTTCCCTATAATCTATTATTGAAAGAATTATATAAATCAAGTCAAAAATAAGTTAGAAGCCATTCAAATCTGTTGGAGGGGGTAGTTCTCAAATGACGGAAAGAGGATGCAGACATGGCAAGTTACGTCACAAGGCAGATCACGCCATTACGGTGCACGCGTGCGAGGGATATAGGGAGATTTTACCACTACGCTTATACCAATATTTAAAACATGAACTCATTGTTTACCCAATTTTATTTCTGATTTCGCAAAACTATACTACACTACTCATAACGATGTTAAGTCTCAATACCAATTGCACCCTTGCAGCTTTATTCGTAGGTCATCATTCCCATCATCTACAACTATATTATTAAAGCATCTGTGTGCGTATCACGCGTTATACGCATACGTTGATTGGATTGATATACCTACCTATTGGCCTGTGACATCACCGCGCCTCGATGGCATATTCATTTCCATATTATCTACATTCTCTAATGACGTGGTATACCATACGGGAAAAATAATAAAATTACTTGGGGAGGTAAAACACTATAAGTAGATATATCACCACATTTGAGCACGACTTTTGTCGCAGTGACGTGTCAGCTATCGACGCTTAAGATGCTTATTGACACACACCGTCATAAGTCTTTACGTGAGAGACGTGCACGAATGAGTTGAATTTCACTCCCATTATGCATTATCAGTGAATATTCGTGTATAACAAATCTTACCAATCAGATGTAAAAATATAAAACCGTACCTGAAACAGAAAAATAAATCAATTAAATATGGCGTCAGGCAAATCACGCGCGCGCACACACGCATAAAAGCGTCAATAATTCAATAAAGCTGCATTCTGCCGTGTTGTTATTATCTGTGTCACACTACACTCTCACTTTACCCGTCGGCAAAACGGATGTTTTCATCACCAAACCGTTACTGGAGATTCCTGATAACTGCTCTCAACGAGAACATTTTAGAGGCCATTGAATCGGGTTTTTCCCAATGACGTATTTTCGTGATTAATATTATAGTTATTAATCATACTGCAGAATTTCTTGAAAGTGCTTTTTTCATTATAGCAGCAGATATAAGCATTAAAACAACCCCGATGTAACTAAGCACAAAAATCAAAGCAACACACAATAGATTTATATTTCCGGCCCGCGGTCACGGGGATGTTCACTTTAGGCCAGACTCCTAACAATCAGTGTGTAAATTAAAGCCGATTGGTACTTGGCTTTCGTCCAGAAAAGGAAAATAACGTTGAATTTGAAACAATACAAACGTTTAATCGCAACATCAAGCAGAGACATAGGCGATTTATAGATCATATAAAAATATTTGTCTGGCCTACTTGCAGAAATAATATATTGAACGATATTTTTTTGTTGGTGCGACCTGATAATATCAGTTAATTTATATTTACACATAAGAGTAATCAAGACATAAAATGTGTTTTTTACTAAAATAACTTGCGTCAACGAGTTTATATAACTATGCGATAAAATCAACAGCGAGTGTAGTGAGAACCGCACAAAAATTTAAGACGAGCAAATTTATTTCAATTAAACGACTGAGTACAACTTCCTAACAAATAAAACTACTTCGTCCGTCGCCTTTATATTCTGGTAACGAGCGAGGGTCAAACAGGGATAGGAATAAAAAACACATTCGTCGAGGGAGCTAATGAGACGGATGGCTTGGGAGCAATGCTTCGCGGAACACATGCGAAACTGACGGACAACGCCCCCGCTAATGTTATCCATGGTATGGATTAGAAGTTCTCAACTACCTGCCTATGAAATCCTAAACAAATACCAACGATCGTGGAACGGCTGAAGAATAACAATTGTGTTTCAGATACGTTCAGAATATAAATTTATAAATCGATATCGAGCTGACACAAAATTAACCACAAAAAAGTAGTGTCAATTACTTTTGTATATGTAGAGAATACAAAACAAAAGTTAAGACAATATGGATACTTATGATATTAACTTATGCTTCTTGATCAGTTATATTTTTATACAAATGCAAATAGTTACATTGATTTGGTATTCATACTTGTCTTTATGTATAGATTATTTTGAAAAAATATTATATGAATCCGTTCACTAGTAACCCTTAATAAAATTCAGTAAAAATTTTGCAACCGATACATAGATACATCATGATGCAACTGCATTTTATGAAATGCTCCTCTTTTTTATTTCCTTATGTAACATCAACCAGTAATTAATATAATCACTGTCGGCATGGTTTATTGTTCCAGTTTCTTGGATAGTTCGTAAAATTTCAACACAGTCCATTATAGGAACAATCGCAGTGAAAACGATTCACACACAATTATGTATCAAGCCACTGACAGCAGACGCTCCTCCTCTCTTTGATGCCTATCATTATAACAATGTCTTGGGGAACAATGTACTAATAAACCAGAGATGTAGCATGTATGCATTGCATTCAACATGTAACTTGAGTTATAAATTCGTTTCACTGCGTTAAACTACAGGCAATTTTTGCACGGCTTTCTCGTTTATAATATTAACCTTGTTAAATATCATTTGCAAAATTATTGGAAATTTCAATAAAATTTATTTGTTGTGATCACTTCCGAGGCACAAGGGTTCAAGAAGCAATCTACCTTAATAATATAAGGTCATGGTCGACAGAGGGTTAATAAAGTTGCTAAAACTTAAAAAGGACGATCGTAAGACTTTTGAACGCGCTTTTTAATTTTCATTATGAACCCATCAAGAGTTCATCACTCGCACATTCGAAGCGAAAATGTATCTCAGTATAGGTTATTTATTTCGTAGTTTGTTTTGTTTCAAGTGGCATGATAAGAAGCCATATGGCGGAACATGTGTACCTATCGATTTTTACTGCGACCATGACCGTGATGCTTGAACTTCAACTATCGTTGATATGACAGACTAAGTATATTGATTTATTGCGAATGCAATTACTGCAACTTAAGTAGTATTACAATACACGCATTATAACTTGGCCGCTTGGAAGTTAATGACTTCACCCGAGTTTACCCGCCCTCTATGCCTTCCGTTAGTATCTGAAAACAATAGCCGAGATGCCTCTCGAGAGTCCTGACTAACTTCCTGGCCAAAATATTTTGCGCGTGTAAAAGTTATTGTACGTATGGAATGTATATCGAACTCCATGTTGTCCATGAAGTCTACCTCACTGGCACGCGGTACAGTCTGCTGACTTACGGATGAGGAAATGGCGAAAGTAGGTTCCCCTTGCGGGTCAGACGGTGGGTCACCCCATATAACACCAAATACTGTCAAATCTATGGCAGGAGAAGGTGGACCCTGATATTAAACCGGGATAGCACCAGGCAGAAAGATTGTAATTATGGCAATAGATTGTTGGACAAGCAGAACACCTATTATATTTTCTACGAACACCTGCAAGTTGCAACACGAAGCACTGTTGTTTTCTTTAATTTGAATGATTCTAATTTTGGATTTTTATTCAAGTTTTGATTAGAATTAGAAATATGTATGGTCAATATAATTTAGTACTTAATTATAAAATAATAATTTAAAAGGGCAACATACCTATTTGCTACTAGCACATCATTTAAGGATAATGACGTTAGCGAAATGTCATTCGATTCAACTCTATAGCCAGGGTTAAATATGGCACTGTACAATAACACAATCCCGACGAGTGTACTGTTGTCCGTTGAGAAGATTCATTTTTTACTCCGTACTCTGTTATCAGATCAACAAATTTATATGGGACCACGTCACAGTTAATTTTTTTTTTCGACAAATTCGATAGACTATTGTCGTGAAATCGATGATAAACACAGACAAATGTTACCTCTGTTTCTTATTATTTATTAGGATATTCGCCATAATAACACATGTTAAAATTTCAGCCAGCTACTTATTTTGATACAAAAGAGAGATAGATAGATAGAATATTCTTTATTGCACACTAAATAAAGTAGGTAGCTTATAAACGAGGAACATACAGTAAGGTAGAGCCCTTTATAGATAGGTCAGACAGACGCCATAGGAATAGGATTAGTTAAAGGGTTTCGTTAGTACCCTTTAGGTACGGAACCTAAATAATCACCATGCACATCTTATTTCGATGACCATGTAATAGAAAAAGAGCGTTTATCAGATTTAGAGACGAATTTGACGAATGTCGCATATACAACTTCACTATGTGATTTCAATAAAACAATACGAAATTAAATGAACTACCTGCTTTCTCAAAAACATGCAAGTTTCTCAAATTCTTTGAAACGAGCAAATACATTTACAAATAAAAGTATAACAAAGAGGCCGTGAATCTCATAGTAACGACCAACGAATCACTATAAGTGACATTATATTCATCTTTGGAGAAGGTGATGGTAAATTATGACAATATTCTGTAATAGCAATTTTCAAATGCGCAGAACGAAAAATAAAATATAACATTTGGAATCATGGACACGCATTGCTGAAAACTGAAAATATTATCGCTATAATTTTGCAAATGTCAAAATGCAAATTTAATGCAATAATGGCACGACTAAATTTTAAATCGAGCATTAAACACACGTCGTAAAATCAGAACAAATGCAATACAATACATAGATAATATTACTTACAATTAAACTATCCGAAGCAAAAGCGTGTTTTGAAACCTTAACGTAGTAGTAGTAACGTGGTTACAAAAATCATCTAGGTATGTCACGACAACGTGATAAAGTAACAGTTTGTAACTGTTACTAATAATGTGAATAATATTAAATAGAGAAATGCGTCAAATAATTTATTTATAAAAGAAATGCTATTTTAAAATGATGATAAGATTTACATAATCATGTTACCATAGTGGTATTTATAGACAAACAAAAAAACAAAATATACAGAAATAGACAAGTTCGGTGATCGTCCCTTTAAGACGTCGCCCACTCGTTTGGTTCCCAAAATATTAACGTAAGAAGACGCCCTTCACATGTGAAAAGCTAATAGTGAACTGAATGAAACATTAAAACACATTGCTTCTAAAACATGAAATGTATGAACTTCATACAGAAAACTATAAACGACATGCAAATTAATTTAGACACTGACACAAACTAAAATACTAAGTACCAACCTAATTCTATTTAAAACATATTTTATATTATCCAGCAATTAAGTTAATAGAATCGAAACCTTTTATAAATAATGAGACAGCAATTCAATCTTGTATGGGGTTGGTTGGAGCGCGCGGCGAGCGCAGTTGTGACATGAAAGTAATTTGTTGATATTACAAGAGTGCCCACCCTCATATAAGCGGGCGGAGTTAGGGATCATTTACTTCGCCACATAAAAGCTATGTAGATATAGCATATAGTTTTTATAACGTATATTTTTAAGAAAATTTAGGCTCATACAAGCTGTTCATACGGGCTCTGTCAATCTTTGTCCCACACACAATGAAGATTTTAATATAAATAAGCAAATAAGTCCAAAACCCAAGATAACTTTCACAAAAATATGGAGGGACTTTTTAGTGACTAAAAGCCCGAACCTGGATGTGTCTCGGCAATCCTGTGATCTACTTGGCTTTATGAAGTGTTAACAAGACAATAACAGATCTTGTACATACAAAACAGAAACTCCAAAATTAGTGAAAGTAAGTAAATTATTTACACTACAGATGCATCGGTAAATAAATATATTTTTGGCATTCACCCTAATTTACGTCGATAAAGTTTAGTGTAGCCTCAATTATTGACAGCTATTATACATAGTTAATGATATATTAACAATGTAAAATGTTTACATCATAAAAAATCTTGTTCTGATCGCGTCGCGGTAAGAAGGTCTAACCGTACATATTTACTGGACCATGAAGGTAACACTTGGTACCACGCATGTTACTAGACGAGTACCTTTTTATAGACACTAGCAGGTTACAAGAGAAATCACTTAGAAAACCATTCAAAGAAACCTGACACGCAATGTCGGCAATTAGAGAAAAACAAAGTTGCTTATGTGAACGAAGATGACCTCGATGACAGCAGACACTGTATTGAAAAAAAATACAGTTAATCTCTCGACCCACTTGAAAGAATTTGCTAAAATTGTTAAAGTTGAAACAAAATTAACACAAACGTTCAAAGTTAACCGTTTTTTATGATGATGTCTGATATTTTTTAGATATATTGCCAGGATCGAGATGAGAGTGTTATTTGTTCGCATACCAAACTATATCCTACTCAATATTCAAGGTCCATGTGCGGTAATCCGGGATATGGATCAACTCAGCGCAAAGGCGATTTGACGTGATCAAGCAACAAACAAAACTATTAAAAATATTCATGGACAATTCTTGCTTTATTGAATCAACTTAAATTTATGCACACAAAAAAAATATCAAACAGCAAACCATGCACTGTAGAATGTGTTCCAAATAAGAATATAAATTACTGCTGACTCAGCTCAGGAACTGTGCTACAATAGTCTTTGTAATAAAAATATTAATTAATGTAGAAAAAGGATATCAAAATACTTCACTTTCCTCGCAATTACTACTTTTCTAGTGACAGTTGACAAGTCGACGTCATCGTCGTTCCTATTTCAATTTGTACCAACGTTATTTGCAAATAGGAAGTACGATGCAATGGTAAAGTTTGTATAAATCATAAAAACTTACAATTTAATTCCGTGTAATAATGGTAGTTTTGCTACATAACCGTTGAAAATCAAAATTTGCACGATGACGCAACTGGATGCTCAAGCGCCAATCCTATGAAATGTTATATAACTAAACTTACAAAACATCTATGATTACTTCAACAAAGTATTAACAAATATCCTAAGAAGATCATAATTAATGTAGGTTTGAAATTTATTTATAATAGAGATATTATTTTTTTTTTTTTTTTTTTACTAGCCCTTTATTATATACGTCCCACTGCTGGGCACGGGCCTCCTCTACTGAATGAGAGGGGTTAGGCCTTCAGTCTACCACACTGGCCTAATGTGGGTTGGCAGACTTCACATACCTTCAAAATTCTTATGAAGAACTTCTCAGGTATGCAGGTTTCCTCACGATGTTTTTCCTTCACCGTTAAAGCAAGTGATAATTAACAATTAATATACACATAACTTAGAAAAGTCAGAGGTGTATGCACTTGGGGCTGGTTTCGAACCTGCGACTTTCGTCTCGACAGTCCATACCACTCCCCGCTGAGCTATCACTGCTATAGAGATATTATATACATGTATAAATGTAAGGCTCGCCCCCTATCACATAAGGGACGGAAATGCGCTCGGCGAAATGTGGGTGTACTGGTGACACCTCTGCCTACCCCTTCGGGGATTACAGAAGTGAGTGCGTATATATGTATAAATAAGTTATCGATAGTAACGATTATGCAAATTTTCCTTCAAAGCAACATGTAATCGAATTTCAAATATATAGAAACAACTAGGTTAGAAAGAAACCCGTAGGTATTGAAAGTGAGGACCCAAAACATTAGTGTAATGAGAACAAGCAAATTCGATCAGTACAGATGGTTCAAACCGTAATGCAATACAAGTAAAACTAGTCGGACGAGTCAGTGACCGCGCTGAGTGCATGTCGGCCTGACCCCCGCCCTCCTCATCCCCGGCAAGGTCAAGGCACCCCTCTCCGCCTTCTCCTGGCGCATATTATTCCTGGAACGTATCCATTCAGATAGTCGTCCGGTACGGTTATTTGTTGTTCACTCAAAATGCTTTTGTATGCAGCCCGTATGTTTTAACAAACCCTCGCGTCGCATGAGAATGGGATTTCGAAGCAAAGTATTATAAACGTGAATTAGTTGCTAGCTACTACACAATATCATTTGAATAACATTTCAATCAATATAGCAAACATCGGTTAACTTCGACACGTGATTCGCAACGTATTCTATGAAGCAAAGTTCGTTGTTAGATGCACAATCAGCTAATAGTAATAAAACTGTACGACGCGATGCGACGTTACAATAAGAATATCAAATAACTTATAACAAAACATCTATATAGTTCGAATAACCAGACTATAGTGTCGACTACGTTTCGAATCCGAAACACCTACTGTTCATTGTCACACAAAAGCTTGGCCTAATAAACAAACAGAAATAGTAGGGCAGGGTAAGTAGATCACGAGAAAATTTGCACAGTCGTGACAACGTGTCAAATATAGCGGCATGTCACGCATGGAGACTAATAAACCTCATTATCACACGGGTGACGCAAGATATCAATGGAAATAGAATGGTAGAAGTATAGTCTAATGTAACATTGTGTTTCTGCGGAAACTCTGCAAATTAACTGATAGATGTTGCGTAACGTTCTTAAGCATGTCCGAGACAACAATACGGATATATCTAATTCCAAGTGGTCAGACGCGATGGCTTGTATTATGTATTCGTGTATTTTTATAGCAATAGCCAGCAAGCAAGCCAGTGGGTCATCTGATTGTAAGTGAACTGCACCGCTCATGAAGACCCACAATACCAGAATTACAGCCGCGTCGCCGAATCAAAGGACGAGAACCTGGGCCCTGCCTAAATCTCACCGTACGAAACACAACAGCAAACTGCCAGTTCACGTCGCGTCGGTTTTCTGTGAGACAGTAATACCTTGGTATAGCCGGCCCATTTATGTTTTTCCCAACCTGTAGTTATTAAAATTAGTTAATTAAAATACGTTGTGATTCAAATTTAAAAAGAACATTCAAGGAATGTGCCTACTTCAACAAATATTAAAAATATCCCCACCAACCTGATGGGTTGACAACACGTATATCATTGGAAAGCTCTTTTCATGCTTTTTATATGTTACTCTACAGCAATCAGATTCATATTATTGTAAGAAAAAAGATTTAACTGGGTTAAAATATGTATATTTTAACAGAAATATCATGTTTATTTTGAAAGGTATAGGTATAGGTGATCATGGGACGGAGATACACTCGTACTCGTGTGGGTGTACTGGTTTCACTTGCCTGTTGCCTGCCCCTTCGGGGATTACAGGCGTGAGTGCGTATGTATGTATGTATGTATTCTATAATAGGTCCACGGATCATTGAAGGGTGGCGCTAGGAATCCGCCCTCGAATAAGGTTGGGAAAGGCCGCTTTTGAGTCTATACAAAAGTGTCTCAAGCGCAGAATGGACTTAAACCATTTATTTCATTTCTAATTGGATCGTCCATGTGATGTAGGCAGTAATTACATTTATATAATGGGCACTGTAATTTACCTAATTCAAAATAATTAAGAACCGGTTTGCCAAACAATTGGCAGTTTTAAGTATCATTACAATTTTAAGACATTAATAATAAGATTTCTAATAAATCTTGTATTTTTCATGGCAGAGTTAGGCAAACAAGCAAGCAAGTGGGTCACCTGGTGGTGAGTGAGCTTCACTACCCATCAACATTCACAATATAATAGACGCGTTTCCGACCGTTAAAGGAAAGGGATACTTAATAATTAAGGAATTGGGAAGGGGTTTGGGCCTACAGATATTTCACTCACCGTACGATGCGCAACAGCAAGCTGCTACTTCAAGTCGGTTTTCTGTGAGACAGTGATACTACCAAGGTATAGCGGCCCATTTATGCTATAGACAAAACTGTCTACAGCATGATTCTAACACTTGTGTATCGTATCAAATTACGAAACTACTGAACACAAACGAATAACAATGAATATAATTGCAGCGGTCGTGTATTATCAAGGTGTATTGAGTACAAAGCGTATCAAAAGCAGACATAAATTACTTTATTCAATGCGAACACCAAAATTTTCCTCTACAGCATTGACGTCATACAACTTATATGAGTTAAAGTTGCAAGGAGGATATTTTGAAGCAAACATACCTTTCAACGTGCACAAAACAAACATGGATAATGACTTGAAACCCAATAAAACAATGATATTATTGGGTTATGCAAAACACAAGTCGTTTGCAAACGAGGTTCTGAAAACAGAAGCTAAAACCAAATAAGAAATTATAATGAAACATTATAGACAATATATTATTCCATGTAAAAAAATCATTATTTCTATTTTGACGTATACGTATCATGTTTTTGAAATAGAATATCGGTAAATAGAGCAAGTTTACGTATCAGTATATCTAAAAGTAAACGCAACAAAAAAAGAGCGCACAATACAGAGGTTACAAAAACTAAGGCCATGCATTCTCTAAACGAGCTTGATGCAATATGGCGCTTTATAGAAAGGAATATACAAAGTAATGCATAGCCGGATCTGCTTTACATTTTTTGTTGCAACATGTCATTGGACATACAGAATGCCTCCTGCCACAATGCTTGAACTACATCATTAAATGTAATGGCGTTAAAACAGGTGATTTGCTGCAGGATTTTGAGTGGTAGAGGCACGTTGTAGACAGTTTTGTTTACAGCATAAATGGACCGACTGGGCCGGGTCGTTACTACTGTCTCACAGAAAACCGGCGTAAAGTGGCAGCTTGATACTGCGTTCAATTTTCGGGCGCTTGTTTATCACAGGTAATAATTAAGTTAAATACTTTCGTTTTTTTCGCTTCACTTATGCCAAGGTTGTTTTAGTAGGTATACCTATAGGTTTTAATCATCAGTTGGAATTGCGCTTTCGGGGGCCGTATCTTTTTATTTCGCTAAACTTGATTTTTAAGGTCACGGACCTTAATATTCAAAATTAACTTCAACTGGATATCTCAAGCAAAGGACACTCGGACAGACAAACAGACAGGTAACAACAAAGGAATTCTAAAAGGATCCGGTTTGCCATTACACCGTGTATCAAATCCATAAATAAATGTTTAATAAATGCAAAATCGATATCTGCGATTATACAATTTAGGGATTTATAATTTATTTGTAATCACATTACAACATGTTGTGTGAAAATATTGAAATATGGGTAACATTACATGAGTCAGGGTTGTTGTCAGGGCTGACCGCCACCATTGAGGAAATAATTTGCGTAAACATCATGAGTGAAAGAGCGAAACATACCGTTGCTTCAACAAAACGCAAATTTGCATTCAATAACTATGCTTACAAATTACAACGTTTTATTACTCATACTAGTAATAGCGTCATTAATATGCCGAGTCGAGCAGGTCGCTCGTCTGATGGCAAGCACGTCTGGCCATAAACAGAAGCAACAACACATAGAACTTTGAATTACAAAACACTGCATGGCACTGAACTACGCTCGTCACCCTGAGACATATTATGATGTAAAGTCTCATAATGTCCAGTAATTTGACTGGCGTAAATGTCCAATTCAATTTCCTTCAAACCAAAACATCGAAGTGCTTACACACTGCTACTTGCGAATAGACAAAACGTTAGTACCAACCGGGACAGCTTCTCGAACACGAGGGACCTACCACCTATCAACTTTACGAAATTAATACAATTTATAACCAAATAAATATATTCAGTTTAAACTAAATTTTCCGGCACAATCAGTTGAATAAACTTGCTACAAGAATTGTTACGTAACTTTTTTAATTTTATCATCAAAAGCTTGTCGAAAATTCAATCCTAGATACTAATAATTTATTTGAAGCCATCAAATCGCATTGAGTAATTCTCACAATTAGTTTAGTTAATCCTGTAATAGAGCGATTAGCGGATTCATAGTTTAAAGTTGAGGACAATGCGGTGCCCTCATATTAATTCACAGGCGCCATTACGAAGGCCATTGTTCTGACCAGATGTGAACTATTAAATCCAGCATTAGTCCTAACTCCTATGTAATAATATTGTTTGTTCTTAATTGACAACGCTGTGAACAATCATAGTATCTTCTACTTTGTGTCTAATTTAAAATATTCACATTTAAATATACTTGCTGAAATGCATATAGGCCGTTCGTTGCATCTATTTTATGTTTTATGATTTGATTCCCAATATTTCGTTAATGGTCTAACTAAATTCTGATTCTAACATAAAATAACTAATAATCAATAAGCGAATGCATAAATTACTCAATAATAATACTTTTATATGTAATAGAACCATTCATCAACTGTTCTCAGTTCCAATAAAGTCAATAGTTTAAACTCATACAAAATAAATTATTGATGAACAAGAAATAAGTAAATGTCTCTCAATAAGAACTTAATATGGATGAAAATACATAGATAGATCACGCATAATGCCTCCTCAAACAGAGAGGGAGTTTGGTAGAACAAAAATAATGTATTTACGTACATAGTATTGGGTTACTGAGTCCACAGACATTAAGCCCCCCTCACAAATGTTTCGAAGCACACACAAGTTTTGGAGCAATAACCGCTAACAATGACAATAAACACAATACACATGTCGAAGTGTCCTAATATAAATGGTGTGAGTCATAAATAAAACATTGATGATAAGCTGCAATAAAAAGCAAATAGGTACTAGGCAGTACTAAGTAGGTCCGTTAAACTAAGCCTTAGTTACTAAGGCTAATGGCAATGGTAAATAATGCTGTATGCAAAACTAAAAAGCAAAGTACAATTAATAACAATTTATAACATTGTTGTTGTTTACTTTAAAAGTGTGACACACAAGTGATTCATACAAGTATTTCAAATACATTGAATTACACTATATTTGGAGGAAGTCTAAATATACGATCTGATAAGAGTCGCTAAATCACTCGGTATCAAAGATAATATAAAAAAATGTATGTTACATGTAAATAACCTAACCGTTAAAAAACACCGACGTCAATATAAAAACATTTATAGCATAGATTAATAGACTAGCTTTCTTTCTTTCTGCCTGGCGTTATAATATGGCCCGCATTCTCGTGCCATATATTTGATGGTATTTGGTATTCCCAAATCCCCCTCCACTTTACAATCCCTTAATTATCCCTTTCCTTTAAGGTCGGCAACGCGCCTATAATTCTTTTGGTATTGTGGGCGTACATGGGCGGTGAAGATCACTTACCATCAGGTGACCCACTTACGAGTTTATCGGCCTATGCTATAAAAAAAGTATTGGGCGACCCGCCGTTTGAGCCCCACAACCCACAATGGGAACCAAGTTACCCCATAGCCTCGTACGATAATCAGCAAAGTGTAGCAAACAACAAAAAAACGCATACAAAATGGTCCATGCGTTTAGGCGCTACGGTGCTACAGACACTCACACTCACAGACAATCAAAGGGGTTAAACCTATAATACCCCTCTTTTTGTGGTTAAAAAATAGAACATTATCCACAACTTTTGCAACCCCGATATTATTTAGTCAGCGAATGGGCTGTCAACAAAATTGGTAAATTTTGTACACGCATCAATTTTCCACGCAGACGCAAAAAGCGTGATCGATCCAAACCATTTGGATAATCGCCAAATGCGGTCTCCAGCGCAGTGTCGAGACGTGCGTTATAAAAAAATCTTTAAAAAATACAGACCAGTCTCGTGACAGTGGTAAGATCCCAAGCCGATCTGGTCTTGCCGCGCGGTGCCGAGCCATCCTTTCGTCGGCCCAACGAACCGTAACCAACGGGCACAGGGATCTCTTCACGCTTGCGACGTCCTGCGCCGCGTCTAAGTGATGAGAACCAGTTGGAGACAGATCCACGGCGCTCCTGTTCGGCCGCTCTCGGCCCGGCTTTGATAAACATTACTTCACAAGTGCCAACGCACAGTACGCATCACAATCTCACACGCGCGGATCTTGACCACACGAAAACACTAATATTAGTGAAGCTAACAGCCACGCGTTACCTATAAAGCCGTAAAACATATTCAAAATAAAATTGCAAGGAGAAAATAATAAGGCAAATTAAGTGGAAAAGTGGATAATATGCTAGCGTCGCCAGGTCGTGGCAGGTCCCACGTTAACATTGCTGAAGTGTCAAGTCAAAAGCTACAAACAAATACGATTGCATTGATGCATAGTGCACAGTAAGCGACGTCAGTGACACACCTGATCGTAGTCGTCGTCGTAGGTGCGGGTTGCGCGTGCGCAACGTACCAGCAGAGGCCACCACAGAGCGCCGCACAGCAGGCGAACATGCAAACACATCGCGTGCCATACACTTCCCTCTAAGGAACGCACTCGACTGAAGATAGTCGCGGGGCGCCACCAATGTTTGGCAGCGTGACAATTACACTCATATACCTATACTACGTATATAGTTCTTTATCTTTCTGCACGTCTGTGACAAGGTCGCTGGTCGACCACGCACTATTATTGCCATCACATCACTATTATTAACGTAAAAACAAAAGATTGCAACTGTAATTATTACCATAACACATAACATGTAATGACAGCGTTATTACATAAATAAATAAAAGCGATTTCGAAATAAGCTCCTACGGTTATTCGCAAGTTACCAAACACGTTTTTTCAAACTTCTGTTTGAGCTAATCTCCGAAACGGCTATTTTGACGGTACTTTCGTTTGCAATTTGAAGACTTCAGAGTAATTTATGCAGGAAATATGACGGGAAGAGATTTCCTCGCGGGCGAGACCGCGAGCAAAAGCTAGTAGAATTATTAAATGTGACCGATATATTGCAAAAATGCTACAAATGGACGCTGCATAGTTCTGTTATCAAGTCCAACAGCCCAGCTGCGGAAACAGCAAAGGAAATGTGATAAAGCTATTGAATACCCAACTTTTGTCGGGCTGGCAGGAATGCCATTCCTCAATGACAAAATAAACTGATTCAATATAATCCAATATACTTATCATAGAAATATAAAATGTTACTTCCTATTACATAATTAATAACTCAAGATGGTTATATTATGCGTAGACAAGTACATTAACTATTTAGATACTAATATGCAGTAATCTATAGACGAATTCCAATGCAAAGATGGGAACTTTATTATTTCCTTATCAAATTACAATCAAGATAATGACAGCATTGATAATATAATGACTCTACAAACAATGTTACTCTATGCTGCAGTGTTACTTCAAATCGTCAGACTTTTTATGAAATAACCATTGAATATAAGACATTTACTATAATTATTTTTTTAGAAGATCATGTCGTCTAGTCTGGTTGAATTTTAAACTAGTTGTTATTATCAAGTACATGAGTTATGTACACGAATCTTCGAGACCTACATATGTCAACGTTTTTCTGAGCGTGATTATATATTACTTATCTATAAATATCAATAGTTAATTTCTGCCGACCCCTACTGTTTTTTCTATATTTACGTTTTGTACATCACTATTTAATACAGTCAATTCATAAAACCACGGCCTTGTTTTTCATAATGGATAATGTTTGTTTAATTGATCTTACTATGTATGAAAATTTACTACCAAAGTTTAATTAGTCGTCAACTATTTCCATTATCATACATTTATGAAATACAGCAGACATTAAGGTAAACAAAAACATAACATCAAAAAACCCTCGGACACTGACGACGCAGTCATAATATTTCCACTTATCCACCTTATCGCGAAACTTACGGATAATGTTATCACTGAACACCACGCGCTAAAAATTGAATGAAATTATTACAGAAAAGTCACTGCACAGGTCATTAAACACTTGAATCTTAGTTATTAGTGAGCAAAATTGCTATTGTGATAATAATATACACCGATAACGGGAGAACGCGACGCGTCTCACCGACAGCGCGGTCGGTTTCACACTGGTTACTACACTGTAGTATGTAAGGCGTAAGCCCAACCCGCCACCCGGGCTGAGCATTGACGGCTTACGTCAGAGAGGACCGCATACTGTATTGAATGAAATGTACCAAACATTTGGAAGGGGTGCTTAAAGCTCGCCAAGGGCACCGGTCAAATATTGCCAAATTTTAGAAAACAGTTCACTGAGTTATATTACATGAAGACTTTCTTTTCATTTAACTACAATATTATTTTCATAAATTTCAAGCATCGGCTATGGTTTAATAAATTTATTAATGAAAACAATTAAATGATATTTCATAAATTTAAGTTTTCAGATCCCAAAATAGAGTGAGATGTAATAAATGTAAGAGACGTGTCAACCTGCATAAAACTAAGTTTAACAAAAACTCCAAAACAAATGTATCTCGAATAATAGTGCGTAAGTTTGCTTTTATTCGTTGATGTTATAAATATTTCTCTCGACCACGTCATTCTAACCAAATGAGGATGGGAGCGCTCTCTAGGTAGACTCGGTCCACATCCACGTTGTGGAATAAAACACATCGAATTGAAAACCTCCACCTTTTTTTAAATCGTTTAACAAATATTTGACCGATCAAAGACTATGATGACTTCTAAGCACTTACTATCAGGTGATCTACTTGATCGTTTGCTCCATTGTGGTACTAAATCATACGCAGGACATTTTTCCAATTTACTTTGCTGTTAATCTGTTGGACTTTACAGCTCTATTGAATAAGTTAGGGCGTGCTTTTAGCCAATGAGCCATAATTTGGGAAATAAGCCCGGCGAACCATGTATAAATTGCGCCTCCTCCTACTCCTCCGTCGATACATGAGTGAGCTTATGTGTGTATGAAGATTTTGGTAGCAATCAAAGGCATCTTCTTGGTGCTTGAGATCTCGGCTCCGCCATTACTGGGACATATGCACTGGATCCCGCCAGAGCCGAAAGCGCGAATTCATTTGGCTTAAACGAATTTGCAGTTATGGAATTTGCAGATTTGTTTCGCAACTAAATGATATTTGCGGTTAGATTTGGAAACGAGTTCTCACAATTCAAGGATGAACTTTAGGCACTTGACGCAAAAGGTTTATAACTTTGTCAGTTCTTCAGTATGAAGATTTGAATAATAACTACTATTGCTTGATACTTCTTCTGTTTGCGGAATTACGTTATAATGATGACTACTATTTTCTATCGATTTAAGTTTACATAAGTCTTTTTATTGGTCCAGTGGCAGGCTACTAGAGCTAATTTGGCTTTACTATAATTAGATAAGACATGTAGAGTCTTACTTATAAACTTCCTTACTCACTGCTTAGTTAAACTGTTTTCGTCTCTTTCTAGCCACATTAGAATCGCGTTGACAGATAAAGACAAAAGAGTGTTTAACTAATCAATGAATAAGTTTATAAGTAAGGCTCAATGTATGGAATGTATGTGACTTTTAAGACTAGCTGTAAATTTTCTTAATCAAACAAATATAACAAGCTACGCAATTTGCCTTCTATCCTATCATAGGATGGGAATTAAGCTCGGCGACCTTGGCTGCACTGACTACACCTGTCTGGCTACTTATATTTACAAGCCAGCCTCAAGATTTGTCAACAGGCTATGGAACGCAGCATCATTGGAATAAAAAAGTCGAACGTGTCAGAAACATTGTACTGCGCTGTCTTACACAAAGCGCTGATATTGTGGGCATGACATGTTACCTGTATGTACCCAGAACCTAAGGTTACGGTCATCACATAACGGTTGCCTCAAGACGGATACCGTCCACGTCAGCGCGACAAACACCAAAAAAGTGACGTAAATTAACCTTCAAAGAAGCCAGCAATCGAACGACTGGATCACCTGATGGTAAGTAATTTTCACCGTGTATGAACACTCACAATAATAGAAGAATCATGGATGCGTTGCCGACTGTAAAGGAAAGTAATGTGGATTGGAAAGGGCAAGGCGATTTGGATCTCCGGAAAGTCCACTTACCAGACGAAACGCAACAGCAAGCTGCAACTTCACGTCAGTTTTCTGTGATACAGTGATTATACCCTAATCGAGCCGCCCAAACATGCTATAGACAAAACTGTCCACAGCACGACTCTACCACTTGCATAATTTTCTTGTACCCACACAAGGGAAAGTGGAAAAGTGAGGAAGAGGTTGTTGCGTATCATTTGGATAATGGAGACTAGGCAGGCAGGCGGTTTTTGTGGTAGAGCCACACTGTAGACTCTTTTGTCTACAGCATGAATGGGCCGGCTTGTCCGGGTCATTACCACTGTCTCACAGAAAACCGACGTAGAGTAGCAGCTTGCTGCTGGTTTCCTTTAAGGTCGGCAACGCGCCCTTGATTCTTTTTGGTATTTTTTGGAACACCCTGCTGATTAACGGAAGCAATGGCGAAACTTGGTTCCTGTCGCGGGTTGAGGGGCCAGACGGCGGGTCGCCCAATACAAAATCAAATACCGTAAAATCTATAGTAAGAGAAAGTGGACCCTGGCATTAAAGTGCGGATAACGCCACAGGCAGATAGAAAAAATAATCATAATAAGAATATTTGATACTACCTAGTCGACATTGCAATAGTTAGTATTCTTTGCTAGTAGTTACAATACACACTAAAGTAATATATGGTTAGTGCTGATTTAAATAATAATTTATATTAACTAGTGCCAACACAGCATAAACCATAACACATACAGTAGCATAACAAAGTTTTATTATGCAGTACACCTAATACTTACAAACAACAATATGTAGACCCACACATGTATACCTGGAAGAGATGCAGAGGTGCACCTAGTGCACTCAAATTTCATTAGAGCTTATTTGCTCCCAAAATGTTGATCACCATAATGGACATAAATTCCCATACTGAACATCTTACATAATAATATGCTTCTCAGACACAAATTTCGCTAAAGATCTACAATATTATGTCTGTATCTGACAAACATTTGACTTTTCGAATGCTGGTGTTGCTATGTCATCACTGTATCCCATTGTAATGCATCACATCAAATACTGTCTGTGTAACCAACTTATTTTGAATTTAAAACTTTAGACTTTATTATATAATCACATAATTTCAGAAGCTCACATTCACTAGATAGGACGATATTCGCAGACTGGTTATTTTCATTAAAGGTTTACAAGCATTTTCAATATATTGGTTAGAGTAAAATGAAAATGGGTTGTAAACACCAAAGGAACATTTACAGAGCATCTATAGTAAGAACTGATGACATAATTTCTTTTTTTTTTCTAATACATAATTATCCTGGATCATAACCAAGATACTAAACGTGGGAAATTACTATAAAACATCACTTTATAATGTTTTTACTAATAACTGAAACTTGAAGTTTTAAAATTAGTTTGACTCATTTTAATAGATAGATACAAAATGAGTCAAACATATGTCATTAATAAAATGAATAGGAGTCTACTACTGTAGGTGTGTTTACTAAAACTGTTCATGTGTAGCCTACATCATAACAAATATCATACATTTATAATTCCTTTGTTTACTTTTATACAGTGCATAAAATGAAATAACATGTATGAATCTAATAGTAAGCATGAATAACATTATTTGAAGGTTTAATAATTCGATTCGTTAACAAGTTGGTATACACGTCCTGAAAACACTAACATTACACTTAAATTTGCATGAATTAAATTTTCTCTTCTGCTTGGTATGTACCTGTCAGGATATTGCACATAGTAGAGAACCGGTATGAATCAATTGTATGCTCTACTCTCTCTAACAAGGACATAGGAGTTTAATGCACAGTATAAGATATCTAATTTCAAGATAACAGGTGAAGCCAACTCAAGAACATGATTGATTAGATTAACGTTACCTGAATCTCTAACAGCAGTTCCGTTTTCCTACGACGTATATCAATCAATGTTTTCTGCTGCTCAGGTGTCAACTCTGAAAACAAACGGTATCGTCATCCAAGAGATCCAATAATAAACTAGCCATTGAGGTCAGCATAATTATTGTAACAACGTTTGCTATGTGTACAAATAGCGGAACATGCTTGAATTACCCGTATGAGTGAAAGGATCTCCATGATTACTCGGAGCATTGTTTCCTCCAAGGGACAAATTCTCAAATTCACTTATCATTTCTTTATATATTTATAAAACAGTAAACAAAGTCTACATCGTTGTAAAAAGTCGCGCAGCCATATTTATTTACACATATACAGAACCACAGATTAAAATAAAATTTATGTCCATTTATTTATTTTTTACTTTTAACTTTAAGATTGATGTGTGTAAAGAGGCTTAAAATAAAAAAAATATCTAAAAATAGAATCCATTGTGGCACTAAGAAGACCACATCACCAGAAATGATGCGAATCTGTGCATTAAAAATTTGCGGTGATGAATATTGTATCCAATCATTGAAACAAGTGAATGTACATGATTTTTGAGCAAGAGTACTAAATGATCGACCTTGTGCTTGTGATTCACTTGAAGAAAGTCAAAGACAATTTATCCACTGAAGAAAGTTATCTGAGACTTGAAATCGACCACACCCGCCTTTTGTCGTTCTTGGAAATTAAGGAATACCAAAAAATATCTAAGTTGGGCTCAAAGGACACGTATCCAGAGCCGTAAAATAATAAAACATACAAGTTGCGTTGTTGTTGTTCTAGTGTTGCACTCAAATGCCAAACATGCTACCAGAGCATACCAGAATCATTACACTAGAATCAAGTTGTTCTTAATTTTAATATGTAATGTAATATGTGTAATGTATATGAAGTGTAGGTATTTAATAAAAAAAAATTGAATGCATGAAATAAATTTAAAAACCAAACATTAGGCTTATTGTTACTAGAACTCGAATTCCACCCCTACAAAACTGCATTTAATCTTAATCATTAATATTTATTTTTGTTCACTCTGATTATTCATGTACATTGTAGGAACACGTTTTAATAAAGTACTTATTTGTCTCGTGTCATCGGGTACCTATTTAAGACGAATTAGATCATATAAATAATTTGTACCACAATAGAAAACGTTCCGCAGCTAGAATCCAGTAATCCCCTCCCTAAGCTATGCTATTCAAAGAGTAATGAAGAGTAATTTCATTCAACAAAAATATCGAATTTCTGCAATTTTATGAGACACCAGCTTTAATTTGTCCATTTTTCGTTTTATATAATTTTATTGGCAATCACATATTTTGTAGCTAGTGTCGTATTATGTGTTGATTTTAATTACATTAATAGAAATAGTTCAGCCGGTGTATTAAACAAGCTAAATAATGAATGATAAGGGCTGCATACACTTGAACAATTTCAAAGCTGCTAAGGGTACGAAGCCATACAAAGTCGTGAATGCATTTTTCGTGTCGTGTACATCCTTTGATGCCAGAAGATACAAGGTGAGTCTTTGTAATTAATATTATGTCATTCCCTACAATATTAAATATATCTGGTTTGGTGACCTTTTAGCGCGACGCAAAATTTATCTTGAGTCAATTCTTGCAAGTTATACAATAGGTACCTGTATAGTAATATGCAATAGGTGGTTCATCTCAAATGTTTTTGCGTGCAGCGATCAGCGAATAATTTGCTTGGCATAAATATTGATGATAATCAGCTGATTTGTGATCTTTAACCTTGGTGACAGCTGTGTCCTGTGGTTAGGTATTATTTAGATACCTACCATTATTGCAGCTTGACATCATTTTGGAACATTATTTTTTTTTGTATACAATAATGATTATCACTCACTGATGAAACGGTGGAGCCATGATTTTTTAAAAAAGAAGAATGATTATCACTGGAACTTGGAAAGTACCTAACATATACATACATACATATATATGCACTCACACCTACATAAAAATATTTCTTTTCACACCAGTGTTACAAAAATATTTTATTGCTTTTCTTAGAAATTGCATGTGGTATTAATTTTCATATGCCAGTTTTTTTCATCACACACAGTATAGATATAATATGTAATGGAATAACATTTTCACTAGCCAGTATTGTTAAATCTTCAAATTGAAATAATATATTTTTAAGAGTAAATACTTAATTAAATTGATACTTTTATTGTAGTTTTTGTTTGAATGTAATATTCCTACAGGCTACAACATGTGTCTGCTTTACCTGTGGCAAGCCGGGTCCTCGTATGCATTCCTGTCTCCATTGCATTTACTTTGGATGCTACGCTGGACACATACAAGATCACTCCAAGTCCAAGAAGCATTTCTTGTATATTGACCTGAGCTATGGGAATGTATTCTGTGCCCAGTGCCAAGACTACATTTACGACAGAGAAATAACTGAGATTGCCTTAACCAACAGAGTGAAGGAAGCTAAGTTAGTAAAATTTTTAAGCAATTTTTTTTACAAACATTCTTTTATTTTTATATCAATAAAGCCCTGGCTCATCATGGTGGTTGGAAAGACCTACTAAATGTGCTATTTGCGAAAAAAAAACATGGCTGTAGACACAATAATTTAACTGCAGTTGAGAAATTTAGGTCTAAAAGTAGATCTTCCACCTGTATCCTACTTGCAGTGGGATTGGTGTAACATGATTTTTACATATGTTGCAAAAAGATTTGGCTTGTAGTTTTTTAACTTCTTCACATGATACATTATTTCCAGGTCTCTCGGAGTGAGTGTGCCATGTATACCATGGTTACCTAACCGCAATGAAGCAATGGCTCTTAAACGTCTCCGAAAACGCAGAGTCATCAGCCAACACACTACTATTGGACTCAGAGGCTTACAGAACCTAGGCTCCACCTGCTTCATGAACTGTATTGTTCAAGTTAGTACATTTTAAGTCTTAACTTTTAATAACATAAATTTACTTTATGCACTAAACAAACTTCAGGCTGGCATAATTCTCGCCAATGTCGAGGAACGCAATTTTTCTCCACGGACAATATTATATAGAATGTATTGTACCTACCATCAGATGTAGTTTCGTTCTTTTATCCTAGCAAACCCCTTTACTGAGCCCAGATAAAAAAATATAGATAATGGAAAAAAAACATAAGATATATTAATTTTAAGAATAGTATGTATTGAAGTCATTTCGGAATGATGCATTATTTTAATATAAGGTAAATATGAATGCAGGGAGAAATAGGAACAAATATGTTTTTGCTTTTTTACCATAGGGTTTAAGTAGCTTAACTTCAAAAATAAACAAACTTCTATACTTTTAGACAATAGTTAAGCTTGAGATAACAATTTAATTCGTCCCGATTCACCACTGCATTCCTATTCATTGTGTTTTACAGTATAATGTTTAATTTTTTTGTAATATAATTGCAGACATTGATACATACTCCATTGCTGAGAGATTATTTCCTGGGAGAAAAGCACAAATGCAAATCACAAGGATCTGGCAAGTGTCTTGTGTGTGAGGTGTCTAAGCTATTTCAGGTACTAAAATTAACAGGGACAAAAATTAATCTTAATTAATCTACTTTAGATTTATACGAAATTCTCGGAAGAACTCTCAGGTATGCAGGTTTGCTCACGGTGTTTCCTTCGCCGTTGAAGCCAGCGATAATTTAAATGAATAAAAAGAAGTTGCAAACTTGCAAAAGTTAAATATGCATGCTGTTGGGGCTGGTTTCGAACCTGCGCCTTTCATCTTGACAATCTATAACATTCCCCGCTGAGCTATTGCTGAAACTAAAACAACTAAATGAACAAGTTTAGTTAGTGACAATAATTTTGATATAATAAACAATGTGTTACTTTACTACTGTGCCATTTCAGGAATTTTATTCTGGAGCTAAAACACCTTTGACTTTGCACCGTCTCCTGCATTTAATATGGACACACGCGCGTCACCTCGCTGGATACGAGCAACAAGACGCTCATGAATTTTTCATTGCAACTCTTGATGTGATACACAGGTAAACATTATTATAATATGCGTTTTGTTAAATAAATATATTTTTCAATAGCAAAGTCAGACAACAAGAAAGTGTGTCACCTGATAGTAAGTGATCTCCACCGCCCATGAATATTCACAATACTGGGTGAATTATGCGAGCGTTGCCGACCCTAATGCGGTTTGTTGGAAAACGAGGGAAGCAATTAGGGCCTCGGATACCTTGCTCACCATGGAACATAGCAGAAAGATGACATGTCATGTCCATTTTCTGTGAGACATTTGTAATCATTCAGTTGAGCCGGCCTATTAAATGAATAAACAAAGAATTACCTAATCTACAGATCAAGGATCTAAATAGATGCTCTATTTCCTACTATTTCGAGTGCCGACATCTTGAGCAACGCACCTATGCGCTCCTTTGTATGATCTAGTTTTCACTACAGTAACTATGTAGTAAAAGATAACACATTTAGTTTAAATAGAGATTAATTAACAGCATCCATTTCGATTCTTGGTCTGTGGTCTAACCAACTAATTGATAATTTAGTTAAGTACTGTTTGATTTCATATTAATGTCGGCAATTGAGCATTGCATTAACTATGTTATTTACGAGTTTCAGTAAAATAAGTATAACTTAAAAGTAAAACGAATTTGTTTTATGATATTCTTTGCAGCATGACGAATACTGCTAAAGCCACATAGTCACTAGTTACCCGCAGTCCTAATTCGCCGGTATCCAGCAATATTATCATTTTGAATTGCCATTTGCAGACACTGCATGAACGGAGTCGAAGATGTGGAGAAAAAAGAGAATGGTCGTTGCAATTGCATTATTGATCAAATATTTACAGGCGGTCTGCAAAGCGATGTTGTTTGCACATCTTGTTCAGGCGTCTCCACAACAATAGATCCGTTTTGGGATATAAGTCTCGATATCGCGGGCACGTCCCTTCAAACATGCTTAGAGCGTTTCACAAGAGCTGAACACTTGGGTTCCGCGGCGAAGATAAAGTGTTCCAATTGCCGGGCTTACCGTGAATCTACCAAGCAGTTGACGCTAGAAACACTACCGATAGTGGCCAGTTTCCATTTAAAACGCTTTGAGCATTCATCACAGATCGACCGCAAGATATCTACTTTCATTTCGTTCCCTGCCGAATTGGATCTGACCCCGTTCCTGTCGTCGCATCGTCGAGCAGTAGATGTAGGCGCGGCTGACAATAACAACGCGCCGGAAGGAATATTCGAAGACAATCGCTATTCCCTGTTCGCTGTAGTGAATCATTTGGGTTCACTCGACGCCGGTCATTACACCGCTTACGTGAGGCAAATGAAAGGGAGCTGGTTCAAGTGCGATGACCACATGATCACTCGAGCGTCACTGCGCGAAGTACTTGATAGCGAAGGGTGAGTATGCATTACACCTGGCTTAGTGAATATTGATAAATTGTCTGCCCTCAAGTAGCACTGTTCTGTTCAGGTGTCAAGGAGATTCAGTGAAATTACTGGGCATTATGAGACTTAACATCTTGCGTCTCGGGGGTGACTATAGCAGTGCAGTGCCATGCAATGCTTTGTAATTAATGTTCTAATTGGTGTTGCATCTGTTTATGGGCAGGTTTGACGCTTACCATCAGTCGAGTAGTGTGTTCGTTTCGTCATTCAGGCAAATAAAAAAACAAATATGGATTGTAATAAGTTTGCTTTCAAACTGGCGTTATCTGGGCTTAATTCCAGGTTCCGGCTTCTCGTACCATCGATTTGACGCTATTTGGTATTTGGTATTACGCCCCATATAGGGGCGACCCACCGTCTGACCCCCACAACGAGTGATTGAGTTGAGTGGTAGAGCCACGCCGTAGAAACTCGTGTCTACAGCACGAATGGGCCGGCTCGTCCGGGTCGCTACCACTGTCTCACAGAAAACAGGCGTAAAGTAGCAGCTTGCTGCTGCGTTTCGTACGGTGAGTGGTATCCGGAGGCTCAAACCCCCTCCCTTTCCTAATCCCTTAATTATCCCTTTCCTTAAGGTCGCATACGCACCCATAATTCTTTTGGTATTATGGGCGTACATGGGCGGTGGAGATCACTTACCATCAGGTGACCCACTTGCTCGTTTGCCGACATATGCTATTAAAAAAAAAACAACCCAAATCGGGAACCAAGTTTCGCCATTGCCTCGTCCGCTTGTCAGCAGAGTATTACACGTGCAGATGAGATTGGCTCTGAGCCTAAGATGTTGGTGACCCACTTACGCTAACGAATCTTGTCTTTTACAGGTATCTTCTCTTCTATCATAAAACCGTTCTGGAGTATGAATGTGAAATATCCTAAGCTATTGAATTTTAAAAGATCATTTCATAACTTTGTACGCGTTTGATGGCTATATATTGTATCTGTCTGATTAATTTTAAAATATCGACATGAATAGTAAGTCATGTTCCCTCGTGATAATATTATGACCGTTCCCTATATTGTCTATCGACACATTTGCTTACTATCAGTATTGTTTTGACAGATCTTCCATACAAAAAGTGTCAAAATTTTACTGCCAGTAAGCAAATCTGTCGATAGATAGAATATTGGGAACGGCCATTAGTGAATAGATTTTAGATCTCGATGATCATCTTATTTGGTGTCTCCTGAATCGTTCACGAATTTGTTAGTATTAAGCTTTAATGTAATATTTATGTATGTATCATGAAAATAGTGTGGACATTTTATTAGAATAATTTAAAATATCTCTGTATTTAATGCTTTTGTCAAACAGACAACGAATCGAAGGTGTGGTAATGGTAAAGCGAACGAGAAAAATATATTGCTATCACGTTTCGCTATCGTATTTCTATGTGACTATAAACAAGCGGCGTCCATTACAAAATTAAAACAACTCGGACAGTGTATGTCCTATCGCTGTCTTCGTGACAAAAGCTTTTAATTTGTGCTGAATTTTAAAGACCATACACAAATTACTTTTCTCTCAAACGGATTAACGCTTGGAATACATAAGACATAGATATTTCAGTTCTGTTCGTCTATGCATCTGCTATGTGTGCATGATGGATTTAAATAGAAAATGACATAAATGTGTAGGATAACGGCTGGCGCCTGTCACAAGTCAAAACTACATACATGTTTAGAAGCTCACGCTCACATAGAAGTGGTGTAAATATGAAAAGAAAAATCTATATTCTATACTATAGTTCGTTCGTTCATTTCATTTCGCAATGACACTAGTTTCTGAACACGAACAAACTAGCAGTAAACAAGTATAATTTTTGAATAGCATATTCTAGGCTTAATGCATATACATAATGTGGTAAATCTAAAAAAATACAATAAACCAGTGTAAAATCTAAGTAAGCACTGGTAATATACTCTTATATCGATATAAGCTTAGAATAATGTATGAAAAAAACATATTTTCGCTTTAATGTCGGTATCAAATTGTTATAAACATAATTGTACTGTGATGAGTGGAAATTATAACTAATATTATGAAGTTTAATCCCGAAATTGTATCATTCCTAGTAAGAAATATTGTTGATGTGTGTACATGTGTGTGTGTGTGTGTTTATATTCTATCTAAACTTTGTTTAAATTGAATTTCATAGCGATTAATAGACTTTATTTGCGTAAAACTAAAAACAATAAAATTATTGCGAAAGCAACCCGTCAGAAAAAACCGACTTGGTAATAAAGTCAATGTACGATATCACACGAAGCACGATGTGATATTATTGCTTATTTGAAATGCAAACGAATTTGTAATCGCTATTAAATTCATTTTTAACGGGGTATAATTGGCTGCATCCAGATTGAAGAAATTCCTACCGCGCTTTCGAGACACGTTCGCCAATCTGGAGACATCCTAAAATGCTGTTAGCGCAAGAACGACCTATGCTCAAACTGGATATTAAAGTGACCGTCAAAGACACTAATTAGCATTCTATTTATTTATTCTCTGAATTTTAATGGAGATAATAATAAAAAAAAGCTAAATCCACTAGCTAATGCTTAAATGCAATGTCGCTAAATCCTTTAATCGTCTGCTGAACAAACATTTCAATCTACCTCGCTGTTTATATCTTTTTTGCATTTCAATCGAGTCTTGCGTGATTGCTTCTTTCAAATACCTTATATAAGGGTTGATATACATGGGTGCTTATTCATTTGCACATACGGTACACTAAGTAATTAAATATTACATGTCATCGTTAAGGGGCTGTCATTCTATGTATTGGTTAGAATAATTGTTGATAAAATTGTATACCTACGATAAACACATAAATCAATTGGAATCCCTGCTGATTTTATAATTCAGGTCAGTCGTTACTTGTGATATCATTGCACATTTAAGTTTTGTTAGATAAATGTATCATGCAGTTTTGTTACATAAATGTCATCAGTATGCCAGAATCTTTTGTGAACATATAAAAAATAATTTAATAAATATTATATTTTGTTGGCTGCATAACGGGGTTCAGTTTTAAAATATTTGGGTATTCAATGGTGTTTAAAACTTATCATGTGTATGTATTTGTATTGTAAAGCGCGAATAGCCAGTTACACTCACTAACTGATAAATGATTAGCAAGTTAAGCAGCCCTTGGCGCGGCCAGTCTATAAATGGGTGACTTAGTAGTATTTCAACGGAAAGTCTTCGGAGGACGCAGGGCATATAAAAAGTAGGTCCCAGCTGATGTCAACTAACAGAAGTCAGCTAAATCGAAGCTTGAAGTAATTTAGACACTAGGTTGGCCACTAACCATTCAAAAAGATGTGTATTTGCAGGGTCTGTATTTAGAGAACGCCGCGTCGCCGGTATACACCCTTCGCATACACTACTTTTATTCATTTTCCGATTTTGGAATATGTGCTTATTACATTAAATAGGTGCTTATTACATTAAATAGGTGAATAATAATTGTATAATGTTTGTATATTAAATTAATCTGGAATTGTACATTTTCTAAGTATATCTATCGAATGCCACTTACAAATATTTCTGTAATGGTTGTAGATTAATCATTAGTAAGTCGATAAATGCAATGCATGTAGAAACCTAATGACCTACTAACATCACTTGTAGTGAAGTGGTCGAACCTGAATAACTGCTTCCTACACGCCTGTTTATGGTTTTCGTTCAAGTAGTCCGTAATTTTGGACTGAACTGACATTAGTTTAATGTGATATTTATAACTTGTATTACAACGTAGTTTGTTTTTGCAAAACAATTTTAAATGTATACTCACGCCTGTTTCCTATAGGGGTAGGCAGAGACAGCGGATTTCCACTTGCTACGATCCTTGCACACATCTTTGAAACAGGCGTGAGTCAAGATGTATGTAATTTTAAATATTTTGTTCAAATGTAATAGCGCATAAATGAATATCGATACTCAAAGGAACAAATTATGAAATGATATTTATAAAAACTGTGAATGCTTAAGCTGTAGCAGTAGCAGTAGCAGTCGCAGTCACAGGGATTAATAGTACCTAAACATTTTTATCGTGAAACATTTACTTAGTACCTGTTATATCTCGCCTTCCATATATTTTGGATTCGATTCCCACACCGAGACAAATGTTTGTGTGAACCACAAATATTGGTTCACACAAACATTTGGGAGTTGTGGGACCGCAAGTCCCTCGTAGTTCCTGATACCCACGACAGGTTTGTGTTAGTGTGGAGTCAGGACTATGTGTGTGACTGTTGGGTGTATTATTATTATTATTTTCACAGATGCTAAGATATCGTAGAATATAAGAGTCGAAGGTAATGTTGATCATTAATTTTCTAGTACCTATGTTAAATCTCGTCGACTTTATTACAACCTGTAGACTAACTATAAGACTGGGTTTAATATATCTAGCTATACGTGTTGCCATAGTGACTAGTGTTATAAACCAATAGGTACTAAAGTTAGTCTACGTTTTGTAACAAGTTTATGCATTTTAATAATCACTGACTGACTCGGTGGTGCAGTTGTAATGCGTACACGTTACGACTGAGACTGACGCTGAGGTCTCAGGTTCGATCCCAGCTCGGAGTCTGGAATTGTGTCCAGTATGGCGATAGGCTCGCCCCCTATAACATGAGACGGAGATACGCTCGGCGAAATGTGGGTGTACTGGTTACAACTATGCCTACTCTTTCGGGGATTACAGGCGTGAGTGCGTATGTATGTATATTTGGAACCGAGCCTGATCATATTATCTAAATGGTAGGAATATATACTAATAATGTGACAACTCGCAATGTTATGATTATTAAATTATGTAATTGTAATTTATGCATATTTTATCGAGTCGCCTCTAAACATCAATATCCTGCCAACTATTTGTTGACTGGATATTATCGTTAAACTGACCGTAATTTAGTTTTGCTGCATATTTGGTGTTGAACGCTCATAAACTAGGTTGTAAACTAAACCTTTTATGGAAATGAATCCATAAAAAATTACAGTGTAATACATGTAACCCGTACTCGATGTTCTAGTACCTAGTTACCTATAGACTATTCAACAAACCAGTTCCAGAAATGTAAACAAATATCTACCCACTTCAGAAATCATTCCTTTGGACCAGTCAATACACCAAATACAGTAGCAATAACTGAAAAGTAGGTAAATATTTGTTTACATTTCTGGGACAGGTAGGTATAGTGACTAGACTATACTAAGTTAAATCAACGAGGCGACCGTACCTTTACAATCAATTGTGTCATATACCCCATGTAATAACTATGAATGTGAAATTAAATAATGCAACAAAGTATACCTTTTATTTACTACGGAATAATCTCTATTGAATAGATATTACAACTTCTTGCACATCTTACGTACCTACGTAGCTCTTGATGTGTTTATATCATAGACGTTTGTAAGGAGGCAGACGGAATATTAGTTTTACAATTACATACATGAGAATAAATAATAGATCGATGTCTTTTCCTCCGACTACAAATCCTAGTGTGTGTATGTGTAGTTTTGCATCTTACTGTTCGGAAACTGTTCCTATAGGAAAGCACGTGAAACTACTTTGAATTGTCAATATGTACGCTAAGTATGTATCTACGTGTGGTTTGTATGTAGGCGTAGTTGGCAAGCTTTTTTGTTATATTTTTTTGTAAATAATATTTTGGTGAGTTTCCTCTTATAGTTTGTGGTTTATACTCGTATACGTCGATAGACATAAGTTAGTACCGTCACTGTCGACTTTAGTATATAACGCGTTACAGAAAGGTGTGGCCTTTGATAAGCTACGTATAATGTTCGATATAGGTATTTTACCCTCGGAGTACCAAATCGATTTCATTGCTAGGAGATAAATTAATACTTACATATATTTTTATGGAGTGTGTAACATGTCGATATATTGCAACTTTGAGCAAAACTAAACTATAAACAGCTCAACTTTTGTCTCACTTCAGCATTGTGGTTATCGCTCACACACTTCACTAATTTATACTTTTTTAGGGATGTGATCGATCTTATCGATCGTAATAAACGAATGGTTAAAATTAGGGTGAAATTTTAGGTTGTCTAGATTTTGATAAGATCCAGTACATAAGCACTCACTGTCGGGTGTATGTAATGCGATGTAATGACTCTTAAATATGACACCTTCCACTTGTCACACAAATCAAAACAATGCATTTTTCTAGCTTACGCACACAGCGAAACGTGCAGAAATGAACCGATCTATACAACTTGTGTATAACTAAAACACCACCAACTTTTTAAATATTTAATAAAATATTATAAAATGAAACAAACTGCTTCCAGCAAAACAATACAATATGAAGACAAGAAATAGAAGTTTAAATAAATAATAAAATGAATATGTGTATGATATTACAATACAAAGAATTTTCATTTTATGACACGTCCGAGTATATTATTATTTTTTGATTCCCTATCAATAACGAATTAGTACCCGTTTATGTCAAAATTATATCAAGGCCTAACACTTCTATTAATTACTATCACATTACAATCAGACTATAAATTTGTCCAAATAACGTTTCATATGTCAGCCTTGCGATTCCATATTACGCCTATTCGAGACAAGAGAAAGCTTAATTTTCCATTTAGCCAACCATTTAAGTAAACAAATGAACATAATATAACATATTAATATGAGATACATAAAGGTACATAGAAAATAAAGAATACAACTTAGATATAAAGATAGCTAGTTTCAGAAAATGGTTATATCTACATACATGTCAGTAATTATTAAAATTGTTATCAAAGCGGAAACTTTAGAATCTTTATATGATGTATGTTTGACATTAATATCTAATGAATCAAAAATAAAACTTACAGTGATTGCTTTATCCACTGATAATATAATGAATGCTGAGGTCTAGCAGATCTACGGCGTTCACTATCTTTGTTGACTAGTGAGTGAACATTATTTCGAGATAAACTTTTATTCTAATGATTAGATCGTAACGAGGCTATTAATCGTTATGGTAACACGATAAAATTATGGTAGGCACCAGTTGCGAAGGATCTATACAACACGATTCGTTCCGGCTTCTTTTTATCAAAAACTTTTCATAAAGTAAGTACATACTATGAATTATAGTATCCCATTCTTGAGTTAATTTTTTAATCCAATTAAGTGAATTTGAATATTATCTTAATAGCAATCCGGAATATAAATTGTAAAAAAATGCGCAATATCTATAATTATGAGCAACGTCGGGTTTCGTGTTAATTTTTTTTCCCTTCGCCACTGGTAAGCATGTAATAATTTAATGACTTCGATGAGTTTTATGCATATTACATAATAAATTTCACAATATAAGTACTCCCAATATTTTATATGCTTTTAAACCATTGTGACTAATTTAAAGGCCAACTCTATGCAAATATACTTGTCAGTTATTAAAGATAACTAGCAAAAAATTTTACAATTAAATTTATAAATACCCAAGTATCATTAAAATTGTAAATAAATACCTATGCTGAGATTTTTAGTCAAATATTCAATGCTCGAGACATGGATGAAAAGCATAAAATGTATGTAGATTTAATGTTTGTTAATGGCGTGTGTTGTAGGCGCTTCGTCTAACAGATTCTCAAGTTGTTTGACATCAGTGACGGGGAGAGAGCACGCGTATCGTCTGCACACGTAAGCAGTCGGCACATCGGACGCCCTCACACGGTTTAATACTGAAAACATAAAAATCAAATGAATTACTAAGGTAAGGTTGTCTGGTAGAGATCTATTAGCGTTAAGACCGCCTATTGCATATATTGTTGTTTTTTTTACTGTAATATTCTGCATGGTTACATTAAAGTGTTATCTATCTACTCTATAGTGAAGTAGATATTCGTGCACATATTGATGTCTGTGCGTGATGTGTTTGTACACAGCGACAGTGTACACCTGTCTATAAGTATATAGGTCAGCTGACGCGTCTGTCACACAGACCAAAAGTACATACATAATTTATTAGCTCGTGTACACATAGCAAGGTAAAAGCTAGTAAAAATGCATATAGTTATGTGGCAACAAATGAACCAAGTTGTCTATTCTTATATAGGTAATATAGTAACAACAAAAAAAAAACCAAGTGTTACAGAAAAGTGTGGTTATATTTAAAGGTCGTTACATACACCTGACAGTGAGTGTTTGTGTGCCGGATCTTATCAAAATCTAAACATACAAAAAATTCAGGCTAATTTTAATCACTCGTTTATTAAGATTGATAAGATTGTTCACATCACTATAAACTATTTGCATTACCTCTGCGCACCTAGTAACTGCTTTTATCATTTAGTGTTGTCCAAAGTTGCAGGTCGAATATCACTCACATCGACATAAAATATAAACTCATTCGATAAAATAGAAAATGCTTTATTTATGTCCTAGCAATGCAATCGGGTTTGGTATTTAGGGGGGTGGAAATAATTATATAGTACACTATACGTTGCTTAAATTTGACCACAACTTTCTGAAACACATTGTATAATATTCTATGTTGCCATTTTCATTTTGCAAGAATTATGGTTATTGAGATAACTAATTTTGCCATAGAAATGTTTAGATCATATAAAAGTAACTGAAATTAACCACATTCGAAGTTCATTTTACTATTTGTTGGTAAAATTAATAAAATAAAAGAAATACCATTTAAAGGGTGTCTATTTTTTGTGTTAGGACATGTTCAGACATTCTTGTTTATACTAGCAAAACTGTTTTTTATATTATAATGTATTCCTTTTTTTAAGGTCAGCACAGCGCCCAGGATTCCACTAGTATTGTGGTTGATGATGGGCGGTGGCGATCACGTACTATCAGGTGACCTACTTGCTCAATTGCCGGCATCTGCTATAAAAAATAATATAAGTCAAGCCACCCTTGGGACACTTTTTCGTATGTGAGTTCTGGGCGCTTTGCTGACCTTTGATGCAAGGTATAGGGGATTGGGGTAGGAATAGGGAATATTTGTTGGGTTTATAGGATTTTTACTGACTGTACAGAACGCAACAGAAAAGTTGTCACTATATTCATAAAGTAGTCGTATCAGTGATGGGGGTATAGGAGTAGATCGTGCAACTCACGTATGTCGGACATACCGGCGGCGTCGGCGGCGGGGTCGGCCACGCACAGCACGCGGCCCGGCAACAAGCGAGACCGCACCGCCACCACCAGCGCCAGCGTGCGCGGGTCCGAACAACCGCCAGAGATCAACACCTGAACCCATACGAACCCACATCACATTATAGTTAAATGAAACGAGCAGGTCGCTCGCCTGATGATAAGCGCAATGTCTATGTCCATAAACAGAAACAACACTACACAGAACTTTGAATTGCAAAGCGATGTATAGCATTGGACTGCACTCCTCATCCAGAGACATTGGATATTAAGTCTCAAATTGCCCAGTAATTTCACTGACATGGTCAAGGAAAAGAGCGTTAAATAAATTTCGGAGTCGGCAAACCAAAATATCATAACAATTTTTTAGGAAGTGTTCCTTCATCGTACGCGTCATCCCGTACTATGTTTGGAAAGGGTTAAATGAGTTTATTGGTTACCTAGTGTTACATTATAAGCAAATATAAAAAAAAACTATGTAATTATTATAATTATTACTATATTTTTTTTAACGAAATATTTATGAACTGACCTGAGTTGGTGAGTCATTGTAGAACATGAGCGCTGACATCATCTCTGGGAGCGCAGTAGGTGAATCCTTGAGTCTTTTGGCAAACGTGATGAGGATCTTCTTAGCCATCTCTCGCTCTTGTTCTCCACCCTCAGCCTTAGCACTCTTGTCTGCATAAGCTGCGATGCGCTGTAGATTGTGGCACGACACACTGTTACCCGAGGGTTCGGCACCGTCATGATCTGAAAATATTGTAAATATTTAACAACAATGCAATACAAAACATCATGAGAAACTATGTTTACGGTTGCAAACATGGCTCGGTATGACAAGGCAGTTACTTTTTACATTATGTGTCATGGTAAGAAGAGTGTACTGGCCCATTCATACTGTTGAAGAACTATCTACAATGTAGTTCTACCACTTAAATGTAATGTAACGTACTACTTAAGTGATGGTATTAAATTAATTTAAGCTTTCATTTTAATTTTTTTACCTTCTTTCAGTCGCAACACAACGGTACTATCTTCTGCAGAACAAGTAAAGTAACCGCCTTTATCTGGATCCCAGAACAGGTCATTTTGTGTTTGTTGGAGTTCGCGCGCCCATTTAAGCCATTGTAAATCTAATGACGCCTCATAGAGGTCCAACAATCCCTTGATCAAAAATGCGTAATCATCAAGAAATCCTTTGATCGGTTGTTCACTGAAAGTCAAACAATATATGCAATATTAAAATTAAAGTTCATATTCTCTTACCAGGACCATATAGAATGGAATATCTACTTACTTCTGAGCAATTGATCCATCATCAGCTCTATAGCAGGAATGTAACAACGTTTGTGTGGAGCCATCATACAAATGTTCTTTAATAAACTTGGCTGTTTTTATAGCATCATCTACATAATCCTTGTCACCTAAACCTTGACCAGCCTGTGCTAAGCCAGACAGCATTAAACCATTCCAAGAACACAATATTTTCGAATCTAGATGCGGGTGTGGCCTTTTTTGGCGTTCATCATACATAACCTGAATGGATTGTTTAAGAACTCCATTAAGTTGGTCAATTGTTATACCAAACTTCTTAGCAGTTTCTTCTTTACTTCCATAAATAATTAAGACATTTTTATTTGTCAGTTCACCATGAGGATCACTATCTGGCGAGATATTTCCTCCTTCTTCAACGTTAAAATAGTCACAAATTATATCAAAATATGGGACTGAATTAATTTTGTGCTCGTTTAACAATGATTCCAATTCTTGGTATTCCCAGACGCAAAATGCACCCTCTTTCTTATGTGATGCACCAAATGTAGGATAGGAATCGGCGTCTTCAGCGCTGTAGAATCCACCAGACTCATGCCTCAAATCCCTGTTCACGTATTTTATTATGTCGCGAACTACATCAGCGTAAAAATCGTCTTTCGTTGCAAGATAAGCATCAGTGTAAGCAACCACTAATTGCCCTTGATCATACAACATTTTTTCAAAATGTGGAACATGCCAGTCATTATCAACTGAATAGCGAGCAAAACCACTGGACACATGGTCATGGATTCCACCTTTCGCAATTTTCGTTAAAGTGTGTAGACACATCTCCAAACATTTCTTTCCCTCTGGATGAGTTTTGTCGCGAGCATAATAGTGGAAAAGAAAGTTAAAAATGGAAGCTTGAGGAAATTTAGGAGCAGTGCCAAACCCTCCAAAATCTGGCTCGTATATAGACATGTATCTGCGAACGCATTTATCCCAAGTTCCTTCATCAGGAACTGACGTTGCCCCATCTACTTCAGAAACAAGAGATATTTTCTGCAAGGCATCCATAATACTGTAACTGGCATCTAAAAATTGATCACGATTTGCTTTCCATTTTTTAGCAAGACTTAAAAGAATACTTTTAAATCCTGGTCTGCCCCATCGGTCTTCAGGCGGGAAGTATGTACCCCCAGTTACTGGTTTAAGATCAGGAGTCAGAAAAACAGACATTGGCCAGCCTCCACTGCCTGTTGTAGCCATAACAAACAGCATGTAAACTCTATCAATGTCAGGCCTTTCTTCACGGTCAACCTTGATATTGATAAAATGTTCATTCATAACTTTGGCAACATCTTCATTTTCAAAAGATTCTTTTTCCATTACATGGCACCAGTGACATGTTGAATACCCAACTGAGAGGAAGATCAGTTTATTTTCTCTTTTGGCTTTGTCAATAGCTTCCTGGCACCATGGGTACCACTGCACAGGATTATGAGCATGTTGAAGTAAATATGGTGACTTTTCAGTAATCAACTGATTTGTGTGTTTTGGATTTTCACTGACCAGTGGCTCAGTTGGAGTTGTCATAATGATCTTAGTGTCACTAATATTCCTTTTCACCTGAAGAGTTGGTAAATTGTTGTGACTAAATGATGACACCCTGTAGACAGTTCGAAAAATTCATATTTTATTACTTCACCATTATACTCATTTGACTAGTAGATGATCGGAACACTAGTCCAGACTTTTTTATCTACATTTTAAAAAATTATAAAATCTTATTTCATTAAATAGAGTCAATCAGAACAGTTGCACACATAGTCTAGGCCCCACTCTCATCTTCTTCACTCTAGTCTTCATGTCATAGGTATCATGAACAACAAGAGACTTTTGGTCTCACAACATCCAGTCCCAAAATAAGTATTTGTGGATCACACAAACATTTGTCTCTATGAGGGGAACAAGCCAGCAACCTCTCATTTTACAACCAGCTACTATATTAACTTATTTATTATTAATTTTTATATTACTCCCGGATTTAAATATACTGTTTTGGGCACACTTTTTTAAGTATATACTGTGTCAAAAGACCTTGATGACTTCAGCCCTGTACATTCAAATAAAAAGCTACTGAAGTTGAGTTATTACATGACCAAGATGTAGTGTAGTAACAGCAGCAATATTAGTTTTTTTTATTTAAAAAATGTAATATATTTTAAGACTCATTTATTTAGGACACCACTTCTTTTAGTGATTGACATAATTATGTGAATAGTATGAGTATTTTTAAAGAAAGCTTTGGAAAATACATAGAACTTTTATAAAGACCGAAGGTTTGATAATAAAATCTCATTACACTTATATTTTTTAAATGGCATTTTCTTGAGAGGGCTATTCAACTCCTACAAGCCAAAGTTATTTTTGAGATTTATATTAGAACCTCCATAAAATCACCATTGCTAATTTGATATTATAATCTATTACTCACTCATTCCATCCTAATATTTTCTGGTAAAGATTGGTAATAGCAATACAACCTTAAACACATAATTTTCTTTATTTTTTTTTGTTGTGTATATTATGTAAGAGTACATATACAACGTGTTATAGAAAGGGGCAGGCAAATTTAAGCAATGTATAGTGTAGGGTATTAGTATTTTATCTCCCATAGTAACAAATCCGATTGCATTGCTTGGACAATAATTATAGATTTTTTTTTTTATCGAATGAGTAACATGTCGATATTGACTTTCAACTTTGGACAACACTAAATGATAAACAATTATATTATAGACCTCCTTTTATTTAATTATTTTATAATTAAAAAAACATTAAACAAATGTCAAATGTCAATATTTATTTGACGCAGTCAGTTCGGCAATTACTGATTTTATGAAGTATGATTACGAGTTCAAAAACTATGTTGTATTTGACTAAAAACAAGTATTAGGTATTGGTATTTTGTGTTGGTGCAACTGATAATAGCTTATAAGACGCTCGTCGACTGTATTAAGCCAAATTCATAGATGGATGACCCGACAATGAAATCTTTAAAATACTTCAGAGGATGGTACCTATATCGTCTTCAGCAAACAGTCTCTTTCAGGTATTTTGTGTTTAAATTACAAGTTACGTACGTATGTCCGTAGAATTACGTAAATCTTATTCAAGTTTATTAAAAAGTGAGTGTCATTCATTATAATTAATAGTGATGTCATCAATCTTATCGATCTTAATAAACGAGTGATTAAAATTAACGTGAAATTTTAGGATGTCTTGGTTTGAAATGATCCGGTACATAGGTACTTACTATAAGGAGTGTGTAATGACCCTAAAATATGACCACACCTTTCTGTAACACGTTGTATATGTATATCGTACATCAACTGTACTCACAAGGCCATCAGGGTAATGGCCTTGTTTTATCCACATCAAACAGATATACCTACATCATGTTTTGTATAACACAATAAATCACAATACATTCACTTCTTAGGGATACCCATAATATTGATTTTTAAGGAATCACGAAAAAGTATTACAAAACAATTGTAATAGTGATAATATGCAAACATTCAATACACATACTATTTAATTAACTGTTTTACCTTTAACAATAGCTAAATCCAATTCTTTGACCGAAAATAAAAGTTAGCTTGAAATGTAAACAATAACAAGGTCACATAACGGTTTAAGAAATAGCTTCCTGATAATATTATTTGTTGATCTATAATCGCGTGTAAATCAGTGTCCATATAAATAATTATTGCATAAATATATTATGTAAGTTTAAAATGAGCTTACCTTTTCTGCACAAAATCCCTATTAGTACAAATCACATTCGTAATATGCAGTTCCTTGGTAGTGTTTTGGTTTATATTGATACTTTTGAATCTGTTATCACCCGTCGACAGTCGCCGCAAAAACAATACGGCGCGCCCAGTAGGCATAATAGAATAATAAAGGAAAAAATACGGATATTACAACATGGAATTTCGCAGTATTTTTATTTACCCTTACATAATTCCTCTGCGCGAACTCCACGGACCACGACGTATTTTGATGTTTGCGTCAGACGTTTGTATTTTTTTTTTAATTTATTAAACAGCTCTGGATATAAGTCTTTTGAGCCTATCTTACATCATAGAATAACTTATAGTGTCTGATAATATGAAAACAATAGAGTACATAATTTTACAGAGTTTCAACTGTAGAGCGCACAATTTTGGTACAATGATTGATCAAAACTTCTGTTATTTAATATTTCCTGCACTGATTTGGGTAAGTAGTACATCTGCTGGCTCTTTTAACAATTTCAATTCACTGATAAAAATAAGTACTTATGGCAAGACAAAATAATGTTGATAACAATCTTCCTTTTAATTGAGAGGTATTTGTCTCACCGACACTGCGTTAGGTCTTGACTGGTCGCTCTGTTACGGATAAAGTGGACGCCAGTGGTTAAAAAACGTGTAGCAAGACCTATTATTAGTGGGTATTGCTGAAGAGCTGGGCATTGCCCACAAAACAGCTTTGACTCATTTGAAAAAGTCTGGGTAGGTATAAAAAATGAGCTCGATATTTGGGTATTATTTACGATTAAGTATTATTGCTCCTTGAATTTTAGTAGGCGCTACGAAACATGACATAATATTTTATTAGTCTCGTCACACATCTGGTACATAATATTTATGTTTAATGCAAATCATATTAAATCTGTGTTTAGTTGAATTCAACTTTCACTTACTAAATAACAAATCATATGAAAATAAAAATCATATGAAAATAAACAATAAACGGTGCCCCATTTAAAATAGGTACCTATAATATCTGTAAGGGGACAAAGTTCAGCTTAACATGTTGAGTGGAATAAAAGGAGCAACAAAAACAAAACCGACTTCAAAAGAAACTAAAAAGCTAACAATAAAATTAATCCATTTTGAATCGGTGCTATTGCAATTTAATGATCAATGGTTGGTTTGAAGTGCCGACAAAAAGTTGGTTCATTTTGTTTTTAGTTTCTTTTGAGTCCGTTTTATTTTTTAGTGAAATAATCATTAAAATCGGTGAAGTTAGTCGAAGTTATAGTATTTCATTCCCTATTTCAACCCTGAGTTGGAATAATTTAGCTCAAAGTAGCGATATGGCGATAGGTTCGTCGCCTATCATATAATAGGATGTAAATAAGCTCGGTGAACTAAGAGTGTAGTAGTTACACCTCTCGGCAGGCTTATGCATAATATGTACGTATGTAGGTATGTAAATGGCTTAACATTTTTTTTTCAAACATTGCTGAGTCTATTCGCTTAGGCGCTACAATGTCACAGTATACACAGACAGACAGACAAATGGGTCAAACTTATAATACCCCTCTTTTTGTTATGTTTTAAAATAAGTTTAACCGAAACTTAAAAATCAATATTATTCTAAATACTGAAATTCGGAATAAATATTTTTCCAGGAACGAATCCGAAACTTCGGAATTACAATTTCGAATCCCTTGTGTAATTTTTAGAAGACAATTTAAATTTTCACTAGCGTCTGCAATATAAATAACATCAAATAAACAGATATATCAAGTACCTACTTATCAAATATATAATGATACCGAAGTCGGAACTCGGAACGACGAACGAACGATTTTTCAAAGTTTTTCAACGTTTATATAAAAAAAAACTAAGTATTTACTACATTTTATCAAGCTTAATAATCTAAAAATAAGCGACTAAAATGTTTATATCGTAAAATGGTGTTAGATAAGTAATCATTTGTAACTGTGTCGCTGAAGAAGTTTCACGCATATCCTCTTCTTCTGCCGTGCCGCCACGCTTCAAGTCGTTAGTCGCTGGACTTCTATAATTATTTGAGTATTTAAAAACTGCTAATACATACTATTTTGAATGGACAGTGCGGCACTACACAGAATTTTGACAATGCACTGCACGACACTGGACAGCGACCCTGAGACATAAGATTTTAAGTTTCATAATGCCCAGTAATTTCACTGGCTTCAATTTCTTTTAAATCCAACATCGCTTAAACAATGCTACTTTTTTTATTTCCCAGATAGACAGACCAGCAGGCGGCCCACCTGATGGTAAGTGGTTACCGCCGCCCTTGGACCTCAGCAATGCCAGAGGACAGCCAAGCCGCTGCCTACCGTTCGCCTGCTTGGCGGCAGAAATAGACACAGCGGTGTTACCAACCCAGATGGTCTCTTGCATACGAGGGACCTACCACCGAATGTTAATACCAATGTCTCAGAGGAAGGAAACCGACGAAGAAGTTGTTTCTTTTTTTTGGTTCGAATGGATTTGTGCTGTTAGCCTGTATTGCTTTTACAGCTTCACCTGACAATAAAGCCGGCGCTTATGGCGCTCTAGCCAGATATATGTACCTATAGTGTATTTAGTAGCGGCACAGAGGCGCCTTTTAAAAGGCTCAGACCTCAGCTTGAGCAATCCTTGGGGAGTATAGTTTAGGGCCGCCTCTGCACATCATTGTGCCGAGAGCCAGTTATGGGAGCTCTTCGGACTCGCAGGCGTGTCCTTTGTCGGGGTCTCTTGCTGTTGCGTTATGAACTGTAAGTGAAATTGTCGGAGACCCAAATCTCCTTCCCCTTCCTTATCTCCATTCCTTCCCAACGTATCCATAACTCTCCTGTTAGTGTGTGTATTTATGGGCGGTGCAGATCATTGACCATCAGGTGACCTACTTACTAGTTTACCGACCTATAGATACTTAGTATAAAACATGGGGACTAAATAGTCGTATTTATGTGAAACTTTGCGCTTATTATACTGCATAACAGGTAGTCTTGATCACATGTGCAATAAAACAGTTTGAAAAGCATCTCTATGCATATTTCATGCCCTCTTGTGTTCTCAACACCACGCATGCGCTGAAATCCGGACGCCATTCTCACTTTCACTGCCGCTAGTGTTTTGACGTACAATAAATACCCACCGCATTGCTAGGCCTAATGTGTTCTTGACACGAAACATAAAATTTTGAAAATGGAGTTTACCGTGAAGTTCCTTTTATGATAGCTGTGGACGGTTAGGGAATTTGTTGGAGGTAAGTGTTTATTGGTTATGTTTTGTGTCACGGTTTGTTTTCATTGGTTATACCGTAGACAAGTCATGCGGGGTCAATTTGAATTTAAGTAAACTCGGCGTAACTTTATTTTGTTAAAGATTTTTTGAGATTTTATAAGTGTGTTGCTATTCTTGTCATATTACGAAATGTTTAGTTATACCGGTAAATTTTCGTTAGCATAAAACTTAAAAGAAATATAAAATTCTATGAGTTTGAAAATACAAAACCGTTCTATTCAGTTCATGAAAGTATTTATTATAAGAAATTATTGTAAAGTACAAACCACGTCTCAATAAAGTAATGTAATTAATATAGACCTATATTGTATTCCTAAACATAAGAAATTACGATCACGTGTTCGTCCGAGTCATATGAGCGAAGAGCCAAGTGGGGTATAAAATTGCGGTCCGTTGCCATAGAAACGACAAGAGGGTTGAAGCCCTCCTCGACTTACGTATTTTCACCCGTGGCTGATTGCCTATCTTACTGGTACGAAAATTAAATTTTGAATTCTAACTAACCTTGTCAGAGATGGCGAACATTCTTTACGTAAATAGTAAATAGGTAATGTAGAGTTAGCATGTACCTACTTATACTTTATTTTTCTTGTCATCTTTCATAACTCTTAGTTTTTCGGAACATGACATAAACAAGTGTCGGCTAGATATAACTTCACTTAACTAAGTGTAATTTTCGATAATTCCTCGCTTTTGTTTTTTATATGATAATATGTCATTTGAATTTGGGCATCGGAAAACAGGTAACTGTAATGCGTACTCGGTACGACTACTGTGCTGAGGTCTAGGGTTCGATCCCCGACTCGGGTAAAGTGATATTGGGTTTTTCAATAATGAAATGCTTAGCATCAATCCGGAGTCTGGAGTTTTGCATGATATGGCGATAGGCTCGCCCCCTATCACATTATGGGACGGAAATAAGCTCGGCGAAATGTGGGTGTACTGGTTACACTTCTGCCTACCCCTTCGGAGATAACAGACTTGAGTGCGTATGTATGTGTGTAGGTGTGTACGAGTATGTATGTATGAAAACATTTTATTCATTTATGTAGCTCATTGTTTCATTGGATCAAAAACTGTTACTGTTATTCCCTAAAATATTAGAAACTCCATAGAGTGTTTGTTTAACTGTACCTATTATTAAATTAATACTTAAGGTTGATTTTTTCCATAGTAGGAGATATTGTACATGACACGAAACTTGGTGCTTAGTAAAGTCATTATATCTATCTGTCTAGGTACTGAAAATAAAAGCGAAATACCACTCACTTATTAATCGCGATAAATACCTTAAAATCTACCTACTAAAACTAGGATCATGAAGTTTAGGCAGATGATAGTTTGTGTAGTATAGTGGCCCTGTGCCCGCAATTTTTTTTGCGGTTTTTAGAAATTTACATTTTAATGGGAAATGGGAGCGGGAACGCAGACAATACCTAGTAATTGTATAATTTTTAGAATAAGTAGATGGTAAACATAATAAGAGTTTAATAGCTATTTGGGTAAATAAATAACACGTCAAAGCATGAAATGCTATAATGCAATCCTAGTCCATTTTGCGCCTGGGCTCTATGCACTTTACATAGTACAATAGCCATTTTCGTTTAAAGCCTGAAAAACCTAGGTGATTCTGTAATTGGTTGTTTTATTCCTGTTTTTATGGATGGCCCATAAAACTGTCTACAGCGTAGCTCTATAAGAGTCGCTATGGTGGGGTTTTCACTAAGTGCACGTTATAAGAGTTTTAACACGTGTTATGTACATGCAGGTATGTTGATTTATGTATTTTCAAATGTATTACATATTCCAATCAGACAAAAATTATCTGCTTCCGCAATTTGTCCGACATATTTTAGTGTGTAATAGATATGGATCTGTCAAGATTCAAATTACGGACGTGGCGCGTGTGTATAATACGAACTTATTAAAAAGGTATTTGGTATCTACCCAAATATTAATATTTTAAGTGTATTAGGTTTAGCTTGCGTTTGCATATGGCTATTTCAGTTTGATTAAGCTGAAACTAAAGTGGTTTTATAACATTTTTGACGTAATCCATCTATAGCAAACAAAATTTTATCTGAATACTTAAATATGATCAATAGTCATTAAAACTGGATCACTCTGTAAAAAAATGTGTGGTTTTATACATTAAAAAAACAAATATACGTCTTAAATTAAGAACCTCCTACGTTTGTTTCGTCGAATAAAAATATATTTTTTCCATGCAATAGCGGTCTATGTATAAATTCTGCACTGAATTAACTAACCTTAAAAGATTTACTCAATCTAGATTCAAAACCACATACTGACTTCAAATGCGTTTCATCTGCTTTTACAACATACTTATTATGGTCGATTACGATAAATATAAAACACTTTAGTTCTAGGCTGATCATGTATATGAAACTAGCTTTTGCTCGCGGCTCTATCCGCATGAATGTCTTTTCCGAGTCTAAATTTATTATTCCATGACAATAGCACCCTATGTAACCTATTACCTTACTAAATTTCATTAAATTCCGTTCAACCGTTTAACCGTGAAAACGTAAGAGAGGCAGACAGAATTAGTTTCGCGTTTATAATATTAGTATGGAGGTATGGATTATTTTCTGCTGTACGGGTTATGTATGTTTCATTGAATATTCACAAATATTTATATCTTCCAAACTATTTTATTTTATTGATCATGCTTGGGTAAAATCGTTTTTGTAACATACATCAAAAGTAATCATAACATTATTCTAACCCATGCCTCCTCTGACCTTACATATACGCACTCACGCATGTAATCCCGAAGAGGTAGGCAGAGGTGTAACCAGTACGGCCACATTTCGCCAAGCGTATCTCCGTCCGATGATGTGATAAGGGGCGAGCCTATCGCCAAACCGGGCAAAATTCCAGACTCCAGGCTGATATTGTGCATTTCCTAATAGAAAAACCCAATATCACTTTTACCCGACCCGAGGATCGAACCCGAGACCTCAGCACAGCAAAGTTCTAATCAGACGTTAGATTCAAGGTCACTCGAACAAAAATGGTATTGTTTTTAAAATCAGGTCAAGTACGAATTGTGTATTCAAATATTAAATGGGGGAATTCTGAATAGCAGAACTTGTTATGCGAAATTTACTTTTAATTTGTTTTACGTACTTTGGCGATATTGCCTAAATACAATCTTTATTAGACGGAAGCCAGTCCTGTAAAGCATAGAAATGTTGTAAAGTTACACAGAAAGTTTTAAACAAAGCTATCGTTAACGAATTGAGATTAAGTTTTGATGTAATAAGTAAAAAATTGTTTAAGTCAGGTAAGGGAAAACTATTACAACAGATATAAAATGGTGATAACTATAAGTGCCAACGTTATTACGCTTTAATAGCATACAACGACGTAGTACATTTTGTGATTCCTTGATGATGAACTTTTCATAACTTCATGAGAGATCCCGCGTCCACCTGAATCTCCATTATCCATAACTAGTTTTTGCTTGTGGCTTTCCCCGCTTAAAGTAAATTCGATCAAAATTATTATTCCTATACAAATTCAATCTTTTTTCTTCCTTTACTTTGAGGGTTGAATTGCGAAAAATCGACCTACGATATTATATTAACATCCTCTCAAAATTTTAAAGTAGGTACTTGATGGTTTGGGCTGAGTGATGATCAGGACTTTTATAATATGTAGAAGATACCTAGAATAAGAAGAACTTGGCTTGACACACACCCGTGTGTCTAGATTTTATTTACTTAATTGGTATTTTTCGTTGTTTCAGGTGCATGAAAATTTAAATGCAATGAAAATTAACGTGCCTTATAGTCTTCCTCCATTTTACCCAATATAATTTTACCAATTTCTGTCCAATGTGTATTTAACGTAACATAATATCGTCCACACAACCAGGCACTTTGATCTGTCCAAAATTAGAAAGTTGCACATAGTAAGGCACTAACATACATCGCGGCGTTGTAAGAAGATTTTGAGTTCTGCCTGATAGCATACCATATACTGCCACTTGTTATCTAGTGTAATAAGTATAGCATTTTTCTATACTAAGTATGACGTAAAACATATTGCTACGATCGAGTAGAAAATACTTATTGGTCACATATCGTACGATATCTACATGGATTTCGAGTTGTGAAGTCGCCGGTGCAGTAGAGTGGATGGTGTTGCCAACAAGATGTCTGTGTGGGTGGGCAGAGGCGGCGAGGAGCGCGCGCCGCCGGCCGCACCCGCGCCCGTCACTCTCCTCTCGAACAATACTTCCATGGAGTCCGGGATCGAAGCGGGAGTTCTTCCTACTGTCACGGGATCCCTCGCTTCGGCCCGGGACTCGCTCGGATCACTGTCCCGAGCCGCGGAGCCACTATACGATACGGATCACACGGATCTCGGTTCGGAATTGGACGAGGCGGAGATCCGAAGGGAGTTGATGCATGATGTAAGTTTAACATTTATCTACCATAAGAATAATATTTTTTTAGTTATCTAACATATTGAGTACCTTGTATGAGTATGTTGTTTAATAAAAAAGAATTGGAAGATATACATAGTCACACACATTGAATTAAAAGCCTTCTTTTTTACGTTGGCTATAATATTTGGCGCTAAATATCGTATTATAAAACAAACGATTATTTTCTTGTTACAGAAATGGCGACTTTTATTTGATCGAGTAAGTATATTAAATCCTGCAGCTATCAAATTATAAATACAATGTTTTTTTACTTGCTTTATTGACGAGACGAGCAGTTCGTTCTCCTGATGTTAAGCATCTCACCTGTCGCTAAACACAAACATCGTCATACAGAACTTACAGAGCTCTGCATGGCACTGTACTGCGCTCGTCATCCCGAGACATAAGATGTTAAGTCTCATAATGCCCAGTAATTTAGCTAGCTGCAATGTCCTTCAAACCGAAACACAACAGTGCTTACACACTGCTGCTTGGTGGGAGAAATAGACAAAGCAGTGGTACCAACCGAGATGACCCCTCGCATACGAGGGGCCTATGTCCACCACACCTTGGACCACCAAGTAAATATGTTTTGTTAGGTCTAATTATATTTGAATTTCATTCCCATCAATTTTATCACCTCATCACCTTCATACTATAAAATTGGTCTTTGCGTCGGCAACAGAAGCTTGTCATATAAAGCAATCATTTAAAAAATATCATAAATTGTATGGTATCTTGCCATAAACAGCATTCGTGTTGGATGAATATTTCATTTAAAAATTCTTAACTTTTACGATCCGGAAACAAATTTCAGAGAATATCCTCGATCGACTTATTAAAATGTATAAAAGCTCGGGCTAAAATGTTTAAAACAACAAAGCGAGGCGGTCGGTAGCGCCTACGATCAAACGATGTGTGGTCACGTACCATGCATGGAGATAATAGAAGGAGGAGATAGGGGCGCTTGTGTATTTTTTGTGCCACTGTTTTTGGAAACGAATGAAAATGTCATAACTGAACTACGCACAAGTGTGAACTGGTAGATGGCACGTGATTATGACAGTCGGGATGCCATGTTGAAATTATAATTAGGTGTTTATAGACGTGACTGTGTCGGAACGTCTTTTGAATTAAACATGCTGGTTATGATTATTGCAGTTCGACCCGGAAGGTTTCGGAGAGATACCGTGGCCCGATTTCTTGCACACACTGCAACATCCAGATTTCATAGCCCAGGTGCCTAATCACAAGCGCGAAGTAAGTTGTACTCCTTAAGGAACAAGATTGGCTCACATATCGGTTTGTTAGCATTTTCTTTTTTTTTTCAGATACTATTAGACAAAGCCCACAGTGCGACTAGCAACGCGATCACCTTTCAAGAGTTCATCAATGTGGTGAGTCAGTTCAGAATCAAGATAAAGAATTTGTGTATTATTTCAGACGGAACAACCGTACCTACCTACCTACTCTATCTCGAAACTATTATTGGTGATGTCTGTCCAATTAAACCGATAAATTCGTTTTTATACGCACACGTGTAATAAATACGACAATATATGCGTCACGCGGAGACGGTCGACGGTCGCCCTTTGCCTTCGTAGTGGGTTAGGTTATGTCTCCGCGCTCGCCTCCCACAAGACAAGACAAGACAACTAAATTAAGATGCAACGCCGATTACGCTTGACTCCCGCCCGTCCATAAACCTCTAAAGTCACAAAAACTAAATCTCATGCGAGTATAGTCTTCTTGTGACAACATATGGGTTTCTTAACGCAAACTACACGGTTTAATGATACGTAACCATGCATCGTCCCAAAAGGTTTCCTTTATCGGGTCCTACTGTCGGACCCGAAGTTCGATAAGCTACGGCGCGATTTATTAGGTGGACTTTTATTTTTGTACGGTTAAATATATTATCTTAAATGCGTATTAACACTGAGCACAGCCGTTTATTAGGAATTTATTTTTATTTTGATAACATCTTAAAAGGATGTCTATTCGTTTTAATTTTATCTTAAATATACTAATTTAAGTTTGATTAGGATCAAGATAAATATAGTTGAAACTAATTAGGATAAATAAGGATATTTGCTGACGTTAACAATTACACAGATTTATTACCTTTTAAAATATTAATAATCTGTTTTAAAAATATATTTTATTTCATTTACCAGTAAATAAATTAAATAATTAGACGATCTCGATCCGACGACCCTCATACATTACTTTAATCCACGTATATGCCACGCACAAGTGTGGCCTCAATTAATTTATTCTCAGGAGGTAGGCGATATTTTTAACAATATTTGCATAAAAGAATCTTAAGAAGCACTTTAAGTCGACCTAATGTCGCAAGTGAATTATATCCTCTGCCTTTATTAATTAAGTTATTTGAAAAGCACCAGTTATAATTTTATAAGGTTACTGAGCTTAATGATAGTGATTCGTTTTGTATTTATATGAGTTAATAGATTATTGTAGCGGCGATTCCGCAATGCTTTGATTATATTAAACAATAGGTAGTAATAATTATGACCATGTTTTTATGTAGATTTGTGTAAGTTATGTTATAAATCCTACGCAGATGTCAAATGATATTATTTATATTGTTTATGTTGACTACGGCATTAGGTACCTGCTTACTATGACCACAATAATATCATACTACACTACATAAGTAACATAAACCTATCGTTGAGAAATCGGAAGTTATTGTTTATAATTGCACCGAAGATGCTACTACAGTCATCCATCATTACATCATCAGGAAGCCGGCTTCGCGATCGTGAAGTCTAGCGTTAATGACTGTTCCTCTGTATTTATTTTTGTTTCCGGCTTTCCACTGCTTCTAGCACCACCAAGTTCTTCATGGTTTTTCTTTTGGTTATTTTTTTACGTTGATGATGTTGCGTAAAGTCTTCTTAAATTCTCATATAGGTGATTGCAGAGTAAAATGCGACTATAAAGAATAATAAAAAAGGCAAAGCATATTTAGCTAAGAATTACCTTGTAACCGAATTATAATTCAATACTCTGCTTTTGTCCCTAGTTAAATTAAGATATACTTTTTAAAATTTAAATTACAAATACGTATAAGTGTAGAGTAGGTACTGGATGTTGTAGGTATTTGTTTTTTGGCACAACTGCGTTAAGTGTTGCATTCGTTCTTTGGTTTCATCTGAATGTGCTTCACTTACATTGTGCGATGGTCGTAAATCAAAATTAATTCGACATATAAAGAGACAACGAGGGCCGGTGTAAGGTCGTGGGCGTATGTGATGCGGTATTGGTGTTGCCAATGCCAACATTCAGATTAAGCTACTTCTCAGTTTGCAAAAACAATATTCAATTAGATATTACAAAAGCTAGTGTAAAAACGATCTAATTTAAGAAAGATTTTCCCATCCTTATACTACGCAGCGTATTTTAGATTTGTATTTTCTAAGACGTGTTCTCTTATATTTTTTCGATCAGAATTGGTATTGTTAGTGGTTATAGTGGCGTACGCACATGGTTTTCTTACTTTATAAAATTTGCTTGGGGTCTATGAGTGGTCTATCTATGTTTTATATGATGTGAATAAAACAACTTTAATTCATTAACTCGGAAAAGACTTTACTACATTGCTGATCTTTGCAGTATTCTGCGTTATTTTGGAGGATCAGTGATGTAGTAATGATTAAATATTTAATCATTTAAATCTGTGTGAAGAATTAAATAATTTATACCTGAAAGACTATTCAATTGCTATATCTATTTTGCATGCTCATGGCAGTATTTTTACGGGACTGACGAATGTAAGAGTTTCATTAACATATTTACCAATCCTATGATCGGGCGTGTAACTAGCCCAACCATGCAATGAGCTAAAGGGCTCGGATACGCAGAACCACCTATGCGTTCCCTCTAGGCGAGTACAACGGAGGTATTGGGTCTGCGTAAAATAAAATAAAAATAAATAGAAAACGGACAGAATAATAATATAATACTCAAAGTGAAATATAAAAATGTAAGTACTTAAAACAACAAAGTTAAGACAGACACACCTCAGCATTTTTGTTTTTTATTCAGTATTCTTATATTTTATATCAGGTAACACTAGTCGGCATTCTTATGCTAATCCGAGCGAACCACATTCAAACGGGGTGGGCCAAATTGTTATTTATATTGTCACCTCGCGTTTTTTTTATTGGAACCTACCAAAACTGAGCTAAATTACTAACTGACTTCATTGTGCACATATATCCTTATAAATTAAGGTTTTTTTTATTATTTTACTAAAAAATCACACATTTGGGTGTATTTTGACGTGGTGTACTATATTTGATATTTTAGTGGTAAATTCAAATGAAATATGCGACAGAACTTAAATAAATACGTGTACAAAATAATATATGTACATAAACGTATTATGTGAATCTAATAATAGATATACTAAGTCTAAAATAGCATTTCCGTTTACAATAAAGGACAAAATATGTTAGTCATTTAGTAATGGCTACCGAACGGTCGGTTTCCCTTTCAACACCTAGTCATCCTTTGTTACAAAAATAGACATTCTTTGATCTAAAGAATGATTGATGTTTCAGCAGTGAGTGGAACAGAAGCTTTTAAGGAAATCGCACTTGTACCATGAAGCAATTTCCTAACAGGAAATTAATAGATACATTTACGTTGCGCCGCACCGCCCGCGCCGCGCCGTACTTCAGTGGAGTTCTAACATGAATCGAAGAAAGTTCCGTTTCATAAATCATTACAAACTAGTAGTTTTTATTACCTCATTCCCGAATATATAAAAACGTCTCTAACTTTTAAATGACTGATCAGTTTTCTTCAAACATAGCTAAGGACTAAGGACCATTTCTATTAAATTATCTTTTGAACCAAAAAAAACTGCAAATTCAACTTAGTCCATTTAGTTTATGCGCTACAATGCTCGCACGCACGCATACAACTTTTTTGTCGGGGGATAAAAATAGATTATTGATCTTTATTATGTATATCAACTGTTGCCTATCGGCCGGTACATTTGAGGAATCGATCGGGAGTGTCAAACTAAAACCGTTTTATTTCTTTCTCTCTGTCTGGCATTATCCTGGCTTAATGCCAGGATCCGTCTTCTCGTACCATAGCTTTGACGGTATTTGGTATTATATGGGGTGATCCGCCGTCTGACCCCCACAACCTGTAACGGGAATCAAGTTACGCACTTATCTCGTCCTTAACAGCAAAGGGTACCACGTGCACGTGAGGTTGGACCATAGATGTTGGTGGCTCACTTTCATTACAAACGAAGATCGTTTAAGGAAATTAAAATATTGGATAAAAACTTGCAAAATGTTCATTGTTGTTTTACACAACTGCGATTATGTTTATGATTCGCCTTAACACATTCTAATGTAAACAATATTTTGATATGATATTTATTAGCCTTATATTTTGGAGATATCATGTTGGTATTAAAAAGGCCACGGCTAAGCATTACCTGTGTTGAATAACAAAAAACGTTTTAAATGACGCCGCGGACCCTTAATCAATTTATGGGGCGCTAACTGGAACACGGAAAATGTATTAAAGAACAGTGTGGGAACGAGTCCTACGCCAAACATAGTTTCAGAACACTAATATGTTAAATTGTTGCTTTTAACATTTTTTTTATATTATACGACACGTATTGATTTACTTATAATGTATACATATATGCCAGGGTTCGCTTCTTGTTCGTGACTCCATCATGATTTGACGGTGGATTTGATATTATATGGCGCGACCTGCCAAGCCGTCTGACCCCCCACAACCAGCAACGGGAACCAAGTTTCACCATTCGTCCATCAGCAGAGTGTATGTACCACGTGCAAATGAGGTTGGCCTTGGACCTAATATGTTGGTGGTCCACTTACATTCCTATAATATTACTTGGAAATAAATAAACTCGCGAGTTTGAAGGCTAGTAGCAACATTCTGGCAGAGTGTTGAACGGAATACTCAGACGTATAATTAATATAAATCCGAGGTCCATCCCAACCTATGGCACTGACTTCTGACTTTCCGAAGTTACATGTTAACGATGAAGAAAAATATAGTGAGGAAGCTTTCACTACTAAGAATCATTAATAACAATTTCACAGGTATGTGCAGTCTGCGAATTTGTATTAGAACAGTGGCTAAACCCTCTTATTAGTAGAGAAGGCCCCTGCTTAAACTAGTAGGACAGTATAATTCAGAACTAATTTTGTTCAGGATTGTAGGTAAAGCTATCGCATGGCAATTTTCTACGTAATATTGTGCTTTATTGTCCTTTATTACATAATTGCAACTTCCAAGAACACATACATATGCTAAACAGCGCCGTTAATAATCCATGCTAATAAAAACCAAACATACTTAATCAAAACTTTACAAATTAGAACATGATGCGTTTCAAATTCACATTGGGAACAAAGACAATTACTTAATAAAACACACCTCAATTAAAATTAATTGCTTTACGCATTAATCTCTTTATCTGGCCACACCACGACTACAAAACAACGCGTATGCCGCACAGCCCATGGTCCAAGCCGAGGTAATGGAAGCAATCATTCCTGATAGGACGCCTCTAATGTGAGAAAAGGTAGACGTTCCGTTCGGATCGTTAATTTAATTTGAAATAATAAAAGTTATATCCATCATTTATCACTTTCGACAAATTTATTTTTAAATGCCCACTTTGACGTTCTTATCTGTGACTGGCCATTGGGGTGGGAGCAAAAAGAAAAGGTCTGTTATAAATAGGCGTAGGCGTGCCGCTGTCGGCGAGGCGTCAAACCGTCATTATTACGATGCCGATGGGATATGGAGACACCACTGCTGCACTGTGCTTCAACCCGCGCCCCGTGTAAGTTTATGGTCCACCTTAGTTGCGCTTCGTCTAGTGCTCTTAGGATTTCCATCAATTCTCGCTCATCAGATCAATCCAGTACTCCAATCTGACTAGACGGTTTGGTATAATACTGACTTCAATGGTTACATATCGATTAGTTCTTGAAATTAACATCAGATACGTCGCTAAGTCATTATATTGTTTTATACAAGGTGGTAGGTCCCTCGTATGCGAGAGGCCGTCTGTGTTGGTACCACCGCTTTATCTACTTCTGCCGTCAAACAGCAGTGTATAATCACTGTTGTGTTTCAATTTGAAGGACGTTGAAGCCAGTTAAATTACTGGGCATTATGAGACTTAACATCTTATGCCTCTGGGTGACGAGCGCAGTCCAATGCCATTGTGATTTAAGTTATATGTGGAGTTGCTTCTGATTATGGGTAGGCGTGGCGCTTACAATAAGGCGAGCGACCTGCTCGTTTCGTCACTCCAAATAATAAAAAAATAAAATGCCATGGACGTACATGGAAAATTAAACAGACATTTTTTTTCTTTCTATATCAGTTTGAACTGCTTTAATATCAAAAAGAAACAACTAACCTAACTGCATTATAAAACTCAGTTTATAAATTATTGCAGGAATTGTATATCATACTCGTATGTTTCAAAATATTCTAAAAATGAGACCTCTACTGCCAGTAACACAACAAATAAACTAACCATATTTATTTTATGGACTCGTTTAATAAAGTTTCCAATAGTCGTATAATTTTTTGCATGTGTTTGGCGATGGAGTGGTATTCTCGAGCGCTGCACGCGTCGCCTTGCATCGTCTCATTCCTTTGTCGTACATGATTGATTCGTCTTCGGTTTGCAACAAAAACGATCACTGTTTACATATCACGGCTCCTTTATTATGCTAACTAGGTAATAAATTTGCATTTGTTTTTATAATGTAATTTAAAAAATATATATTAGAGTTAACAAACGGTTCATAGCACGTACTGTGAATCAAAAATGATGATTAATCGAAATAAGTTATAGAAAGTTCAATAATATTTTTTTTAAAGCATGTGCCAAGTTCTGTTCAAATGCTACGAACTCTATATAGACAGTTTTAAGACAGAATCAGACTCACTTTATACACACAATATGCGTGCAGAGGATATACTAAACTGCACGAATTCATGTGAACTTGGATTATTAACTAAGTTAAGTTAAGAAGTTGAAGTACACCATATTATATGCAAATTGGGAAACGAACACTGCAAGTATTGTTATGGCATTTCCGATGTTTATGGGGTGAATGGGAATTAGGAGTAGAGTCGAATTATTTCTTGTACGTTTATTAGCTTCCACTAGGACAGCCTGTGACGGGATGGTGGAGTAATTAGAATATGAGCTTTTTTATAGTAATTCGTGTTGTAATAAAGCACTTTAAAGAATATATTTGAAATAAAAATATATTGTGAAATTTATTAGTACACGAAAAAGTCTTTTGCAAAACTGATTGTTTCATCGACTCTTCATTATTTTATTTTTTTGGTGCCTACATCTTCGCCATCGATTATTCCTAAATACAATAAAAAATAAATTAGAAAGATGTCACGGAAAAAATATCCTCGTGTGTACCTAATTCGTTAGCGAGTCCTGTCGCGAGGTGCATTCCATCGTGGAGTAAGTTTTCGTGTTCGGTGTGACTGTCCGTCCGTAACTCACACGCTATCGGTGCCATCTAAATTGAGATTTTATTGACGATTACTGTTCTAGCGACGATATCGTTGCGATCTTGGCGCCCGACGCGCCTGACCACGCCGGCTGCCTCCCTTTGATCCGTCGCTTGATGAAGTGCTCACATTTTTACACTGAAACGATGTTCACTTTTCTTCTCACCTGATAAAAATAAATGCCTTCTAAACCATATATTTTGGCCTTATTAGGTAGATAAGGCCAAAAAGCTGTTCCTTCTGTTCATGATACATTGGAATGTAGGGAAGTAGTTTCAAAGCATAGGTAGTTTACCATGCTGACTACGCTGTTTGTCTAATGTATTTAATCGGCCAGATACATATAAAAATCTTACTTGAATAAAGTCTAAAAAGTTAGGAATTGAATTACAAGGTCCATAATATTTTCTATTTGTATTGTTATGTAGAAAGTGGCACAATCGATAGTTAATGAATACTTTCAAAATCAAAGGGCCAATACAAATCATTATCGAGATCATAAGCAGAATAAAAACTAGAAACGATTGTTCGTTGACATTGATCCTGGTCATAAATTTTTACAATATCGCCTATTGTTTTCTTTGTGAGACCAAGAAAGGGAATCTTCTGACATTGGCCACGAAATTGTCATGTGAAACGTAAAATAACTATAAGTTTGATGAATCTGTTAACTATATTAATATTATCGAAATGAATTACTAAAATTTATTAAAAATATATATTGTGAAAATGTTTCGAATAACGTTTGTTTTTTAATTAAAATCGATGTATGTTTTTCTTATATATATAATAAAACGAAACAATCCCATTGCACATGTTTTATAGTGACTCGAATAATTAGGTGGCACAAAAATGTAAAATACTTTGTAGAAGGGTACATGAAACGTTTGTAACTGACTGGACAGCAACCACCGTGACACACAATCAAACATGCTAAAACTCGCTATAGTGGCTAGTTCCTTCGCGTCATATTCCAGGCTCACCCAGTGTATATATCCAGTAACTTCAGGCCGGCATAATTCTGCCGACCATCGAGGGACGCAATGTCTCTCGACGGTCGACATTATAATTGGACTGCACTGTACCACCAGGTGCAGTTTTTTTTTTATGAAAGAGGTGGCAACGAAGCAAGCGGGTCACCTGATGGTAAGTGTGTAGTCACTTAGACATGAAATGTCGTGCCGGGATAAATAAAAAAATGTGCTATGCATGTAGCAAGGACGAAAGTTTATAATGTTATATAAGGTAAGTTACTCTTGAATAATATTCCTACAAATGATTTTCCTGCTAATTTCAATACGTTGATTTCGCATAAAGCGTGAACATGTCGGATTGGTACTAGAAACTCTACAAAAATAGTGTTTTTGCCAGTATTATAATTATTTACATATTATGAAATATATTTTGACATCAAGTGTGAGAGTCGGGTTTTGTAATTGTTGCTGTAAGTAAAAAATGGCGCCATCCCTCCGAGCACCGTCTCTACGAGCGCGTCACCCGGGAGGGACAAATGATGATGGCGTCCGAAGGTGGCCGTGGCAAATCATCGCCGGGGGTTGATGGCTCGTATAATCGTAATACTTTTTTTCTAAGACCACACCGAAACACATTTACAATAATTTCACGCGCGGCGAGTTCACACGCACCTGTGCTCTTATACTGAGTTTGTTTACGTAGTTTCAACAAAGGGTTATAGCGTAAATGTCTATATTTAATGCCTTGGTGTGACGAAATTAAAGCCATCAAATGTTTAAAATCATAAAAGTTTTCCAAACCGAGCGTGTCTTACGAAACTCCTTCGTCCGCCGCGGCCGGCGCCTGTAGTGACTGATGCCGGTCGCGCTGGGCGCTGATGTTGCATAATAACATTTATATCCCACATCCCGATGACATCACACGCAGCTCCGTCTATGTCCACAGCTTTCAATATAAAACTCAATGAACAATTAACTATTCACACATTTGGTTATCGCTACATCAGTTCGATCTACAGATTAGTGGCGATTGATGGCTGTGCTATAAGCCTACAATAGAACCGAGGTCATCATTAACTCATCGGTATACCGATCAGTTCGTAAATAGATAAATTTGAGTTGACAATGACATTCACATTTACTTCGGTGAATGAACCGTTGCGAATATGTGTGGAGGTGTCGATCGTAAAGATTCCAAAACGGGCCCCCTCGATGATGGCATGGGACCGGTGACATCACCCGGTAACAACAATAAACACTGCTCCAAATAGAAGCTCGCCGGTCTGACTCGTCCGATACAAGTGGCATTTAAAAATATGAAATTGTAATCTAAAAAGGATGAAAAAACAATTGGACAGTTAACCGGGAACAAGGGATGTTGTGCGTGGAATGCCGCTCTCTATATTTAGCGAGCTCGTTTGCGTTGTGGCGAAATGAATAATATTATATGAGAGAACAGAAGTCAAGCGGCGCGCATAAATTAGGAGATAATCGAGCGGTATCACCTGTCGATGGGTAGACCTTGCGCGCACGAGACTCCCAGACGTCTCGCAAACCGCGTGCCGCCAATGCCAACGCAGCAGGCGTACTTACTTGATTTACTGCGCTGTCATCGCTGTAATCCTGAACCACGTGTCTATTAACTGCAACGAGAACAAGGTTCGCACTTGACTAAATAAACTCTGAAATTATATGGATAGAGATGTCTTCAAGGGCTATCAAAGCGCTACTTTCGGATGTATTTACAGACGTGTATCCTGTACGTTATCGCGCCGTGGTTCATGAAATCATTCACGCACGCGATGCAGAGATAAGACAAGGCCGATGCCAGACGCCCTCTGGACTAAATATTTACAGTGCGACTGTGAGGAAACATAAATAGTGTACGTCCGACAGCGTTCGTTACTGTTCTTAATTGGATTCATCATGTAGCCGCGGGCGATTGTAGCTAAGTAAACATTCCTGACGATCCTCGCGCTGACATCCGCGGAACGGCCGCGGTGTGCAGCAAAACAGTCTCGATGCGGCTCTTCTCCTACAAAACGCTATGGAATTATTTCGGAGTTAGGTATAACGAGTATATGCGGAATTCATCATTAAAACTCGGCGTCACTTACTTACCTACAAGCGATCTCTCCCTAAAACTCAGGCGTAAAGTATTTTATATACGTATGAGATATTCCTCCAAATTCCTTTTATAATCGTAATTTTACGGCAAGTAGCAAAATAATTAATAAATTTTGCCCCATGCAAACAATTAGGTTATTAGGGTATAGGTACTTATGTACATATCATTTTTAATAACACAACAATCAAAAAATTCCTTTGAAATGTGAATGCTCACGAGTGCGAATTATCATGGCAACTATGCACATTGAAACATAGGGTAAACGCCCCTGCAATGGTCGCTAGAATGCACTTCACTTCCAGATAATAACAGGTGTCATGGTTTTACTCACAATTAAAGCGCAGTTCCCAGGGGATTAATTAAAAGGAACAACCGTTTCGTACTTTGGTCCATTAATGACTGATGGTGCTGATTTGGCTTTAGGATATAATTTATAATACGCTAGGTAAGTCGTAATCACATATGATAAATTGTAAATTTTGCCTCGAGTTGCTTAAATAAATCCAGAATATATTAGAATTATTTTATTGATAATGCTTGGGTTTATCGTTTTTGTAACATACTTACATCAAAAGTATTCATAACATTATTCTAACCGTCTCCTCTGACCTTACATATACGCACTCACGCCTGTAATCCTCCAGACTTGTACTGGTTACAACCAGTACACCCATTCGCCAAGCGTATCTCCGTCCCATGATGTGATAGGGGGCGAGACTATCGCCATACCAGGCACAATTCCAGACTCCGGGCTGATACTGAGCATTTCGTAATAGAAAAACCTTATATCATTTTTACCCGACCCGGGGATTGAACTCGAGACCTCAGTGTCAGCCACAGTCGCAGTCAGTGTACGCATTACGACTGCGCCACCGAGGCAGTCTGACCTTTCATAATATATGCCATAAAAGTCTAACCTTCGGAAATAAATGATAAAATGAGAAGGTATCCCAAATTATTGTTTATAATAATATTGATAAGTTCAAAAATGTAACAGCATACATACATACGCACATACGCACTCACGCCTGTAATCCCCGAAGGGGTAGGCAGAGGTGTAACTAGTACACCCACATTTCGCCAAGCGTATCTCCGTCCCACGATGTGATAGGGGGCGAGCCTATCGCCATACCGGGCACAAATTCCAGACTCCGGGCTGATACTAAGAATTTCGAAATAGAAAAACCTAATACCACTTTACCCGACCTGGGGATCGAACCCGAGACCTCAGAGTTAGCCTCAATTGTAACGCGTACGTATTACAACTGCGCCACCGAGGCAGTAACAGCATAGTTATTGAATATATCTGTAACACGACCTAGCGACCGACCGACCTGCCTGCTAGGGCATAGCACGTCATCGAAACACTCCCAAAAACAATTTTGCCCTTTCAACATTACGAAGTTATGAAATTAAGTCATTACGTAATTTTAAATCTATTAACGTTTCTGACTTAATATTTTATAATATTTTTATACAAATGTAGTAATTTCACAGTGAGCGGGTAAGCAATTAGTCACTGCAAAGCCAACGTGAGAGTGGTGTTAGCCACGATAACATCTTAAGTGTTCTTTGACTGAATCTAAGGGCCGGGGACGGTCATCGGTCACAGTGCATGCTCGTGAGCCTCCCACTGCAGAGCCACTTTCATATAAACCCACATGGCGTGTATCAGATCTGATACGCTGGCGGACTAAACCTACTTGTGATTTTAGCTTTCCACATTTCGAGTTATTTCTCTGTTGATTAAAAGTCTTACGCGATATTTTTGTCCACTAAGGATCCGATTTTTCAATATCTGAATAAATTTTAACCGCCGGATAAAGACAACTGATGTAAGAAAAATCAATTTGAGATACGCTTCTCCGTGTGTGTTAATATAGTGGTATTTTTGCATTTCACCGTGTTATAATTTATCTGATAAATATTAGTTTTACATTTTGTTGGAAAATAAAAAAATCGATCTTAGAATATAAAATCATTTATTTAATGATAACTCGTTTTAAGTTGAACATTACTTATATCTCTATATAAATAAAGCTCTAAATAGCATGCAACTACAAAAATAAATATAAGGATTTAAGAGATACATGACTCCTTTGTCGACATTGAAACTTTAATACACCTTGATGTAAATAATAGCTAAATGTAGTATTTATAAAAAATAAAAATAAAATCAGTACTGTAATTACTTAACTCTGTATTCGTTCAATTGGAACTTGAAACACACAATGTTTGTTCAAAAGTTCAACTACTACGAGTAGCATCGGTTCGGATATTTAAAAGTTAAGAGTGTTAAATACTTAGTGTGAAGCTGTAAACAAGTGTCTTAATTATCAGCAGTCCATTAAGAAGATAAATAAATAGAAAATCTTCTCATTGCATACAATTATTTCCGCAAATATTTAATATTCCGTTAAAGTTCACCAGAAATTAACCACATACAAAAGTTGTTTGTACATTAACATGTTGCATGTTTCTTTGCTTCCGGATATTTTTTATAGCTGAAGCAGGCAAACGAACACTTATGTTACGTGATGGCAAGTGATCTCCATCGCCCAAGAACATCCACTATTTCTGAAGAATCATGAACGCGTTACTGACCCTAAATGAAAGCGATGATAAGGAAAGGAAAGGAATTTGGACCTCCGGATATCTGACGCACCATACGAAACGCAACAGTAAGCTGCTATTTTCCGTCGATTTTCTTTGAAATAGTGGTAACCCTGTGGAGCTGATCCATTCATGTTGCAGACAAAACTGTCTACAGCGTGGCTCTTCCACTTTAATTATGTCTAATTTTTTATTAAATACTGAATTATTTTGGATCAATAAAAGTATATAAGCATGGTTTTAAAACTTTATTTAGTTTCTGTTTTGATGGTGCATATAATCCAAGATAATAACCTACCTTATGCAACCCGTGCATATAGTATCGAGTAGCTAGTAAAGAAACTACTTACTGATTATATCTTAATAAGAGAATATACCATAATCTTTAAATTTTACAATTTATAAGAAATCGTAGTAGGTACAGACATACAAAGCAGCCAGCTAGACACGCATGTTTGAAGTAGACATTAGCGGGCGCGCGGCCCCCGCCCTCGCGGCTTTCTCACGCCCACAGGCGCGGACCGCGGGCGGACGCTTACCTTTCTTCTTTATTACTCACCATTCACTACTTTTGTTCTATTACATATGGTAATAATATAAAGGAGTTATTAGTTGAGTTATCAACATGTAAACCTATTATTGACAACTAAGGCATCAATTGTGGCTTGGATTAATAACGTATAACTTATTTTATATTGCGTTAAATGTAATTAGCACTGAAAAGCTATTTTTGTTAGTAACATTATATATTTTTCGCCTGGTATATATACCGGAATGAAATGAAATATATTTCAGAGTTCGACTTTTGCATTTTAACGTGTCATATTTTATTTGCTAAGCAGTATCTACACAGAGTTGGAACAATAGACGTTTTTTTTTTTATTCTGGGTCATATTTCCACAAGAGCATCGGTAAACCTCGTCAACCGAATAGGTCTCCGTGTATGCTTTAAACTTGTATCACTTTACTTTGTTATTGTGTAAGTCAGTTAAAGCCTAATCATTTAAGTTCAAGGTTTTGTAATTTAGTTATTCCTTGAAGGTAATATTATATAGCTAATTACATTGACTAATGTGAAGTTAAATCCTCTAAAATCTCTGAGTAAGCAGTATTCATATCTGTAATGGCTTAACATCTAATCGCACGTTCGCTTGTATTACTGTATAGACTGTAGAGCCATTATCCTTTTATGCTACAAACACCCTAAAGTAAGCATAATGCTTCACACAAAGCCTATTTAAATCTTTTCCGTGCGTTGCTAATAGTACATTATTTCCGAAACGTAAATCTTTGAATTACTTTTATGTCCGACCGGAACTGAAGTAAGTTTTACGCGTGCGAGTCTCGCCACACAAGACGTCCCTCCTTAATCCCCCGTTACTGGGAAAGTGTTAGAAATAAGCTACACAGAGCTACACCACATCAGTACTGTAGCCTATTGTAAGTGACCACTAACTTTATGTTTACCTTATATTACGCTGACAGAAATAGATGTCTTTGTCGCAAACTCGCAAAAGATTTAATAGTATTTCTGTAAAGGATTTACTGATAAATGGCGTGTCTTTCATTTGTCACTAATCCGATAATTCTTAAGGCTTTACGTGTGCTCCGAATGAGAATGTTCAAAAACACCGGAACATCACTTATAGTCGAAGTTTTATGTTAGTTTTATATTGTTTAATTACAGGCGTATCTCTTTTTGATATAATGACATCACGTCTGTGAGATTCGCGTCTTCACGTGGGTAGACAATAGGTTATTAGTCGTGTAGGCAGGTAAGCCCAAAATATGAACCTACGCGGTCACAAATTGCGGCCGCGTCACCAACCTAGATCCCGTTTGCCATTTTTTTATTATCTATCTTAACGACAAGATTCAACTATAAACGTTTGATGGTAAGATAATGGGATGCATATGTTAAATTTGTATTGATTTAAAAATCACTTAATATTTAAATGTAGCCTCTATCATCGTATTGTATTCTACTCTTATTTATTTGCATTCTTTAGTGTTATCGATTTTATTATTATTTAAGTTTCAACAGCCATTCTATTATTTTAATTAAGCATTCCTATAGAGCGATGTTTTAAATGCATTTAATCTCTTAATTCTACAAGTTCAGGGTTTTTTTATATTATTGGAGGATACAATGCAGTTAAACAAACAGCACTACGTAACAAGTACGAATAAAAAGACTATACAAACGGTCAATTTATTTTATCAAATCGAAAAAGGGCATGTGTATTTATTACAAACATAAAGAGGTAACACCGGTGACGCTGGAAGTGTCATCTTATTATCAAATCTCAGCTGGAGCCGCGCCACCCGAGGCTACATGGCTTTGTCGGCGCTCCCCGCTGTTCGGCTATTCCACTTACCTACGTGAAAAATTACTATAAACATTTGTATGAAATCTTAATTTTGAATTTATGTATTGCTACTTCATGTGTAGGATTCAAATATGTATTACATTGTGTGGATTATACGGAACCGAAAAGTCATTGAATATTTGAAAATTGTGTCAAGAAACCCAAAAGCTAAGTTTAGTCTTTAACTGAAACCAACTTAACACGTTATGACATCATTATTGAAATGACAAAGATAGGATTACAACTAACATCTCAATTTATTGTGAACTCTACATATTGATATATTCAGGGTGTTGTTAGTCTTTTTCGTATTGATATTTTGGTGACCATTAAACATGTTCTATTTATCTGACTACCTGCAAAACTAGCCAATTATAGAGTAATGTTAGTTTTGAAAACCGAGTTAAGTCAATAAGGCCCTATTTCACCACTTCTGAGTAAATGCTACTTACCAAATAAAATATATTACGTTTAAATACAAAACTCTCATTGACATTATATACCGAAAAGTCTACTTACTAAAATACGTTAGATTAGACGTTGAGTGGTAGAGCCACGCTGTAGACACTTGTGCGCTCTACAGCCAGTCTAACAGACTATATAACGGGTAGGTATAGATTTATTTTATAACTGGCCATACCATTTCCAAGGTTGAAAAGATCTTACAACATTGGTGAATATCAAAGTATGCTTTATGCTCCGATACATAGTACAGAAAATACTTTGTGCTCAGTTACTGAGTACAGAAATAATATTAATTAACGTCGCTAAGAAATTAATAAATTTGAAGTAATGGCTAATGAATACCAAAACATAATTGATGTCGCCGAGTACGACCAATTGGTGGTTACATTTTACTTCAATATCGGGACACGGGCCTTAAGTGTCACAAACAATTGTCGTTGCTGCGTGGAACGAAACGTGTCCATACCTAAGGACAATATATAATAATATACGTCTCAATAAGAGTCCGTGCCCGGGCGGTCCCGATCACCCATTAATATCAACTCGAAGTTGTAAATAAAAAACCTCGCCCAGCCATGAACAGTGAACACCCATACAGATTTCCACTTTTTGTAACAATGACATATTTTTGTTCATTTCGAATCTACTATCGGTTTTGGTAGCTTTTTAACATTACTGAGTTAATGAATATAAATGATTTTTATGGTTATCTTTTGGTAAAATAAATTAACCGACTGCCTCGGTGGTGCGATTGTAATACGTACACAGCATGACTGCTGTTCTGAGGTCTCGAGTTCGATCCCCAGGTTGGGTAAAAGTGATATTGAGTCTTTCTGTTACAAAATCAGTATCAGCCCGGAGTCTGAATTGTGCTCGGTCTCGCGACAGGTTCGACCCCTATCACATCGTGGGACGGAAATAGCTGATGGCGAAATGTAGCTGTATTGGTTACATACACCTCTGCATAACTTTTCGGGAATTATAGGCGTGAGTGCGTATAAATAAATTAAATGTACATATCGTTAGAAAACACCTCCGAGCTGCGATATGAACAAGCGAACAACGAACTTCATAATATAGAGTGCGATTTTTTAAGATCATATTATTATCGGTGCTCGGTATTATTCTGAATATGATTTATGAAAATGGCAGTTATATTATGGATGAAATAATGTTATATATTATTATTTTACTAGCCTGAATGATGAAATGAGCCTGATGGTAAACGCAACGCCTAGATAGAATCAACACCACACACAATTTGGAGCTCAAAGCAATACAGTCTGCATGGCATTGGACTGCCTTCGTCTACCCGAGACATAAGATGTTAAGTCTCGTAATGCCCAGTAATTTCTCTGGTTTCAATGTCCTTCAAATCGAAACACAACAGCGTTTATACACTGCTGCTTGGTGGCAGAAATAAACAAAGAAGTAAATAGATAAAAGATGGTACTAACCCAGACGACCTCTCGCGTAGAGGGACCTACCAACTAGTATGTTTGGTGCTACTAAAGCTCTACACGGTTTTTAATATTTCACATATTCGAACTTCTAGATTTGCGTAAACCTAAGAAATCACTTCTAGATTTGAGACTAGGAATATATTGGATCCATTTATTTTATCTTATTCTACGGTAAATTTTAGTTTTATATTATATTTAAGGCCCAAACCAACTTCACCTGCACATGGTATACTCTGCTGATTAACAGACGAGGCAATGACGAAACTTGGTTCCCACTACAAGTTGTGGGATTGAGCCGGAATAACACCAAACAGAAAGCAAGATTATATTCTACGTTTACATTTGGGTACCAAACTGCTTTTGGACAAACTATAAAATAAATAATATCTTCATTTATCGCAAAGGTTCAGAACAATATCAGTCAAGAATCAGTTTACGATATATTTACGATTTGTGGTATCATTTATTTTTGTTATCTTAAGGAACCTATTGTAGTTTAAATAATAAAATAAATATAAAAATTACATTTTAAATATCACATATCTGATCTGTAACTGCATCATTTTTAATTGCTAATTTATTACTGAATTCAGTAATTACCTACATGTGATCTCTAATTTAAGTGGTAGAGCCACGCTGTAAACAATTTTGTCTACAGCATGAATGCGCCGACTCGACCGGGTTAACATTGTCTCACAGAAAACTGTAGTGAAGTAGCAACTTGCTGTTGCGTTTCGTACGCTGAGTGAGATATCTGGAGACCCAAATCTCCTTCCCCTTCCCAATCGTTTAATCATCCCTTTTCTTTAAGGTCGGCAACGCGTCTATGATTGTACAGGTATTGTGGATTTTCATGGGCGGTGGACATCACTTAACATCAGGTTACCCACTTTGCCGGCCTGTAATATTAAAAAGATCAGTTTGGAGTATATTTTTTTGGGGTCGGCAATCTATTTGCCAAACTGTGGCAAGTTTCGTCTACGATTTACTCAGCTGTCTAACGTTTAGCCTCCTTGAGAGGTAGAGGATCAGATTCGACTTTTTACCCACATAGGCAAATTTTTATCGCTTTAAGTATATATCTTTCATATTTTCAATTTCTAAGTATTCTTGAGCGACGAACTACTTACATAGGTATTATATAATGGCCTGTTTATCTTCTCTCGACGCGTTGGTGTGAAACCAAATGTTATGAGATTAAAAATCGTGATGAAGTTAATCAGTGTATCGACACAGTTCCGATGAAGTCGTCAACGTTACGAAATCAATTCGTCATCGATCAGTAAATGTGATCTACCGTCGTGACAGCAGGTGCGTGACTATGTTATACACAAAATACTGAATATAAAGAAGCCCTAAAACTATATCAATCCATACCTATGTTTTACATAGAAGAGATAAATGGATGAAAACAATATTACAATAAGGGTAAGAACCCTAATTATTAAGAGGAGAACTTTTAGATAAAAGTTTGGGGAGATAAAAAAATATTTATTCGAATCCAACTCGTAATATAATCAGTAAGAACTGGGGTTTAGGAAACGACTAATTTATAATATCCTCCCCTGACCTATATTCGAATTTTACAATACTGGTAACTACTAAAATTCGAAAACTAAAGCTCAATCCATAATATTATGTAGATGTAACGTGTTGAGCCTTCTATAACCCCAATTGGTTTGTTCCCTTGCTTCGGATCAGTAGCGATCAACAACTGGATCGATTATTTACAAATAATTCGACATCTCGCCTGCTAGCGGTAGTCTGGTCACGTCTCGGAAAAAACGATCATAAAATTCGTGCGGAAAGCCGTGATCGATTTTATTTTGGTGTGTAGTAACTCCATAAACATTTTATCAATACTTCAAAAACTTTTAGCGTTAAATAGACAATATGAATGTTTCCTGGCCCTCGTATAACTATGGGACGAACAAAAAGAACTGGAATAACTTATTCACGGCGCATATAAGCAATGCAAAAGCCCTTGCCTCACTGATAAATCACAAAACAGCCAGATAGCACCTGTAGGGAAGTGAAACGTTTACTTATCGATTGGAGGATATTTAAAGTGTTATATTTTTAACGTTCTTAAACAATTACAATGTAAATGAAGTATAGAGTTTGATGAATATATCATTACGGTGTCCACTTTATCTATTATCCACTTAATATTAATACGTTTACGTTATTACTCTTTGCTCTCCAGGAATTAGTGTATTGAAGCTAATATAATGGAAGAGGAGAATTTTAACATATACGATGCTAGAAAAATATAGAAAATAAAATGACAATAGTACTGTAATTTTGTAAATAATAATAGGTCGGGGAGAAATTCTTTTCGTATTTTGTATGTATGAAGTTATACACCAATCTCTCAGGTTGAACTGTTTGTACCTGGCTGGTTATGATGCCATTGAAAAGGTAACATTTAAAAAATCCCGCCATTTTTTATCGACTTAAAAAAAGGAGGAGGTAGGTACATAGGTTGTTTTTTTCTATTCAGCGCGTATTTTTCAATTGTTTTTCTCTTCAAGAAAATGAATGAATCTAAGGAAGAAGTTCGATACATTTTAAAGTTTTATTACAAAAAAGGGAAAAATGCGACACAAACCGTGAAAAAATTATGCCGGTATATATAGAATAGCACAACGTTGGTTTAAAAGCGTTTTCAGTTAAGAAAATTTAAATCTTAAGATATAGTTCTATAACGGATAAAGTTGATACCATTGGTGAAAAACTGGAGCAAGATCTGCGTATAAATAGTTACGACATTGCTGAAGAACTGTGCATTAATCAGAACTCAGTATTAACTCAGTCGAAAATGGCTTGGTATACAAAAAAAGCTCGAACCGCGCTGTACTCGTTTGCGACTCTATTAAAATGTAATGACACCGTTTTTTTTAAAGATTGATCACTGGTGATGTGAAATTGGCCGCGTACGGAAAAGATCATGGTCAAAGTGCGACTAAGCTCCACAGACTGTGGTGAAACCTGGATTAACGCGCAATAAAGAGTTCTTGTGTGTATGACGGGATTAGGAGCGCATCGTTCATCGTAATGAGTAAGCTAGATTTCACCGCGGGCAAAACCATCGTTTCGGATCTCTACTCTAAACAGCAGAGATGATGAGACTAAAGCAATAAATTAAGAAAAATCAGCAGAAATTGATCCTAAAGAGTGTATTTCATCATAATAACGCCAGGCCACACCCGTGTTTAGCCACTCAGCAGAAATTAAGAGAGCTTGGCTGGAAACAGTCAAATGTCATGTTAAACCTACAAGATGGCAACAAGTTATAAAACAAAACGGCACATATTAAAGTTAAATGTAATTAAACGTTGAAAAAAAAACTTCAATTTGTATATAATACGAAGAAACTTTACATTATATTACTATTTACCATCATAGTTAGTGTTTCACATAAAATTGGTACAAATATAAATCTTAAATAACAATCGATAAACAGAGTCCAATATGCCACGTGTATAGTGGCGAGTTCCATTTATAATAAGTTAATTTTTCGAAAGGCTCGTAAACCGATTATTTCTAACAAGGTGGTCTGCGCAGTGTCGATGTTGGCATCGGCCGCGCCATCCCATTCTCTCGCCGCCACAAATAAATTATCTCCTTTGTAAAACGTGACGATATAGCATAAACACACACACACACACAATATCGCCGAGATTGTCACCTTCATCCCATCTTATGCATAAGTGTGTTTTAAAGAATCTTGATAGCTATTTATTATTCTCGTCAAGATTTTTCCGCCACTTTAGTGTTTTATTGTTTTTGTAATTCTGAAAAATCCATTTCTTGTAAGTGTTTGTATTGTCACCTGCACCTATTATAATAAAAGAATAGTAGATATAAGTTTACAGCAAGTATTTCTTCATATTGTATGCCAGGTATGTGTGAAAAATACACAATGAGATTATTAATTTGAATTATACTTCATATTGTTTAGTTTAATAATCATTTAAGAATTTCTAGAGTTGAAACATTTTTTTGTTATCCTGGCACAGCATAATGATTATACTGGGTCTGATGTTAAGTACAGTGCAGTCCAAATAAAAAGCGACCGTCAAGAGACATTGTACATTGACATTGACTGCCTCGGTAGCGCAGTAGTAATGCGTACGCAGTACGACTGTTGTGCGGAGGTCTCGGGTTCGATCCTCGGGTCGGGTAAATGTGATATTGGGTTTTTCTATTACGAAATAGTCAGTATCGGCCCTGAGTCTGGAATTGTGCCCGGTATGACGATAGGCTCGCCCCCTGTCAAATCATAAGCTCGGCGAAATGTGGGTGTACTATAGTTACACCTCTGCCTACCCCTTTAGGGATTAGGGGTGTGAGTGTGTGTAAGATGTGTATGTGTATAAGAGACATTGTGTCCATAGACAATGGATGAGATCGCGTTTAATACTACATGTCGCCGAGTAAAAGTAGCACGAGTTTGGTTGCCATTTTACATTTGGAGCGGAGTACCATCAGTGCTATTCTTGTCTTGTCCCGGTATAGCGGTTCTCGGAATGCGGCGGAAGTCCCGGGCGGATCCCGCGAGCCACCTCCTTATTAATGGCCTGTTTAGACGAGCTCCTTTGTTACTCGCTTACGTCCTGCCACTTTAACGTGCGACGTACCAACGAATGCATCGTTGTACGACATCCCATGCCGGGTTCCTTTGATCCAACGTACACTGCATCGGGTTTAACAACGGCACCGACGTCGCAGCAAATGTAATAGTCGCGCTCGTAAACAATACTGTGAAGGTGAGCTTTGGCATATTTGTTCTTAGTTTCAAATAGTTCAGTAGTTTTAATTGACACATCCTGTTGTCAGATTTCGTGGCGCTGATCCTGTAAGGTGTTTAAATTAGTTACGAGCGGTTATCTCCTCCTTTGATGTCCGATTGTGTTTTTGAAAGGATATTCGTAGCGTATCGATTTGTTTCTATAGGTGCGAGTTTGTTTGACGTTTCAATGTTAATAAAAGTTACGAGGATGCTGGAAATTCGTTTGATTATTTAGATATGAGTCAGTAAATTCTTTGGTTCGTGAGTCAAATGTGCGTCGGATCCGGGGCATTCGCAAGGTCGCGCTCTGTGTTGTTGCCCTCAGCGCAACTTACATCCTGCCTCGCAATATACTAGTATAATATAACTAGTATTATCATGATAATCATTATTAAATCCAATAGTGCTTTTTTTATTAGCTTAAAAGACGAGACGAGCAGGACGCTCGCCTGATGATACGCACCACGGCTGCCCATAAATAGAAATAATATCACACATAACTTTGAATTACTAAGCACTGGACTGCGCTCGTCACCCCGAGACATAAGATGTTAAGTGTCATAATGTCCAGTAATTTCACTGGCCTTCAATGTCTTTCAAACCAGAACACAATATACTTACACACACAGCTGCTTGGCGGCTGAAATAGACAAAGCTGTGGTACCAACCCAGACGGCCTATAGTATTCGAAGGAGCTACCATCTAGTGGCTTGATTATTCTTAAAATACTGGAAGGAACTCATAGCTCAATTGGCAGCATACAAGCTATACAAGCTTTGTGCTGCAGTGACGTGGGCTGAAATCCCCATGGGTGAGTATTTAGGTACTATATTTAAGTTTAGTGGCAAAAATAACCCTCTATGACTGCATATTAATTGTTGCAAAACACAGACTACATTACTGTAATATATTTTTGATAGTAACAACAGAGATCATGAGACCCACAAACTAAGTTTGGCTCTACCACGGCTCTACTATTGCAAAATATAATTAAATATAAACTAACAATCAGTCACCGTACTATACTTTGCATCGATAGTGGTTAGTTAAACATATACAACAAATTAGTTGATTATACTGTAAACAGATGGCACTGTTAATTTTCATCTTTTGGCAAAACCTAGAATTTTAAAACATTTTTCGTCAATAGCAGCAAACAAAAGCTTTAAAATGGTATATTTGAATCTGCCTCGGTGGCGCAGTTGTAATGCGAACGCGTTACGACTGAGGCTAACGCTGAGGTCTCGGTTTCGATTCCCGGGTGGGTTAAAAGTGATATTGGGTTTTTGTATTACGAAATGCTCAGTATCAGCCCGGAGTCTGGAATTTGTGCCCGGTGCCCCCTATCACATCAAGGGACGGAGATACGTTCGGCGAAAAGTGGGTGTACTCGTTACACCTCTGCCTACCCCTTCGGGGATTACAGGCGAGAGTGCATATATTTATATATATTTGAATCTTTAAATTTGATGAAGTATTATGGAAGTTATGGCATTTCGACAAACAAACCTTAGATTTTACTGTATAATACCCATTAAAGTAAAATTTCTTGTTTCTTTTTAGTCCTGAATATATGATGCCTGGAAATGGAACATCGCTTATAAATAACTGTTAATGAAAATCGATATCCAAACATCGACATAAAATGTTCTCGAAGTATCTGAACAGCTCATTCATTCCATGCAACACGTGAAACTGTTATTAACTGACTGGATTCATTACTATGTAACTATGATCTCGACAAAAACAAAAGAAAAATCTGAAAAAAAAAACCTCACTCTACATAGATTTTAATTATGCGCTTCGGCGATATTTTGATTACATTTGTTACATTTGATTACGTACTTATTGTTCTGTTGAGTGACTGACTGGCACCGGATGGCTGGGCAGTACCTAGGCATTCATTGCATGATGCTTGATTTATTGGTGAGGGAAACATGGTGAAGAAACCTGCATACCTGTGAAGTCTCCATTACAATTTTGAAGGTATGTGAAGTCCGCCAACCCGCATCAGGCCAGCGTGGTGGCCTACGGCCTAAAGAGAAAAATTACTACATAATCTAATGTTCTAGTCGCTTTATATTGGATCATCATAATCGCTTTCGTGTTTCCCGATATAAAAGAAGATTACCAAGTGCATAATTTTAATCGTAGTTTTGAACATAAACTACTACCTATATACATACATACATACACACTCACGCCTGTAATCCCCGAACGGATCGGCAGAGGTGTAACCTGTACAGCCACAGTTCGCCGAGCTTATTTCGTTGAAGTGATAGGGGGTGAACCTAATGCTATACCGGACTTAATTTCACTTAACTCCGGAATAACACTGTAAATTTGGAAAAAAAAACATTATACCCGGGTCCGGTAAAAATTATACAACGTGTTACAGAAAGGTGTGGTCATATTTTAGGGTCATTACATAGACCTTACAATTAGTACTTATGTACCGGATCTTTTCAAAACCAAGACATCCGAAAATTTCACGTAAAATTTAATCACTCGTTTATTAAGATCGATCAGATTGATGACATCACTATTAATTATTATGAACGACACACACTTTTTAATAAACTTGAATAAGATGTACGTAATTCTACGGGCATGCGTAGGTAACTTGTAATTTAAACACAAATTAACACCTGAAAGAGATTGTGTGTTGAAGACAAATAGGTACCATCCTCTAGAAGCATTTTAAATACTTCATTCACGGGTCTTCCATCGATGAGTTTGGCTTATTACAGTCGACGATCCTCTTCAAAACTTTTATGAGTTACACCAATACATAATACTTGTTTTTAGTCAAATACAACATATTTTTTTAACTCGTAATTCTATTCTATTTTTAAATTATGGCCCCATCGATTTTCGATGATTTCGCCAATGTCAAGTATTAAAATAGCAATATCTAAAAATAAAGATCAAAACGTAGACATCTTTAAAAAGATGCTCAATTCTTAACTCGTAATCATACTTCATAAAATCGGAACTTGCCGAACTGACTGCGTCAAATAAATATTAACATTTGACAACTGTTTAATGTTTTTTTAACTATACAATAATTAAATGAAAGAAGGTCTATAGTATCATTGTTTATCATTTAGTGTTGTCCAAAGTTGAAAGTCGATATCGACATGTTACTCATTCGATAAAAAGAAAAATCTATAATTATTGTACTAGCAATGCAATCGGATTTGGTACTTTGGCACATAAAATACTTATATCCTACACTATACATTGCTTAAATTTGCCCGCCCCTTTCTATAACACGTTGTATATACCGGATATATGTATACCGGATCAAACCCGAGATCTCAGCACAGCAGTCGTACCGCGTATGCATTACAACTGCGCCACCGATGCAGTCTACTACATAACGTATTATGTATGTATATTAGGCGATACTTTTACACTTGGATCTTCGAATTAAAGTATTTTGATATTTTTATGTGACAATGTTTTTATTTTTATATTTTTTTGTTCACAAGAATACATTTGAATACAAAAGAATTTGTGTTTGTAGCTCAACCATGCTGTACCGGTTGAACGAGTTTAGAAATAAATTAATTGAATATTAGTCATAGTACTTTAATAACACACAAAATAGTTTACAAGATGATGTGTTAATAAACAATTAATCGTATTATGAAATTTAATTTCTTAAACTATTTTGAAACACGGAAAATCTGTTTTACTATTGACATAACGTGGCCTGGACTACGTTATTCTGAGGTTCTAACTAAAACTACTCCGAATTTTGTTCGCTCTGATCCTAGTCTCGCCTGTACAGTCTACATTCTACAATTTGATGTTCTAAACAAAACAAATAGTGAAGTTGAATTGTTTTGGCCGCGTCCGCGTCTCCGTCGCTTACCGCAACAATGCGGGATAGAGTAGATGATTGCTCAATTAGCAGGACCTCCTTAGTAGAGACGACAACGATCGCGATCAGATTACACTTTCGACTCTAACGTTATCAAAATACGCACTTCTTTCTCTCGCCATGTGAAGGTCGGCTGCTCACAAAAGGTGATTTTGTATCCGCGCCTTGTCATTAGAGTACAATCAAACATTATGTTTAGGAATTGCCGACAGCTTAAGCTGTCTTTTTTAGCCATTTTATAATTTGTTATTCGGGATTATAGGGTATGTGCCGCTGTGACAAAGTAAATATTATTACCGTGGCCGGTTGCAGCTTGTGGTAGTGCGGTGCTGTGCGGCGCGGTGCGGCGCTGTGCGGCGCTGTGCGGCGCGGTGCAGCGCGGCGTATCAACAAACGACGCCGGGTGATAATTGACCATCATCAGGTTTTTTGCGTTTGTGCGGTAGGTTCGCAATATGTGCATAATGCGCTTCGTTTTTGTTACGCTAATGATCCGTTGCGAATTGTGAATTTTGGGAATAGATCTTCATTGTTGTTTAGATTAAAGATTGAAGTTTCAGTGAACGTTTGTTTATTCTGACATTGTTTGTACTATACAATGTCATTTAGTTCCGGGTCTGATTTATACAAACTACTGTAAAAACAATGGTTTTAATCAAAAAAAGAATTAAAAGACATTATTTTATTATTTATTTTCTTCAACGATAAATAATGTACCGCGGATTCGACCAGCTAAATGTACATACTGGTAGTGCTTCATTATTTCATAGTTTATTAACGGACGCATATAACCAAAGAGGTTCTCAATTCGTTTGTGTATATATTTATTTGAATTATATTATTTGTGTTATTATTATTATATTAATTCCACCCCTAAGAGAGTGAAGTTATTTATTCAAAATAAAGAAAAGACAAGGAGGGTGAAATTGGGGATGAATGACTAAAACTTTGATATTTATGCACCGATTTTGATGATTATTTCACAAAAAAATAGTAAAATAAATAAAAAAAACCAAATCAAAAAACTAAGAAGCTTAAAATACATTGGCCGGCAAACGAGCAGCAAGCTGCTAATTTACGTCGATTTTCTGTAAGACAGTGGTAACGACCCGGTCGAGCCGGCCCATTCATGCTGTAGACAAAACTAATGTTCTTTTAACATTTTTTTAAATAATTTTTTATACTACAGTATAATCTCCCACGAGCCAGAAATGAAATCGTTATGAATTAAAGTGAAGTCGCTCTCAAATCGTTAATTAGCCGTAATTTAATTACTTTCACACAAAAACAATTGTAAGCGCAAGATAATGCGATACAATTACTCAGGTTATTGACTTTATAATAATACTATAACCATTACCGCAACTACAGTTAGATCGTAATTATTTACTGAATGAGATTATTATTTTTTCCTGTTAAATATTTAAATATTTCGACATTATCGTAATACAAAGTATAATTTGCATATTCGCCATTTTTAATAGAACGTTTTATAGATATGCGGAATACATAGTATGTGTTGTATGCGAGAGGCCATCTTGGTTGGCACCACCGCTTTGTATATTTCTGCCGCCAAGCAGCAGTGTGTAAGTATTATTGTGTTTCGCTTTGAAGGATATTAAACGCAGTGAAATTACTGGGCATTCTGAGACTTAACAACTTATGTCTCGGGGTGACGAGCGAAGTCTAATGCCATACAGTGCTTTGTAATTCAAAGTTCTGTGTAGAGTTTTGCTTCTGTTTGTGAGCTGAGGCGTGGAGCTTGACATCAGGCTAGCGATCGGCTCGTCTCGTCATTTAGGATAATAAAAAAAGAGATATTAGTAATCTATATAACTTAAGAACCTATCCCTTAAATATAATATGAATAAGATTAAGATGAGATGTTAAGATGTGATGCGACGCTACATCGCGGCTGATATCATTTTATACAGGTGCACACATAATAGAAAATTGTATAAAAACATTTCACCGAAAGCTCTACCAAAAAGTAGAGTTTTTTTTTAAATACGATCAATAACAATAGTGTTATTTTTCTATACTAGGCGATAGGACAGTAAGATTTAAAAAAACAAGTGTTCCACAAGATAAAGTCGGCCCATAGACATCAAATAGATTGTGACGAATGCCTTTGATCTCATTCGACTTTTTACATCTAAACACTCATGAAGAAAGATAATTCATTGAATATTCATGTCCTTTTTGTTGCCTGAATTCATGATTCAAACTTATAAATACCGCAAGTCCTTGAAAACGCAAAACGTCTCCAGGCAGACCAACGTTTTGACTGCGTTTATCAAAACAATCTCGTCTGCGTTATTTCTGGAGACTGAAAAAGAAGATATCCGTACCTGGTAGGGTTGTCAACCGTATTATGCGATACATATAGTATTGTAATAAAATATAAGAAGGGCCAATTAAGGATATGGATATAGGATTGAGTCTCCGTGGCGCAGTCATTGAGTAGCCGGGCGAGAGGCCGTGAGTTCGAGTGTTTGTGTGATCCACAAATATTTAATAATAAATAAATATAGATATAGATATTACTACCCAATATAAAAATATAATGAGCCAAAGTTATAATCAGAACGTGCTAGTAAGATAAACAAAATTATGGATTACCACAAAATGTGGCGCGGGCTGTAGCATTATTTAGTAATGAATATTCTTTTTAAAACATTTCTCATTTTACATATAGGTTAAATTAAACACGTTAGCAGATACGGTTTGATAAGAATTTGCATAAACCGAATGCTTCAGTGGTCTACTGGTTTACGGGGAAAATACGGTAAACTGTAATGCGACTTGTTAGTTCCGCCACGTGCCGGCGGTGGTGCGGTGTTGTCGCGGTCGCGACTGACCACTCGACCATTTTACGCGGGACGAGCAGTTACGGATGGTGAAACTCAACTACTGTTTGTTTGTCTTTTTTAATGCTGTTGCAATTCCAGACAGCTGTAGCCCTAATGCGAGTCCTTTCGATAGCTGTCACGAGAAATATGTATGAAGCTGATACGTTTCCAATACGATTTGCAAGAGACGCTGTAATAATCATACATATTTTCGTAAATACGGATGACGTGACAGCTATCGAATAACTCGCAAAATCTTGTTGACAACTTTCCGTGAGATGTGCATTAAGTGCTTTCGTAAGCTCATAGCCTAAAACAAAAGCAGCTGTCACGTCTTTATGGAAACTGGAAAAGAGTTCATATAATACTGGAAAATGCAATTAGAAAAGTTATCGTAGGATGCATTTTGAAACTAACATTTCCCTTCCTTATTTAAGAAATTTAGTTGAAAATGTATACGAAAATGTATTGATATAAACTGGGTTGTTGGTTGTTATTATACGTTATTAAATGCATATTGGGAATAAATCATTACTTGAAATAAAACTATTAAGCTTACTCATAATAAATATATATTTCTGTACATTAAGCTACGCTTTAGCAAAGCGCTTTGACACTAATTTTAAATATAAACTTTATTTTTATACTTACTCAACATTCTCAAAGAGCCGAGAACATATTTATTTTAAAATTAATTTCCTTGTTTCTCCTATTCGAAAGCTAAATAAAGATTCGATATGAATAGCTGCGAGCCGTAATATTTACGTTAAACACGTATACAGAATGTTAGAACAACGTTAATCGCAAACTCTGGTCACGTGTAGGAAATGAATGAATGAGCAATGCTTAAAAAACTCAGTGTAAACGCAAAGAATTCTCCAGTTCCGGTGTTGAATAAGACATGAAATACCTCAGCAGGAAAGTCTAGGAGAGTGAATGAAATTATATGTAAATACTTTTACACAAGATTATATTTTTTGAGCAAAAGCCGGCAATCGAGCAAGTGGGTCACGTTATGGTAAGTGACCTCCACCGTCAATGAATATCCATAATACCTGAAGAATCATAGACGCGATCAGGAAAGGGATGATTAAGGGATTGGGACAGAGAAGACAATTTTGGGCCTCTGGATATCACTCACCGTGCTCACAACAAGCTGCTACTCCAAGTCTGTGTTCCGTAAGACAGTGGTATCAACTCCATCGAGCCCGCCAATTTATGCTGTCTACAATGTGGCTCTACCATTTATAATGCAAAAGGAGATATGAGTACTGACCACCGTAAGGAACCTAATGGGTAACCGAGAGAAAAAAATATGGTAATAGCAATAACTGTCGACAGAGCATGTTGGCTATACGTCACGGTCATGATCTGTACAACACAAGAAATATAACAGCTTAAGACATGTTAGAAAAATACTTTCTACAACATACGAAATTACTGGTTGGAAAATGTTTCCAATAAGATGCATAAATCTTTTTGCTTCACTGATTCCGACACTTGGAATGTCTAGACGAAAGACTAATAGATATAGTGAAAATGTAAGTGAATGAAAAGTGAAAAACTAATAACTAACGTTTACATAAACGGTTTTGTACTGTTTTGTAATTATTTAACTGAAATTAATATTCACATTAAACGGGAATGCTAAGCCGGCACGTTAATTTGTTTGCTTTACACATTTAAGATCATGTGAAACAAATCTGTAATCTGTAATTTGTATGCATAAATATTTCACAAGTCAGAATCCAAGGCTCGTGATGAAATATTGAGTTTAAGATTTGGTTAAATTTTAAAGAAGCAAAAGACTTTAAATGCCCAAACCTTTTCCCAGTCGAAATTACTGTTACCGAATATATATAACAATTCCTTGAGTGGTAGAGCGACGCCATAGACACTTGTCTACAGCATGTATGGGCCGGCTCGTCCGGGTCATTACCACTGTCTCACAGAAAACCGGCGTAAAGTAGCAGCTTGCTACTGCGTTTCGTAGGGTGAGTGAGATATCCGGAGGCCCAAACCCCCTCCCCTTCCCAATAACTTAATTATCCCTTTCCTTTAAGGTCGGCAACGCACCCATGATTATTTTGGTATTGTGGGCGTACATGGGCGGTGGAGATCATTTACCATCAGGTGACCCACTTGCTCGTTTGCTGGCCTATACCACAAAAAAAAAGAGTTTACACCCAACAGCAAGATTTATTAACAAAAATCAAACCAATTTAAAATAATTTCTAAGCTAAGGAAAACTTTTACCTATTTGTAGTTTGCAATATAAAATTGCTTTACTTTTAAATCCCACTGAACAATCCCAACATATCCGCCTAGTAAACAAGTCGTCCCATACTTACAAAAACTATTTTGCTACCCAATTGCCCAAATAACGCAGCTGATGTGATTTTCGTTGATAATAAACTTGCGAAATAGTAAACATTGCAAAATCACAATAATAAAATGTACACAAATGAGGAGCCGGATCTAGGATCTTTACCTGCGGCTTCAGAATGCAGAAAAAATGCGAATGATTCACAAAAAGCATTATGTTCTGTCCCTTATATTAACCAAAGCCGATGCTACTCGACAACTTCAAATAGTGTTACATCGTGTGGAAAAAAATAAGATTATTGGTATTTAGTAAAGAAATGTGTACAATTGGACAAAAAATGCACATTGTCACACGACAATGAAACAGCTAAATTGTACACTAGTTGCGGATCTTTCGATTGACTATCGACCTGATTATCAACATTCAACGAATTCTAGGAATATGGGTCAGTGTTAGATCACCTCTCTTAGCAGTCGGAAATTGAAGACAGGATGCAGGCAATGAGATTCTACCGGTCTAGTTGGTTCTACCTACGCAACTACTAGTTACTTTTAACAATTCCAGTATTTTATACAATTTGTGTAGGTTTATGTTTACATGATAGATCACCATTTTTCTGACACCCTGACGGATTGATTTCAATAAATACTTCAACGTTTTTATTCCTCGTTTTTTTTTAAATACAATTACGTAAACATGTTACATTCTCGTAGCGCCACCCACTTATTGCATTTTATTTCGTTTCGTGCTGACAGATCTTTCCTGTATATGCCATTACTTACTCACATTACAGTTTTGTGGGTTTAAAGGTTATGAACTTTGTTTAAGAATCGACGAATATTCATTAGAGCATACTTAAACAAAACTGTGTGTGTGTTTTTATATGTATTTTGAGATATACACGTTTAATCTTTATTTTGAATTTTTGTTGCTGTTTGGTTTTAGATGATTTTTCCAGCTCCATTAGTATTTTTTTTATTAATATGTAATACATTTACATAATACAGTCGCCTTATCAACACCATCATGTTGCAACAAGTCAAGAGTAAAAATATATTGACTGCAGAGATATTTTCACAATTAAACACAAGTATTAGAAAAGTATACTTAATTGTGTATGGTTTACTTTTTTCATTAAGATTATTATACTTTAAAGCGTTGTCAGCAGGCTATCAGAAGTAGACAGCAATGAGCAATAATTCACGTAGCCAATTTGTATGCAGTACATATACACGACAGGGACAAAAAGAAGCGATCGCTTGTGCGACAATGAGGAAATGCTGCGCATGTCCCAATGGCTGCGGCCTGCGACTCACGAGTAAGATCTCCACAAATATACTTTTGCTGCATGCTTTTTGTAGACATGTTGTTTCATTTTATTATTTATTAAATATTTGATATTTATAAAAAAAAATATCTTTATTCCTCGGCCTTTTGAGAATATCGCTTAACAAACATACGCACTCACGCCTGTACTCCCCGAAGGGGTAGGCAGAAGTGTAATTAGTACTCCCACATTTCACCGAGCTTATTTCCGTCCCATGATGTGATAGGGTGCGAGTCTATCGTCATATCTGTCACAATTCCAGAATCCGGGTTGATACTAAGCATTTCATGATAGTTAAACCCAATATCACTTTACCCAACCCGGAGATCGAGCCCGAGACCTCAGCACAGCAATCGTACTGCGTACGCATTACAACTGCGCCACCGAGGCAGTCGCTTAATAACAATATATTATTTAATATTTCCAACGAACCAAACTATAATCTAGTAAAATTCAAACTTACATAAACTACCTTATAGAAACGACTTCATACAAAACTTTGTGAAAATAAATGATGTACTTCTATTGAACACATAACAGAATCAGGTGGAAAATCAATTTCTCGTCAGAGGTTAAGTTCAATCAACGTTATTCCGGAGAGGCGCGGTGCGGCGCGGCGTGGCGTGGCGCGGCGTCGACGTCGCGGCGCCGTTCACCATATTAAACGCGTAGACATGGCAGTATTATATTTATTGTCCGTTTATCACTTTAAGATGATATATTAAAAGGTTACGATAGGTTAGTATTCGTAATGTTGGGCAAAACGGCACAGTGACGTCAATTGGGAGGAAATCAATCGTGCTAAGTATGTAGCTTTCAGCTGCCACTGAACCAATGATGAGATTTAAATTTCGAAGTTAATTTTAGCTTAATAAAAACACGCCTTGAAAAACACGATGTGTTTACGTATTCGATTCCCATGTCAGACAGTATTTTTTTTGGGAAACATTTCCTTATAGTATTCCTGGAAATGCATCCAAGGAAGGTTGACATATGTACGATACCTTAATTCAATGGGTTTTTGAGCTTCTTTTTTTCTGTCTGGCGTAATCCTGGTTTAATGCCAGGATCCTCCTTCCTCCATCATGATCCGCCGGTGAATTTGGTATGATGTGGGGCGACCCGCCGTTTAACCCTCATCACCCGCAACGGGAACTAAATTTCGCCATTGCCTCGTCCGTTAATCGGCAGAGATTACCACCTGCTAGTTAGGTTGGCTTTGGGCCACATGTTGGTAACCCACTTACACTCAAATGAGTTTTAAAGCATATGATAGGTACAATAAAGTTGATGATCTGTACTCGATTTCAATTCCCACTTCGAAGAAAAGCCGTGTGACACAGAAAACTGTTATTGAAAATGTAATAAAAACATGTTATTCATCAGTTTATTAGCTGACGCATGTATGCGATATTATGTAAAGTGGAGACGAGGCGCCGGCGGCAGCGGCAGCGGCGTGTGTTTATTGGATAATGAGGCAATCCCGCTGGGCATGAAGCACCGTCGCGATCAATTGAATGATTGCTGCCAGTTGTCATAGCTACAAGTACTACTACGTAGAAACGCGAACCACTCGCGAGATTACCGTCTGTGACTAGTTACCGTGAATATCTAACGCTTCCAATCGCGTTAAATCAACGAGAAGTATATATGAGAATATTCAGAACCTCCGTAGTCTCTAATGTTCTTCGGTTCTTTAACTAGTTTACCGCGATATAAAACGTTAATCTTTCATGGTAGAGTTCAGTTATTTATTATTATTTATTCTATATTATTACTTGTAAGCAACGGGATGCCAACTAGAGGTTTCTATATACGAAACACGCAATGGTAATTTTATTTCTTATTTTCTATATTAACATATTTTTATGTTCTTAAAAAATATACACGACAAGTAATTAATTTTAAATAAATACTTTGTATAACGCAACTAACGAAGCAAATAACACAACTCTGTAATTCTGTTTTAAAATTCCTCGAAATACTGAATAGAAGTAATTGACGTAATCAGTAGTATCGCGAGCCAATTGCTCAATTACTTCAATTATTTCATTTGTTAAAAAATAAACTGAATATTTTTAAGATTCCGTACTTTCAAACAAATCTAACTTTCAACTTTGAACTTTCTAATCATATTTTCTGTGGTAATGAGACACAGTATGGACATGAATTTGGTACTTGGTTAGAGAACTTGTCAGTTAAAGGTGTATTTGTTCCAATATCTCAGATAAAGGAATATTATTTAGGTAGAGCAAAATACTTTGAATCAGCTGCAACTTGTGGTTCCAAAAGTGGTTGCAGAGAATTTAATAAAGATTTTAAATGTTGCAACCAATTTAATGCATTTAATTTGGGAGGGAGTTTATTTTGCTCTACTCTACGTCAAAATATAAGTTACTTTCTAGTTGATTAAAAAATTAAATGTAATTTCATTTGTACGGCCACGGTGTCTGCGTCCACGTGAACTAGCCCAATTAAAGCTCAGCGGTGTTAATTAATGGATTTGCGGCAACCGAACCACTAACGTCATTATACTCCTGAGAAACGCCACGAAGCGGGCGCCTGTTATAGCTAACTATTCAATTATAATCTACTTAAGATTAACGCAAATGTATTCATATCTGAATGAGCAGTTGTAAACTTTTCATTTTTTGTGGCTTCGCCCGTGTGAATTAAGTTTGACCAAAAAAAAAAGAAATTATCATATAGATTATGTTAAACAGTGCAACCCCCTTTTGACCCCTAAAGAGTTGAATTTCTCTAATGATGCCTATTATAAATAAGAACAACTTTTTTATTAACTTGAATCATAACATGAGCAGGTCGCTGGCCTGATGCTAAGCGCCACGCGTGCCTACAAAGCACTGCATGGCACTGGACTGTGCTCGTCAACCCGACACATAAATTGTTAAGTCTCATAATGCCCAGTAAATTCACTGGCTTCAATGTCCTTCAAACCGGAACACAACAGTAAGCACTGTTGCTTGGCAGCAGAAAATAGCTCTTTCAAAATGTCTACCCTTTACGTTTTGGGTTGGGCGATGATGAGTTAGTCAGGACTTTGTTATACATTTACCTAGAGAGATGGTAAATTGTGCAAACTAAAACAATACACAATTTATACAACGACTAATGTAAACGCACTAAAATTAGATTCAACAAAATTGTCATGTGCTATTACTAGTACTTTATTACAATTTATAAACAAGTCCTTGGCTATTGTCCAGAAGTAGCTTTCCGACAGTAATTTCTTAGAAATTAAAAGAAAATGTATTTCAAAATATGCGCAAAAAGAAAGTCGAGCATACGAGTTCAGATTCTCTACCTACTTCTTTATATAAAAGCTGACGAAGTCGACAAAATAACGTTAAATAGACATAAAGAATTCTAAGTGGTAAACCCATACTGTAGTCACTCTTGTACCACTGTTACCGATGTCTCACAGAATACTATCGTGAAGTGACAGCTTACTGTTGCGTTTAGTATGGTGAGTGAGATTGCCGGAAGCACAGTAAGTCCCCATTACTCACTCACCTTTAACTTTTAGGCCGGCAAGGCATCAATATTGGTCTAGTATTATGAGTATTCATAGGCAACCTTCGTGATGCAGTAGGCGAGTAGCCTGCCCTTATCCCACTCACAACATGTTTTTTAACACATGTTACAGAAAGATTTGGTTCGTAGTTTTTACGACCGGCGACGGCCTGACGTCAACTCTTCTGGGGAAAAGCTGCTACTTACTGCTGCTTTATAATAATAATATCAGCCCTGTATTCTACTGTCGCTCTGCTGGACACGGGCCTCTTCTACGAATAAGAGGGGTTATGCTTTAGTCCACCATGCTGACCTAATGCGGATTGGCAGACTTCACACACCTTGGAAATACTTGTAGTCTACAACTTTACGGCAGATAATTTTTAATAGGAATTAGTTACCAGTTTGATTTAGAATTTTCAAGTAGCAATGAGATCCAGAGACTTTACTGAGTATGTCGCTGGTTATGAACCGTATTTACCGACGTGTCGGTAGGTATAATAGCTACACAAACAGCACCTAGGTTACCAGCTACGAACCTCTGCTTTCTAAAATTTACTGAGTGTAGATCACTTCACAAAGGTCATCAATAAAACCACATCTCCCATAAAAATTTAAACACAAGTTGTTGACCGACCTCAGATTCGTTTCTGTCATGCAAGTTTTCCCATAAGGCTTGAAAAGTAGCCGTCGACACGTCGCTGTGTTTGTCGGGAGCGGCAAACTGGCAACGCAAACAACTAGTGGTCAAATCCTTTAAGTAGCCACCATGTCAATATTTTTGTTAATAATTTAAACGTATAGGTTCCCACGGCGTGGTGTGGGTCGGTTGCAGGTCGCGTTCCCCTAATAGAGATCACTCTGTTTGAACTTTACTCACTTGTTATACGCTCCAGTGTTAAATAATATTTGTACGGTACTGCTCATGTTCCGATTGTTTTCGAAAGTTTCCAGTTGATTGACTATTTGGTTATAAACCACGATCAAAACTTTATAATATGTTAAAAAGGGGACACCAAAATATATTTCCCTATAACTCCTGTTGAAATCGGGAAGACAATTTGCTATAAGTAGATACAAACGTAATAGTAATTGAAGTAAGAAGTTAATCAATGAACAAATCAACAATGCAATGCCAAACAAAAGATAATTAAGACGTGATGCAACATAATGTTTGCTAAACGAAAAATAAAACAAAGAACAGTCGAAAAACTGCTAATGTGATAAGTGTACACTTACAATTTACATGCATGTCAAGATTGCTGTTTAGATTGAGCTGGTGTTGTACAAACATGAGCGTAAATAAAAGACACACACATATTTACAATAAACTGGCAACTTTACTAGAGAACTACATACTACTACATAGTACTGATATAAATAATACTAAACATAGAACTAGAGAAGGTGAAACTAGTAATGCTACATACTAGGAAGGAAATTCGAATTCGAAACTAGATGTTGGCAGTAGTAGAAGCTGATAATATTTACGACATCCTTTCTTTTGGCGTATTGTTAGAATCTCTTGTTCTAGAAACTACACTCTTTCAATAATAATGCTTTACTTGCTTTTATATAAGTATACCTAACTGTCACTGGGTAGCATGTTATATTTGTTTGTTACATAATAAGTTTTAGATGTACATCCATTGGCGATCCAAAATAAATAAGACGTAAATAATATTTACTAGGTACCCAGGTGGGGTAAGTACCAAGCTCAGTGTGTAAGCACTATTATGTTTTGGTTTGAAGGACATTGAAGCAAGTGCTGCCGAGCAATCACTGACATATAATGTCTCGAGATGATAAGCGCAGTGCAGTGTCATGCAGTGCTTTGTATTTGCAAAGTTCTGAGTGGTGTTGCTATTGTTTATGGGCTGGCGTGGCGCTTCCTACCAGGCGAGCGACCAACTCGTCTTGTCATTGAGTTATGAGTTGTATAAAAAAGTAGATAGAGTAGACGTAAATTCTTTGCACAATATCTAAAGCGAAAGCTGGTAAACTTGCTCGCTGGTTATGCTATAATCTACAAATAAACACAAATATAGTTCAGCAGAAACGATATATTGGTGTGAAACTGTGAAAGATCGAGGCGCCTCACATGCAGTGAGAATTGCAAACATGGTTGCGTTCTCAACTAGTGAAAAACCTTGATGTTGTTTATGCTGTAATTTTTTTCAAAAAATTTGTCACACATATTTTATAAATTAACAATGATTTTGTAAATGAAGCATAGATTTCAACTTGGTTACTTCGGTAAAATATTCAATTTACCGTTGTTTTACATCGTATTACTGTATTGATTTCCTAAATTATTAACTCTTTGATATTTTAAATAAAATCTTTTATTGAATGGCCCTAATATGTAAATATATATCTCATATTGTGATCAGATTTGCGTGTCTAAATTATGCAATAAAAAAACAAAGTGTGTTAACTGCATTGTTTGATGTTGTAATGAACGTTTGGAGCATAAATTGATGCAAGGCTACTATACTATTGTTTGAAGGCAGCGAGTGAAGTGCGAAATGTAGAGCACTAATATGAGAACTGTAAACATTGGGAAGGTTATTCTAAAATAGTCTATATTATGAGAAAAATCGCCGAATAGAAATGAAATGAAATAGTTTATAACCCTGTAGGTAACTAAAATAGCGCTTATGACAATAGAAATCATATCAGCTAATGTATACATGACATACATAGCATCATCAGAATACACTAGTGACTAGGCAATTACACTAAATTTATTTATATGTCTTTTAATAAACAAAAATTATACTACCGGTTACTTGTTTCCAAACCACGGCTAAACCACGCGGCATGTCATAGACAATTGAAGTTTAGGCTAGTTTTGGATATTTCCGTTCGGCGTCTACGTCCATAAAAAATACCCTCCCTTCTGGGTTTAGGGTATGTAGATAGATAGAATATTCTTTATTGCACGCCAAATAAAGTAGGTAGTTTATAATCGAGGATCATACAGTAAGGGTGATACAATGGGCGGTCTTATCGCAAACGGCGATTTCTTCCAGACAACCTTATGTATGTACGTAGGTATGTATTATGGGCGTTCATGGTAGGTGGATATCAGTAATCATTATGTAATGCAGTTGCTTATTCGCCGGACTTCTACCAAGAAATTAAATAAAAAGCACCTACCATTGATTTACATTTACTATATGACTAAAAAAATAAGAGATTATAGTGGAAGTAATAAGTTTATGTCAATAGGTACAAGTGTGCCAAACACATCATAAATGTACCAAGGAGCTGCAAACGTAACTTATTTTCGTACATTGTTTTCTTACTATAACAGAACAATTTACATTTTGAGGTCGAATTTAAACGAAGAACACAAAATAACAAACTGTTATGAAATAATATATGCTATTATAATTAATGACTTCCGCGATGGTCACTACAATGATAGGTAGGTATACTTGAAAAGCTGTGGATGGGCGAGTAACAAAGGGAGCGACGCACCAAAACAATAACAATGCCTACTACGGGAGCGGTACGGGTCGGTGGCGAGACCGTCGCCGGACGGCTGCGGGACAAGGTGATACGGCGCGGTGCGGCGGCGCGGCGCGTGCGCAGCGTGCGCAAGTGTTGCCAATCGTTTAACACTACCGCTGATCTATAAATCGATGCGTAAATTGAGTACGTGGATGTCACATCAATGTGAACGATTTTGTTTTAACTATGAGCTGCTTATATAAAATGTTGTATGTAAATTAATAGGTACCTATATATCCATAGTAACTTGTAGCTCGTAATATCGTCGTCTTAATGTTCTCATTAAGACGACGATATTACGAGCTAATGCTAATTGCTAATCACTTATTTCTATAAGTGATTCCTAATTACAATTTAGATTATGGCTCTCTATTGTACACCACACACATACAAAACACATTATAGGAAAATATACGAATTCGTTCAGACTTTTTAGGATGAATTGGTGGAAAAGGAAAAATAACTATCAATAACAATACGCACTTATTTGTATAATATATTGATATTGTCAGGTTTATTGTATTAATAATGTTCAGCATTTATTTATTATTATTTATTTATTTATTTGAAGTATAATCTTCTGTGTCCCACTATACTACTTAGAGTCTATAAAATGAAATGCGTTAAGAAAGTCTTTTGAGAACCTCGACACACGTTATTTATAAATCAATTTCCGACAATGTATGAGTCATACAGGTGAATCGGAATCATTACAAGGCGTAACCGGAAAGCCGCTAGGCGTGCAGACACGAGTATTTCCGCAGTTCACCTGCCCACAAATACCTATGTCCGCATATTACCGCAACGATTCATTGGAGCTTATAAACCAATTACCTAATTTCTAATTACACTATTAACCATCAGCGTGATATTATCTGAATTGTAAAATCAGAATTAGGCCTCAGGAACATATTGGCAATTACTTTATTCACCTGCTTGCTACAAAGTGGTAGAGCCACGCAATAGATAGGTTTGTCTACCGGGCCGGCTCGACCGGGTTATTACCACTGTATCACCGAAAACCGACGTAAAATAGGGGCTTGCCGCTGCGTTTTGTATTGTGAGTGAGATATCTGGAGGCACAAATCCCCTTCCCCTTCCTAATCTCTTAATTATTCCTTTCATTTAAGGTCGGCAACGTATCTATGATTTTTCTAATATCGTGGGTGTTCATGGGTGTTGGAGTTGCAATTGCACATTTGAAACAGCTATAAAACGAATAAAAAAAATAAGAACTACGGACTACCGCAATGCATTACCACCACAGCACTATTCGAGGCTTTCCACTAATCACCTAACTTCCAGTGATGAATGAATCATGCACGTGACAATTGTATTCGATGCACGCCAATGCACGAGTAACGTAGTCAATGCGCCCGGTTCACCTGTCCATAAATACGTGCAAACACTACCTCAATGCATAGCTTTCATAGAATAAAACCATTCGATTCAGAACGACCATCAGACGATTTATATCAATAGAGTATAAAGTAATGACACATAATCCAAAGGTATCATTTTTGTTATAAAATTAGAACTTTATGACAATTCATTGGGGGTGATGGTAGTGAACATAACATAAAATAGTTTATAGAAATAAAATCAAAACAAAATTCCTATATTTGTAACTAATAAGATAAGAGAATCAATTCATACAGCTCATAATCACACAGGCAAATAGTAAATAAGTACCCTATTTCCTTATTGTGAATGAATCAAACACGCTACAATCAGACTCAATGCAATACAAGCCACAGAGTGTGACGTATTGAACGAGAGCTTACCTGACCCCTCGTAGTTGTGTAGGTAGAAACTGCCGCAATGCACCGCCGCGCCGCGGCCGCTGTCCAGAACACATACAGAATGCGAACAATGTACGTTTTAATAAGGAAGTACAGTGGGTGGAATAGTAAACAACCAAATTGTATGTGCAAAGTGAAATTTGTATTATTATAGGTATTACTAATTTTAATTACACACTTTAAAACCTAGTTTTTAGATGTTTCAACAGTCGAAACCCCATTTCCATGCTTGCAAGAAGTATGCAACATCATGTAAATGTGTTATTTAAACGTACTCTGTTAAACACATATCTTAAGTAACATCAATGACTTTCTTCCTGTCTTATGTTCTTAACCGTTGACTATATTAAATCGTTCTCGGAAATCTTCCATTTGTAACTAACAACAGCTCCAACTATCTATTTTATAATTAATTTAAAATGTTTTGTTAAAATGACTTCCTTTATCACTTGTAAAAATTCGGTTGTTTGTATAAAAAAACACATTTATTATACTTGTTATTAAACTGGTTCTTTAATATTCATAATTACATTAAAATTCCTCATATATTATGATTTAAATATTCGAGGTTAAACAACTCATTGATACCATTTGTACCACAAAAAAATCGCATGATCCTCTACAATAATTAATGTTCTTTGATATCAATAATATTTAACTGAATTGATTGAAAAACCGTCGGAGCGACGCGACACTCGCACGTGCTCGCAATGTATGATACGAGGATAGCCACGGATTGAATTCATTCATTACTTTACTGAGTACAATGTCATTCATTGTGATAACACCCTTAAAAGGTTTCATTTTCATGTTTGCGTTTCACAAGCTCATAGACAGGAACGAGAGCGGTAAACGAAACGTAACGGGGTGTCCCGGTGTTTAGTTTACAATGGATACCGAACGTGAGAATGTTGGTTTAAAACAACTTTACCCCGATGCGACGGTGTCCTACGTGTCCGTACAAAGGCGGGCAACACACAAAATTTAACGTTTTATGTGTAGGCGGTGTACAAAAGGTGTCATAAACAATGAATATCTATCGGCTATTGCCTCTATTACCGTGCAATACCCTAAGCCGCCGAACTTGCATACAATCACGTAACAATATTCAGGCGAGAAAATGCAATTGTTACGTTTGTGATTTACCCGTGGGAATCTATTTGGACTTTACATATTTAGCACTTATAATTGCCGGATGTGTTTATGTAAATTGTGCTTGATGAATTCATAAATTTTAAATATGTAATAATACATTGTTATGAATTTATTCAAATAAAAGTCTGTTTTATTTAAGGCATCGCAAAAACGTTTCCAGCTTTCCTTGTATTGACGTGCGATTTGTTTTTGTTTACGTAGATAAACACAAATTTTATACTTATATCAATTTTGTTTGCATTTAAAAATAAAATTACGGAAATTTAAATGTATGTTTTGAATACATTTAAATTACGACAGTGATTACATTCGATTCATATTTGAATATTTATACGTGTTTCAACGGCCAATCCTAGATCTTCTACCACCACCAACAAAGCGACTTAAAGACAGACTAAGCAGGATAAAAGCACAAATGACATTAACCAATTACGTAATTCCGTCGACGGTGACGTAGTGAATCGATGGTGGTCCCGCGTCCACGTCCGGCGGACACGATGCTTCCGTCGCCATTGTGCTCTATCACTGCATTAACTTCAGCCGCCAGCCAACGCTGCACTTCCGAGAATAGTAATGAGTTTATTTGACGGATGACACAGTTCAAATCAGTTGGTGGTTAAAGCGATACAAGTAGGTATATGTCTGTGTAGCACTTTCCTCGCGGCTCCGCTCGCATTAATATCTTTATCCGGAACAACCCCCTTTTCCCCCTTGAAATGTAAATGTTCAAAAATCCTTTTTAGCTGGCCTCTACATTAAATAAACTTTTATCTGAGCAAATTCCATGATCCTAGCCTGTAGTCGTTTTTGAGATTAATCAGTCAGTCAATAAGTGAGTCAGTAATATTTCGCTTTTATATCGATTCTTATCGTGTTAGAAATATACAGTCTATTGTCAAAATGTTTTAAATCAAAATAACTGATTTTGCTTAACAATTATTGCAATTTGCCTACAATCAGCATCAACTTATTGGAGTCTTACATACTTTATACTAACCACTCAATGTTGTGTCTCTCCTTCCAAAATTAGAACTCACATCAGGAGGCCAATTCTCGTAATTTTAAATGTTCAAAATATCATTCCGATCTAGTCTCAGCGTCAAGAAAGTTGCAAATGGTTTCTCTTAAACCACTAATCAACATCTAATGCACCTAGCTATAACATGATATTTGAGCATGAAAAGGTAAGTTCGATAAATGTTAATTGAACTTTAACAGCTGGTTAAACCTCTTGTAAAAATTTATTGATTGCTGTCAATCTAGTGTCTAATTGCTGGCTATCAAGCGAAATGCCTACTGAATATATTACTGCAAACATATACACTAACTTTATATATATGTGTATATATTATGCTAAACAATAATAATATTTAATGGTTAAGTTTAGTTTGTTGGTAGTTATCCAAGTGGTAGAGCTATAGATAATATTGTCTACAGCATGGGCCGGCCCGACCGGGTTGTTACCACTGTATCACAGAGAACAGACGTGAAGTGGCACCTTGCTGTTGCATTTTGTACAGTAAATGAGATATCCGGAGGCTTAAAGCCCCTTTGCCCTTTCTAATCCCATCGTGCCAATAATTCTTTAGGTGTTGTGGATGTTTATGAGCAGTGGAAGTCACTTACTATCAGGTGACCAACTTGCTCGTTTGCTAGCCTATATGAAATTATTAGCCTATATTTCTATGAAAAGTTAGCAACTTAAATTCATAGAAAACACAGCCAGGTTATGTTGTAACCTGTTATGTACAATTATTATAGCAGGTTCCCACAGTTCAATTTAATTGATCAACTGACTTGAATCAGCAATATGTATGGTTTTTATCGATCAATTAGATTGAAAGTCAGTTCAGACAATTCAAATCGCTACAATATAATAATTGATCAAGTAAAATCGAACCGTGGGATCCCCCATAACTATATAATGAAAGATGTAGAAAAGTATTGTCATAAGGTTTTTTGTATTCATATCCTCTAGTCACCTCTCATTCAATGGAGTAACTTCTGCAATTTTCAAAACTTTTGTTGACGTGAGAACTTCCGACTCGGAAACAATTCGCTTTTGACTCAGAACAATGCACAACTTATTTGGACAAGTCGTAAATTGTCCCTTTTTAACCAGCGAAAAAAACTGTTATCAATTCGTTAATGTATGTTCACGTACAACTCCCCCAAATGTGGACCGAGTTGGATATTTTTTTTTAATATTATGTAGTCTCATTTAAATTTGATCAACAATATCGGGAATGAAACACTAAAACTTGAACATTTATGCACCGATTATGATTATTTTACAAAAAAATAAGTAGTAAAATTAAAACTTTTAACTAATAATAAAACCGACTCCAAAAACATTTAAGCTTGAAATAAAATTAAACCATTTTGATTCGGTGGTATCAATCATTGACCAATAAACTGCAAGAGCACAGATTTAAAATTGTGGAGTTTTTATTTTTCTTTTTAGTTTTTTTTCGTACCCCAAACCGGCAAATGATCACTAATCATATGTGATCTCCACTGCCCATGAACATACCAGAAAACCATGGGTGGGTTGCCGACTAAAGAAAGAACGGTAGAAAAGCAATGGGGATTGGAAAGGGAGGTGGAGATTTAGGCCTACGGAAATCTCACTCACCATATGAAATGAAATGGCAAGCTGTCACTTCATATTGGTTTTCGGTGCGGCACTGGTACATACTCAGTCGAGCTGGCTTATTCATGCTGCAAACAAAAATTTTAAGCATGGCTCTACCACATACTCGTACTACGCGACCTCTCTGCGAAAGAATCCAATACGTCGAACTTAGCTATTTATATTAGTGAATACGAGTATTATTGAGAGAGCCTTTAGATGTAGGTGGGCGATAGTAATAATAGTCTATGACCGTATGTGAAATCTTCGTCTAGCCTTAAAAATCAAATTATAGGAAGAAAGAAAAAATGACATCAATGATCGTAATATTGATATGGATCACTTTCACTAACCATATATATATATGTTTAGTTTTTGGTAACACTTTTATTTTCACCCATAAATTATACATATCGGGTCACCAAAGACTGCAATAAAAAGATTCATAGACATAAAAAGAGCATTTTAATCGGTTTTCGGTCACTTTTACTTTTCTGTAATAAATGCTAATCCGTTTGCAACAAAAAATACTTGCTACGCTCGAACTAACATTAGCACTGTTTTAACTTTTAATGGTAATACAAATAAACAAACCAACTTTCGAATTTGCAATATACTATTGATAAGAATCGGGTAATAAATTTTATTTATATTTCAGTACAATAAGTGCGAATATAAAATACATAAGGAGATTGTGTTTACGAGTTCGTGGCGGTGACGGTGGCGCTTCAATACTTGATGGTATCGGCAGGTGCACTCGCACGTGCGTCGCAGGTTTCGACCTCATCCCAAATGTGGATTAACCACCAATGTTAATTTTAACTATGGATATTAGGGCTACATGGTCTGTTAAAGTAAAAAGTCTATTTTTATTATCTGTATTAAGCTTATAGTGCAACAACTATCAGTTGCCGGGCGCGGCGGTGATAATATTTGCCACTAAACAAATAACAAGGTGGTAGGTCCCTCATATGCGAGAGGCCGGCTGGGTTGGTACCACCGCTTTGTCTATTTCTGCCGCCATGCAATAGTGTGTAAGCACTGTTGTGAGATTATGAGACTTAACACCTTATGTCTCGGGGTGATGAGCGCAGTCCAGTGTCGTGTAGTGCTTTGTTATTTAAAGTTCTGGTTGGCGTTGATTCTGTTTATGAGCAGGCGTGGCGCTTACCATCAGGCGAGCGACCTGCTCGTCTCGTCATTCAAGATATAAAAAAAAAACTAATCGAAAATATACAGAATAAGCTATCAAAATTGGAAATTGACTGTAAATCGACCAATGAGATTGTGAATACTAAGCATAAGTTTCTCTATAACCTAATATAGCTGAGATCATGTAATTTAGCAATTTATTGTGCTACCATTATTTTAATGCATTCTATATAATCATACGGTATAAAGGAGTCAAAAGCAACAACAAAATATTTACTTTATGTTTGGTTGTCAATTAACGGCGCCTTTTGTGAAGATAAATATTTTAAAGTATGGCCTGCAATACCAGACCATGTTAGGACATGTTAATGTTAGAAGTTCACATTATATTATTTTATGCCTTTTACGAAACTTAGGGAATCCAGTCTTGACTATTTCGGCCTCATTCTCTCAATGGCCGGAAAACAATGCTTAGAACACTCAATTTAGATTGCCACAAGCGAACTACATTTTTAAATTTTTTATAGCAGTCCTTAATTGAATGTTTACCATTTGTGTAACAGTAATACCGATCCTGTAATTATTGTGATTGTTATTATTTTTAATTTTATAATATTTTTTTTACTATTAAGTCATATCTATGGTCATAACACATACCTAATTGCTAATAGAGTTCCTCGCACTGATAATACAAGCTTTTTAATTATTATACCCATATTTCCAAAGCTAATATTTTTAGATGTAATGTTGTTCACGCTGTTTTTTGCCTACTACGGGAATACCTTGATTTAACGCTTCGATGGGCGTGTTACAACAGCACAATAATGCTTTCATTTTGTCGCGTTATTATCGGAATGATGAGGCGACCGCAGAATTCGCAAAATAATTGGCAACCCTGTTCATATTTGACGCAGGCGAGAATATTACAGACTACCTAAGATTCTTATTTTCAAATTGCATGCGTAGCCTTGTCAAACTGTCATTCATACGGGTTGGTCTGGGAGGGTTTCGATTCGTAACATGTAGGCTAGTCTTGTCAGAAGTATAAACTTTAAAATGTACCAGTGATTTTTTATTTAAATTGAGTTCTCTGACTTTTATCATATTGAATACATGAGAACCAATGGTAAGACCAACGGAAGATACCCAAAACGGGCGAACTGGAGGTGTCTAAGTAACAAGGACCCTGGCACCAAGTCGGGATATAGCCAGGTAGAAAGAAGAATGTTCAACGAGAAAGATGTTCAATAATCATATTAAATTCATCATTCAAATGTAAAATTATAAAATATATATTTGCCAAATTAATTCACAGGTCATGCTGGCACGCAGGTCGAATGTCATAAACCGTAATAATTCAAGCACGGTGAGTGCACATAGTCACGGTGCTAGGCAACTAGAACGCACCAGACAATAGTGAACAGAGTTGGTTATAGCACGACCACAATAATATTTAATCCGTGGTCCGACTGAGCGACGTGTCGTCACAGTGTCGCCGACACTCGACACCACAATGTAAACCGGTCCTAATTTTATACAATTTCTTTAATTATAGCAATAGCAAGTTACAAACGTGAAAGAAATAGTTTGTTTGACCGTGTGCTCTCTAGTTAGTTATGTAAATAAGCACGACCCGACACACGCCAACAGAGTTTTTCATTCTGATTTTTCCCATGGGATTTTCCAAAATATATAATATAATATCAATTATTATAGAGTACATTTATGTTAATAGTCTGTTAATATTTATCATTAAAATTTCATGCATTCCATAATCCCTCATCTAGATAGATTCCATGTAATTTTTATTGTTTGTAATATGTTCATCATTGGCTCTTTCTATCCGTAAAATCTATTATATTATTATTAATACGTCAAGACTTGACTAAAATGAAATGAAGTACATAAAAACAATAAATTAAGCCTGAGTTTATACACCCCATCATCCCGACAAACACACCACCGTTAAGTGCCCTCAAGTAAAAGAACCGGTAAGTACAATTGGGCGGAAACGGAAGGCGCGTGTTTCGCGATCTCTCGGCGAAATTCGGGCGGCAGCTGCGCGTGCGCTGCCAAACAGCTGCTATCTAATAGGTCATTTCCGTTTAGTACGCCGAGCTGTCCGTACGTTCAACTTGAGCTAGAATTACACTAGAATGCAACTATATGAAGAAATAACCGATTAGTGATTTCTTAGGTTTACGCGAATATTACACATTGAAATAAAACTAGTTTATACGGATTTTATCGCGGTTTAATTTTTATTTTAGTCCCGACGTTTCAAAGAACACCGATTCCTACCGAGGATGATTCGCGAGGCTATTGAAATTAAGAAACACCCAAATTTCAATAGAGAAGATGGTTGGAAGCTTGCACAAGCCTGGGATCCAATTATACATTTAATTAAATCGGAACCCAAAAGACCAACTGCCAGACCTCAAGATACCGTGAGCTCTTTCTGCGTAGATCGGACTAGTGTCAACTAACTTTTTTAAATAATTAAAAATAAATGTATAATTTTAAAATGAAGGTAGCCATTGTAACATTAACTTTTCGAGACGACCTACACCTCAGTCTCTCCCGTGACCACGAAGGCTGAAAAGCTTTCGAAACGTCGGGACTAAAATAAAAATTAAACCGCGATAAAATCCGTATAAACTAGTTTTATTTCAAAATAACCGATTTTTTTACTATGACGTATATCTAAACGCATTTAGGAATGAATACAAGTACAGAAAATAGAAAATCACTATTTTTATTCAGTTGGCTGATATTGTCCCGCAGAACGTAACTAAAATTCATCTATTTACTAAAGTTAATCATTGAGGTATTTTCATGACTTCCTGGCGTACGATCTCGTGGAAAAAACGACATATGTTGAGTGGTAGAGCCATGCTGTAGACAGTTTTATCTACAGCACGAAAGACCCGGCTCGACCGGGTCATTACCACTAGCTCACAGAAAACCGACGTAAAATAGCGGCTTACTGCTGCGTTTCGTACGGTAAGTAAGATATCCGGAGGGCCAAATCCTCTTCCCCTTCCGAATCCCTTAATTATATCTTTCCTTTAGGGACGGCAACAAGCCCATGATTCTTCTGGTAATATGGGCAGTGGAGATCACTTACAATCAGGTGACCCACTTGCACGTTTGCTGACCTATGCTACAAAAAAAACTACATTATGTAATTTTTTTTCAAAAGGTTTAAATGAACTGACTACCAAAATTAGTTAAGTCCCTTACATGAGAATAACATTATAGGTAGCTTAAAGTAAAATTATTAATCGCATAATTTTATAGAGAAATCTATTGCACGTTCATGCTTTCGCAGATAAATATTCCATTCATAATATATCCTAGACTAAATAGTAAATACATTCAAATATTTGCAAATAAACACTAAAGTATATTTAGACACTTATTTATAGCAAAAACATGAAGCGGTGGATTTATTTTTAAACGCTGGCTGGGGAGACACCGAGCTTCCGACGATTCATCACCTGGATTACAAAAAACCATCTCAAGACAGTTGATTGCACAGGGGTAGTGTAAAAACGTCAAATGAGCAAACGCGAGTGGTTTTTTATAAATTATGAAACCATAAAAATTGATGTCACATGTTCAAAAAAACGCATGAAACAAAAAACTTATTCCCCGCGGTTCGTTTTTAGGGTTCTGTAACTAAATGGCGCATATTTAACCCTTATAATTTCGTCATGCCCGTCTGTCCGTCCGTATGTTACAACCATTTTACTCGGAGAATATTATATATGGATGAAATTTGGATGGTAGGTGTATTCTATGAACTTGTTATACAAAGACTGCCTCGGTGGCGCAGTTGTAATGCTGACGCGTTACGATTAAGCTAACGTTGAGGTCTCGGGTTCGATCCCCGGATCGGGTAAAGAGGTATTGGGTTTTTCTATTACGAAATGCTCAGTATCAGCCCGGAGTCTGGAATTTGTGCCCGGTATGGCGATAGACTCGCCCCCTATCACATTATGGGACGGAGATATGCTCGGCGAAATGTGGGTGTACTACAGGTTACACCTCTGCCTACCCCTTCGGGGATTACAGGCGTGAGTGCGTATGTTGTTACACAAAGATGTAGTAAAATTAAGAAAAAACAAATTGCCTGACTCTCAAGTCTCTATACATGTATCTAAGGTGATTTATTTTTCCATTGCCCATAGACATGTGTGTATAAATGATGCAAAGGTTGCTAAATGAATTTTCTATATAATTCATTATTTTGTAAGTTATGTGTGTCAAACTCGTGAAACATGTGCCCCTCCTCTAACTTATAAATTACGTGGTGGAAAAATCTTAAAACATGTATGGTAGTATAAACTAACATTATATTAAGTGTTATAGTATAACTTAAAATGTACTTCCAACGAAAATTGGTTTCAATAAGCTATGTTGTATAGTTTTTGAAATTATGGGATATTTTCGGTTACAGTACGGAACTTCACTGCTTATAGTGCGACACGCACTTAGTTGGTTTTCTTTGATTGTTTTCAGCGCAAACGGGAACTACATACAGATGCTACATTGCTTTAAAAATAAATGAATGCAAGATCAAGAAACATGTGGAGATCTTCATTTCGTTGTCAATTGCTGTTTGCCGTTATTACTTAAGATTGTTGCTGTGAAGAGGGAATTTAATAAAGGAGCTAAATTTGTAGAGTAGCTACGTAACAGGAAGCATCAGTAACAGTGGTTGGACATTTAGCGGTTTTCTCAACGTTCGTGTGGAGCTAGTGGTCATTTTTATGTTGATAATGGAGCTAGTATTCTCGGTTAAAGTGGCAGCAAAATAAACCCACAGCTTTATTGGGTCTTAAAAGATATATATTAGTTTAGTAAAGAGCATCATTAAAACATACCAAAAGTTGAAAGTACCGGCCAAAAAATAGTAAGTAGTTATTTCGATAAAACATATTATTGGTCGCACATATTGGTTGTGATCATAAAAAATATTCAGAATAGTATGTTCCATCGAAATACTTGCAATTTTTTTTGGTACAATAATGTATGGACCGTGAATGATCTCTGTTGAAGAGAATTAAACTATTGTATAGGTACGAAACTGACTAATTAGTAAGTAATATAGTGACCAAGGATAATAGTAATGTCTGTGCCAGATCGTACCATGGGAACCATCCCGCCGACGCGACGACGCGATGGTCCCAAAGAGCGCTAATTCGAGGGAGACATAAGAGTCAATAGTCTCACCACGGAGGATCTTCAAGATCGTTCGAAGTGGAAGGCGAACTCTCGTACTAAGCCCGAATAAAGCCAGGTAGAAAGAAAGAAAGAAAAATAATGTCTAAGGATCTGTAAAACATACATTATTATGTTTAAACGTACGTACGAGTATTACGTACTTCAACTTCATCATATCACAATTCACAACCTGTGAATAACAAGTGATACAAAACAGAAGCCAATACCAAACCTATTTGGAGCTTCCGCTGAAGTCGATAAAGACTCGGTAATTTGATTACCGGTACAGTCGGCAGCAGAAGTGGTTCTCATCTGTCGTCGATACCATAAACTTGTGTGTCGCTGCGCAGGAGTGCTCACAAAAACGCCACGCGCCGAATGCTTTCTTCCGCCAACCTGCTTCCGGCAACCATTGTGTTATCAGGTGCTAGTTTGTTTGCTCCTATTTATTAGATTATTTATAAAGAAAACTTCAAAAGCTCTCCATTTTGAGGACTATGTAGAGATTTTTTTCGAATGTCCTTTTCACATTTATTGAACAACACAATATATTTTGTGATTCCCGATTAAAAATAGTTAAGATTTATTTGTTGCAATGAATCAAATTGACTATAGCTACAAAATATTTTATAATTATTGCATGTAGGTATTTGTATTTTCAAAAGCTAATATTAATAAACATACAAACTTGAACTCACATAAACATATACAATGAAATAGACATTTAGCAAGATAACTTAGGTGTATTTTTAAACCACAATATATTTTCTACGAATTACATGAATTAGCGCCTACAATTACAAAATAATGTAAATCACCTTGTAATCTTATTATAAAGTTTGTCCCAAACTTGTAAAACGAGATTAGACTCTTAGCGCCAACTATCCAGTTCTTTGTGTTCTGCTACTAATCCCATTGTCGCGACACAGGCTAGCGCCTAGCGAAACCACTTTATCTGTTACAGTTATCTCTATGGTAAAGGCAGTATCACACTGTGAGCTACATAATACAACTGTTAACATTCATTTATCGAAACAAAAATTATCTTTTAATTTATTACTTAAATACTAAGTTACATGTAAATGTTATACTTACATAAACATTACAATATTTTATATTAATATTATGATACGACATTATTAACTTGATCGTCGAATATGGAGTATGTTGTATGTACCACTAAAGTTAAATAATCACTTTAGTAGTTTAATTTTATTCGTGAAGTATAAAAATAAATCAATAAAGAATGCGTAGCGTATTTCGATTTTTATACCTTTTTATGAAGATTGTCCAGCTTTTGCAAGATCTATTTTTCTAGTAAAATAAATAAATAATATCGTTGACGATTTGCTATATATCAATTTCATTAATCCAAACACAATAATAATAGGTCTTTACCTATGAAGATGCCGTTATGTAGGAAAAATCTTCTTTTTAAAACGCTTTTTTATTTACATTAATCAAAGTAAAAATCCATGCTTTTGATGCATATTTGCTAATAATTTGCAACTGCGCTAGTAGGCTGGACGGGACGCAACAAACTCTTTAAAGGTATTTTGTACTGTCGGGTATTGATTTTTTCCCGTCATAAGGTTTCATAATTATTATAAATTGTAAGTATTATAATTTCAATAAATCTACTTAAAATATTTAAATGTGCCTAATTTCATAATACCGACGTAGACCAAATAAAACGTAGTGGGTCTTACTTTGAAATTACACTGCCTCGCATTCGATATGACCACGACCCAAAGAAGACATCAGATTAAGTAATATGATACAAGCTATTCACTTAGCTACTTAGCGTGTTATCTATTTAGTTGAGATCTGTGCACTTCTGATATATTTATTTATACCAATTTGTATAAATAAAGACCTTTATCAGTTGCTGAAGATACGCGATAGTTCAATATATTGTTGTAGGATTTAAGAAATTGCGTGTAAAATATTCGAAAAAGTAACTCAATATTAAATTCTTAACATCTGTTGATGTGATGAGCTGTATGCATTACTAGTATCCTCAGGATACTGATTTTACTGAAAAGTGTTCTTTGTGCTTATACAAATCAAATTACATAAAAGATCAGTTATTTTATTACAGCGCACATACAGGTATCTTGGTAATATGCCATCAAAATTAATTCAAGCATTTTAGTACTACTACATGTAAAATTTTAATAAGCTTCATTGCGTTACTATCATTAATACGTTAGGTATTAATATATAAAAATTATAGGGAAGTTAATATTCAAAAAAATAATAATAACGTATCGGCTATTGTGTGATGGCAAGAGCGATCCATCAGAGTTCGATCCATTTCGATAACATCTGGTAGGCAAGGTGTCTTTGTACAGTAACTATTCAATTATTGGACACACGTGTGCCCAGACACCAGTCGGTTTCGTGGATTATATTTTTTACATTGTATAAAACTAGTTCATAATTATATGTGTGTAAATTATTTTTATAAGTACGGTCAGATTTACCTACCTAATTACATGATGTTTTTACGATATGATAGTGAGTTAATTAAGTTTTATTTTTTTGATTAGCTTTAAGCTTAACGAAGCTACTATACACTACCTTTTGCCCGCAGCTCCATTTACGTGATTAGGTTTATCGGTTCCAAAAGTAACTATGCTTTACAGTAATCAATAACCCAATATTTACAATACGCGCTATCGGTATAAAATATATACCACTTTTGATGTATAATAAAGCTTTTAAACACAAATGTTTTATGATAAAACATGTATGATACAAAACGGAACATGTTTCAAGTAATACTTTTCCACGTCGCGTCGCGTCTGGATTAATAGGAACTTTGAAGAACATTGGTAATTTTTAAGTATGCAGTACTTAATAAAAACGACGTCCCAGTTACTTATTCTATTTCGTCAATCGTCTGTCACTACATATACGATACCCCTTAATTCCTAAACTATTGCTAACCGAAGATTTACCTATTGATTGAATGCGATTCAATATTGGTGCAAGTAAGGATCAATGTGTGTTGCATTTGCCGGGTGTTAATGCGTTTTTTCTAAGACATGTGCAGTAGCACCGCTAATTTACAAGGAGGAAAGGTGTTCCGTTCCGTCGCACTGTGGACCACGCGCCTCGTCTACTGCACTGATTTAACATGTGTGCCAGCGTGCTCTATTTAAATAGATACTTTAAACATACAATACAGTTTTGGAAGCAGAATTATTATTAGAAATTTTTATTTTTACTTTTATACAATTTTGCCACCGTTATAAGGTATACGGTGCAAATGGAACAATTGAATGTTCTAACATGACGTTATATCTGCAATTTATTTTATCTGGTTTATTGACATTTGTTTAACAATGTAATACATCGTGTTACAGAAAGGTGTAGTCATATTTTAGGGTCATATACCTTATAGTAAGTACCTACGTAGCGGAACATTAAAAAAACGAGACCTTCTAATGTTTTACGTTCATTTTAATCACTCGTTTATTAAGATTGATCACATCACTATTATTTATTTTGAACGACATTCACTTTTTAATAAACGTGAATAATATAACGTACGTAACTTCTAATTTAAACACAAAATAACACCTGAAAGAGCTTGTGTGCTGAAGACGATAGACGAAGCATTTTAAAGACTTCATTCTTGGGTCTTCCATCTATAAACTTGGCTTAAAATAACCGATGAGCCTCTTGTAAATTATTATCAGCTGCTCGAACATAAAACACCAATTATGCTTATTTACTTACTTGCTTTTAGTTAAATACAACATATTTTAAAAATATACTCGTAATCATACATCTGGAGACCAATTCTCGTAATTTAAAATTTTCAAAATATAATTCCGATCTATTCTTAATATCAAGAAAGTTGCAAATGGTATTCTCTTAAACCAATAATCAACATCAAATGTGAACATAGATCGTAATGAGATCGAAAATAGAATAAAAGTTGACTGAAGCCAAACCGTTTTGGCTTCAGTCAACTTTTATTATGCTAACATTTTTAAATGACACATGTCCTTATATAAACGTGAAAGTTTTGACTGAATTGAGATTACAATGACATCGAGAAGATATTATATTAACACCGGACTAAACTTAAAGAGGAGCAGAATACAATTTTTTAGTCAAATCACAATCTAATCTCAGTTCGGTAAAAATTAATTCGCAGTGTCAGTTAAATACGAGAATTGGCCTCCTGAAATTACCGAACTGACTGCGTCAAATAAATGTTGACATTTGGCACCGATTTTTTTATTTGATTTGGTACTAGGGCGGATGATAGACTTATATCGTAATTCGTATACTATAAATTTCTTAAAATTATCCTGAACAGATTTCGATGCAAGTTTCACTGTTATGGTAAGCCAACCACCAGTAAATATATACTGTAAGGGGAACGCTTCCGAAGTCGAAAGGATGTCTATTTTTCCTTTTATTCAATACCAGCTTTTGCTCGGGACTCCACCAGCATAAAAGTTTTTTCTGTCACATTTCCGAGATAAAAAGTAGCCTTTGTCACTCTCCGGAACCTAAACTATTTATAAATGAAAAATCATGACAATCTATCGCTCCATATCTGCGCTGCAAGATACACACGTTCACATTACTTTTATTATTACTTAGTATTGACAACCCGTACTGGATATTTTAATTAATTGGATAGGAATGGATGTTACTACATAGTACTATATGAAAATAAATAAATATTATTCTTATAATAGTAGGTATATACTATCCTTTTGCAAAAGTTACCTTTAACAACCGTACCATTTAAAATGTTTTTAAATCAAACATAATATGTTTGAATTTGTGTAATTACAGTTCTTTTCATCGATTACACGGCACGTTAAACCGCGGAGACGAAATCACCTTAATTTTTTTTGCACCACAATGAACACAAAATACACAATCTTATTTCTTGATAATTGTATTTAATTGGTCGTGTCGCATTCATATCGGCCATTTTCATTTGAAAAAGCCTCGATCTTTGGACGGGTATACTTTCAGCGGACTGATTTTACGATTATCATTGTGTTCAAATAAATGTTATTGTGTGCTATAATTGTGCACAAACTGAATTAATCATTGTTCGTTGACTATTTGTAATGATAGCTTGAGGAAAAAATAAATTTCAATTTTAGACGTGTTACAGAAAGGTGTGGACATATTTAAATTTGATTAATTAATAGGGCCTTGACCTACTTCAACATAGAGTCAGCACAATTTGCTTTTTATGTGGCAGAAAGGATGTGATGATTTTTAGGACCAGCCGTCTAACATGCGTCAATTTCTTTTGGTGTTTGTTACATACACCTGACAGTGAGTATTTATGTACCGAAACTTATCAAAATCTAGACAATATCTTAAAATTTCACGTTAATTTTAATCACTAATTTATTACGATCGATAAGATGGATCACATCTCTACAAATTAAGTAAAGTGTGTGAGGGGGAATAGCAATGCTGGAATTAGATAAAAGCTCAACTAATTATCATTTAGTACCTATTGTCCTATGTTGCAAGTCTAATATCGACATGTTAATCATTTGATAAAAAGAAAAAAAAAATGTCCTAGTAATGCAAACGGATTTGGTACAACGGGGGGTTAACTACTTATATTGTGCACTATATGTTATTAAAATTTGAACACACTTTTCTCTAACACGTTGTATATTTTGATTATATTTCTTTGTAATTCTTATTCATTGCTGTGAATAATGTGTTAAATTAAAATGTTTTTTGATAAGTAAGTAATTGAATCATCGTAAGGAATGTTAAAACGTGACCGCACCTATCCATGTTGTATAAATAATAATTGTATTCCAATATACCTGTGTCATTTATATACTCTTAGTACATGCAATATAATAAACAAGTGTTAGTAGTGTTTACAGGGTGGTAGGTCGTATGCGAGAGGCCGTCTGTGTTGGTACCACCGCTTTGTCTATTTCTGTGTTTCGGTTTCAAAGACATTGAAACTGGTGAAATTACTGGGCATTATGAGACTTAACATCTTATGTCTCTGGGTGACGAGCGCAGTCCAATACCACGCAGTGCTTTGTAATTCAAAGTTCTGTGTGGTGTTACTTCTGTTTATGGGCAGGCGTGACGCTTACCATCATATGAGCGACCTGCTCGTTTCGTACAACAAGCTAATAATAAAAAAAACTGTATTACAATATGGTGTGACGTCATTTAACACAAAAAAAACTTTTTTATATCTATACGTTTGCATAATTAGTTAATCGCTCGACTATAGGAGAAAAGAAAATAGCTGTCTGTATTCTGAAATAAAACCTTGGTATACTAGTAAAAATATCAGCAATCCTTTTTGCAAATGTATAAACATGAGATGAGAATAAATGGCAAATGTATTCGGGGCGCGGTCAAAAGCCGCCTATTGTAATATTACCAAAATAAAACGCGCGGGCAATGCTGCGTAATGCAATATGAAGTGCTTAGACACGCCGGCGCCGCGCGCCGACTCGCGTCGCGCCGGCTTTAGACCCACTCGCCAATTGCCGATAGCTTTTTTTCTCGCGTTTGCGAAGCTAAACAAACTTTTGGTCTATACAAAGTGGTTAGTTTCTGGCTACTTTCCAATATTCAATTTAGTATCTTGTAAATAATTTAAACGAGTTCTTTGGTTGGAGAATATACGTGGCATCATTTCAGTTAATATTTATTTATGATAACGTAATTCCAACAAGTTCTAGGTAGGTACTCGCTTATTTTAATTGTAATTAATTTGTCAATGGACCTCGGGAATCACCTTTTATGATGTTTATTATCAAGAAATGGTAGCGGTAAAATATATCCATTTGTAGTAGGTACCGCTACATTTTCTTGATAATAAACATATATTATGTGCATACATATTTTCTTATTATGGAGGAGGAGACATTTATTTCCCAATACAATACCCCATAAAACAACCTTAATATATTACCTAAAACTATTTCTTAGTTCCAAACTATAATCACGAACATTAATATATAATGACTCTATTTCGCATACCAAAATGTAAAAACATGTTCATAATATTTCTAGTCGCGTGGATGAAACCCGTCAAAAGCGGAAGACGTTAGTCGCGACGTTCCTGCCGCCCCAGCGTAGTACCGAATTTATTGCAATCCGATACGACGCGCGGTCGACGGCTCGCATGTCTGTCAGTACGCACTCATAGGGGAAACAACCGCCTCCATAAAGTACTACTGTAGTTGTATAAATATAGATATGTAGTTGGTATACGGGATATTTTATAAGAATTTTAACAAACATTATATTTAGGAAAGATCATAAATATACACATGAAAGGAGATACTAATAATTATTTTTTGAAATATTGGCTGCGCGTTTTCTTTTGTTGTTGTTAATTGTTTTTGTTGATAAATAATACCAATAAAATATGACACATTATTTTTAAACACAATACTACAAGTATACATACTTCGAAGAGACTAAATTATACAGCTGATATTGAATATATGTGTTTCGATTTTAGAAAAGATGTCAATGGGATCATACAAAAAACTTTCGCCTATTGTTTGCTAATCTATCACTCGTGAATCATGATAAACTTTTCATACACCTATGTTATAAACTATGAAAAATTATAGCTTCGACCTTTATAAAAATTAGATACCCAATCAATAAAAAAAACCCAAATATTTTACCACTTACTAAAATGCTATTTATAACAAACTAATAAAATAAAGTATTGTTTTTGTAAAGCTATGCAGAAAAACCAGTTCCTCAAAAATGTATAACTATAATGATTATAAAATTAGCTATAAAAATCGTATTAAGGTTTGTCATCTATCGGTTTGTCTATTTCGAGTCTGCTCAACTCTTAGTCATCATGCATTTAATTATGTTTTAAAACAAATAACCATACAATACACGAGCATTAGTTTCTCGTTCTTGTCTAACAAGGCCAAACACATTGATGTCATTTTTGGGAGTGTGTAGGTATTCGTTCTTATTATCATACATTAACAATTCCTAATCGTTATTATAGTGATTTGCAAACGCTTTAGACGTTATTGTTGTATTGTTTCTAGATACCACCTAAAAGTTGCCGCTATTTTTAACCGACTTCTAAAAAGAGAGAGAGCGAGTTTTTCTTTGGTTTCGGGCCGATTGACTTCAAACCCGATATCTGGTACGCCTCGTGGTCACAAAATTTAGATCGAATGTTAAAAAAGAAAAAAGTAGCCGCCATTTGTTTTTTTTGTTTTAAAATCAGTATTGTAATCGCAAATAATTTAGATGTAATGAAATAATTGTAGGCGTCAATTTCTTTTAATGCCAAAATCATACATTAACGTTTTTACTTCATCGGATATTGCTCTATAAATAATAAGGTATACCTACAGTACTCTTTTCTAGGAGAATGCATTGTATATAAAATAACGTTTTTCGTCGAACCAAGGCTCCTACGCGTGAGGAGCCGCAGACAAATACTAGTAATTAAAGATTAATATAGATTGTTTCAAACCGAATCGTTAGTAAGAAGCATTGTTTAACGAAAGGACATATTTCACTATTAAAGTATGGAGGTTGGCTTCACATTATAAATAAATAAATACTCAAAAGTCACACACATACATAGTCCCCACACTAGGTTAACCTGTATGGTGGGTATCAGGAACTACGAGGGACTTGCGGCCCCACGACAGCCGAACCCGAAACAATTATTAGTGGATAACACCAATATTTATCTCGGTGTGGGAATCGAACCCATGGCCTCACGCTTCGCAGACGGCTACTCGCCCACTGCACCACGGAGACTACTATAACTCTAGTTAGCCTGATTTGCAAAAGGCTGGAAGTTCATCAAATTAGTAAATCTTTTCACGTTCAAGAGTATTTTTTCGTGTTTTACGAATCTAGGCATTCTCCTTTCCTATTTTAAACAAATAAAACAACCGAATATATATATTTTTTTTTTTACAATTTCCCAATGATAAGTAAACACCAATGTGTTAACGAACGGTTTTACTATTTGAGTTTGTTTCTTTAGGTATTTCTTTTCAAGGGAAAAATTTCAACGTCATCTAGCTTAAAAAGTAATTTGCATCGAAAACTTAAAGTTATTGAGCCAATTCACAGAATAAACGATTTCAATTTGATTACAGATGGGTTAAAAAAACCATTCTAAGCATATTGCATCATGTTTAAATAAAACTATCAAATACAGTGTAATACTACCATAAATATTGTTGTTGTCTCTGCCTACCCCTATGGGAAACAGGCATGGGTCTATGTAAATATTGCTAATAACATTTAATGATTTATCGTCTTCATATCTTTAACATAAAATATTAACATAACATTACAAATAAACAAAGTGATTTTTAACCTTAACATTGAAACGTTATTGTTGATATAATATTGTAGTTAAAAATGTATTTCTGCCATCTGTTAAGCTTATCCTTGATTAAGTGATCTACAATAATGTTTTCGGGAGCATTAAAGCTAAGTTAAATATTGCTCGTAGCTCTAATGCGGTGTAGTTTGAAAAGGCAAGAGGGTCGGACGTCATTAAGTGTGGTCTTGCATGTTTGACACGCTATTTTTATTGCAGGTCACATTTTTATCTGATAAAATACTTGGGGAGAATGGGAAAAACGCGTGAGTGGGGCGCCGCGTCGGTCATTCGCCTAGACTGACCCAATTCGACCTGAGCGATGAAAGCTATTCATATTTCATTTTTTTATATTTTTACAGTTAAGTTACTAAACGACATAATATTAAGGCAATACATCACATACCAACTAAATTCTTGAATTCTATACATAACTCTTAGTATTACTTTTATGTTGAATTTGAATTGTAAAGGCTCGTTAGCATTTTAACTTGCGTAATTTATGGCCATAGTTCGTTTAGTAGGGTTCTTTGACGTAATGAATTTTTATAGTTTTGTACGTAATAAGATACATATTTCATAATACACAATTTTTATATAAGCTAAGGACTGAATATCATATGGCCCAATCTACTACATTGGTGTGCTTTAATTACTATGGCGGTCCCATAAATATCTCAGATAAGTAGCAGCAGTGAAGTTACTTGATAAAATATGCGGGCTCACAAATTTATTGTGTACAAATTGAAATTAGGTAGTATAGTAAATTACGTTAGTAACAAACGGTCGCGACACCTTTACCCACTTAGAATTCTACTAATAAAGCAACGATAGCTCAAAGGGGATGTACGGACTGTCGAGATGAGTCACAGGTTCGAAACCTGCACCTAGAACATGCACCTCTAACTTCTCTAAGTTACGTGTGTATTCCTTTTTACTTATCGCTTGCTTTAACGGTGAAGGAAACATTAGGAGAAAACCTGAGAAGTTTACAAGGTGGTAGGTCCCTCGTATGCGAGAGGCCGTCTGGGTTGGTACCACCGCTGTATCTATGTCGCCGCCAAACAGCAGTGTGTAAGCACTGTTGTGTTTCGGTCTGAAGGACATTAAAGCCAGGGAAATTACTAGGCAATATGAGACTTAACATCTTATGTCTCTAGGTGACCTTGCTGTGCTTTGTAATTCAAAGATCTGTGTGGTGTTGGTCTTGTTTATGGACAGGCGTGGCGCTGTCCAGTGGTCGCTCGGGATAGTCACAACTGGGTCATAAGGCTGGTGAGTCCGATATAACCATTTCTCCCGAGGTTGAGAAGTTACCCATAAATGGGATTTTCGCCGCGGAAAAAAATATATAATGGCCCATTCATTCTAGAGACAAAATTATCTACAGCATGGCTCTACATCTCAACTATATAATAAATGTCTATAAGGTATTACATATAAACACAATTCATATAAATTAGAGTATTTAAATGTAAATTAATGAGCAGTACTATGTCGTAGAAATTATACTAATTGAATTACTAGGCATGACCTCCATAAGCATGATAAATAAATTAAGACTATACGAACAATAACAGGGAATATAGTCGCAGTATACCAGTTTTGTCTATAGCCTGAATAGTAGATTGGTTCATTCAGACTCATCCATGGTGAATAACATTTAGCATTGCCTTATGGCAAACGCAGTTCATGCGTTCAGTAAGATCGAATTTACTTGCTTTAAAATCTGCAACGTTATTAACTTTTTTTATTAGCATAGGCTGGCATACGAGCAAGTGGGTTACTTGATCGTAAGTGATCCATCTCCCGTATACTTATCCAATATCAGAATCATGGGCGCGTTGCCGACCATAACAAAAACGGATTATTAACGGATTAGGAAGGTGAAGGGGATTTGGGCCTCGCTAAAATCTCACTCACCGTGTGAAACGCAGCAGCAAGCCTACTTTACGTCGGTTTCCTGTGAGACAGTGGTAACGTCCCGGTTTAGCCGGCCCATTCGTGCTGTAGACAAAACTGTCTACAGAGTGGGTTTACACTTAACGTACTTATACAAAACTTAACGTAGTTTTTAAATCGCATCCATTACGAACCTTGATATTATGAGCTTAAAAAGTTTGCCAAAAACTTGCTTCAATATTAATAACAGCCTAATACAGAAAGTTACAATAAAAGTTACAATAGAAAACCCTTTGCGTCATATGTCTATTTAACATACATACATATGCACTCACGCCTGTATTCCCCGAAGGGGTACGCAGATGTGTAGCCAGTAAGTGTACCCACATTTCGCCGAGCCCCATGTCTCCTGACGTGATAGGAGACAAGCCTATCGCCATACCGTGTACAATTCCAAACTCCCGGCTGATAATAAGTATTTAGGATACAAAAACCCACTATCCAATTTACCCGACGCGGGGATGGAACCAGCGACCTCAGCATAGCATTCGTACCGCGTACGCATTACAACTGCGCTACTGACTTTGTATATATAAATACGAAAATATATATCATCAATACTGACATGCATAAATGACTGTAATATTCACTATTTCGGAATAAAGGTCATGACCACTGACCACACTAAAAAGCAGCACATAATGAAAAGACCATTGTTAAAAATGCAACGAAACCTTTAAAAAATTAGTCGAGTAGATGTTTGATGTGAATCCGGCGTCATAAACTTTCTTCGATTATGCGCTATTATTGTCAATTCGTTCTTATCTCGCGGAGAAAGCTTCCGATAAAGGAAAACGTGGGAGTGTTGCCAACGAAAGTATACAAAACATCAACACTACAATACCGCCATTCAATTATATTGCACGTTTCTATAGGCATATTGTTCTTAGATATAATTAGTTGAACAATCATAATTGTACATCGCCAACTGGAAAAACAAATTAACTAAACAATCAACATGATTTTTATTCCAGCAAATTAATTATACTCTGGCACTTACCTAAATGTTTTTATTAGGATAAAAGTCTGTCGTGATTTCTGTTACGCATATCACACAGGAGCAGTTGGTATAAACGTATTTTTAATTATTTAATACGAAATATATTTATCTTCTTAACTAAATATCAGATAAAAGATAAATAAATAATGGAATAAGATTAAATCTCCTCTTAGACTGTGTTCCTCTGCTTAGAGGAACCAAAAGAAACACATTAAATTAAATATAAAAACTTAAACTATATATACTTGAAAGCAGACAAAAACAATATTCCTTCGACCACATTTATAACAATATTATTTAACATTACGCCCCCACTCTGCAAAAACATTTCTATCGATCGCTTTTCGAGTATTAGGCTCATTCACATCAATGTTCTCAAACAATTCGATAAGTACCAGAGTGTCCTGCACTTACAATTATGAAGTCTTTACGATAAAAAGTAGCATCGGTTAAATGCGGTTGTTGGTGAATGTCGCTCGGAACATTATAGTACAGGTGTGCGCGTTACCCGCCCGACCGGACAGACGCGTGCGCCGCTCGCGCAAGAAACATAATGCACTCTTAACAGCAGCAGCTCTTCTTGAATTATTCAATACCTTATCACATACTTTATTCCTGATTTTACTCCTTACTGCATTTTTCTGATTCAAGTATGCTTCTATAATAATAGATTATGCGGAAATGTCGACGATTACATTGTAATGTATGTTTGTCTCTGCGTGGGGTACTATGCCAAAAGTCTGCAACCAAAAGTCTGATCAGAAAAAGTTTTGTACCTTGCCGACAAAATATATAAACCTATAATGAAATCCAATTCTCTTAGACAGCCGCCAGAATGCCACATAAATATTTATTTGCGGGCAAGTCTGAAGAAAACTCGCTTCTGTTTTCCGGTACAGTCGTGAGCCAAACTGTGTAAACTATTCATTAAATAAAATCGTCGCGTCGGCTGATGTCCACACTTGCTAGAAATGGATAAGAATTAATTGCTTCTTTTTATGGGAATAAGATCGACAATAGAGATGACTCGCCTGACAATAAACGATTGCGGGCGTCTATGAACAAATCTCACGGGGCATTGTTAATGTGCCTGCTTTATAGACAACTGTAAAATCCTACCTATTTGGTAAATGATAAACATAAGAAGCTCGTAGCCGTTAAGCTTCATGTTATGACTACGATGGAGTGATGTGAGCTCGAATTATAGCTGGTGAGTGACCACATGGTGGTGGAGTGGTGGATCGGGTGTGGCTCTACCACGTCTTAGTTGTAGAGCTATGCTATTGACAGTTTTGTCTATAGCATGAATAAGCCGGCTCGACAGGGTTGTTACCAGTGTCTCACAGAAAACTGACGTGAATCCCCTTTCCACTCCTTAATTTTTTATTTCGAGTCCTTGATTTGATGGCTTACTATTAGGTGTCCCATTTGCTCGTTTGTCAGGCTATAATATACAAAATATTTAGTACCTGAAATAGTCTTAGTTCCCTGACGTCAATCCCTTGATGATTTGAAATTTAAATCCATCAGTCAGTCAATATCTGTAAAATGATTGCCAAACAGTAGCATCCTTTAAACCATCCAAAATCCAATTACTTTAAAATTGGCCAGTACTTAGTAACACAATTAAATCCCCAGAGGGGTTGACGTCAACCAGGCGGCCTAAAAACTACAAACCACATATTTCTGTAACATGTGTTAAAGCATATTGCGCTGACTCCACTGAGAGTGGGATAGGGGCACTTGGAAGAAGAGAAACATGAAATTAATAAGAAAAATAAATCACGGCTAGCAAATACGTTACAAGCTAACAAGCTACGTTCAGTTTCAAGCGGCACTAGTTTAGCGCACAAGAGCGAGGCATCAAGTCAGTGGTGCTTGGCGAGGTGAAGTGGAGTTGAGTCAGCAAGGAGAGTGACGATATCCCTACTGAGATAGCTATATAAGGCGGGGAATTAGGTTAACAACGCCATCGCATAATTTGAGGGATCTTCCAAGCGAATATAAAATTCTTGGTATGAAATTGCTGATGTCAATTTATGTTGTGATTTGTGAAATATTTAATTTGTTCCGAATCGGTTCTAAGTGTGGCATAAAGCCCAACTTAAAACAGGTAGTAAAATAGTACCTTCAAGTAATATGAGAGGATTTTGTTTTCATAAGTAATTAATATTATAGCGTCTCCGATTCACACATGAGTTACCCGGGGTAGGAATTACTGCCTAGTAAGACGACAGGCTCGTCCCGTTTCCCATCATAGGATAGCCTGGCGACCCGTGGCTGCAGTAGTTGTACCTCTGCGTTTCGTCCGGGGGTGAAAGCGTGAGCTTATATTTTTTTTATTAACCTGAATGACAAAACCTCTATCCAGATCGCTCGCCTGATGGTATGTGCCACGCCTGCCCACATAAACAGAAGCAACACCACGCATGAATCTGGACGTCGCTCTCACCGAGACATAAGATATTAAGTCTCATAATACGCAGTAATTTCACTGGCTTCAATATCCATCAAACCAAAAGACAACAGTGATTTGACACTGCAAAATAGAGTGCTGGTACCACTCCGGACGACCTATCGCATACTAGGGACCTACCACCTATGTACGTTCGCTTATTTTAAATAATCCCGATATATTTTTAATCCACTACGCCATAAGAAAAGCAGAGTTTTTATCAAAGAAGAATATATTATTCTATTTGAATATCGATATTTCCCTCGTCTCACTTTTGTATTAAATAGCAACACTTTAAAAACTGTGCCGGATGCACTTATTCGTGGGCAACACTACACATCACCGGTAACATTGATATCTGAATGAAACAAGAAGCTGTCCGCACTCGCACCCTGTCCACTCACATCCTGAACGAGTTTTTATTTTCACATTTCAGCATTCATTCGACGTATGACATACTCATACATAATCTTACATAATAGACATTGTGATATAAAAACGATAACATTATTACAACAGTGTAATGGAGCTGCTTTTGAAATATTGGATTTGGCATCTCAGATTATGTTAGTTAATTTTTTGCAACGTAACACTAATCAACCGTGTAAGTATAGTATTGGTACATATCGCGACATAATTTTCGATGTAGTTGATATTATTATTTTTATATAGTCATTTTTCTTCTTCCACCTGCCCTTATCCCACTCGCAGTGGGGTCGGTGCAACATGCTTTTTAACACGAGTTACAGAAAGATTTGGCCTGTATTTTTTACGACCGGCCGTCTGCCTGACGTCAACCCTTCTGGAGAGAAAATACCCAGACCCGAAACAAATATTTGTGGATCATACAAACTGCCTGACTGCCTTGGTGGCGCAGTTGTAATGCGTACGCGCTACGACTGAGGCTGACGCTGAGGTCTCGGGTTCGATCCCCGGGTCGGGTAAAAGTGATATTGGGTTTTTCTATTACGAAATGCTCAGTATCAGCCTGGAGTCTGGAGTTGTGCCCGGTATGGCGATAGGATCTCCCCCTATCACATCATGGGACGGAGATACGCTCGGCGAAATGTGGGTGTACTGGTTACACCTCTGCATACCCCTTCGGGGATTACAGGCGTGAGTGTGTATGTGTGTATGTAGGTATAGTATGATATGAAAGTTCTATAGAACTCTCGGATAAAATAATTGACAGGATTATAGGAAATCTACAACTTACGAGCATCTCTATGATTATTTTACGCTGACGTAATATATGTAAACACTTTTGCGTTTAGATTTAAAGGATATTGAAGCCAGAAAAAATACTGGGCATTATGAGACTTAACAACGTATTATGTCTTAGGATGACGAACGCAGTCCAGAGCCAGGCATTGCTTAGTAATTCAAAGTTCTGTATATATGGTGCTGCTTCTGTTTATTGGGAGGCGTGGCGTTTACCATCAAGCAAGCGACCTGCTCGTTTCATCATTAAAGCTAAATAAAAAAAAAAATGTTTTAGTCGCCGAATTCAATGGTCAATTCTCACAATGGGTTACAAGTTGCAAAATGGCAAATTACCAGAACGACAATAAATAATTACCTAGGTGTTCATACTACAGCGCTATGACATGTCCTTCTTCAAAGAAGAAGTATTTTACGGTAGAAAATGGCTTGACTGTGCTCTCTGCAATTCCTGAAATCCGTGGACGACGGTAACCAATCACAATTGGTCGGGCCGTCAGCTTTTCTCTCTTCGCAGACCAATAAAAAAACTCTCTTGGTGATTAGAACAATCGTTGTCCGAGTATTTCGGGAACTGTTATATAGTTCATATGTGTGGGACCTTATAAATATTATTTTACATAAATCAAATTGCTATACAAACGACTATTAAGATTTCTTCCTCGTTACGCTTTCTTAACATTATTTTGTACCTGTTACGCTTTTACACAAGTAATTTTAATGATCATAATTAAGCGGCCGTGTGTTTTAATTAAATGGACTATACGAATTCATATAAATTATTCATATTCTTAAAAGGCTTTTTGATTTTCACACGGCTCACAAAGCAGATTACGCATTGGTAATGTAGAACAGATAAAATGTTATTATATTTTATGTTATGCATCGTCATCATAACCCGCAGTAATATATCTCTGGGATGGACATGCACAAAAGTTTAATCTTTCTTTCTGTCTAGCGTTATACCGGCTAAATGCCAGGGTCCGCTTTTTCGTACAATAGATTTAATGGTATTTTATATTATATGGGGCGACTCGCAGTCTGACCCCCACAACCCACATCGGGAACCAAGTTTCGCCATTGCCTCGTCCGTTAATCAGCAGAGTGTACCACGTGTAGATGAGATTGGCTTTGGGCCTAAGATCCTAGTGGCCCTCTTAAACCAAAGATTAATATTGGACATCTTATAAATCCAATATTTATAGACTTGTCATTAGATGCTCCCCGACTAGAACAAATACGGGAAACTCGACTCTACGTAATTTTCCAAAGTGAATGCATGAAACCTTTTATAACCTTTTTTAAATTGTTTACTTTTCTGTTACATTATTTAAGTGGTATTGAGTATTTAGAATTTTACTTAAATAAGGATTCGACGTTATCATACTGCTATGCTTATAAAGTAAAAAAATATGTATGTAAGTACAATAACGCATTTATCTTTGAAGCTGTAGATGTTAATAGGCTGCAGTGATAAGAGGACCTACTTATTCGTAATATGCAAATCCCTAATGAACCATAGAAAATTGAAAACTATATTTCAAAATCAATGTATTTTCGAAGTATTTAAGTTTCATACATTCTTATATCAACACTAACGACGCGACATATATTTTTTAAATCGTATCATCATCCCGAGACATTAGATGTTAAATCTCAAATGCGGAGTAATTTCACTTACTGCAAGTCCTTCAAACCAGAGCAAAGCGGTTCTTACACTGCTGCATCGTGGCAGATATAGACAAAATACGAGTAGTTAACTACCTACTCAGACGGACTCTAATATACAAGACGGGCTCGAGTTAGACCTAATCTCACAACGGATGATTTTATGTCATTTTAAAATTACGCATGTTCCATATAATATTATAATTTTATTCGAAACTAGCTGTCCATCGTGGCTCGACCCTCGTGCATGTTACTGCTCCGATCCCGCAAGAGTCCGAAAAAACAAGATGAAGAGTAGTCTAAATTACACTCTAAAGAGTCCTAAATCTGCCAATTAATGACCCGTCAAAATTGTGTTTAGCTGTTTCGGAGATAAGCACGAGCAAACAGAAAGCCACTTTAATTTTATTTACATGTGTGTACGTTTATATTTTCAATATAATATGGAAGCCACCTGAATAAAATCACTGTAGAGGCAAGAAATTTATTAAATTCCATTAGCTAATCCAAAACACTATACGGTATGATAATAATGATAATTAACATTATCAATTATGTGAAATCAAATTATGTGTGCGCGAATAAACAGAGCGGCATGTACAGTAGCTAGTACACAAGTACTTACAGTCGTCGTAGTACATACAAGCAAGCGAATAGCAACAATTTACCATCTGTCCCATCATTTCCTAAGCAAACAATCCAGGTCCGACCAGGAAGTGTTGGACAATCTTAAAACTGAGCAGTCTCGTGGGAGCTTGTGTAAATGCGTGTGAACATCACGCGACAATGGCTCGCGCACCGGCGCACATGACGCGACGACGCACCAGAAACAATGCCGGACAGATGTAGAGCGGTGTACTTCGGGTACTTCAGCCCAGGTACCTCAGGTACCTCGGAGTACCTCTGCGCCGCGCCGCAGCCCGCAGTGCCGCGAGTGGCGCAACGCACGATAATTATGTACACCGTTGCGTAGGACGCATGAGAACTGTGTCCTCTGTGCTCGATCACAATATGTAATTGTAACAATTTGAATCCGTTGTGATTTGGAAATTTTATGTTACCATAGCTGTTGCTAAGAATCAAACATAGGTATGTTCCACTTCATTGTGTTTGTTTAACGGTTATTTCAAACCATATAACTAGTGAATAATACTTTGATTCTTGTTTAAATATATCATAGTTTTAATATATTAGGTATCCAACTGAACTAAACTTGCAAAGTACTCACCTCTGTGAAAATAATTGGTTAATATCCCTTACCAAGAAATTTGTAGAGGATATGAGATGGTATAGTGGCAGAACGATTTCTTCATGGTGCCATCTACTTCGTGACTAAGTCCTTCACCTCTGCCTATTTACAAGACTTAGCTTCTAACTCGAAAACAACAATGTCATGATACCATGCAACACAAATAAGGCACAACTTCATTTATAGTACACAGTAAAAGTTTCCAATATAAATAGCAAGGCAACGTTACGGCTCTATCGATGTATGTTTTACATTTCGCCACCGTTGTCCGCCTACGATATATAAATGAACTGGTAAAACCGCCTTACCGCTCGCAATACTCGTCTGCTGTTCATTCATCACAATGGAGTCTTGTTAGTGCATATGAGCGAATCACGTGATTGTTATGGGTTTGCAGCTTGGTACTAAAAGAAAAAAATAAGTAATGTGTTTAAATAAACGTGGATGGAATATAACGTGGTAGAAATGGTTGGGATTATAGCCATCGAAAAAATTAAAAAGTTGATGTGGCTACTTGAAAGTAGTCCATGAACACTGTATGAGATCATTGAAATTGGTGTATTAGGTGATTTTTGATGAGGTGTATTGATCGATCTTGTTCGTTCAATCCGCTTTAAGAAAATCGTCTAGCATCGAACCGAAAGGAATTGACACCAAAACTCCAACAAGACTTTGAAATCAGCCACACCGGTGTTTGATCATTCTTGTGAATACTTGAAAATACAATAAATACTTGTCACTGGCTATATGCATGAAAATGCGAAGCTATTTTTAAACAAAAAAGAAAAAAGACACCGTGAGTTCTTTCCGCTTAGATCGGAGCAGTAGCAACTAACGTTAAAATAAAAGAAATATAAGAATTTTAAAGTGAAAGTAATGTATCATTAACTTTTCGAGACGACCTACAACCTCAGCTCGCCCCATGACCATGATGGCTGAAAAGCTTTCGAAACGTCGGGACTAAAAGTAAAAATAAACAGCGATAAAATCCATATAAATTAGTTTTATTTCTAAGACCAACCATTTCTTTGAGACGCTAATTAAAGTCTTTGCGCCTATGCAGTGAATCACAATAGCAACAGCGATAATTGTCGCATTATATAAATAAATAAATAAATAAAAAGCCTTTATTGCTGATTTCTTAGTTTAAATTACAAAGTTTCTTATGTGCCTAGAACTTGTATTGTTAACTAATTAGTTTTTAACTCTTATACTAATCACTATTTGATTATATGTACTATTAACTATTTTAGTTCGGCAAACGGTAGTGTTATCCTTCAACTTGTCTTTCGACAAAGGCCTCCTCTAAAGATCTCCATTCTATCCTATTCTTTGCTGTTCGAGACCATGTTGTACCCGCTACTTTCCTGAGGTCATCCTCCCATCTCTTAGTTTGTCTACCTCTTGTTTCTTTTGTTGTCTAGTGGGTACCATTCTGTAATAAGTCTAGTCCATTTTTCTTTCTTCTCTCTTGTCATATGCCCTGCCCACTATATAGTATATTATAAACATCACTGCCTCGGTGGCGTAGTTTTAATGCGTACGCGTTACGATTGCTGTGCAAGCTCTCGGGGTCAATCCCCCGGTCGGTTAAAAGTAAAATTGGGATTTTATATTACGAAATGCTCAGTATCAGCCTGGAGTCTGGAATTGTGCCGGATATGGTGATAGGTTCGCACCCTATCACATCGTGGACGGAAATAAGCTCGGCGTAATGGTTACACCTCTGCCTACCTTTTCGAGGATTTCAGTCGTGAGTACATATGTATGTATGTATTATAAACGCATTGTTAGAGAATAGCGTATACTCGGGAAAGGCTATCTCAGTGTTACATAAACACTAAAACAATTACCGAAATGCAATAACAGTTACCTCCGGGTCATAGTACCCGTGAGAATTAATAATATGATTAACAGCCTTGTAACATATCCACAAACATATCATAAATGTTTATCTAGCTTTTGTTCAGCAGATACAAACTGTGATAGGTACAGCTGCGGATTTCATCACAGTCGTGGCCAATAAAATAGTGCTAGTTTTAATGGTCAAATACCATTAGCTTGGGTGTGTTCGTGTGACATTTGGTTTGGAGTGTACAAGTGTAGATTATCGCAAGACAAAATTCTTCAAATAGTAAAGCAAACCTTTTGCAATAAGAAATGAGAAGCGGTCAAAGGTTGCGTTCCCAATATCTTATAGACCAACGTACTAAACAAAGGTCCGAATTAAAGGCGAGAAGTGCCGCTTGCAGTTCCGCATTACGAAATGATTGCATCAAATGTTTCGAACCATTCCCATGCAATTCGTGAGAGAAATGAAAAATCATATACCTATACTTTTATGTATTTTATCGCCCCATGGGTCTAGTGGGAGCGTACCAAGGCCCTGGGTTCAATTCCCAAGTAGAACTGTCACAATTTTTGTTTGAGTATTTGTTTCGAAAAATCACATAAATTGCCCGGAATTAGAATTTCTGCCTGGTATGGCGATAGGCTCGTCCCCTATCATATCATGAAATGAAGATAAGCTCGGCTAAGTCTGCTACTACTCAGCCTACGTCTTCGGGCATATAGGCGTGAGCTTATATTTTTTGTATAATATCCTGTATTTTATTCAGTAGACTTTAGATATTTTATCATAGAACGGTATTCGTATATGACGGCGTGAACATTAATGTGTTATAATAAAATTATTATTGCCAAAAAACAATGGGCAATGGTCCCGCCTCTGCACTAATTTGACAACGTTTGCCGCATCATAGCGTGTCGCACGCTACCAGCCCCGCCAGCAGCGGTGAAATGTATTACCTTCATGTTATGGATTTTGTTCTGAAACGTCTCGCGCACGAAACACTGATGTCAAACACAATTTGCATATTCCATTAGTTCCAAAGTTATCTCTGTTAACTCGTTCTCGCAATACAAGCTTGTTATATATTTACAATTCAGAGGCAGATTTTATCAACTTTGTAATAGTGAATGTGAGTTTTGACATGCAGCATGAAACATACGATTCTTTACAACAAAACGAACCAAGACTTTTACCGAACGATGAGTGTACAGAGTTCACATGAATCAAACGCGTCAATGTTTATGAATGAATAAACACTGCCCAATCATATAAATCCGTATGAACTTCTAACCGTGTTTCCGAAGAATTTACGCAGTATAAATAAATACAAGTTGTTCTTATTGTGAAGAAGGGAGCGTCGTCGTATAAATTTATCCGGCCGTGGCCCACAACGTCTCACAATAAAATCACGATGCGTAAACTTTCAGACGAACGATCTAATGACTACACTTTCGCACTAGATATAAAAAACTGTGTTAAAACTTCTTGCTTTAATAGTTGTGTTGATGTTGAGTAAATAAACAGAAGGCCTATTCTCGTAGTGCTGACACACTGCTGCTTGGCGGCAGGAAAAGACTAAGTGATGGCACCAACCCAGACGGCGTCTCGCTTACGAGGGACCTACCACCTTCATAACTTCTATGAACAACAAATCAATTTTGGCGTAACAGTGATGTATATAGCGCAAACATTATTTTATTATAAATGTCAAGACGCCAGCAAAGAGAAAAGTTTGAATCGTCGGCGAGGCGACGCGGTGGAGGACGCGGATGTCGCCAGATTTAGACCAAGACGGTTCTTAAAGGACTCGCCGTGACGCCTAGCTAGGGCGAGCCTCGTGTCGCGAATTCAAGTAATTCTGTCTACATAACAGAGCCAAGATATTTATAATACTTGAGCAAACGAAATGCCTTTCATGCAAGCGCTTTAACATCAACGAGTACAACTTTAGTTTCAGCTTTTCTGAGAATTACTTAATGCTTCTTTTTGCAATCGTACTTAACTATATTAAGATATTTATATTAAGATATATTCCAAGCCATCTCTCAAGTGGCTGAGTCTTTAATTCAGTTTATAATCTTAGACTAACGGAGGTTTCTTTTCATATAATTTTGTTTCGAAATAACTATTGTGTACCTATAACGTAAAAGCTGAATGTAAAGGCGATTGCTTTTGAATAACAATATTTTTACAAATATGTGACAAAGTGCACGCGAGTAAAGGAATGCCGTTGTGGTATGCTGCATGGTGCACCGTGCAGCTGAAAGGTTAGTCCTTGACCCCAGCGCGGTGGAGCTGCGCGTGCGGCTAGCGGGCCGGCCTTGTGACCTATTAGTGGCCTTGCAGATGTGCCGCGTGTCGCCTGCTGCCTGCAGGTGCCTTAATATTATCAACTTATCTCCACTCGCTATCTAATTAGAACTTTTGTATACAGGGTGTAAATTACACGGTGTAGCTATGTGACTAGTTGAATTTGAGCTTTATTGTTGTGTGATTATGGAGAATTAGGAAATCATCATTTTAATGTTAGTTATCCATTTATTGTTTTCGTTTCAACAGAACTATAGGTTTTTAAGACAAGTAAAGTTATAGGCATAAATCTACGTTCCCATGCCTTATATAATAAACATTCTCTTGGTAAATTTCTAATTTGCATATCCGGTAAGCGACAACCTTGATTTTGTTAACAATAAATCGTTAGTAACTGGTTCGCGACCTTTACTATCATAATAATATTCTGTTCTCAGATAATTGTGGGAACGATCAATTTGTAAATATTTTATTATAAGACTTTAATATAATCAAGCCTTTATCACTGAAAAGGTAGGCACAGGAAGATGGCAACCACGGGTTTAGTAGTTATTAGAGCGTAGGTATTTTGGTTAGGGACGCGATCCAGTGGGCATTCGGGGGGACGGAAAGCGTGTGAGTCCGGTAGAACTATCCCTCTGGCTGGTAAAGTATCCGTTATCGAAATTTTCCCCGCGGTAAAAAAGAGGTGCACGGTGCAACTAGTGCACTCACGTTTTTCCGAGCTTATTTCCGTCCGCGATGTCATAGGGAACGAGCCTATCGGCATAGCGTACACTTACTTCAATCCTGGGCAATTCATGTATAATTTTTCGAATTGAACATTTAAAAACAAATTGTGATTGGCCGACCTAGGAATTGAACCAATTAAGCGACTCTTATAAGACTTTCTTTATTACATTTAGTTTTATTGTAAATTTTCATATCAAATTAAATTGTAGTAAGTAACACGATTTTGTAGAGATTTAATCAATTATGAATGTATAAATAAAACACGAAACGTTGGATTAACCAAATAATACTAATACTACTACATTATTACTTAATTATAATTCTTGTATGACTGTATTTGTTTTAAAGTGATTACTTTACAATGGTTCAGCGTTAACTAGGCAACATCCTCATTTAATATTTATTGAAGTAATTAACGATGGGTTACTATTACACAATAACTTGTAATTTGCCTACTATCTTTTTCCTATAAAAGAAGTCTTTGTAAATGATAAGCACAAGTCACAACACAAAGATTATCGATATACAATAGTGACACTTGACGTTATGTAAATATAAACAATGTATGACGCGCGACTTCACTTGAAACTTTCAATAGATAGCGTCGCGTGTCCGTCCGAAGGAGGCACAGGCTATGCTCTATGTATTTAAACTGACAACACAAATATATAAATGCAATTCATAATGTAGGACTTTCATACTAATCCGATACTAAGCGTCGAATTTAAACGGCAAATTTAAAATTGTGTACGTCCGTCGGCTGTGGTTCAAACAAGAAGTGTTTGCAAGAGATAGGACTTATCGCCTGGGAACGTCAAACAGGCGGGCCTGTACCGCGTGCCACCGCCTCCCGTCACTTGCATAACGCAATCACTGTGCCGGCAAAACTCCTAGTAATAATGCCATCGATTACTTCTCATACGCTAAACAGGAATCAAAATTCCTGTTTTGTTTCCTTTGATGTAACTATTTTAGTTTTGTTTAAAACAACCACAATAAATTCACGATAATTTGTTACGTTTATAAATCTATTGCAGAAGTGTGCGAATTTTCTTGTTTAGTTTGTATATTTTTTTTATACCTACCGAACTGAACTTTAGTACGATTTATGTGTATCATAAATTATTTCAAATTCAGAAGCAGTATAATAAATCACCTCCCAAAGACGGAACTGACGACAGCTCACAAAAATATTGGGTATGTACTTGAAAAAGTTCGAAAGAAAATTAGGATTGATATAATTTTTTATTTGATTATTTTGTTGAAAGACGAGATGATAATTATATTCTGTTTACATTAAATCACCATCGAAAATTATTATATATTAATACTAGCTGTCCCGCGCGGTTTCATCCGCAACTACAGCAGCGCCACCTACTGGATCTAATTGTGAATCTAAACCATCCAGGGCGCCACCCAAACGCATACAAAAAAATCCATTCAAATCGGTCCAGCCGTTTAGGAGGAGTTCAGTCACACACAGTACACACGTACAGTAGAACTATATATATAAAGATTTCATTCTCTATTTTAATAAATTATATTTTCACATCCGGTATAACAATGAATAAAATATCAAAGCATTCCCGCATCCTTTAATGCAGACCTTGGAATATCCTCTTGTTGCTATCATTGATACCATTCATTTACGGATTTATACATACCTACCTCTATCCGTCTTCTTCTAATCCTGTATATTAGAAAGGGAGTAAGTAAATGAGTTGAGTGTGACTTTGAAATTATAATACCGCTGGTTGTAGAATTAATTTGACGAGAATCGGAACTACGTACTTGGTATGCGCGTGCTGTCTACGTGTCCGTTTGTACGTCCGGCCGCCGCGCCACGGATCTGTGACGTATGCTGCATAAGTTGTAGACTGTCCTATGACCGACACAAATAGAATAGTTGTTATTGTTGATTGCTCGAGAAGTATAAATTTAACCGACGGAAAAAACGGAGGTGGTTCGCAATTCGACGCATAACACCGCTAAATGTGGACCGATTTGGATGATTATTTTTTAATTTGAAAGAATTGCTTAAGTAGCAAAAAGAAATTTCATCCCTAAGGAGGTGAAGTCGGGGATAAAATATTAATCCTTCACCATTTATATATAGAATATTATGCTAATAAAAAAAAATGCTTCTTTTTTATTCAAAATAAACTTTCTAAACCAACTGAAAAATATCTAAAAAAATCAAAAATAATTTTTGAGTCGTTCCTTTCTATCAAAAGTACTTTCTTTCTTTCTTTCTGACCATAATAGCACCGACTCAAAATTAGTTATTTTTATTTTAAATGAATAGTTTATTGATAAACTACGTTTTATAATTTATTTTAGTTATTACCTAGTGTAGTCACAATCACAATCAACAGGTAGCTTAAAAAAATTAACATATAAAAAAAAACATCTGAAAAGTCATGAACAGCTGACTGATGTGACACATGCGGTGCGTTTGATGTACGCAGACGCCGCAACTATCGTAGTCATCGTTCTTGCAGAGGTAATCAATCGAAATACGGATTACGAACAATAAAGTATAAAAAATTAATATGAATATTTTTATAGTCTCATATTCGTGTGCAAGTTATTTCATTACGTTTGAATACCGATTCTGATATCACAGTTAAAACGGCCAACAGGGTTTTTGTTACATATTGTATCAGATTCCGGCGATCACTCCAATACAGTCGTCACACACATTATAAAGGCTGATCTACGATCCTTTCTTCAGATACTAAGTACATATTACAGGTTAAAGCATGTTCATTGATTGAAGAATCCCATCCTGATAATCTGGTGTCGTCAGACGGCATCGACGTTCCACCGACTGGAATTTAATGTTGCCAACTTTAAAAATAATAGGATTATATTGAGAAAAATATATACATATTTTATATCAGTTTATTTAGTCTCCTGCACATAGTAGTTCTATAAACATACTAGCTTTTCATCGCGGCTTCACTCGCGTAAATATGTTTTATCTCATGGGATTATACCACCGAGACAGAATTATACTATGCCCTAATCCAGATGTAGACTACATTTGTGCCGAATTTCATCCAAATCCGTTCACCTGTTAAAATGTAATTGCTTAACAAACTTACAAAAATCTTAAAAGCTTACGAACATCAAACTTTCACATTTCTGATATTATATAACATTGATCAAGCCCATTGTGATAAAAGGATATTTTTTCGTCAGTTCATAACATTGTAATCTCTGTTGAACCATAGTAAAGAAATGAACATAATAATGCTTTGTCTTTTCTCGTATGTCGGTATCTTGTCAAAACCTATCACCATGACCTACTTGTATACGTTGGTACGTGTATAGTGATAATCTTAACTGACGTTTCCTCTGTATACCCTAAAAATTAAACAAGTACCGACACTGAACAATATAAAATAAAAATCAGGGCTTATATATAATAATAATCAATACTTTATGCAATGAATATTTTATGATTATATTTGCGCGTTAAATATTTAGGTTTATTGAGAGTGCTTGAAGTTAGAGTGGCAACACTGGTGGAATGCAACAATCGCACAGGTGCACACGCGAACACCTGCCGCGGCCGGGTTGTTTGCCGAGCCCGGGGTCCCGGCCCCGGCGCGTGTAATTCGCGATCCGATGCTCTCGATACAAACAACAGTAAAATCGCTTAAAGTAAACAAACTTACTTTATAGGACAACAAAACTATTCGAATTGATCAAGAATGATCCAAAATATTATTCTGTTTTTTTCCATATTATGTCGATTTCCCAGAATGTTGGACTTGTTGTCAAATCGGTGACAGTCCATGAACTTACAAAAAGTAGCTTACATGTACCTAACCCTCATCGAAATATGGGCACAAATATTTCATTGCATAACACGACTCCCAAAAAATCACACTTTTAAATATATGAGCAATATATCATATAGCTTTTGCTCTCAGCTCCGCTCGCATGAAAGTTACTTACTGAAAACTCACTTTTATATCTATAAAAAAATTGCCTGTACTTGGGGATAATGGAGCCTTGGGATTTTCAGATTCGTTTCAGTAGTTCTAGAAATTAACTCCTACAAACAAACCCGCAAAGTCACAATCTTACATTCTTTACCTATTTATAATACTAGAGTATACATATTTTAACAAGTATAGATGTAAGTAATTGTGTATAATGTCAGATGTCCTAAAGATATGTGCACATTGCACCGTTACGAGTATTCCTGGAGATGGGGTATATTCTTGCTCGTTTTATAACCCGTGTCAGGACTGTCTTCAAAACGGACTTTATAAATTGAAATGGATTGAATAAATGTTTTGATTTATACTTTCCATGAAATTTACTTATTAAAATAACTAAAAATACAGAAATTTTATTACTAGTTTAAAAAAACAATTGAAATAAGAGTAAAGATAAAACTTAGTTTTACCTTAACGACGTCGTACTGCGATAATAATTATCGACGGAAACATTATACGAAGCTCAGTATATACAAGTATCTTTAAATATTACTTCGTTGTAACCCTGTAAAATCTTTAACTATAAAAAGTATAATATGAACATCGAAAATTGAGGTACCTTTTTCGTATATATTTTTACTAATCTGAACAACGAAACGAGCAGGTCGTTCGCCTGATGGTAACCGCCACGCCTGCCCATAAACAGACGCAACACCACACAGCTTTGAATTACAAAGCATTACATGGCACTGGACTGCGTTCGTCACCTCGAGACTTAAGTTGACATAAGTCTCATAATGCCCAGTAATTTCACTGGCTTCAATGTCCTTCAAACCAAAACACAGCAGTGCTTACACAATGTAGCTTGGTGGCAAAAATAAGCGGCGGTACCAAAACAGACGGCCTCTCGCATACGACGGTCCTTCCACCTTGTATTAAATAATAATTATAAAAGTAGAAGAATTAATCACTAATTCATTCAAAAAGTATACTAGACCTTTCAGAGCACAAAAACATCATGCGTGTATGTTGCACGTATAGCTTTATGTTTAATTTCATTATTTTACAAACACAATTGGTCGAATGTCGACCACAGTCGTCTGTACCAAAGTATGAATGACACGCATATTAACAATAATCAAAACGTACATTACGTTATTGTACATTACAATCGTGCATGTTTTAAACATTTAAGATATTAGGTATATATTTTACTTTTACAATAAAAAGAATCAAATTGGCACACACGTTCAATCCATTATGTGAGTACAGCAAGCCGCCGTGGATATCGCTGATGAGCCGCTATGGCGGGGGCGGGCAAACTCAGACGACCCATATACGAAGCTTGAAGTGTTGACCGGATGCACACGTCATCCGATGACCTGGCCCCGCGGTATATGACAAATCAATCTCCGAAATATGTAGGCCGGCACTTCGCCAGTGATTCCGTCTACAAGTGTGTGTTATGTGTCAGATTCTGGATATAGTATAATAGAGCAACGAGTCACGGGTCATTTTTCTAATGTTATATGGCCTCATGGTGGTAGCACACATCGGCGGTTTTTTAGGCATTTGACTCTCATATCGTGTAACTCTCTGTTATTCTTAGCAGTGGACACTGTTTTGTTCTAACAGTAGAGTTCATAGGATTAGAGCTTCTTTACGCAACGAAAGTTTTCAGGTATTTGTCTTTTCTTAGTTAATTATATTAAATTAAATTTAACCACCTACATTATTTATGTGGATATTTGTATTATTAACTGACTACCTCGGTAGCGCAGTTGTAATGCGTACGCGGTACGACTGCTGTGCTGAGGTATCGGGTTCGATCACCGGACCGGGTAAAATTTATATTGGATTAATTTCGAAATGCTCATTATCAGCCCGTAGTCTGGAATTGTGCCCGGTATGGTGATAGGCTCGCCCCCTATCATATTATGGGACAAAAATAAGCTCGACGAAATGTGGCTACACCTCTGCCTACCCCTTCGGGGAGTACAGGCATGAGTGTGTATGTTTGCTGTATTATTAATTAATCAAACCTGTTAAGCATTATAGATACAAAGAAAATACAGCATCGGAGTGTAAGAAATGAAATATCAAAATAATTATCTGAAGGAAAACCCTAGACTAAATTAAAAGCGGAAAATACCACTTCAAAACAAAACTAACAAGTTCAACTTTTGTATTGAGTTCGATACTATTTTAGTGGATGTTTGTTAACGTTTTTGGCCTTGTTGCCCATTTAAAAACAAACATTTCGTAAAATTCGTCGCAGAAAATTCCGTATTAACGGTTACATTTGGACGCGCCACATAAAAACTGTGGATACCAGTTCAAAATCTAAACAAAGTATGACGTTTAATTATACGCTTAAAGACAATCTTTAAACAAATTCTTTCTTTGGCGGACTACTTCAAACGAAACGGCTTTGATCACAGTACGGCGAATAATCGGCGCTAATAGGGCTGCCACAGTCATCTCTACATGCGGGTATAAAACAAGAAGTTAATAAATCTCTTTTTTTATGTTAAAACATTGACTTTATTTATCTCACAGTGGTTCGTTTGTATGCAGCAGTGATATATGGTTAATGAAACATTTTTTTAAAACTAATGAGCTATTATTTAATCATGGTGTTTTTCCGTAGGATTTTTTTATTGCGATTTTATTTTTTATTTAGACAAACGAGCGGCAAGCGGTTATCGCCAACCATAGGAATAATAAAAAATAGCAATTTCAGGACACAGCCAAAGCACTGCCTATCATAAACTTGTTCATATTATAAAACATTATTTTATTTAACTCATCTTCCCTTTCTTATACTAATTCAATTACTTGTAACACAAAAAAATATTAAGGACTACAGACACAAGTAGATACATTTTTTTATAAATCACTGTGTTGATTTTGCTTTGAAATCAATGAGCTGCATAATTGTATTTCGAACACCTGGGAATAAGAAGGCAGATTTGGATGATACATCATTCGTCAACGACATTTAAGGTGTGTTGGCAACCCTACGTGTTTTGTGCTTCCAAGTCGGAAACCGCAAGCATTCCTCACGCTTAACTCGTTAAGGTGTATCTAGACGGCGCAATTCGTGGTCTACTTGCGGTACTTGTTTTCTTTTCATTTATCGAAATAAAAATATATGATCAAACGGTTTGTTTTGACACAATTTGTAACATTTATTTTTGCAATGGCTTTGCTGTAACTATACTCAGTATAGACAATACATCACCTCAAGTAGAGCTTGGATTTCATATTTAGCTTGCAGATCTAAGAACTTAATTTCTAAATACGCAATATATTTTAATCGAATAGGTATGCACAGCTTATTACCGGCGCCGGCGCCGCGCCTCCAGCGTGAGAATTGCATTTATCGCCAAGTCGACCGTGACAACGATCTCAAGTCGACTCTGGAACTCACTCGCAAAAAAACTGTCACGGGAATGTCTAAATCGATTTAAAATGACTGCGACCTATCGTTGCCCCTCGGTAGTTACATCAGTAAAATAATTCCAAACAAAGCTCCATTTGGGTATTATCGATGTTCAATAAAAAGGCATAAAAAACTTGAGTGCCTAATATTCTGCGGTAAGGCGATAGATGATGTCGGTCAATTTGAAGCGAGTATAATAAGGTCGGGTGGGTTGGTGGCGCCTGCGTCGGCGGTGCGGAGCGGTGTGGTGCGGTGCGGCGCAGCGTTGCAAATGGTCCAACCGTTGCGTCGGTAGTGCTTCACCGGCACTTATGTTAGGGTTAAGGTGATTAAAAGTGGCCGAGTGGCGCGTGCCCCGAGGCTTCTCACTCGGGCAGCCCGCGCCCGCGCGTATATCACATTCCAATATAAATTAGTTTTCGACGCGGACGCCGCCGTATGTGCCGAAATAAGCTCGCTGTAACCCAAAACATTGGTGGTATTTAAAATTACAATCAGAGTAAATTGAACCACTCTGGTTAAATTGACCCCGAGACTATTGTATCCGTGTGACATATTATTCAAGCTCACTGATTAGTATCAGTGAGCTTAAATGCAATACAAAAAGTTACAATTTGCGAAATCAAACTTCACTCAAAACTTATACTTTAGGTTAACCTTTTACTCGATAATATTATAAAATAGATTGAGGTTAAATTAAAAGTATTAAATAAAACACCTGAATACAAGTGCGCAGTGCGAAGTTCGCAGGCGTCATTAATTTAGTCGCATTCGAATTTACGATTGGTAATTGGGGAGTGCATTTCAAGTGGCCGCCGCGCGTTTGCGGTCGGCCCGGTGCGGTTCTCGACATTCGTATACCGCACGCCGCGGCGCGGCGCGGCTCGGCGCGGCGGCGCACGCGATACGTCGCTTTTAGTATTTAGCAAAGGGCCCTACTGAAACTGAGTGCAATTTCTCAGTTTCGCCCGCGGCCATCGCCAAATTACAACATACGCGCCGTCGGCATAATTGCGAGCGCTCGAGACGCGTGTGGGAACACCGACCGATTTATTAAGATTTAATCGCGCCCAATTAAAATACGCACTTTATTATTACAGAATACAAAAACCATATGTAAATTATTGTCCGAGTTCCAACTATTGTGCCACGAGTCGTCGCGCCGCGCTGCGCCGCTACGAGAGCTACGAGATGTAGCGCGTACTGGCAAGCGCAAAGCTCCTCATAAAACTCTGTCATGTTTTCAGTTAATGTATTCAATCAATTAATGTATACTTGTCACAAATAGAGTAATTAAGACTAGTCATACAATTACAAAGGAACACAGGAATTTTGCACCGTCTTTAAACCTATGTAATACAAAAGCTTTTGATGTGAAAATATTTCATTCTATAAGAGTTAGGTTCGAATCGAGTAGTGTATGGCTACATATAACAATATTCTCGTTACTCATACAGTGCAGTGCGCCCACGTTTAATTTTCTACTTTCAACAACAACGGTAGTTCAACTGGGAGTGGTACGGACTGTCGGGACGAAAGTCGCAGGTTACATAAAATGAAATAAAGTACACTCCAAGGGCTTTCGTACGACCTAAGTTTCCTCACTGTTGGAGACTTGGCACTGACCCTTAGTCCTTACACATTGCCCATTGTTCTTTAAATGCTTAAACATACTTTCTACATTGTCAGAGTGCATTGTGGATCGATATTATAGGTATATGTATTCTGTAGTACCAAGTTTGTGTAAGTAAAGTGAGATCGCGACGATATCGACTTCCCACGATTGCGCGGACCTCCCCGGCGCGCATACATTACCACAGCACGCATTGTCGTCTCCGTAGCGAGGCCGCGCCACACGCCGCCGCCGCCGCCGCCTCCCTTGTGCCGCGGCTGTGTGCCCACACGCACGACCAACTAGCCCTTGCATCTATATGTACTCGTACTTGTTTAAGATTCAACATTAATTGCAGGACTTTTTGAACACGCCTAAATGCATTAAGCATCGCGCTCAGCAATGATCGCATTGATTTATCAATACGGTGTGTAGGGATTTTGCCATTTGTATTTAAGATAATCTCCACAAAACCCTAAACTAACTATTTTAGAAAATTATAGACCAGATGGAACTATTATTTCTGAACACTGTGGCAGATTTCCAAGGTCCCAAGGGTACGACATTCAAGAACTTTACGAAAGCCTCTAAACAAACAAGCTCTTAGCGACTGCCTCAGCAGTAGTCGTACAAACACAACAATCAATATGTCTATTCTGTGTCCAACAATGTCAGCATTGTGCTTTCTATTCATATAAGGTTAATGGAAACGGTCAACACCTATGGTCTTTATTAGTGTTGATGGTCGGAAAGGAACGCGAAGCGCATCCCGATTGCTCCAAAATCAGTATTAGCATGTTAATGAAGGGGCGTGCCTGCGTTCCGGCGGCGTGCCGTGTGCGGTACCTCACAAATCACGTCCCGCCGGTCCCGCGTCTCCCACGCGAGCGCCTCCCTAGGGACCGTGATATATGCGCTTTTTAATAACCAATTACAAATCAAATATTTTTTCCGTCACACGCATCTTACCCGATAAACTAAGTGATTTGTCAAATTAATTTGAGATAAAAAAACAATCATAAAGAAAATAAATTGACATATTATATGGAAGACTACCGCGAATGAATCTTTAGCTTATATGAAATTTAATAAATTACAACATAACGAAACAGTCAGGTAGATGAGGATCAATACATATCAGAATAGATCTTATAAGTCCAGATCCCACTAACTACTAGTACTTGTGCTCCTAAAACAGGTTAAGATTGTAAGTGATGTTAATCTAAACATGAAGGATCATCGATGTGGCGTCCGCGTTAGAATGGAGAAGGAGCGGGTATGGTAGCCTGAATTAACATAGTAACGAAGGGGCGTGTCGGCCGGTAACTCACGCCCCGCACAAAATAAATAATTTTACCTCCGGAATGCGGCCGGATAATGAACCTCGGAATGTCTGGCCAGTGCCCAGCGATACAAACTCCATAACACTGCAAGGAGAAACTCTTCTTTATGAAGTGTTTTAAATGGATTTTTTAACAAATCATTACTTTTGCGTCGCGCCTGTCTATTTACTTTTAGTAGCAGGTGTTCTAAGTTAATAATTTTTGGATAAGTATAGTACTTAACAAATTGTAACAATTATCCCAATATACAGACTTGCAAAGGAAACAGTATTAAGCATAATGTATACATCGATTGATATTAGATGCAATATAAGTATCTACATACATTAATAATCCAAATAGAATAAATCAAATGCATAAGGCTTCCACGTCCATATAATAATGTCTGTTTTTGTCGGTGTGACCTTAATCCTTGTAAAGATTAAAAAGATCCTCGGACGTCCTTTGAACCTTGGAACAATCTATATTATCCTCTAATGTACACTTGCCGGCCAATTAAGTAACGCAATAAAAACATATAGGAATTTGCTTTACATACTTATTTGTTGAAGAATTTTGAGTGGTCAAAAGTATAATTTAGTTGCCTCAAATTTGGCGAGATTAACGGTGGGTATGAGAATTACACAAACGAAACGGGGTTTATATAAATATATGTGTCGTATGAGCCGATGTAGGTGCCGTCAGGGTCGTGGGTACAGTGGGTGGCATCGACATTTGTCACTGCAAGCTCGGAGCTATGTAAGAACCGAGCACACACGCTTGACGGTACCTGGCCAGGTAATTTTGATATTAAATTACCGTTTATTTCTTAGTTCTGAGTTGCCTATGATTCCAATTACATACATCTAAGCATGTAGGATCATTTTGTGGATAATGGAATTCAAGAATAAACAAAATAATCTAACTCAAAATGCCAAATGATTTAAATATTTTAGTACATACATAAGCTCTCGTTTATATGCCCGACGGGGTAAGCAGAGGCGCAACTATTCCACACACGGTTGGTCGTGCTTATTTTCATTCCCTAATATGATGGTGGCAAGCCTATCGCTATATCGGGGACAAATTCCAGTCCCGGGCAACTCTTATCTACTTTTTCGAATCAGAAAAACTCAACAACTCGACCTGGGTTTTGAATCTAGGGTACCTCACGGCTTATCAGTCAAAGTACGCTGCCACTAGAACAACAAGGTAACCAAATTAAAGCAATTTAAATATTATGATACAAAAGTTCTTCCCTTTTGTAACAAACAAAAAGAGGGATTTTATAATATGTGTGTGTTTATCTGCCTTTGACATCTTAAAGCCTAAACGAATGTACCGATTTAAATGTGGTACTTTATGTTTGAAAGCTGGTTTAATCGGGATGATTCTTAGCTTTATATGAATAAAATCCGTTCAGCCGGAAAGTTACACATGTTTTTCTAATTGAAATCAGGGTTTTTAACGGATAAGTTATCTTCTACCACCTACATCCGATTTTGAAACAAGCTAACAATAAACGAAACAGATTAAAATATAATACCATATCCAATATTTCTAGTGTAAGATTGAAAGTTGAGCTCGCGGTGGCCACTATCGCGGCAAGAATCGAGTACTCTATGCAAATGCAGTTTTTGCCAGCAACCAATTGAGGAGCACAACCGAACCGTCTCCCGACGCTGGGTGGCCTCTCGGGCCATGCAGCGTTCGCATTCCTACACAAATTGAACAAATACAATAGAAAATAAACACTTACTCGAATATTACTATGTTGTAGTAAAATTATTTTGTTCCGTATTCACATCGCCATATGTACCTTGGCTAGTTTTGTGACAACGGCTATATGTGTTTTATCTATTTATGAACTTAGGTCTACAACAAAAACTTCCCATGAGAATAGGATCTAATTGTTATACCGAGCAAAAAGCTAAAAAAGCGTGTAAAAATATCACTTTTCACGCTAGCAAACGCTAGTGTATGATAACAGCAATTTGGCGATGATGATAAGGTCAGTTTTGGCATATTTGGTCAAATATCGAAGATTTAGAACCGCTTGCACGACGATCCTTAATCGAGTTTAACCCACTAAACCAGTTTAAGAAACGTCAGATCGTATGAAAATTTGAAAATGAAAGTTTAGTAGTAAATCTCGATATAGTATCGTCGCGTCGTGCATGTCGGCCTATCAATACGGTTCTGTCAACAAGAAATGTCAAACGTAAATTTCTCTGTCTTGAAGCCCTACTGTAGACAAGTTGCTAAAAACCTCGGAGCTCGTATCTTCCAACAAGACAAGTAACAATACTCATTGTTGTTTCTGATTATCTGATTCCTAAAACCCGTAATTCATTCACATTCGTAGATTTTCGCGTGATTATTTTAAAGTCATTATTATAATCACACGTAAGTGGTCACAGTTTAGCACATTACTTGCAATATGTTTATTACTTAGGGGATCGTTTCTATGATTTTATTTGTAACGTAAAAATGTCGACGAATAATACTTGTACATATATTTTATTGTTTAATTTCACTAAATCCAAATAACTTATTTAACAAATTATGGTTTATTTTTGAAGATATCGACCTTAGCAACCAAATTATAATGAACTTTTTAGAAGCATCATATATTATGCATATATTCATACACAAAATGATTGTTCTATATGTACAATAAATGTCACTAATTGTATAGAGGCACAACAAAACAGCTCCACCCAGCAATAACGAGTTTACATATTATAATATTCAAAATTGCTCTCAACAACTGAGTCATCCACACTCGGGACCATATATTCAATTTTCCTTAATATGCAGTTCCACTACGTGCGTTTTTGACGCAATAAAATTAATGTAAGCTATAAAAGCATCAAACATTACCGCCATCAAGGAAAGATATATTATTGTTTTGATGTTTATTAACGGTTGAGATTTTTATTGAATTGATTTATTTGCTGATAACGCGAGTACCTCTTGGGTCAATAATTAGTAAGAAATCTGTGCAGAGTTTCAAATTTAGGAGATAAATTAAAATGTAATAATTTTATTTTGTCAACATTTTGTGAAATGTATCATGGCTCTGTCTATTACCGTTCACTGCTGAACGCACAACTTGTAGGTTTCGTCAACTTTCCCGATCCTTGGTAGTCCGCCACTCGCTGCCATTTTCAAGTCTTTTCGGTCCATCGTGCAACAGGACGTCTTAGGCTACGTTTACGTTTGGACGGTCTCCACTCCAGCAGGTGTCTGCTCTATCGACTATTCAGACTTCTGCAGATATGACCAGCCGACTTCCAATTCAGTGTGATAATTCTGCCTGTAATTTCGTTGTCTTTCGTTATCTGGCGGAGGTTTCTATGTTTATTCCTTTTTTTTCTCCATAAGATAAACTTCGTAAACATTGTCTTAAAATCATGCTAAATAAGAGCCACCAATCAAAAACCGTAGTTGTCTTCAACGACACATCAGAAAAATGGTAGAGTCATTCTCTCCATACTTCTGTTGTTTGTTAGATACGCTGTGAATTTATGTATTTATTGACCGTCTGTGGTTACAAGGAGACCGCACATTAAGTGAATATTTTTTGCGTGCTCGGTGCGACACGACAATAAATTAGATGCGTTGAAATGTTTGTGTTGTGGGGTCGCGGGCGCTGTCGCCGACGACGCCGCGGCCCGGCGCACGCGCATACATTAGCGCACAATGCTGCGGGGGGCGCCCATTGTGTACTCGGCCTCACACCACACTACCTTCGACTGTCCTGTAAGAATGCTCCTGATGAACCCGACCTGCAATTATAAATATCGGTCCATACCACACATAATAATATGTCGTAAATGTACGAATTTAATTTTTTGTTGATAATTTTTTACAAGATAATTAGCAATAGTTGAATAGGTGGATTGAATAGGTGGTGGTTTAATGGGGGTTATTTAGTGAGTTGTTGGCCAAACTCGTGAGTATTTCATTTTTAACAAAATTTAAAAGTAATAGATCCAAGCCCTACGCAGTCTTGTCTACAGCATGAATGGTTCTTCTTGACCTATGTAATACCACTGTTTCCTAGAAAACTAACGTGTAGTGTCAACATGCGTTTCAAACTGTAGGTGAGATTTCTGAAGACCCAATTTCCCATATCATTATTTCTTTCTTTTATTAAGGTCGGCAACGCACCAAGTCTGATATTTTATTTGGTCATGGGTAATTGAGACCACTTACCAATCAAACAAGGTTTGGAGGTGCAATCTCCAAGAGCGACGGCCATAGCTAGTTTCATATAGCTTCCTGATAGGAGACATACCTGATCATATAAGGTACTCTGGTCATCTGAACAATCGACCTCAAGTTTTGCCACCACAAGCAGTCGAAATCCTTCTGATAGTCAATAAAGTACATTTTTAGCATAGTTTGACAAACGAGCAGACGGGTCACCTGATGGTAAGTGATCTCCATCGTCCATTTCATTAGTAGTATTATGAATACTTTTAAGCAAAATCAATATTTTTATATCTACTGTTTGTCATAGTTAAGTGATAGCAATTAGTTTATGGTTCGGGGGTCTCGCACAATCGTTTCGTTTCGGCGAGTGGTGTCGACTAATGACCAAATAATTGTGCAGCCGGCAGGTGCTCAGACAGAGGGCTGCACGCTATGCGCACACGCCAAATATAATGCACACTAAATGTTACTGGTACTCTTACTATACCCAAAGATTAAACAAATTGCAGTATTCTCTCAAATTTTCTTTTGTAACGACGTAAAACATCTTATAGTAACTAGCCAAGCGGTATTCAATGCGAATCAATTTAAAACTTCGATAATCATAAACAGCGTAGTATAAATAATTAAAAATAAAAAACACTTTATTTTGCAGGCTAAATGTATGATATGCATGATGATATATATGGACCAATTAAAGAGCTTTTGCGAGACATTATGTTAGTTTTAAGTTTGCCTAGTTTAATTTCGTCCATCGTCTTAGCAATATCGAATGTAGAGATGGAATCGCTTCGGAGCGATATTTATAACGCGTGATAATATATTGCCTTGACGAGGCCCCTTGTGCAGTGTGCAATCGAAGTTGACAAACGAAATGATGACTCTCATAGGCCGAAATGCCGACCTGAACTTTATGATCCATTTTTCCTTACCAGATTTAAATTGTATACAAGCATTTCACTTCATCAATTTTAATTTTACTTCAAAACAAAAATTCTAATCGTTGAAAAAATATTTTTATATCGTTTTGTGTAAATAAAAAAAAATTAGATTTTTTTGTGAATATAACCTAATCAACTTCTTGTTAGTTCAGGTAAAGTAAAACGAATTATACATGGATTCACACTGGCTAGTCCTGCAAAAGGGCTTATTGTATTACGCTGTCAAAATTTCAGCAGTTTGATCTAAGCGTTGATGAATTAGACCGTCAGCCAACTTAATATTGACATGTATACATTGCACATAATTAATAAAAAAAAATCCCCCTCAAACATATTTAAGTTATAAGTTATTTACATCTGCTTGAGGACCATGACTGTCAAATAACTACTTTTAAAAAGATGCACGCCATGTACGATGACGTCAAACTATACGATGATTATAATGCAGCACACGCGTGCGAGGGAGATAGTGAGTTTATCCCACTAGTCCTTCATTTTATTTCACACGCGTTTTAATCACTATTAGAAATATTAATTGTGGTCTCATTTTTCAACTAAGTTTAATTCTATTTTCGTAATAGGGATTAATTTTTTTTGTATTGTTTTCTATTCCGTATACATTAATGTTCGACTGCCTCGGTGGCGTAGTTGAAATGCATACGCGTTACGACTGAGGCCGACGCTGAGGTCTCGGGTTCGATCCCCGGGTCGGGTAAAAGTTGATATTGGCATTTTCTATTACGAAAAGTTCAGTATGAGCCCGGAGTCTGGAAGTTGTGCCCGGTATGGCGATAGGCTCGCCCCCTATCACATAAGGGACGGAGATACGCTCGGCGAAATGTGGGTGTACTCGTTACACCTCTGCCTACCCCTTCAGGGATTACAGGCGTGAGTGCGTACGTATTAATGTTCGAATTCAAATTTATGCATCAACCCTATTTTGCATTTAACAAGGACTGAAAAATTAACCCGTATAAGGTTTTTAATTTGTTTAATTTAAAAATGCCATATACCTGTACAATACCATATGTATGTACGAAGTAAAAACTATTCAGTAAGTAGCGACTAGCGACGTAAGTTAATTCTTCTTAAATAATAAATAAATACACCCAACAGTCACACACATAGTCCTGACCCCACACTAGGTAAACCTGTATCGCGGGTATCAGGAACTACGAGGGACTTGCGGTCCCACACACCCAGACCCGAGACCAATATTTGTGGTTCACACAAACATTTGTCCCGGTGTGGGAATCGAACCCACGGCCTCTCGCTTCGCAGCCGTCTACTCGCCCGCTGCGCCACGGATAAAACTTGTATGTTTTCGAGGGGGTATCGATTGACGTTGCAGTTTCCAAATGCCCGAGCAATAACAGCTGCTTGATGAACCCGTGCTTCATTGGTATGCGCGGCGGACACTTGCAGTACTGAATTTTATGAAGTTAGAACAAATTCCTTTATTATAAAAATTAACTTCAATGTAAATAATATCAATGTAACAAAGATTGTGAACGAAACGCTTCCGAAAACTAAGATAGGTGGCAGTGCTGATGATTACAGATATGATACTACTAAAAAAGACCCGAAATAAAACTATTTTTATTTTCACATTTATTTATTATTATTTTACATAGCATCATGTTTGAATAGACAAATACAACTGTTATTCATATATTGCTAAAACAATCATTGAAATATATTTTTTAATAGAGCAATGTAAAAAAGCTTCAGCTGACACTCGGATTCAATGGCCGTTAGACATGCGCGAGCGGTACGTGCGCGTGGTCGTAAAACGAACAGATAGTTTTATTTCGCGTTTTTTTTGTGGAATCATGTCCGTAATCACTAGCACTACCACTACTATTAATTTTTGGAAGCGTTTTACTTACATCCGGTATATCAAGGTAGCATAATCAAATTTTCAAGTACATTGCAAGTACTACAAAAACACAAAATATTCTACTACTTCGCATGGAATTTAGGCTTTGACGATTTTCTTACAATTCCTTTGTCCAAAAGTTGCTCATTAACTGGCTATGCCGATGACGGCCTCTTGTTAATTCATTCGAATAGTAGGTCCGGTCTTGAGAATTTAGCAGCGAAGTGCCTGAAATTAATCTCAGGATGGGGTGACCGTAACCGTCTAACGTTTGCACCTCAAAAAACCTATCAACTACTTTTATAAGGCATTTTCAAAACACCGCCGCGAGTTAAATTTAATAACATCACAATTAAAAGAAAAGAATCGGTTTGCTACCTTGGACTAGTTTTAGAACGAAATTTTTCATTTATCGAGCATATTAAAAACGTTGGGGAAAAATCTAAAAGGAATTTCTACGCTTTGATGGGGATATCATTTAACACACTAAAAGTCATCTATGGAGCAACTTACTTAGGCTGTATTTGTTATGGATCACCTGTATGGGCCGATAGAGCTACTATTGGCGCCGTACGCAGAAAATTTCTCCAAAGTCAGCGTCTAGCGTTGATATTCTTGTGTAAAGCGTATAGAACTGCTAGCACCGAAGCTTTACCTGTCCTTGCGGGTGTATTTCCAGTTGATCTGGAGGTGCAACGTCGCGCCGCTATGTATTACTCAACGAGAGAGAATATAGACAAAAGCTTTCTTACGTCGCGTGAGTTCTTAAGAATCGGTAGACTTTTTAAACCACATTCCGATGTGCGCAACGAACTATTAAATGAATGGCAATGTCGATCGGATAATTCTACTAAGGGGCGACATCTATATCAGTATTTCCCTTCGGTTCGCGATCGCCTAACAAAAACTTGGCTAGAAATTGACCACTGTGTTTCACAATTTCTCACGGGTCATAGCAATTTTAAGTGTAAACTGTTCTCATTTAAGTTGGTTGATTCACCTGCGTGCCCATGCTCTACACCTGGCAGGGAGTACGAGCAGTCCGCACATCATATCCTTTGGGATTGTAGTCTCTGGCATGATGAGCGCAACATTATGCTTGACAGTATGCAAATAACATCTGAAGTTGTATACTATATGGATCTTGTGGAGACTAGGAGGAATTTCCGTGCATTCCGGCGTTTTTGCCATACCTATTATTGGAATCAAGTTTAACAGCTCACGTGATAGGACCCACTTAATGATATCCGTGGTGCTTTACATCTGGCTTATCCAGGTGTAAATGTCCTTGTGTCTGAGGTTAAGACCTCCTTAGTTCATTATTTTGTCTCCCGCTTCGCTATGGAGGGAAGTGGACAATTATTATTTCCAACTCCTCCCTAATTTTCTATTTGATTAATTTCGTTGCGGGATAAAGACACGATTTGCATTCCCAGAGACTCGCCGAGCTTCATTGCTCGGTGTCGAAATATGCGTGCCACTGTCGATCCTGGTTTACAGGAGTTACAGTGGCGGGTGTGTGGGCGGGATAGTCTCGTACTTCGCATGTTGACATCTTGGGCAACTTATCGCAACTGCCAATGCTCTATCCAGTTTTATTTATTTTCAGCATGAATGGTCCGGCTAAACTCGGGTGCTAACTCTGTCTCATAAAAAAACAGAAGTTTAAGCTATGTGATATTTTGACCTGTAAGATTAGCGAAAACTTAAAACTTCCCTAACCTGCAACTTTTGCAAAGGCCTTCGACCTTCGATTTATACGATTCCTATTGCGTTGTCGTTATTCCAGGGCAGCGGTAACCGCTTACCGAGAGCCCTATTTACTTGTATGTCACAATAAAAAAAAAACTAAATAGAAATATAAACTAAAAATAGGTACATAAATCGATTACAATGTATATTCAAATTAAAATCTTCATCATCATATAAAATGTGTAAAACTAAATATAATAACGTATCGACGCGCCATATCGTGAAATCACTTCATACTGATATTTGGTCGTCATTAATTTAAGCATTGTGTAGATGCATAGTTCCATTTACATAGCCCCTCAACAAGCTGTTACAGCGAAAGAAACAGTTTTTTATAGACCACCTGGTACGCCACCCGCGCCATCCATCCACACAAAAACGCCCAAGAAAAAACGTCATAATATTTGAATATTATTATAAAAAACAATTAAGGGTGCCGCACGTCACCTGTCGCGGGCACGAGATATGCATTTGCATAGAGAAACCTATTTTTAAGGCTACGAACATATTATAATAGGCTAAGAGGGCGCTTTAGAAAGGTATAGATAATCGTTTTACGTAATCAAACTGTTGCACCTTCGCTTTAATAAAACCGATAGATAGATACTTGAACATACATACATGCATAAAGATCACACCTGTATCCCCGTAGGGGTGAGCAGAGATGCACCAAGTACATCCACGATTCGCGGAGCTTAGTTCCGTCCCATAATGTGCTAGAGGCACACCGAGCACAAATTCTAGCCCCGGGAAATTCATATGTGATTTTCCAATCTAAAACTCAAACACAAATTGTGATTGCCCTACCTGGGATTTGGACCCAGGATCTCACGGTTTCTCAGGCTATGTACGCTGTTACAAAACTAATGAGGCCGTCAATATACTTGAAAAATCACAACATTCTGCTAGGGATTCTTAAAATACCTAAAAATACAGGTATTAATCATGTTTAGAATCAGACACGCAGAATGTTACCGTAGTCTAAAATACCTTACTACATTTATAAAGATTGTACCTATGAGTAAAACGACAATATATTTTATTCCAAGATTACATAGGAATTAGTCACGTAAAAAATTTGCTTTAATTATTTATTATTATTTGTACTATTTTATTATAAATTAAATCCGTTGTAACATGCTGTTTTTTAATTTAAGATAGTATATCATCAGCCTTATAACGATTTGAAGAAACTACGCGTTTTTTAGAAGACACCTTTTGTCGCAGTCGGCAGACGACACACGGCCTATCTGCGGACTCATTGCGATTTTATCTAACAAATAAAAGTTTCTTTTGTTATATCACTTTCATTTTTATTGAACAGTAGGTTCTTAAACCACCGATATTAATGTTGTTATAGTACGTAATAAGATAACTTGATATTGATCAGGTAGCTAACCTAACCGTACCTTGGAGAATAAGTGGGCCACCAACATCTTAGGCCCAAAGCCAACCTCACTTGCACATTCTGCTGATTAACGGATAAGACAATGGCGAAACTTGGTTCCCGTTGCCGGTTGTGGGGTTCAGATGGCGGGTCGCCCTACATAATACCAAATTGAAATCGAATCATTATGGGCAGGCGAATCCTGGCATTAAACCGGGATAACGCCAGGCAGAAAGAATGCTAACCTTACCAACCTAGTCTTACCTTATAAATTCGTAAATTATATGAGACTTTAAAGAACAGCTTAAACGCCATCAATTCTGTATTGCAACAATCCTTAAAGTCCTTTACCTACCGGTTTGAGGATATAATCACGGTTAAAAACCAATTGATCATAGCACGCGTCAGATTACGACAAAGGTACTAACGCCAACAAAGTTCCATTATAGAATTTCAAATATTTGAAATTTTCGTCGGCTTCTAATGGTGCAGTTAAACAAGCGTGCTAGCGTGAGCCGAGCACCGCACACCGCTTATTCGTACTAAGTTTTAAAAAATTCGGTCCTTGCCGCGTCATGTATATGAGTTGTCCGCGCCGGATGAGGCGCGGCTTACTTTGATTGCGCCATAATAAGTGATAGTCAGACTTGATTGTAAAAGAGGACACTCCAATAACTGAACTGAAAACCAGCATACATTGAACGCCCTCAAAGTCAAAATATGATCACTATGATAATGCAACAACAAGGAATTTATAATAATGCAATGACACAAACAAACCCAGTCCACATTAACACGTAGTTATTGTCTCTTCTAAACTGGCTAATCATCGAGTTGTCTGAGTGAATGTAAACGCGTGGCCATTGTCGTCGGAACAATCTCATGTTATGGATGCCCCCTCACTGACTAACTGAGAACTAGATAGACAAACCCATTCATTCGTCATTTGTATTGTGTCCATATTGTTTGGACGTTAGAAACGCTGCGGCCGTGCCAACTTGAATGACGATGAATCAAACGATTTGATAAACAGAACTCATCGAATAATATAAATATCACCTTTTTGGATGAAAAGGAGATGTTTTAGAAATATATGACGTCTGGGCCAGATCATTGTAGGGTATATAAAATTATGGCTCAACAATACAGTACGCATTTTATTCTAATTTCTAATATGGTGTTGTCTTAACGTACAATCAAAATAATTGATAATTCGATTCAAACAGCAACACAATAAAAACTCAAGTGTATTTTAATGTAGAGTCTAGTTCGTAATCTAGAATATTAACATAAAAAGCGAATACAAATTATTTTTGAAAGAATATAATGGCTGACCTGGGTACAATCGACTAGCTCTATCGTTATTACAAACGTTTAATACGATATGCGCAAGAATTGCGTAACGTTCATAAAAAATAGTTACCATAAGGTGCACTGTAACAGCCGCGCGCGCCGCAAATTCCGCGGTTTGCCACTGAAAATTATGCCTGGACTTTTAAAACATCTTACAAAGCTTTGTTCTTTTTACTGAAATAACGACTTTAAATATAAGATGACAAATATCTAAATTCGTTAACCATTGTATAATGGAGGCGTTATTATACGATATTTAGGGATAAGCAGGTGCAGCGGCCGCTTTGAAATCTGTGATGACCACCGATCTGCGCATTGATACAAATTGCCTTGTTATATACGTACTCGGTCGTTTGATATCGGGTATATCATCATCAGTAAATGAGTGACTAAATGGCGTATGCGTTTGTTTATCCTAACAAAGACTGTATTAAACAACGTGTACGTACATTATATTGGTTTGTTAGAAAAATCTTTATAATAAAATAAATAAAATACACCCAACAGCCACACACACAGTCCTGACCCCACACTAGGTTAACTTGTATCGTGGGTATCAGGAACTACGAGGGACTTGCGGTCCCACAACACCCAGACCCGAGACAAATATTTGTGAATCAGACAAACATTGGTCTAGGTGCGGGAATCGAACCCACGACCTCACGCTTCGCAACCGGCTACTCACCCGCTGCGCCACGGAGGTTGTCGATCATGTACTATTGATCATGTAGTTATATCAAAAGCACTTATGAAAACATAAAAGGATAGTGGTGGCCTCGGTGGCGCAGTTGTAATGCGTACGCGGTACAACTGCTGTGCTGCGGTCTCGAGTTCCATCCCCTGATCGGATAAAAGTGATATTGGGGTTTTCTGTCACGAAATGCTTAGTATCAGTGTGGAGTCTGGAATTGTGCCCAGTATGGCTATAGGCTCGCACCCTATCATACATCATGGGACGGAAATAAACTAAAAGCGAAATGAGAGTACTGGTTTCAATTATCCCACCCCGCGGGGATTACAGGCATGAGTGCGTGTGCATTAATAGGGTTTTAAATTCAAATAAAGAAAAAACATATCATACAAAAACAATAGGGTATTTGACTAAGTCTAATGTACAAAAGGAAAGTCAACAATACGATTTAAGAATAAACGGTATGAGAACTTACAAATAATTACGGGCTCGTAGACAAGGACACAACGAGGATGGTGTTAGAAAATGGGAAAGGGAAAGGAAAGGGATTGTGGTCTGGGGTAAAGATAAGGAATATGTTTATTAGATCTTTCAAATAAAGAAGCCACACTGTTGACAGTTTTGTCTAAAACATGAATGGGTCGGCACGACCGGATTGTGACCACTGTCTTACAGAAAAACGATATAAAGCAGCAGTTTGCTTTTGCGTTTCGTATGGTGAGTGGGATATCCGGAGGCCCAAATACAAGGGGGTATTCATCCAATCACTGAATTATCCCTTCCTTTTAAGGTTGAAAATGTATCCATGATTCTTTTGGTATGTTCATGGGTAGTGATCACTTACCATCAGATAACCCAGGTGCTCGTGCCTTTTCTATAAAAAACAGTGCGTGAATGAACTATAATATTTATAGTGTACTATGTACTCTTATCACAACTTATCACACAACTCAAACCTGTTTAAAACTAAGTATCTATATTTCCTTTCTGATTGAAACTTCTAAAGTTATAAGTAAACATAATTGTACTGCGCGTATCGTATAAGTAAAAATTCTTTTTACAATATAACATCATAATAAAATCAAATCAACGATAATATATTCGTACACTATCAACACTGATCTACAGCACACAATTGCTGCGTTGTTCATAATTTATGATAAGGTAAATTAACAGGTCGGATATCACGAAAATCATTTAGCAGACGTTGACACAGCGTCGCCCGAGCTCCCCGTCACGCAAGCTCTGACTCTATCATGAATATAACCTTTATGGACGTGCCAATACGAGTAATATGCATGAAAAATGTTCTGCGTCTTTAACGAATTACAGAGATAATAATGTTAATAAGTCTGGGTAACTTATTCATATGTGTACTCAACTAGATAAGGAAAATACAATTTTTTTTTATAAGCTTGAGTGACGAGAGTAGCAGGTCGCTCGTCTGATGGTAACCGCCACGCCTGTCCATAAACAAACGCAACACAATACAGAACTTTGAACTACAAAGCAGTGCGTAGTGCTGCTGGATTGCGCTCGTCACTCCGAGACATAAGACATGAAGTCTCATAATACCCAGTAATTTCACTAGATACAATGTCCTTTAAACTGAAACAAAACAGTGCTTATACACTGCTGTTTGGCGGCAGAAATAGACAAAGCGGTGGTACCAACCCAGACGACCTCTCGCAAACGAGGGACCTACCTTACCTGGTAAAAAATTGTGAAGATCTCGCAATACCGGCACAATCCGGTGAGTGGCGTTCCAGGATCACCTGATGTATGACTTCTGACCGACATAATTCTGACGATCGTCCATAACGTCTCTCGAATGTTTAGATGCACTTTATTTACCATTAGGTGTAGTGTAGTCTTGCCGTGCTAGGATAAATGTCGCACTCAAAACAATTAAATAAATAAAACACATATCCCATATAATAACAGACACACACATATCCCTGACCCACAGTAAGATAAAATTATCTTGGGTCGTGCGTATCAGGAACTACGAGAGACTTTCAGTTAGAAAAGCGTCAGAGAACTAAAAAAAAATTGCCCTTGAAAAATTGTAGCCGTCAATATTTTAAGAAGATTTACTATTATACATTATGGTTTTGAATTTATGTTTTGCGATTAAATGGGAGCGTTATATGACTAACAAAACCCATTTACACGTAGAGTTTCCCATACGACAGACGTGAGAATAATACATATAACTCTTGTTTCTTAGTGCTAAAAGAGAATCGTATGACGCAGCCTCGTAAATTACGGGTTTCTGTTATTATCTTGCTTATGTCGTACAAAAAACACTCTCCGTCTAAATGGGGCCTTAATTCCCGTTTTAGGGTTAATAGAAAAAAATACTTATAATTAAGTCAATCGAGTGGAACCGCATGAGATGGGTCGTTCGGCAACTGAATCCTTTCGACAATTGAACTTACCAACTTTATGTCACAATAAAATCTCGATAACAATTTATTTAAAATTCTAGATTAAATTTTATAAATACCCATTTCCCATTAGGTTGTTAGAATTAAGTACTGAACGATTTGAGTTCATGTTATATGATAAAGGTGATGCCACATTATAGAAATTAGGATCATCGCTAGCGCGTGTGCACTGTGCGGTCGGTAGCGCGCCGAACGCCGCGGGCGCTCGTGCCATTCTCGTTCCAATTTCGCATGCAAATTTTATTTTTTGAAATCAGAATGAACGCACAACATTACCCTAATATAGAGAAGGCTCATAAGAAATAATGACCAAAGATTGTATTTGTCCATAAACATATTACAAAATGAAATTTAGGAAAACAATACAAGTATCTACGTTGATGTAAATTTCTTATTATTTTATTGTACAATAAAGAATTTTTTCTTTAAAACAGGTAATAAACCTGGCACATGTAATAATAATAAATATATAATTAATATTCGGTAGGTACATAAATACTGTACAACGCACGCAATGGTTTTACATAATTTACATCAACTCAATTTTATATTTATGCGTAAAATAAACATAATTAAAACTCAGTGTTGTAAAAAAAATACTTTTAAAATTGGCTTAATTAAGTATAATCTAATTAGAGCATAAACCTCTATGAACGATGAGGTTCTCAGTTCAGTACTCAGATTTCTTGACAAATTAACACATTTATTCCTTTTTAAAAATGACGGAATGTTTTTAAACGGAAAGTTTAATTCGTTTAAAGAGTTCACACGATTTGATGCCAAGAAAAAATATTTTGCTATGTAGTATGTACCATACACATTACATTTATTCTACCTTCTGTTGGTAATAAGCGTTATGATGATGGCTACTTTACGACTCCACATACTTGTATTCAAAACATGACAGGATTTTGACCGCTTGCGTGTTCGGAACATTGCACTGGCCGATACCCTCAGGATATTATTCGTCGAACTTCCCCCTTCAAAGATTAGCCTGATAAAACGAGCAAGAAATATAATAGTGCTGATTGGGGAGGATTTCCACGCAAATAATAACATAAACCACGTACAAATAGCCTTACATTTAGATACGTACCTACTCTTTAGAGTAGTTTATATGTCAATGCCCTTTTGAAATTGCCTATCTAATATGATTTCCAGAAAATATTGTGGTGTCTTCGGAAGTCGTAGGCAATTAAAATATACAGTATGTAACAAAAACCCTGTTGGCCCTTTTTGGGTCGTGAAGATAGACATATAGACAGCTTAATAAAAATAGTTTAATTAAAAAAGTATAAACAGAGGCGAGATATTATACTTACACAGGTAGCTTAGAAAAATTAACATAATTTAAAAAATGTTATTTATGTTATCTGTAATGTTATCTGAATTCCTGTGTGTATTGACGAAGCCGGGCGGCGCGGCGCGTTTGATGAACGTGAACGCCGTAACTTGCTATCTCGCTCTGGCTTCAAGAAATCGCTCTTGCAGAGGTAATCAATCGAAATACGGATAACAAACAATAAATTAATTAAAGATTAAAAAATAAGTATGATTATCTTTATAGTCCATTTTTCGTATGTGTTTTTTTTATTAAGTTTGAATATCGATTCTGATATCACCGTTAAAATGTCCAACGGAGTTTTTGTTACATATTGTATAGTTCACTGCTCTAAGAGAATAAATCTTAAATCTTCTTTAAAATAGTATTAAAGGTATATTTCTAATGATCACGTCAATCGTAAGTGCCGTCACCATCTACAAACGCACGCGCCATACTAAAGGCGCCAGTGAAGCTACCAGTGCGTAGTGCCATAAAGTTATTAAAATTACGAGTATTATTCGTATGGTAGTGCACATCGGCTACAAACGCGCAGGCTGCACTGCACATCAGTAACGCTCGCGTCTGATGCCTGAAGATTGACGCGACAGTCCGAAGACCGCCTTAAAAAATAAAACAATATTTGTAGGCGAAATAAATATTCGAAATATTTCCAGTTAGACGAAACTACGATTATCATCAAAAGGTTTCGAGCAAATTGTTACCAGTCAAATTATTCGGGCTATTTACTGATGCTTACATAACTGTTGTTAAAACTACTTGCTATTTATAACATATTGGGTTATAACAGAAGTAGGTACCAATAATTATATAACAAACACGGGCTTCTACTAAATAAGATGGGTTAGGCCTTAATCCACCACGCTCGCCTAATGCGGGTTGGCAGACACCTAATTACTGAATATTATTAAATAGGTTAATATCTATTTTGTAAATTAACTTAATAGTTAGCCTCTTTTTACGATACTAAGAAGCGACTAAGGCCTTGAGGTAGAGTCGCCTCCTGATCACATACATTTGAATGGAGACGCGAGTAGGATATAAAAAGCGTAATGAGCAAGAGTAACTATGGACTGGAAGCCATTGTAGAATTCCACCACAATATCGCCCTGCCTGTCGTAAAAGACAACTACTAATAGGGACCACTGGATGTCGCGGCCGTGCAGCGGGGGATGCGCAGCCTTCGTATGTAATGTACATTTTATGGTGCGACCCCGAGATGGAGGGTAACATAGGAAGAATACATTATGCTGCCCGAAACGCCGAAATGCGTCATTATTATGAGGAGCTTCTGAGTCTCTCGAGATGCGCCGCAATGTGACATAGCCAAGAGGAGCTACCGGCAGCAATCCAGAGTACGTTCAGAATCACCCGGGACCGTCTCAATTGCACCGAAGATGGCCATCGCGGCATTTTTACTGTTTAGTCGATATAGCAGCGTAGGGATTTTGGTTAGGGACTCGATCCAGCGGTCACTCGGGCAAAGACAACTAGTCGGAAGGCTGATGAGTCCGGCATAACTATCTCACCTCTCCCGAGATTAAGGAGGTAAACAAAGTGTGGAAGTCCCCATACAAATATATGTGGGATACTTCGCAATAGCCAATGACTGTACCTCGAGACTTTAGTCGCCTGTTAGTGTGATAATGTAAGAAAGAGGAGTACCTCCGTTTCCAGTCAAGTATAAAGTAGGCTAATGTATATAGGTAGCTATTATGGCCTCTAGAGAAGCTAACCAAACGAACACGCGCTAGGAAATAAAATAATTGAGCCCACCGGTAGGTCACGCACCGCTATAACCCCCTATTAAGTGGACTCGTAAATAATTTTCAACCCCGTAATTTAATACTAAAAGGTTTTTATTGTTGGTTTGAATTTTTACGTGAAATTAATTTCATTTTTCTGTCCATTCTTTGACATAAATTAAGTATGGTAATTTAAATGTAACTTAATATTAAGTATTATAAATTGATTATAAATGATTAAAACGATAATATGGTTATAGCATGTTTGCTTACGGTTTGTCGTTTATTTGTACAGAATGGTAATTATTTTGTACATTTGTTTATTATTTAAGTTTTATAATAATATTTTTTTAATAGTCTGATTGAAAAAACGAGCAGGTCGCTCGCCTAATGATTAGCGCCACGCCTGCCCATAAACAAACACAACGCCACACAGAACTTTAAATTTAAGTGTTAAGTGTCATAATGCCCAGTAATTTAATTGGCTTCAATGTCCTTCAAACCGAAACACAATAGTGCTTATACACACCACTGACAAAACGGTGGTCCTAACCTAAAGAGCCTCTCGCATCCAAGGAACCTACCACCTTGTATACCACATTATTCCTATAGTAATAATAATAAAACTATTTAGTTCGGTCCACTATATTATTATCCAAATTAAACAATTTACCTATTACCCTAATATCTACAAATACACAAACAATCAAGTACATTTCTTGAAATAAGTACCTATTCTCTTTAGGTGCAACATATGAATCTAACTATGAAAAAGTTCCAAGATTCTAATGAGTTTTATATATCCTTGCATTTTTTATATATCCAAACATGGAATTTGAATAAGTCCCATCAAAATAAAGCCACTCATCAGTCGTCGCCCGATGGTAAATGCATTGCGAAGTGCTCACAGTTCTGGTTGCCACTACTTGCCAGACATTTTTTCATACACAACACGAGCAGCGGTCATTATTCACTACATAAAGCGCAGCAGTTTTTTCAGACGTTTGCGAGTTTGCTGTATGATAGACACGTGCTATCTTTTTTAGTCATTACTACGATACGTGTGTAACGTGGTGTAATTTGTATGAATCACCTTTGAGTATGCATAATGATTCACTTGTCTTCTCGTTGCAATCATACAGGTGCCACGCCGTGGCCCGTGAGATTGTTTCTAAGTTATGTAATAAGGGTAGGCCCGTGATGCATGTATTACGTTAGCGCCGGCGCGGCATCTGCCATGCTAGTGTCTAACAGGTTTAATTTATTTTTACCAAATCCTACTATCTTACTACTATTATAAATGTGAAAGTTTGGATGTTTGTGAGTTTGCATGTTTATTAGTCAATCACGCCTTAACGGTTTTGGATGTAATTTGGCACACAGGAGACCATGACCTGGATTAGGACATAGGCTACTTTTTAACCCAAAAAGGCCGTTCATGCGAGCGGAGCCGCGAGCGAAAGCTAGTATGCTACACATACATACGCACTCACGCATGTAATCCCCGAAGGGGTAGGCAGAAATGTAACCAGTACACCCACATTTTGCCGTACGTATCTCCGTACCACGATGTGATAGGGGGCGAGCCGATCTACACATGACGCAAATTATTATTAATAATCATGTTCATGGGATATTTTAACTCTCAACAAAAAAGAGGTGTTATAAGTTTGAAACCTTCGTTGGTCTGGTAAGGTAATTTGAAGAAAATCTGTTGCACTGTTTAAAGTTTATAGATGTTTTTCTGATTGACATCGGGGTTTAACGGTTAGTTTATAAGTTACAAATACTCGTCATAAGTAAGCACTTACTTCCTTTTGTTCCGAAATTGGCATGGAGGTTGTCCCGTATTTTTTCTCTTTTCAACATTGCACAGCTAAAACATTGAATAATTTAACTGACATTTACATGTTTGTACGTGAGAATAACTAATATGAACTTTTGGTTGTAAAGTCATCAATTAAATCAGTCTTCAGAAAGAATGACAGAATAACCCATTAAATTAAGTACTTTCTCGCATGTTTTTTTTTAATTTATTCAGTATACTAGTATATAAAACGTTAATTAAATCTTAGTATCATATTATTATTATAATAAACATTGAATACGTATGCATAGGTAGATGCCGAACCTTAATAATTGCCCTTTTCAGATTGACTGGATGAAATTAGGGATCGTTTACTTTCCAAATGGTTGTAATTGCCGCCTTCGCCCTTCACCGTCCATAACACATGCTCGTACGGAGTATCGATCACAGGTCGATATGGCAGGCCCAATTTGTCTGCGCTACTAAATCACGACACAAAAGCGCCGCCTGATCTAAATCGATTTGTCCAAATTATGTGAACGGCCAGTTGCTATCCTCTTTAAATATTGACCGCTTCCGAGGCACACCTGCGCTTTCGCCAATACGTCGATGGATAAAAAGGCATAAAATATGTATATGTTTTTAATTTAACGAAATTTTATAACGATAAGATGGTAAATACAACATAAAACCAACATTGTAGCTTGAAGTAAACAAAATATTTAATTATATCAAAATAAAATTTAATCATGTGAGATTCTGGTGAGGCTGGTATTATTATGCATTAATTCGTATCAGTTTATGTATAAATTAGTCGCAAGCATTATAACTAACAACAATGCCATGTCCTTCCTGACCGGGGGAAATAGTAGGAGGGGAACAAGGTGCAGGCATCAGCCGGAATGACTGGCTGTTTTGAGTAGATTAACAAAATTTTGATAATACGCTTGCCGGGCTGCGCTCATGGTGCGCCATATGTCAGGGATCGCTACATAATATTGCAGTCGCCTTACCCGCACTCTGCTGACATAGGTAATAGGTATTCTAATATTAAATTCAACCGTTCAATAAATATAACAATTATTTAAAACGTTGGTTTATAATATTTACCGAGTTATAATTGGCAATTGTAATATAATTAATCTTTCGAAAAATCTAAAATAGACATTATTTTTGTTACTTAGGTAATAAGGTAAAATGTCACTGAAATCCTATGGACTAAACTACACACGGGTCACGGATAATAAAAAATTGCCACGCTTGGTTTCTGTACAGATCGACATAGGTAATATTAAAATATTACATTTGCCTAGCTCATATTTCCATTGAACTTATAGAAAGTGTAGGTACACAAACTAATTTATATTTTTTAATTGCTTTACAATATTATTTAAATGTCTATTATAACTAACGTTTCGTCAGTCGCAACAAGGAGGAGCCGTATTTAGTTATTTAGGTGCCATACACATTACCAAAGCCACCTCGCCAAATGCCGTTCATAATGGGCAACGATTTGCGTCGGCGCCATCTTGCGAATAAATATTGGTCGAATTAGTGGCCCCCTGGCGTCCACCTGCCATTGTTGCTAATGCTAATAGCCCATGTGTTGATATATTAAAAAAAGTTAATAAAGCGTGAAATGTCATTATATCGGGGATCAAAGATGCGCCGCAACATCTGTTTATTTTTTGTCATAAATCATGTTTGCATGCTAACCTTAAATTTTGTGCATTATACGGTAACTTGACATTGGAGAAAGTTGAAGCATTTTAAAAAACTTTTATACCACCTAAACCTAATTTCAATTTTCTACATTGATTGTATACACTAGTTGGTTGACCAACTAGAATCAGAAACGCACCTAATCTTTATTACTTAATCGTAAAATTGGGAGGAACATTGCATTCTCTCTTTGTTGGTAATTATCCCTTTGTCTAAGGAACAAATTGCACGTAGCTGAAACATCTGTTTCGGATTGTTGCAGATAATATTTAGAAACATGTTCAACAGGTGTGCAAGATAATAACGAAACAATAACATCGGCAATTCGAAATTACTAAGGGTACGTGAGAAAAGTTGAAAATATCCATTGTAATTGGGTAGTTAGGAAACGATCCGAAACATCTGGCTCGTTTATTATGCTGTTTAGAATTCCCCTAATTTTGTATTGGCAAGCCTTGGTTCTAGTTCCTACCGCGCAGGTAATTCTGGAATATAACTGAAGTAAATTATAATTATCATAAATTATTTGTTTTTATGACATGTCTAATAGGTATAGTATATTTCTTAGAGCTTTTATTTGAATATTGCTAGAATGGGTACATATAGGTAAAATATTGAAATAACTACCTAAGCCAGGGCATAAACAATATATTTTAGGATAGTTTAATTATGCCATTCATCCTTCGGATTCATCAAGTACTTATTATTGTCCAATTTTTTAATCTTTCATCAAATTCCTTTGATACGTGCTTAATGTACAAATGTGAAAAATTTTATAATACAATCCAATGAATTTGATCAAAAGGATATTAGGCAAAGATATTTGACAAGTGGCATACTACCCCTATATAGATACTACGGCTTAGAATATATTCTAAAAGGCACTGATTAATATTTAATTTGAAAACATGTCTTTTAACGGTCCCGCCACACTACACGACAAAACTAAACATCGACTGGGGTATGTGATCGATGGAACTTAAAAATAACCGATGTCGTCGATCTATTTTCAAGTTTTTCCTATGCCATGGAAGACCTGTGACGACGGTATTCTTCAGTCCCTTCGTAGTATGGGGGGATCATAAGTTTTAATTTTAATTATATTAGCCCTTCCCACTGCTGGGCACCGGCCTCCTTTGCTGACGAGACTCGAGAAGGGCCATTTGGCCACCACACAGCAGCAAAGCCCTCAAACCCGCTACCTAATTCTTTTGGTCGAACTTATATATAATAACAATCTTCTATTTTATTGCATTTTAATTTTTGAAGCCTTATATGGTCCTTATTAATTCCAATCACATTACTTGTACACTGCTTGCTACCTAACGTGTCTAAGGGCAGAAATAGGGAAAACTGTGGATTATACCCAAATGGACTCTTGCGTATGAGTGACCTGCCACCTAGTTAGTATTATTACCTATTATAATAATAATAATAGTCCTGTATTATACATATATTTAATGATATACGTCCCACTGCTATGCACGGGCCTTATCTACTAAATGTGAAGGGATACGGCCTTAGTCCACCACGCTGGACTTTTCGATTCTAAGGATCACACAGTACACATAAATTTATTTTTACCCTATGTGGCGATAGGCTCTTCTCGTCACCTTTCCATCATGGGACGAAAATAAGCTCGGCGAAACGTACAGGCGTCATTGAGATATACTTTGTCAAGGAAACCTTTGAAAGACATTAACCGACGTGTAGCGAATAGCACTTGATGTTGCGTTTCATACGGTGAGTGAGATATCCGAAGGCCCAAGTCCATTTCCCCTTCCCAATTCCTTAATCATCCCTTTCCTTTAAGATCGGTAACGCATCCATAATTCTTCAGGTATTCTGAATGTTCATGGGCGGTGGAGATCACTTACCATCAGGTGACCCACGCGCTCGTTTGTTGGCGACTGCTATAAAAAAAATACTTACAGGCAATAACAAATATCAGATTTACATTACTAAACATGACATATTATGCTCACACTTATGTCCTAGAATAAGTAACCAGAGATACATATATTCATAGGTTCGCCCTGGATATTCTCAAATTGAGAGAGATCTCGGAACACTCGAATGTTCTCGAACAAATTGATTTTTTTTACAGTTTTTAAATACTCTGGGTACGTACCCCGGTCCTCGCCGGTTTCACTGTCAGTAACTAAATATACAATAATATAATAAAAAGATCTAAGAAGATTGCACTACAAGGCAATCTCAGTCTCACAAGATGATTGGTGAGACAAAAAATTAAGTAAATTCTAAAAATTTCTGACATAACGATGAACGTCGGTATTAGGACAGTTAGGACTTTTGTTTTCCTAGCGTTTTCGTATGATTTGCACTGCATGGCACTGAGCCCCTATGCTATAAATCCGAAACAAAGTTCGAGTAAGGTACGTATAGAATAATAATATTACAATAATAATATTTTTTATACTTTTTATTTCCGTCTCATTAGTACTTATGTATTAATGAATCTTCTCCGAATATCCATATTCAATTTCTTGGGGTTTCTCGAGAAAAATCCTTGTCGGGATCCCTACTTATACCTATTACTTTGATTATAGGCAATCATGCTATGTAGTAGTTACCCGTTCGTTAAAAATCCTTACACGATACGGCATTAGGTGACAAATTAAAAATCAATCAACATTGCAGTTGAATCGGAAACGGAACCACCCACTCAACAATGATCAAGTCAGCCACCAGTCTTGCCCTAGCGGCAAAAAAGCGTCTCTGCATTCGACAATACGACGAAAATGAATGTCGGGACGCACGAACCGAATGTCGGGCGAGAAACAAAACGTAATGTCAGTCTGTGGGTAGCGTTCGAACGAGGAGTGTGTATCGGAACGTTCTCCGCGCACAGCTGATCGCGCTCGCGTCTTTAGTAACGATTCATAATATTCGGTAAAAATTGCACTTATCTACCTCAAATATACAAATTATGGTGATATAAATATATTGTAATTTTATGTTATTGATTGTATGGACTATTTATGTTATTTGCGGTGACAGTTTATAACTTCGTTAGAGCAATGGGTAAGTTGGCAATTTCTGTTTTTCCTGGTTTTCGTTTACGAGTGAACAATAATTTTTGTGATATATGTTTTATTGTACTATTACGTCTTTATTGAGTTTAACAAATCAGTAACAAGTGATAAAAGTAAATCTTAGAATAAGAGGCTACTTATGTTTACAAAAATAGAAAACAAAACATGTCGTCCAAGGAGTTAAATAGGTAACCTCAAACTATAGGTAAAATAAAACATACTATGTATTTCCAAATGGAGCAATAAGGGTTTGGTCGAAAATTGTTATCTACGATCTGTAGCATACCGGCCCACGTTAATTTAGGTTGCCTAAATATAAATAATAGGTACCTATCTCCTTATACATACGTAATTGATTTTAATTGACAGTTCCGTCTGATTTAGAACGACCAGAATCCACTCGATCCGAGCTTCGACATAAAACTGAACAATACGTAGATGACGTAGATATAGTGTTTAACTTTATTTTCATATTTCATCAACCGAAGTATGAGAAGTAAAACAATTTAACCATATACATTTTGGGAGCAGACATCGTAGGTGGTAGAAACCAGCCTACATGTGGGCGAACTTGCAATAATATTTATTGTTTTCGTTCTAGACTAGGTATTTCAAATAATAGCCTCTGGCCGTTTTTAAATATTTATTAATTTATTTTAAATCTATAACATATTAAAATCTGCTCGAGAGGAATAAAATGTAGGAAATATACTTATGTAATGTAAAGTAACACGACTTTTTCTTGTGGATAGCAAATACGAACGAGTTACATTTAATGCACAAAAAAAAATTAATACATTCTTCTGCTGGTCTAACTTCAACCATGTAAATAATATGAGATTTGATAGACTTCTCTGATCTGAGATACCAAATAATGATAGCCTTCGTTAATTACAATTTTAAAATCTAGGTGTATCAGAAAATTACCTATATTTTTTCATTAGCCTATATGACAAGACCAGCAGGTTGCCTGAAGATAAGCGCCAGCAAAACCACTTATAACTTTCAATCTCAAAGTACTGCATGGCACTGCACTGCGCTTGTCATCCTGATATAATATATATAATATGTTAAGTCTTATAATGCCCATTGCCAATAATATCACTGGCTTCAATGTGATTCAAACCGAAACAACAATGCTTACCTACACTCTGCTGCTTTGCAGTAGTAATAACCCTGATAGCGAAACCTAACCCGGTGTTCCCTCGCATTCGATGGACCTACCATAATCTATATTGCTGTCTACATATTAGGTTATAATAGATATGTACCTATGACTTGAGATAGTGACCAAATTACCAACCAATGACTATTAATATTAAGTACCAATTATGACCAAAGTAAAAGACTGTACCTATAATCTAGACATTATCAGCAGGCCAATTCTCGTAATTTTAAATGTTCAAAATATCATTCCGATCTAGTCTCAGCGTTATAGCGATTATTGGTTTAAGAGAATGCCATTTGCAACTTTCTTGACGCTGAGACTAGATCGGAATGATATTTTGAACATTTAAAATTACGAGAATTGGCCTCCAGGTACCTATTAACGTAATTTAAAAAATTAATACAATGTTGATACAGCATACCTTTGCACACCGTTGCATTAGACACCAACTATATTGTGCATACTTAATTAGAATTCATTTCACCTGCCCTGTACTCACGAGCACGCGCATAATCGTCTGGGAAACAATCTAATTTGTATATAGGTATTAGGTATGCTCTATTTTTATTAGGCGCCTAGTAACAACTAACGATATCATTTTAAAAATTCGCACTTAAGTCCTTAGGCCGACTTGCACGACAATATTAAATCGAGATTTACCACCACTCATTTACTTATGTAGGTATGTCAAATTTTCATACGATTTGTCGTTTCTTAAACTGGTGCAGTGGGTTAAACTCGATTTAGAATCGTCGTGCACTCGAGCCTCAAAAACTACTACGAACTACCTGTTCGTCACATCAACAATACTTTAATAACAATTTATGTATTTCGTCAATATTAAAACAAAATTAAAATAACAACCGCGTAAGGAACAAAACATATCTAAGTAGATAAAACCACTTATGTATCTACGTAAGAAATGCAAGGTCTTGAGTAAAAATTATTGGTAGCACGGAATCAATAACGGTTGGCAAAAATTTACCTTGCTTTAAGTACGCAATCCAGTTAAATTTAAGAGTTAAATAACATTTTTACACGCGATTTTTAACAACTTTTTTATAGATAAAGATTAATCACGAACGTTTGGTAGCCTAAATAATCCAGTTACTCATTGTTAACACATATATAATGCGCGTAATCCCCACCTGACTCATTGTCAGATTTCATCATATAACATTTACATAGTTGACTAAGTTCATGTGAGTATCGTATCACATATGCATTGTGTGATAGATTATATGTTGTGCAAGGTCATAGACATGCCTAATTTCATAACGTAACGTCATACAATATGATCGGTATCATATGAAAACAGTCGCAATAGTCAAAAAAACCAGTAAGATTAACATATTAAATACAATAGACAAGTATCGATAACTGGTAGTGACATGTCGCGACGGGCAGCAACAATATTACGTCGCATCGCATACCCAAGGGCGAGTAATACGTGTATTGAAATGTATGAATTGAATTAAATAATAACCGAATATATCATTATAAATATCTGCACACATACTAATGGGGCTAACGATATGCTTGAAACATGCTGCAATGTCGCGGCATAACGTATGATGATATGTATGATATGACCATTAAGTACATTTTATGTTTTCAAGGGAAAACAAATTAACTACTGTCCAATCTCGGGGAGAGATGTCCCTGATTACTGGGTACGAACTACAATGTAAATCACATATTTTCTGCAAAATAAGCGCAGCATTATGAGACTCTGTCTAAATAAACAAAATCTGGAATACAAAAAGGCCATTTAAGGTCGAATGTCAGTACTAGCCAGCGAAATTCGATTTAACTTGTTTTTTTTTTGTAAATTGCAGCTCGATCCTTCGATTAAAATAATATTATCATTTTGCGCAAATAATCACAATGGATATACGGAATAATAACAATGAAAACTTTAAGTTTTGCAGTTATTAAATATCCAAAAACTTAAATATTTATAAAATTAGTCATTGTGACTATGCAAAATAATTTTTATCCATATTTAATAGAAGGATCGAGCTGCAATTTTCAAAAAAATAACAAAATTAGGTACATTGAATTTCACGGGCTAGTGATATGTTATTTAGATAACCTTTTTTAAAAAATGGATCGTAGGTAGTATGTTTATACTAGTCAATTTCCGCTATAGCGGTTTTCTAGGCGCTCTGGTGTACTCTATGACCCTTATAGAAACTAAGAAGATTTTGCGTACTTTCTTTTTTACTATACTTACTAGAGATACCTACTTACCTATTTATTTATCGGAACTAAGGTTACCAACTCCCACAATAGGGCTGCAAGCAACAGTGTGTAAGGACTGTTGTGTTACGGTTTAAAGGAAGTTGAAGCCAGTAGAATTACTGGGCATTATGAGACATAACATCTTGTGTCTCGAGGTGACAAGCGCAGTCCAGTGCCATGCAGTACTTTATAATTCGAAGTTCTGAATGGTGTTGCTTCTGTTTATGGGCAGGTATGACGCCAACTATCAGGCGAGCGACCTGCTAGTCTCGTCATTAGGTTAATAAAAAAGGCTTATTCTATTGCAACTATGGTACCTACTGCCTACATGTTGCTCTCCTGTCATGGGAATAAGTACCTCTTTGATACGTACAATTTTTCCCCGCTTTGACATGGCCGGAAGTAGATAATAATATACTTATCATATATTCAACTCCTCCTTAATCTCTCTCTATGATTAGTGTCGCTTCTAGATAAAAGCAACTAGGTTTCCCAGAGATACACCGAGCTTCGATGCTTAATGTCATCAATTAACGCTTGCCAATGTCTGCTGTCTGTCTTGCTGGCTGACAGGAGTTAAAATCGTAGCTATAGTCAATATTTAAACATTAACAATATGTTGGTATTATTTACAAAATATTATAAGTACTTAACTGACGTGTAAAGTAGCTGTTTAGCTACGTTTTTAAAGAAAGGCATAGGCACGTATATTTTGTTAAACCACAAACATTTAATTGTATATAGTATAACTAGCTGTTGCCCGCGGCTACACCAGCGTGAAGAAATCCCCCCCCCTTTCCTCTTTAAAATGTCTATTTCCAATAATCCTTTCTTAGCGGGCAGCATGTGCATTGCCACACTGACACACCAAGAAATTCGCCAAGCATATCTTAATTCTCAACCACCTTTAATATTTCAAGCTTTAAAAAGCAACCATAGATGTTAATTATTTGTTGCTTTTTTAAACTCCTTTTATATGAGATAAATTCTGCTAAATTACAGCAGCAGCAACATGACATTCCTAGAAATATCGTCTCTTTAGACAGTCAACCTTTCAGAACAATCTGGTACATAATAATGACCAAACGAATAATCATGAATATATTGTACATATTAAAGTATTGACTTTATAATATATTGATAGTATGCAAGCAAAGGTATTCCCAAAACCGCCGCGCCGCTCGCCGGAAGTCCAGCAGGAAATCGCGGTGCTCGCAGTCACAGACGCGACGCACGGGGCGGTGACACTGTATGCGCGGAGATTGTGTCCTTTTACCTTCTGCACGAAATATAACGTACAATTACCTAACAATAATTATAATTATTATACTTGTAACATTTATACGTGTTACAAAAAGTATAAGCATACCGGTAAAAGTATTTCCACACCAAGTAGTACCAATCCGATAGCATTGCTAGGACATAAAAGGTTATGTCTCACTCCAGAATTGATATTCTCGCTCACGCATTTCACTTAATTGATAAGGGTCTGATCGATCGTAATAAACGTGTGACTAAAATTAGCGTGAAATTTTAGGTTGTTTAAATGTTTATACTATCCTGTACATAATCACTCACTGTCAGATGTTATGTAACGACCCTTAAATATGACCACACCTTTCTGTATGTAACACATGTTTAAGCAAACGTACATATTGTCTAAAGTTACAGAATAATGGTCCTATGAAATATTGAAGGTTTCCAATAATATGTATTATAAAAGATTATTTATTTCTATAAACTACGAACAATTATTTAAAAGATTTTTGAGAATTTGTTTAAACCGGAGACGTTGTTTATAGTAAAACATATAAGTTAACTAAGCATTGTAATAGAAGCAGGCAATTTAAAATAGAGCTGGTTATACATACTTATAATACGTTTTATACTTCGCATTCACATTCCATAATAGATACATCAACTTCCCGCTTGCAAAATGATAGGTGTACTTTCACGGCTTTGTAATAATGGAAAGAGACTATATACAAGAGATTAGAACATAATGGTGCGGAGGTGTATGCGTGGCGCGTGGGAACGCTCCCAGAGTTCACGTGCTGAGTGCCGACGATGCCGACGATTCCGACGGAGTCGACCGACGCGACCGCGATGTACCAAATCTTACATTAATATGCATGAGCCATCATTTAGATAAAACAGCACCGTTTGCGGCGCGAATTCTTATATAGCTAATTATCTAGAAAGCACCCACGGTGGCTCAATTTAGATGCTATCTCTGGATATTGTTCGCTTCATTGTTTTATTTCTTGCAATAGCCGCAACATGCACAATTGTTACAGGCGCGTAATATGTTACAAACGCACCGGTTTTATTTCACTACGATCATCGTTGAGCGCATGTATGCTACAATGAACAGTCGTAAGGCTTTGTATTATTAGACTAAAGTTATTTATTCGAGGCACACAATTATACATAGTATACATATTTATAAGGCCCATATTGAATAATACCGAGTGAATGAACTTTATAAGAAAATCAATTATGCTTCCATTCATAAAGCTGCGATGATTCTATGCACGTATAGGTGTCCATAAATCACCGAACAAATCTGCAAAGATATTTCTAATTAATTACAATATCCGTCCTTTTCAATATAACCTACTAAAAATAATGGATAAGCAAAAGTAAACAAAAAGCAACATGAATACTACTCAACTACGGGTCCTACTACCTATGGTCTACCTATAGTCTATACGAATGGAGAACTTATGGATGGATGGATGGATTGGATCAGGTACACTTTTTACAATATTATGTAGACATACGTCACATTCCACAGGTTCAGATAGGCTAACTAGAACTTAAAATAGCCCATTTTGATATGACAGCAATATGACGATGGTCATCCTCAATTAAAATGTATTTTTATTATTAGATATGATTTTGGATAATTTTTATCACAATAAACAGTAGCCCGATTTAGTATAAACTGGTTATTGGTATTGGTTGCGCGAGGCGCTAAGTTAATGATGGGGTCGTAGAGTCGTGGAGTGTGCCCAGCGCCCCACAAGCCTGGAGGCTCATTGACGCGACGACGACGCGGCGGCGACGCGGCGGCGGCGCGGCGTGGCGACATGGGCACTAGCAATAGCGCCTAGTTAGTGGTTCCGGATACGTACGGACGTGTCGGATGTCGGCATGAGTCACCGGCGCCCACGCCGCGCCGCGCCAGTGCACCGCTTCACCGCGCGCCGCCCACCGACACTACACCCAGGCACCCAGGCAACTCTGACTCCGCGAGCTTCGACTTTTAACATAAACATGTCATGTGGTTTAGGTACAATAGCCATCATATTTGTGTAGTTTTATGAATTATTTTAATGAACCACCAATTAAATAGTTTAAGTAGTTTCCAAAGGTTACCGAATGATTTTTGAATTTTATTTTACGATAATAAGAATTTTCATTTGGGGAACCTTAATGAAATATATCGTATACAACTTTGTTACAATTATTGCAAATTATGTCGTCGACAGCTCCGTGGCGCAGCGGGCGAGTAGTCGGCTGCGAAGCGAGAGGCCGTGGGTTCGATTCCCACACCGAGACAAATGTTTGTGTGAACCACAAATATTGGTCTCGGGTCTGGGTGTTGTGGGACCGCAAGTCCCTCGTAGTTCCTGATACCCACGACACAGGTTTACCTAGTGTGGGGTCAGAGCTATGTGTGTGACTGTTGGGTGTATTATTATTATTATTATTATTTAAAGTTAAGAAAAGAAAACTAATGTTTACATGTGCGGTCAATGTCCTCTGCATACGAAAGAATACTCTAAAAAGGCAACTATCACAGTAGCAACAATTGCATAGTTCTCATTAAAGGCTTTATATTTTAGAGTTGTCGGACAGAACACAATTATTTCATAACAAAAAACCGTCACAAATGACCGTCTCAAAGTGTCATAATGGAATATACAGCTGTGTGGAGTTCCAATTATTTGCCACTCTCGGCGGTATAATTAATTTAACGAATACAAAAATATGCGAACAATTACATTACTATGCAGGAAACGTATTAAGGTGCAAAGACAAGAAGCTATAAGAGAAAGTGTCGCTATAACAGTTTACTATGAAAGGAATGTGATACAATTATAGAACAATGAGTAAATTCAACATAAATTTTCCCGCGATCGGAACCAAACGACGATGGAATCGGTAATTTTAATGAAGCATTATCTTTCGGCGTAAAGATCTCACGAGGCGAGCCTGATTAATTTAGCATGACAACAGTGAACGACACCGCGACAATAAGAATATACAAATAACAAGCAATGTCTTCTAAATTAACACGGACGTTGTTGCCGGGGCAGATTTAGCTGTGTCTGCGACGCGTCTAGGCTATTTGTATTTTGGCATTGGACATTTCGCAGTCTCGTGGGAAACTGAGTTGAACGACTGCGGAGACAATGCGGTTCTGTGCTATCTCGACCAGTCGTTCACCGAACCACCGCCCACCCGCGCGACCTTAACACTCCGCACTGCCTTGCCAGTTACCACGGTTACCACCTACTTCACCGACCGATGTACGGAAACCGGACATTCATCGTAAATTAATTTCCGACATTTTTTTTATTTAATTGTCCATTTCTGTTACTTGTAAATTATTGTCATAATGCAGATTGCGCATGCAACTGTTCAATATTAAGAATGGTGATAACTGCAAAAACATAAGATTCCGTTTACATAATTGTAATGTTATTAAAATATTGTGACTTATTTACACCATTTTATTTAGCGTAGCTTGCTTCATATCAGTAATCGTAAAAAAGTTCGTTAGAAGCATTGTTTTCAGTACTAACTTTCTTTCAGCCTGTCGTGTCGTTATCCTGGCTTAGTGCCAGGGTCCGCCTTGTTTTTAGTATTAACAATACTGAATTATAAAAATAAAAAACAGTAAGTAGCAGATTTCGTGAACCCGCGTTTATGATTACAATGGAAAAATTGCACCCATAAACTGTTTTTTTTAATTGTAAATTTCGCAGTGGGGTCCATACGAATTCACATTACACTTCGTTATCTACATAACATATTTTAACGATACTGTAATTGGCGGCACATGGCCTATAAGTATGCCTGTATAGGCTTAATTGAACTGTTGGTGGTAAATGACGGCATCAGTCAAGTGTCAAGGGCAGTGTTGGGGATGGCGGCGTCGTAGGCGCGAGCGGGGTCGATATGTTCTGGACGCGAGCCAGCAATCGCGTCGCGTCGGGTCGCGTCGCGCCGTCCGTCCGCCGGCCGACACCGACGCCGGACGCGGCACATAAATACACCCTCGTCTCTTTAAAGTGGAAGCTCTACCAATGCAATTTACTTAATATCTATTAATTTTTGCAAATAATTGGCTTTGAGTGAGTCACATCACCGTTATTTTCTACAGGTGCCTTTGAACTAAAGCAGGAACGAACATATTTGACATATTATGATTAAGCTTTTAAAAATATAAGTATTATAAATTTGAAAAATTAGTTATATGTATTTATATTTATTGAAATAATTTCTCTCAATGTCGCATCAAATGTTTTTGAATAAGGATTACAATCTAATAAAGTAAACATTTGTACAAATTAAAGACCGAATTGAATAAAGTTATCTGTGAGTTTATCATTGAATTTCACAATAAAAGAAAGTCAAATGTTCTAACACTACGTATAAACAGTAAAGAAAAATTTGTTTTAAAACATGCTTTTTAAACGACCGTATAAATCCTGGCACGAATTTAAAGTAATAAAACTGTAACTGAAGAACCGCGAAACATAATAAAACAGTTATTTTATAACATATAAAAGTGTTTGAATAGATCATAGTCATTGTCACCCTACCCGCTTTCTCTTTTCCGTGTTTTTCACACTGTAAACGCACTATATGGTTACTACTGGCGCTCATTACAGGAGTATAATTTTATATAACGTATTACAATTTTATTTAGATGCTGTTGTTGCAATAAATTTAAATTAAATATTTGTGTTTTGTTATAGATGAGCGGAAAGCGCACGCGCAGCTATAGATGTGCGGTTCATCAGCGGGACCGTGAGATCAGTTCTGAAAACGACTTTCATCTTCTACTCGAGGACCCCACATTATTCGCCAGGTAACATTTGTAACTTGATTGCAAATGTAGATGTAAAAAAAATTTACACAAATATTATGTAATCTAAACACTACGATGTAATGTTCGCAAGTATGCGAAATTGATAATAATAGTCCCGCCTACGGAGGTAATTTGTAAAGCCGTTTCAGTTAAAGAGCTCACTGGCAATGTTATGAAAATAAATTTATTACAACAAACGTACAAACCCGATAAACATTGATTAAACAGCATGATCTCATTAATTTTGCTAGTCATCTTATCATAATGTAGGTATGTTGAAATTACAATTCCCTTTGATTTCTTCGATTCCTAGAAAAGCCTGTATCAAGGAAATGCACATACTGGAATACAAAAATAGGCTTCCGTTTAAATTATACCTACTACTTTAGTGGTACCAAACTTTTTAACAAGGTTTTAAGTGCAAAAGTTAGGGGAACGTACAAAAGCTCGTTAATAGTTTTCCCATTTTCCAATGCCCACTCATCTGGATTTTACGGTACAATTAATAATATAAAATGAGAACAAAAAGTTTTCACGCAAAGGCAACCTAGATGACGTCTTTGCTGACTTCCGGAAAAGTATAAAGACAATTTACAATGTTCGATCCCTAAATTCTAGTAAAATATAGCAGAAACTTTATCAAAAACAAAATTCCAGTGTATTACATTTTTAAGTTTACAAAACTGTAAATTAAAAGTAATTTATCGATTATTGTAATATATTTTTAATGTCCGGTTGCCGTGACACAGTGACGTATGTGGTGTGCTTTCGTACAATAAAATCATTAATAACATTTAATAAATAGTCTTTATAAAGGCCAAGAATACAGTGAAACTGAGTTAATTGACTGCTCTCATATGAGGTTCTTATAAAATAGTAATACCGCCAATCGATTTGGAATACAACCAAGGTATGATTGCCAATAACAGTTTTATTGAATTTTATGTTTATATCTTTATTTAGGTTTTGGAATAGCTTTTATATATTATACCTAATTATAAAATTGACTTATATGAACATTGATACATACTCAAAATATGCACATGATTGAGAACTGAGAACTTAAACATTAACGCGTGGACCAAAGGCGTGGTTAGTATTGCACCCAAAGAGAATATAACTATATTGCACCTAAAAAGGAAATTCATGAAAATAGTAGACAACTGACAACAAGATTGCCTCGGTGACGCGCGTTGTAATGCGTACGCGTTACGTCTGCTCACTCTGAAGTCTCGGGTTTGAGCCCCAGTTCGGGTAAAGTGGTTTTGTGATTTTCTATTACGAAAATGCTCAGAATCAGCCCGGAGTCTGAAATTTGTGCCCGGTATGCCGCACCCTATCACATTGTGGGACGGAGATACGCTCGGCGAAATTTGGGTGTACTGGTTACACCTCTGCCTACCCCTTGTGGTATTACGGGCGTAAGTGCGTATGTAGAAGGTGAAAATCTTTGACTAATATAAAAGACAATATATATTTATTACATCGCTATTACAAAACGTAAAATAGTAAAAAATGCCAACGTAACGTTGTTCATTCTTGTTACAATAGTTATTTATGTTGATTATAGGATGGTGCACCTAGTAGCGATGGAGATGCTGCCGGAGGAGCGGGACCGCAAGTACTATCAGGAGCGGTACACGTGCTGTCCACCGCCCTTATTCATCATCTGCGTAACGCTGCTAGAGGTAAAAACATATCAGTTTTAAAATAATAATAGACATAATAATATATAATATTTCTGTATATTGTAATAAATATGCCGTACTTTCATAATATCGACTCTCTTCGGTCGAAATTCGGTCGCAGTCAGCTGGCAATTACCACATTAAAAATTACTCGTTAGTCGCGTTTCTTTTACTTACTTACCTATTGTATGGTATTCTCTATTGCATATATTAAAAAAAATACCTACTGCATATTGATCTATCGACGCGGATTCACCTATATGGATGCGTGGCGTACATAGGTAATACTTCTTTTTGTTTTATGCCATCATAAAACAAAAAAAAATGCATTGTCATCATCACTTTCTACGTGCCTAGTACCGCTTGAATGCCCGCTCCAGTTACTACGGTTAATTAAAATTTGTAATAGCGGATTTCACATCCGTGCAAACAAGTGGTTTACGTGAATCACGGCAATTGGCGCGTCCGACACCGCTCCGCGCAGCGCCGCGCCGCGGCTCCGCGTGATACACATGACACACTCGTGCTCGCGCCACGCCGCGCTGTAGCTCGTGGCTCGTGCCTCGTCCTACGAGTTACGACACTCACAACCCGCAGCCGTCATACATCGGTTCACCGCGGGCCGCGAGCGCCAACACATTGCACCGTGCACGGTTACTGAGACGCGCCGGCCGCTTACGCACGCCAGCTTTCGTACTAACGGTTTTCCCTCAATGAATAATGCACTAAAACGTCATTAATTGCGCAAATTATTCACTATTCATTCCCATTTATTTCAAAGTCACAATTGATGTATTCCAATAATATATTGTAAGACTACAAAGTATATTTAGTCTCTACTAGTTGATCATGCCATGCCGGCGCTAAAACTCATTGATTGTAGGATACAATATGTCTATAGGCATAGCGTTGTTTACTGACTTTGAGGCGTGATAATGTATTTAAAAAAAATACATAATTATATAAGTAAATCAAGAATAGGAAGAAAACGAGAGAATGAGACTATAATTTCTAGCCCGCCACCTTGGAATAGAAAAATTAAAAACTGTAATGTTCCATCACGTTGTCTCAGCTTTGTATCTTATAACTCTTATAACATCACACGTTGGTCTCCACCATCACAATCAAATTTCAACAAAACAAACAAAATCAACATTCTAACCCCGCAGTATTGCTTTCGTCCCACTCTACATGACTCTACCTACATAAGGTGAGATATGAACGACGCTAAGAGAATTGGATTTAAGAAATTTCCTTGTATATATACTAAGTCGGTCAACTAAATTATATCAATATATTATAGTATAAGTAATAAAATTAGTTAGGTATAATAGGCCGTAATAGCTGGGTCCACCTATAACTAGGCGAGCAGTAACATAAGATTTTTTTATATACTATCTTTGTTAGCTAGTTGCTGTATCGTCTGTTGGTGGATCAAATATAACTACGAATAAATAAAAATGACTAGTGCTTCAATAAGTACAAGTAATATTATTTAAACCTTAAATAAGAAGTGTTTATAAAGTTGTATGTGTGTGCAGTTGGGCGTATTCGCGTGGTACGCGTGGGGCTCCGGCGGCATGGCGGCGGCCGCGGGGCCCGTGCCCGTGGACTCGCCGCTCGTGTACCGGCCCGACCGTCGCCGCGAGCTCTGGCGTTTCCTCACATACAGTGTGGTCCACGCGGGATGGCTGCATCTAGCATTCAACCTTCTTGTACAACTAGCCGTAAGTACTTATGACATTAGTTTTCGCTTAGGCTCTTTTTCTATTTATTTCCTAGTTATCATATAAAAATTCAGAATATGAGCGCAATGCAGCGCCATTCAGTACCCGTTTGTAATCCAAAGTTTTGAGTGATATTGCTATTAACAATGAGTAGGCGTGACGCTTACCACCAGACGTGCGACCTTCCCGTCTCGTCGTTTAGGCGTATAAAAAGGAGCATGTGAATCAATGATTTTTTGTCACGATTGCCCGCCCCTAATATCTGGATGCCATAGGGTAGGGCCCACTGGCCCTTAGGGCAAATCCGCCACTGAAAATGACTACGTCTACTAAATTACATTTCAAGCAATTCATGGCCGTTGACCGCTGCTAATGTTTTAGTCATATTAAATGGAACAAAATGATGTATGTATAAGTAGTGTATTTAACTAATACATACAGACATACGCACTCACTCCTGGAATCCCCGAAAGGGTAGGCAAAGGTGTAACCAGTACACCCACATTTCGTCGAGCGTATCTCCGTCCCATGATGTGATAGGGGCCAAGCCTATCGCCGTATCGGGCATAATTCCAGACTCTGGGCTGAGCATTTCGTAATAGAAAAACCCAACCACCGAGGCAGTAATTTTAACTAATTGAATATGTTATTTGTCAGGTTGGGTTACCGCTAGAGATGGTGCACGGTGCAGTCCGCTGCGCCGCGGTGTACCTGGCCGGGGTGCTGGGAGGCTCGCTGGCCGCGTCAGTGCTGGACCCTGACGTGTGTCTGGCGGGTGCGTCGGGCGGAGTGTACGCTCTACTGGCCGCGCACTTGGCCAACGCTCTCCTCAACTTCCACGCCATGCGGTACGGCGCCGTGAGACTGGTGGCAGCGCTCGCAGTCGCTTCCTGTGACGTCGGCTTTGCCGTACACGCCAGATATACCAAGGTAAGCCGTAATATACGTTTACATATTTTATCATGGCACAGCAAAGTGACTACACATAAGCTGATGTTAACTACAGTGTCCAAATATAATCTCCACCATCAAGAGACATTGCGTTCCTCGGCGGTTCGAACAACTATGTCGGTCTGAAGTTACTGTATATACATTGACTGATCCCGGAACGCGACTCGCCTGAACGAGCCACTATGGCGGGTTTTTCACCATATGTACGATGGTCGCTATCCAGTCGGTTAGAAAAATGATTATATAGCTTCAGTATTCTAAGATTTCATTTCTAAGACGAGATAAACAAGTCATTCCTCTGTAACGCCACGCCTGCTCATAAATAGTTACATCACCTACATCTGGGACATACAACACTCACTGTCTAGTGTATGTAACAACTACTAAATATGACCACACCTTTCTGTAACACGTTGTATATAAGCATATCAATAAAAGCGAACCCAAAATGTATATTGTACGTTGTATCAGGAGGTGCCGCCGGTATCGTACGCGGCGCACGTGGCGGGCGCGCTGGCTGGTCTCACCATCGGTCTGCTCGTACTGAAGCACGCGCAACAACGTCTCTGGGAACGACTGTTGTGGTGGGCGGCACTGGGTGCGTACGCCGCGTGTACACTGTTCGCAGTGCTCTACAACATATTCAGCGCGCCCGTGGACGAGCTGCACTACATGCCGCCCGACCCGCCGCCCATAGCCGGCTTCTGACCTGATCGCAACACCGCGCCACGCTCACCACTCCCGACACTTCAACCTTAGGCTTTATGTAAACTCGTACAAACCCTTTTACTGGGTTGGTCGACGCGACGGATGTTGATTCCACGCCTCGAGACTAACTTTATTGGTGATTTAATTTAAATGAGGTCGCTTGTAGTCTTCGTATGAGTAACGAGTGTTGAGTGCTCCAGTTTTGTTGTTTAGTTTGCGAGTCAAACATGTTTACGTCGAAGCCTAAACCTCTAATGGCCGTTCCCTATATTCTGTCTATCTCTAGTTTTGCTATACCGGCGATAGAAAATTGTATCTATTTTCCGTTTTACCGTCCCAATAAACTTACTAATGATAGGTAATCCTATTCTTCATTGCTGTCTACTGATGAGAGGACTGATAGCTGACTACAGATATACAACACTATGAAAATGACAGTTCAAGCGTCCCAATATTTTTTATGTGCTATCTGTCGATAAAGTTATTTAGTTTTTTCTTTATCGGTAGATTTTGACCGATAAACAGATATCCTCGGCTGTAAAAAAACGAAAAAAATAATGCATTTTGAAGAAATAGCCATGAGTATACATGGCACTTGCACTGAAATACAAAAAACTAAATAAATTATGTAAAAATCTAAAAGAAAATATAAAAAAAATCTAAAATTCCCATAAATAAAAATAATGCACCGTTTTGATAGTTAAATTAAGTGCAAGAGACCTATAAATATTTGTTAATGCGAACAAAATAATTCCCCACTTCAGTAAAATCCCCCAAATTCGCTTGGGATTTTTGTTCAAAGGACTTGTATTCAGAGCCGTAATCAATTGACAGTAAAACGTTTAGTTATTACATTGTGTTTTGCAACATAATAAGTATTTCTCGTTATTAATATTTAATTTACAGTGGTAAAAAATAAGAATTATAGATAAATGCTAAATTAAAACTTATATTTCTAATCTAAATCATATTTTCATATTTTCTAACATAAATTAAACAATAGTTCCTCTTTCTCAGCTTGTATGAACATAACGCACAAGAGGGCCCAGATAGACGGCCTATCTATTGCTATCATAGTATCCGACGTGCATATCTAAAAAATAGGGACGATTCCAAGCAGTAGATAGAACAATACGGATGTTTGACGATAGCTATCTATCGTGAAATTGAAGATTAATATTGGGAACGGCCATAAGTTTACGGAAACGGTGCGTCCCAACCACAAAACGCCTAGTCAATTTCCTTAGTGTGATTCGCTATAAGTAGTATTAAATTCGAGGAGGTCTGTCGATGTCCGATTTATTACACGTGTCGTGCTTACGATGGTGTATGTTTACAAAATTTATAAATGTTCGTAGATACGGGAACTGAGTCCAAGTTACTGTTCAATATACAAGGGCCTCCTCGCGACACTTTAATTGTTAAGTAGTGTTAATTGTATTGAATAGGTGAACTATTTTTGTACCTACTGTCAACGTCCGTAGTGTATAGGATGAAGGCGTTACCGCGACACAACCACTGCATCGTTCCAGAGTGGACCGGGCGACGTCATTACACGCAGTATTTAGTAACAAGTTGCTTTCAAAACCTGCGTCGCACTGAGTTGGTTACGTCGCCCGGCTTAGTTGTGCCCGACACACCAAAGATTAGAAATAAAATGGCGTCCATGCACGAAACATACAAATCCCTCTGTTTTCATACAATTTTAATAGAATGTTTGCTCAGAACGAAAGTAATATGCCTCAGTAGTTAATTTTGTCTGATTGATTGTTATGTAAGTATAAATTGCTCAATTGCATTGATTATTTTAATCAGTAGTGATTATGCTCAAAAGTGAGTTTTTATTTTATTTAATGGGATCAATTGATTGCTATTTTAATTATATTAATTTGTGTAATGTGAATTCGTCCATTTCCAATTTTATCATTCGCATTTTATCTTTTTACTAAAATGAAAGTGTAACCAGTGTTTCTTACTACTTACTAGTAGTTATAGTTTTATTAATAATGTGCCTGATTCCTATTATTGTAAATTTGATTGTACGTATACTTTAATTCTAATCAAATGTCTCAAAATGACTGAACTTGTATAAATTATTGCCGTGTTTTTCATTTAATTTATTTTAAAATTGTTTTAAGTGTGAATCAAGATAATTATAATTATGTGATTATATATGATTGAAAATAAGAATATAATTAAAAAATTTGAAACTATTTCAGTTTTTGATTTAATTTTAAATAAAATGCTAAAGACATTTAGAAACAACTTTATTGTAACAAAACATAACAAGCACTCAATCATCACACATTCAACATAACTTACAATAAAACGTAGACCCTGATAATCTGCATAACAAATATACAATCTAGTAATAAGTAAGCATAGCGTTTGGTTCCGTTTCATTATAATTATCCCATGCAATGTATTCCGCCTTCTGTCTGTATTGTGGCAAAACTTGTTTGGGGTAACAAATAATACTGACGAGTTAAAAATAGGTCCTAAATAGACCAACTGTAGCACGCACCCAGAGAGGTGTTTCTCTCTTCTGTAACTGTGCGCTGCATTCCGAAGCGTGTTTGTGGAGTAGCAACGACTCTTGACGTAGACGTTCCTACGAAAATAAAGCCAAAATATAATCGGTAACCAGCACGATCGGTCTAAGAACCTGTCCACATGAGGCGGCTTACTCGCGATTATCAAGTGCTTGCAAGATACGAGAGTACCATACCGGGTGTAAGGGAAACGCCTCCGAATACGAAGACGAAGTAGTGCTGGTTTTTACAGAGACAATACCACTAAAAAAATTGCGAAATAAGTTACATGTTTCTTTTTTGCTCTACCGGCAGTTTTAATAGAAAATAATGGGCAATAAACTCCTAGTGTTAGTCTGTTCAAATAGTTTACCTATAATAATAAAGAGCATTTAAGGTATTGCAATATTAACAAATTATTTATTTATTTAATTTAAATAAGATCTGGTGAATTTACAATGAGTAATATTATATCAGAAATTACAATATGGATATCAGATTATGCTTACTTGTAAATCTGGTGAAGTTGTGAAAATCATAGCTTGTGCTTCGAGATCTCGCCTAACCGACCGTTCACCCAAATTGGCTGAACCAACTATTGTCGCCCATGGCACGCCACTTCCCGGCGGATAGTACCTAAAAATAAAAATAATCTCGATGATCACTATCAGTTAAACCTTGAATGAATAGAGTTCACCTGACAGGGCTTTATAATGATCACGTCAGCGTCATAACCTAGGGTCGAGACGAATTTGTCGACTTGTCGTGAAAAACCAGTTTTATCTGGTTATCTCTATATGTTTATCGACGCTAACATAGTTGCATAGAATAGTCGACTCGTTATGTCAACAGTAGAGATAGAGGAGAGAAAATAGTACTTTCCACCTCTCTGTGGTATTTTGTATAATTATAAACCTTAACATGAAGTCATTTTATCGCTTTCGACAGTTTTACCCGAGATATTTGTATTCGATAATTCTCTCTCGCGCGCGAGACATACCTCGTGTTGCATAAGCGAAGTTTACAGAGCGAGATATCGATATTGCGCCCTTTTATGAATAAAAGAGAACAAAATAAAAAAAAATGCTGGTTGCGTCCGTCGGAGTTTACGCCCCTAGCATGTGGCCATGCTGCCAGGGCCTAGCTACAGCGCTATGTGCGCGTTCCTGTGTATTTTTTTTTAACGTGAAATCTATTACAAAAAATAATATTTACCACAAGCCTTTAGCATGAAAAGTCCACCCAGGCCGCTCATACTCCATCATCCTAACTCTGCTTGTTTGATTTGATTCAGCTACCCTTTCCCAGAACCTAGGAATAACAAACAATATATATTTATCATTGTTTCATTACCATTAATTACCACAAGCAGGTGGCCCACCTGATGGTAAGTGGTTAACGCTGCCCATGACCTGAGCAAAGCCAGAGCACAGCCAAGCCATTGCCTACCGTTAAATGAATAACTAAGTAAGAAATTATTTACTATGTATGCTACTTATAAGTTATACATTTATTTATTTATATTATGATTTAATATTTTAGTAATAGGCTCTTGTTTACTTACTTTCTGGCAATTAGTGAATATGCATGCGGAATACCACCAGCAGGACCGGCTGCACCAAGAAAACCATTTGCCTGGATATAAAAAAATATCCATTAATTATTATTCAAAATTTCTTGTCATTATGACACATAACTATGTAACATCACATTATGACCCACAAGAGCAGAGCATGCACACTGAAACTGCAAGCGACAGCTAGTAAAGTTAATCAAATACACAAACAAAACACCACTTACATTTGGATGTGCCATCAACAAACTTATATTCGCCTTGCATTCCTTTAACAAGGTGTCTGCATACTGATTGGTGAGATTAAAGTATCCTGTGGCTAACTGTATGTATGAGCCTTTTGAAGCAGACTGAAGAAGTTTTCTAGTGGCTTGCTCATCTTGGGTGATATTGAACTCGCCCATTTGGATCAGGGGGAATATCCATGTATCCTCCTTATTATCTGAAATAATACAACCTTATGTGACACAAAAATGGCTAAGGTAATATTCAGATTGGTACGCACAACATTTACTGTGTTCCTATAGACAAACTATAAAATATAGGCTGAACCACTGATTATAATAAAATAGTTCGCTATGTTTAATTTTGTCTTCATCATCAGCTTATACTTGTCTACTGCTAGAAATATGCCTCTTCTAATGCACACTCTACCAGTTTTGTACATTATTTTAAAAGCAACAAAAAATAATAAACAACAAGATTTAATTATATTTGCTGGTAATAAATGTTCATATAAATATCTCACTATCTCAGCTCACATTGCACTGCTGTTTAATGCTAGTCAATTTTTTTTTTTATATTTTACCCCTTTCAACCAAATTTGTATGGCTTCTAACTAACCTATTTTTGAGCAATTTATAAAATTCATTCAATCATTTTTGGGTAATGTAACTTACATAGATCAAAATAATTAAAAACCAACTCAACTACCCTATGAAAAATGTTCAATTGAATGTAACAAACATTGTACTTACCACTGTTATTACTTAATGATGAGATCTTTTGAGACTGTCTAGTTTTCCACTTATCAATATGACAGAGTATATTTTTGTTAAGATCTTGGATAATTTGTGTTTTGTCATGCTTGATGTCAATTATATCATTTCCAAGGCATTCTTTACTATAGTTGCTCAACTCATCTGGAAATAAATATTGTATGAAATGTTTTAGATTATAAATAAAAATATATTTAATTATAGTTTAAAAAAACAATTTGTGTTCATTCTAAACAATAATTTTTACATATAATTTTATACAATACTAGCTATTGCCCGCGGCTCCGCCCGCGTGAATGCCTATTTCCAGGATTAAAGTAGCCTAGTGGGCGCCCCCGGTGAGAAACACTCGACCAAAATACTAAAATGACTATTAAAAAATAAGGGTTGATGGTAGAAGGGTGAACATTTTGGGTTGTATGTATTTTTTAATGCTGTATCATAATAAAATAAAAACAAAGAATTTTGTCTAAAAAATAAAATTTAGGTGTGGACCACCCTTAATATTTAGAGGGATGAAAAATAGATGTTGGCCGATTCTCAGACCTACCCGATATGCACACAAAATTTCATATAAATTGGTCCAGCCGTTTCGGAGGAGCATGGGAACGAACAATGTGTCATGAGAATTTTATATAATAGATAAGTAATTATTAATTGTTATTTAAATAATAAACTATCTACAAAAATAAAAAGGAACTTTAAACAACTTACAGTTATCATACCTATGATTTCGCTATAAAAATTTGCAAGGTCAGCATCCTGTATTTCAATGTAACGATCCTGTCTTTGTTGGAAGTAATCATTAGAACAGTTGGCTCCACTCAGCAGCACTGAGTCATCTGCTATGTACAACTTCATGTGTTGAAGACCTACTAGCTCATTGTATCGTGACGGAAGAATTTGAGACCACACACCCTGCAGTCGTGGAGTTTGGTACAAACACACTCTACATTGTTCAGAAGCATCATTAATTAATTCTCGTAGCAGCGTCACTGAGTTATCGACACCTCGAGTACCTCTTTGGTTATCCAGAAGCACACTGACCTTCAAATCCTTTTTACTTAATACATTGTCTTTTGTAACCTCCAAAAGTCGCTTCTCTAAATTACCTGTGCCAATGTACAAACTGGCTATTGATATCCTACGCTTAGCATTCCATAATCTCTCGTATAGAGTGTCATAAAACTTCTTAGGATCATTTACGATGTTAATTTTCGACGCATTTACAGGAAAACACGGAGCAAGGTTATATATCCAGTTAAAGCAGTGAAACTCCGCTGGCTTAAACCGCAGTGGTATATTAGCATTGATTAGCATTGTCTTTATTCATTGGTATAACGACAAATATATTGAACTTAGCAAATAGATAAACTCCATGAACTATTGAGATTTGGTGATGAAAATAGAGAAAATTACGATATCTAAGGGAACTATGTTTTACTGTCAGACGTCAACTTACAATTTTTTTTTAATTCGTCCAAAGGACATGCTATAGTCTTTCGACCATACTGCCTAGTCTTACGTGTGACGCCAACTTGCAAGACGCACCCTAGACAGACTATATATGTAAACTATTATAAATTAGTTAATACTAAATAGAGATTGACTACATCTTGTCGTACGCCAGACAGCAGTGAATCTTGTGCTATTATGTGAACACCTTTGGGCCTATCGGCCCAACCTATCAGTTGTGCTGTTTTGTCATTATGCCACGACGGCCCATTGTTTACTCTAGCTTTAGGACTACGCAGCACATTCACTATGTACCTAGGTACTGAAATCGGTTCGCAAGACCCTCGAGATTTGCACGTGGTCTTGCTTGAGATTCACATTATACAAGGTTAGTCGGAAAAAGACATAAAGTAAATACCCGTAATCCTGAACAACTGTCGTACTTGCTACTTAATAAATCCAATAGTTTCAGAGATATTAATCTGTGCTGAGTAAATCTATATATTAGTAAAGTTAGATTCTCTTTGTTTATACCTTAGAACAAGAACACCCTTATTATACATAATATGACGACGCTTTACGGGTTAAATAACGAGTTCTGTGTTAATATTTATTAAAGTGGTAGAGCCATGCTGTAGACAGTTTTGTCTACAACACGAATTGGCTGGCTCGAATGGGTCATTACCACTGTCTTACAGACAACCGACGTAAAGCAGCGGCTTACTGCTACGTTTCGTAAGGTAAGTGAGATATCTGGAGGCCAAAATCCCTCTCCCTTTCCCAACCCCTTAATTATCTCTTTCCTTTCACGTCGGCATCACGCCCCCGATTCCTCTGGTATTACTGGCGTACAGGGGCAGTGGAGATCACTTATCATAAAGTGACCTACCAGCTCGTTTGTCGGCCTATACTATAATAAAAAAAGCATGTTGCGCATATTGTAATAATTTATTTATATAATTTTTATTTGTGATGGCCGTTCCCAATAGTTCGTTCGTTCGTTCGTTCTCTCGACAGATTTGCTTACTGGCAGCAAAATTTTGACACATTTTGTATGAATGATCTGTTAAAATACAATTGAAAGTAAGCAAATCAATCGATAGACTGAATATAGGGAACGGCCATAAAGGTACATCCATTACGAAAGGTTTAAAAAGAATACGGTTCCTCTAAAACTTGGTCATGTTCTATGCCATAAAATATCGTATTATTTTTCACGTAAGCCCATGACATTCTCTTAGAGCTGAAATGGACACCAACATCACCGTTTTTCGACAGGGTGATCGCGCCAGCTGTATTATTCAACCGAGTCGTCATTCCTGAAAAATCGTAAAACATACATACCTACGTAAGCTCATGCCTTTATCCTCAAAGGGTAAGCCAGTGCTGCACCCAAATGTCGCCGAGGTTATTTCCGTACCATGATGATATGAGGCGAATCTAGCGCTATATGGTACAAATTCCAATCCTGGGCAAGTTATGTGTGATTTTTCGATACGAAAAGTCAATCACTATTACCCAACCTGGGAATTGAACCCATGACCTCACAGTTCTCAGCTAAAACGCTGTCAATAAATGGGGATTCTCAATTTGAGCCTCTCGAAATCTCACAAATGGAACAGTGGTTCACGGTGGTTGGTTTTCGGCGTGACCGTGGTACTACTCAAGTCGAGCGGATTTTTTCTATCTAAAGCATAAATTTATGGTATACTGGTACCAACTTTTCTGTGAACTAAAAGGTGACGTCACTGTCGTATCGCAATAAATCACACGGAGCACTTCAAAGCAGTAAACGCTGACAATAGAATGCCGTTTCAACATGGCGGCCGTAGTTCCTTTTTTGCGCCACTTCACAGAAAAGTTGGTCGGACTATAGCATAATTTTACGTCTTTTACCGTCATCAGCTACCCATCCCCCATGCGTACTTAATGGTAGATTCCTCGTATGCGAGACGCCGCGTCTGGTTTGGTACCACCGTTTTGGCTACTGCCGCAGCAACACTGCTGCTTACACACGTAAACACTGTTGTGTTCCGGTGTGAAGAACATTCAATTATAAGGCTTAACATTTAATGTCTCGGAATGACGAGCGCAGTCAAGTGCCATACATTATAATTCATAATTCGAAATTCTGATTAGCGTTATTTTTATTTATAGTCGTGACGTTTACCATCAGGCGAGCGACCTGTTCGTCTCATTATTAACTCTAATAAAATAATGTTAGCGCAACGAAGTTTTGATACCAAATAAATACAATCCTTACCTTCTACAGCTTTTCTTGTAGCCGTATTTGCATCAACATTGGCTTCCATAAGTTTTATAATGCTGTGAGCTAAACAGTATTTCAATATGGATTCACCATGTCCTGCAATAAAAACATAATATAACACAAACTCACGCATATATCCTTAAATAAGCAGAGGTGCAATTAGTGCCACAATGCCCGGAGGGTCTGGGTGTTGTGGGACCGCAAGTCCCTCCTAGTTCCTGATATCCACGATACAGGTTAATGTGGGGTCAGGACTATGTGTGTAGCTATTGGGTCTATTTACTGTTTATTTATTATTAAAGATTCGCACAAAAGTTTCGTATTAATTACGTCCCACTGGGGGACTTGTCGATTATCAGAATGAAAAAAATAAAATTGTTGACTACCCAAAATAAACAGTTACGTGAATTGAATTTTCCGTATTTAATATACCTACGCATTTATACTCTTAAATATAAGTAAATAAATGGCAATGATAACATCAAGTTAAATAAGTACCAGTGGTAGAAACTCCGCCAATATTATCATCCGCGTAAGTCCCGCTGCCGATCTGAGGCGTGTCTCCAATTCGGCCGACGGCCTTGCCACTCATGCCACCTGTGCTCGTGGCGACCGCGACGTGGCCTTTGGCATCCACGGCAACTGCACCCACAGTTCCTACACCTCCCTAAATATTACGAATAATTCTAAAACTCAGAAACACACTGGCGTAAGTCATTTACCTATAGTAGACTAAGTTGAAAGTCATCCTTTCCGGCATCTTAATTTCCAGTGTGTAGCGCCTTGTTAGGCACTTATGAGAAAATATATTGCTCTATATTGTATTATCATTATCGCCCTTTATGTTTCTCAATATAAATTATTATACGTCTAACTTAGCCAATACGTTTCTTACGTCCACCCTGTGGGGGACCATGCATACTGCCGTAGACACCGAGGGTGTTCATTTGTGCGTCAGGGGCGTTACCGGCAGAAATCCAGGCATACCAGTACCCCTAAGACCGGCCTATTTGCGCCGAAGGAAGCCACCGGAGGGATTTGAGTCATATAACAACGTAAGGAAATTGAATAGGTCCAGTGACCTAGCAGATCAGTATCTAGCAGTAACTCGGGTGTGTACTGGGTCGGAAGGCTGGTTAGTCCGGTATAATATTCTCTCCACCCCCACTGTTACGACATGAATTCGTAAGTTGAATTTTCCTGCGGCAAAATAATATGCTTTGGATGTAGAGTTAATGGCAGGTGCGATTACCTATTTACAAACTTCGGGCGACAAACATATGAATAAATGACTATTAGCTACCTCATCCATAACGCCTATTTCAGTTCTGCCAAATTCACCGTGTTGAAAGAAATTATTCAGAGCCTCTTTAGCATTTTCACTTATCAATGACTCCGGAGGAATTGTGGGGAAGCCCTGAAATAGAAAGTTTAAAGAATGGACCTCTATAATTATGCATTAGCTATGTTCAACTAGCGCTGAAGTCATACTAATTTTGGGTAAATATTGAAATTTTTGCAAGTAATTATTACAGTAGACACCTACCTATACATAAAGAATGGGAAAGACATTTCAAAGATTCTAATAATACAGCACGCGCCAAATTACTTGGCTGGGCTTAAGTTAGTTACGAGCGACGCTGCATCGCGGCTATTCTTTTCACAGACAAAAGACTGAAGAAGACGTAGTAGACGGTTGAAGTGACTAACATCAGCGTTTATGCGGATTAGGTCAACGTGAATCACAGAGTCCTTTGTATACTAAGGCCTAACCCCTCTCATTAGTCGAGCATGGCTGTACCCAGATGTGGGACAGTTCACAGTATAATAATATAATACAGAGGTGATATTATTTTAAAAACACACTAAGCGTGTAAATAATTGTTGATAATAATTTATTGGCTTACCTTATCTAACGCAAACAGTTTAGCGCCTTCTCCACCAAGTAAGGAGTGTGGCGAGTCAGTTAGAACTTTGTGAGCGATACTTATCGGATGAGCGAAGTCCTTGATTAGTGTGACTGCACCCACGTCGAGATTTGTCCCGCTCATAATACTGGCTTCCATTTCCACTTCACCATGCAGATTCAACACGGACCCATAGCCTTGTAAAAACGAACAAGTTATTAGTCAGAGGCAAATGGTCTGTGTGATCCGCAAATATATGTTTCGGGTCACGGGTGTTGTAGGACCAAAAACTTCTTCGCAGTTCCTGACACCCACGACAAAATACATAACCTAATGAGGAATCACTATGTAAGTATGTGCGTGGCTGTGGGATTGAACTTGTGGTTAAGAATCATCCTCAGCATTAGCAAATAATGTATAAATATAAAAGGCAAAGCCCTGCCTGACACGTCACTCTCCAAACTACTAAGAATAGAAACTCGAAATTTTGAAAGGGTGTAGATTTTATTTATATTGCAGACATAGAAGAAGAGACTTCTCGAAATTAACCTCTAAGAGAAGAAAGAGGAATACAACTTTCTATGGAAAATAATAGGTACGCACTCACGCCTGTAATCCCCAAAGGGGTAGGCAAAGGTACACCTTTACCCCACCAGTACACCCACATTTCGCCGAACGTATCTCCGCCCCATGATGTGATAGGGGGCGAGCCTATCGCCATACCGGGCATAAATTCCAGACTCCGGGCTGATACTGAACATTTCGTAATAGCAAAACCCAATACCACTTTACCCGACCCGGGGATCGAACCCGAGACCTCAGCGTTGGCCTAAATCGTAACGCATACGCATTACAACTGCGCCACCGAGGCAGTCATGGAAAATACTTAATGTTTTTATCAAAACTCCACACGGGTAAAGCCCGAAGCAATATATTTAATACTCACCTGCATTGAAATTCTCATCTTTTTCCATGGCAACAACAGCTGCTTCAACTGCGTCGAGGGCACAGCCGTCATTCTGGAGCACCTCGTAACCCGCTTTAACGGCTACTCGAACACCATCTAATTTACCCTTAACTCGACTCTGTGGAATATCCCCAGCACCGCCGTGGACTATCAATATCGGCTGCATTGTCTAAATAAAAGACACGAGTGCTTAACGTCGGCAACACAGTATAAATGTAACATAAAACTGAGAGATAACGCTATGTTTATCAATGGCCAGAGTATAATATAATTTAGTATTCTATATTTATCAGAACCAGGCGCCGATCGAGGGCAGTAACGGGGAACATTGTCCTCCACCCTTGAGTCTAATTAATATAAAATAGAACATACATCTGAAGAAGAAACATAAATTACTGTCTTCCCCCTCCTTCTTAGGCTCGCTTCTTATTAATTCGAGATGGAAATATATTCGGCGAACCATGGGTCGCACCTCTGCCTATCCCTTTGGGGATACAGGCGGGATGCTATGTTATGGCATGCCTACGTGAAAATATGTAAGTAAGTTTATATTTGCCTGACATTAGGTACTCACGACCTTTTTATAGCAGTGATCGGCAAACGCGCAAATGGGTCACCTGATGGTAAGTGATCTCAACCACCCATAAACATAATAATGAACGCGAACCCAAGAATAATGGACGCGTTACAGGCCTTAAGGTAAAGGGAAAATTAAGGGATTAGAAAGGATATCTCACTCACCTTACTACACGCAACAGCAAGCTGCTAGTTAACGTCGGTTTTCTGTGAGACAGTAGTAACAACACGGTCAAGTCGGCTCATTCAGCTGTAAACAAAACTGTCTACAGTGTGGCTCTACCACTTATGCTGCACTCATTCTTCCTTAACATTAGGACCCCGTTTTTTTTATATTTTTTTATTGTATAGGCCGACAAACGGGCAAGTGGGTCACCTGATGGTAAGTGAACACCACCGCCCATGTACGCCCACAATACCAAAAGAATCATGGGCGCGTTGCCGACCTTAAAGGAAAGGGATAATTAAGGTATTGGGAAGGGGAGGCGATTTAGGCCTCCCGATATCCCACTCACGGTACGAAACGCAGCAGCAAGCTGCTACTTTACGTCGGTTTTCTGTGAGACAGTTGTAACGACCCGGACGAGCCGGCCCATTCAGGCTGTAGACAAAATTGTCTACAGCATGGCTCTACCACTCGTAGAGCCGTGTTTCAAAATCCTAAGTACATCCGTGTTTTGTAAGATAAAGGTAAGTATATAAATTCAGTTAAGGTGTAGGTATACTCCAAATCTATATATATAAAAGCGAAATACCACTGACTCACTGATTCATCACGATTTCTCAAAAACTACTGAAGCTGGGATCATGAAATTTGGTCAGATGATAGTTTGTGTAATGTAGACGTCAGCTAAGAACGGAAGTTTTGGAAATTCCCATTTTAAGGTGGTAAAAGAGGGGTTTTTACGTTGTATGCAACTTTTTTATGTAAGGGAGTACGACTGTGAAATTGAGCACAAACATTGCTTATTAAAAGTAATGAAATATGAGGGTCATATATTTGGAAAATTCCACTTACAAAAGGGGGGAGGGGGGGTTGAACTTTGTATGAAAGTATTTATTTTAACTTTTGAACAACTTGGCCGATTGGGGTCATATTCACACCGTACATTTTTTTGTGGAGACAATGGTTTATAACTATATATATATATCATCACGCTACGAAGCATGGGAGCGGAGCAGTAATTTGAATATATTGTAGATAAATATCTCAAACTCTACTAAAGCTAGGATTATGTTTGGTCAGAAGATAGTTTGTGTAATATAGGGGCACGCTAAGAAAGGGTTATTAGAAATGTATATTTTAAGGGGTAAAGGGGGAGGGATGAATTGTATATATTATTAATGCGAAAGTTTGGATGTTTGTAGATCAATCACGGCTTAACGGCTGTATGGATTTGGGTAAAATTTGCCATCCGTGTAGACCAAGACATGAATTAGAACATATGCAAATTTAACCCAGAAAATGACTTGTACGCGGGCGGAGCCGCGGGTAAATGCTAGTACATAATATACATGTGTATAGACCTATTATAATAACAACATATTTTTTTACGTTATGCAGAGGCAGCGCTAGACGTCGACGTCACTGGACGTCGGCGACATAAGCTTTATGAGGCCTCTTTCATTTTCCAGTTAGAAAGAAAACCTTAAATTAAATGAGACTAATTATACACTAATGTATGAGTAGCGTTAGGTATAATGGGTACAGACGTAAAACAATCGATGAAAGAACGTTTCTTTGGCCGTCTGACAAAAGTATTTAATAGCCTCTTGTCGGGTGGTAACAAAATTCGTGCATTTCACGATTGGGTTATGCCTGTGCTCATGTACTCCTTCGGCATACTCAAATGGACTCAGACCGAGTTAGATGCCCTGGATCGAAGGGTCCGAACTCAAACGTACCCTACTATAGATGGACAGGTTTGTGCAGCGGGGAAGGGAAACAAATGCAACCTCCCCCGCTAACATCTAGAGAACCTCGTCCCTGCCAACGTCTTGTACCCCGCAGGACGGTCGCGCACGATCTTGTCCATCTATAACTGCACATCGAATGCACCATCCATGATCGTTAGTGATGAGATTGTATATTCCACGGAAATGTGGGGGTCGAGGCTTACTTAATGCTAAGGACCTGCATAACCGCGAAGTATGCAATCTCAGGGATTATTTTCTCCACAGCGAAGTGGATATCCATAGAGATGTGGTTGCAGTGGATAAAGGCTTCACTCCGCTCTCTCTGGCAAATGAGAACTGGCGGGTTCCAATGGTATTGAGTACTGGTAGTCGCAGGGAGGTACGAAGGAGCAAGGAACTACACGAGAGATTTTATCGAAATCTAAATGGACCCGATGTGGACGAAATTGCTTCCGTGTCTTGGCTACGTTTCGGTGATCTCTTTGGGGATACCGAGGGTTTTGTCCTTGCAATTTTGGACGAGGTTATCAAGACGAACAACTACAGAAATTACATCATGAAGGATGGTACGGTCGACATCTGTCGGGCATGCCACCGTCCCGGAGAGTGAATCAGGCATGTTATTTCGGATTGTTCGTATCTTGCTAATAGCGAGTACTTGCATAGACATAACTTAGTTGCCAAGATCATACACCAGCCACTTGCTCTTAAATTTTGCCTTGTGTCTGCTGAGATACCATAATAACAATATGTCCCCCAGCCGGTTTTCGAAAATGGGCATGCAATGCTGTATTGGGATCGATCTATTATCACGGACAGGATTATTGTTGTCAATAAACCCGATATTGTGGTAGTTGATCGATTGGCGCGGCGGGCAATACCGAAAAGCCAAAGTCAAAGCCGAAAAAGACAAAATGTCCTAATATTTAGACCTGGCACACGAAGTTACTGATATGTGGGGCGAGGACTCGACAATCATTGTCCCGATAGTCATTTCTGCTGATACCAAAGAGCCTCGACCAACACCTCCAGAGGCTCTCGATTGGTTGTTGGGTCAGGAGCCAGATTCAGTAAGGGACACAGCATGCATTGTGAGGAGGTTCCTCACGTTGGGGTCCTAACCACCTGGGGCTTGGGTCCTAGGCCCCACCATTGGAGGGTGATACTTTTATGTGTTTTATTTTTAAGAAATGTAAACTGAAAATTTATAAAAATCCTTTTAAAATAAAGTGTACTGAAATAATTAATTTATAAATTAACATGGATAGTAAAAATATAAAATCAATTAAAATATTCCATAGAAAGATATACCAAATATAGATATAACAAATTTTGATTAGTTTTGAAGATAACATAATTTCTGCCGCCAAACAGCAGTGTGCAAGTACTGTTATGTTTTGGTTAGAAGGACATTGAAGCCAGTATAATTACTGGGCATTATGAGACTTATGTCTCAGGGTGATGGGCGTAGTCTAATGCGTATTTAGTCCAGTCTGTGTATTTGTATTGTATTTAGGGTGGAGACGTCTGCAAGTTGCACATACACCCGTCTCACCTAATCAACTCATGTTAGTGGAACCTTTTCACCCTTAAATCCCAAATTCAATGCCATGCAGTACTTTTTATTTCCATGTTCTGTGTGCTGTTGCTTCTGTTTAAAGGTAGGTGTGGCATTTACTATCAAACAAGCAATCTGCTTGATTTTTTTCATTTAGGCAAATAAAAAAATAGAATATATTCCTATTAAATAAAAATTTGTAAATTAATGAAATGTAAACCTATTAAGGTGGAAACCAAAAAAATAGAATAATAAAAGTAATACATAATTAAATAATAAATTAATAAAATTAATTATTTAATTTATTTAGTTTTTTTTACAGTATGGTTAAATTAGTACATAGTATTATTAAGGGTTCTGTTATTCAGTGCTTTGTTCTTTAAACAGGACTTGGGTCGATAGTTATTTATTGAGTTGGTTATTAAGCATCTTGAATTTAACCAATATCAATGTTTATCTACTTTGTGATTTGAATCTTCCATAGCCAATGTTTCTTCTGGGATGTGTGGAACCCAAATTTTTAATTACTTCTAATGGCCTAACCAGCTTCTGTTAGGGGGCCAGCAACAGTCCAGGGTCCAGAGAGTTCAGGGCAAGCTAATTCTACATCTAACAATGCCCGCACAGAAAAAAAATACTCTAAAGTAACAATGCCACTTGCCAGTGAGTACAACATTCCGATTGTGGAGATATGTAATAAAATCTTTAGGAGTCTAGGACAATAATTCCAAAATCAACAGCAAAAACTTAAATAGAAAATTCATACCAATATACATTTATAGCAGTAACAAATTAAACAAGATAATTTCCTCTTTAGCGCATTTATAAACAACAAAATAAAATCAAAACAAATACACAACACAAAACATACTTTGACACTAAAGACAAGCCACAGACTAGTATAGAGATGCTAGAAAGCACAATACCACACAATACCTGAGATTTGAAATGTATTTTTAAAGTTTATGGTCCACCTGCGACAGATGGCGGTATTGTAGCTCCTATGAAGGATGTATGTGGATAGATGATGTTTATTTTCATAATAAAAAATATTTTTCTATTATTATTCATTAATTTATTTCGTTGAAAGAGAAGTCGTTGCCTCGGTAACGCATTTGTAATGCGTACGCGTTATGACTGAGGCTGACACTAAGGTCTCGGGTTCGATCACCGGGTCGGGTAACAGTGATATTAGGTTTTTCTATTACGAAATGCTCAGTATCAGCCCGGAGTCTGGACTTGTGCCCGATATGGCGATAGGCTCGCTCCCTATCACATCATGGGACGGAGATACGCTCGGCGAAATGTGAGTGTATTGGTTACACCTCTGCCTACCCCTTCGGAGATTACAGGTGTGAGTGCGTATGTATTTATGTATGTTGTAATAAATGGAGGACAAACAATAATTCAATTTAATTAAAAAAAAAAAACAATAGGCGGATTTCGAAAAATACACTTGCAATAACTGTTGATGAATTAATCCGCTATATTTATTTAATAATATAAACTAATTTTTAGTACTGGCAGACATGATAGTATACTGGACCTACCACTTTTCTCTACAGCATGAATGGGCCGGCTCGTCCGGGCATTACCACTGACTCACAGAAAACCGGCAGCTTGCTGCTGCATTTCGTACAGTGAATGCATATCCGGAAGCTCGAACCCCTCCTCTTTTCCCAATCCCTTTCCTTTAAGGTCGGCAACGCACCCATAATTCTTTTGGTAGTGTGGGCATACATGGGTAGTGGAGATCACTTACCATCAGACCCAGTACAGACACTTACATGATGATGATGATTAAGGTAGTGGTCGACCCCCCTTTGGGGTCATCAGACCACTGCCTTATACGTACCTCAGCCCCTGCGGTATATCCCGATCGCTCTTCAGCGACGGGGTTCCGCAGGGTCTGGCGGTATGGGTCAGCGGATTGGGAAGGGATGCGTGAATTCTTTGCGTCCTTCCCATGGAAGCGGTTCTGCTTCTCTTCCGAAGATCCTGATGCTTGTGCGGACCGCGTCAGGGACCTGTTAGTTATGGGGATGGATCTTTTCATCCCTAACTCCAGGGTACCTGTCAGGCGTCGCAGCCGGCCCTGGTATAACAGTACCTGTGCCGAAGCTGCACGCCTTAAGCGGTCCGCATACGGGGCGTGGAACGAAGCCCAAAGGCATCAGGGTCCAAACGCGAAGGAGGAGAGGCGGAAATTTAATGCCGCTTCTAGGTCCAACAAGAGGGCTATAGCCAAGGCCAAGGCAGAACACATTGGCAGAATTGGCGAGCGGCTCGAGAGTTACCCGTCTGGTAGTCGGGCTTTCTGGTCTCTCGCCAAGGCTGTCCAAGGTAACTTCTGCCTATCCAGTCTCCCGCCACTGCGTAAGGCCGATGACAGTTTGGCCCACAGTGCAAAGGAGAAGGCTGATCTCCTGGCCCAATCCTTTGCCTCGAACTCGACTTTGGATGACAGAGGAGCCACTCCACCAAAACTTCCCCGGTGCGAGTACTCCCTGCCTGAAATCCGCATTAATCAGCGTGCGGTCAGGCGGGAGCTTAGGCTCCTTAACATCCGAAAGTCGAGTGGGCCGGACTGCATCCCCGCAGTGGTTCTTAAGACGTGCGCCCCCGAGTTGACCCCCATTCTTACGCGCCTTTACCGTCTTTCATATAATTCCAACAGGGTTCCCGCTTCGTGGAAGGTAGCTCATGTCCATCCGATCCCTAAAAAAGGTGACCGGTCGGACCCTTCTTGCTATAGACCGATAGCCATCACATCCTTGCTCTCTAAAGTCATGGAGAGAGTAATTAACGCCCAGCTTATAGGATATCTAGAGGAGCACCAGCTGATTAGCGATCGTCAGTACGGTTTCCGTCACGGTCGCTCGGCTGGTGATCTTCTTGTTTACCTCACACATCGCTGGGCGGAGGCTATAGAGAGCAAGGGTGAGGCTATGGCCGTCGGTCTAGACATCGCAAAGGCGTTCGATCGGGTATGGCATGGTGGCCTTCTGTCGAAGCTACCATCATACGAAATCCCCGAGGGACTCTGCAAGTGGATCGCTAGCTTCTTGGACGGTCGGAGCATCAAAGTCGTTGTAAACGGCTGCTGCTCCGACACTATGTCCATTAATGCTGGCGTTCCACAAGGCTCAGTGTTGTCGCCCACTCTATTCATACTGCATATCAATGACATGTTATCTATTATCGATAACATGCATTGTTATGCAGATGATAGCACCATTGATGGGCGCTACACTGGCCAGCAGGGTATCCCTCGGAGCACCGTGGAAGAAAGACGGTCAGAACTTGTGTCTGAAATCGAGAGCTCTCTGGGGCGGGCCTCCGAATGGGGTGAAAGGAACCTGGTTCACTTTAACCCCACGAAGACACAAGCTTGCGCGTTCACCGCTAAGAAGGACCCATTTGTCATGGCGCCACGGTTCCAAGGAGACACTCTCCGGGTTTCCGAAGGTGTTGGGATCCTCGGCGTCGATATATCGAGCAAGGTCCAGTTTAGGAGTCAAGTAGAGGACAAAGCCAAATTGGCAAGCAGGAAATTGGGCATCCTGAACAGAGCTAGGCGGTACTTCACGTCGGGCCATAGATTAGCGCTTTATAAGGCGCAAGTCCGGCCCCACGTGCAGTATTGTTCTCATCTGTGGGCAGGAGCGCCCAAATACTTGCTTGACCCACTTGACTCCTTCCAGAGGCGGGCCGTTCGAATCGTCGGGGATCCTGATATCACGGATAACCTGGAGCCGTTGGGGCTGCGGAGAGATTTCGGGTCTCTCTGCTTGTTCTACCAGTTGTTCCACGGGAAGTGCTCCGAGGAACTGTTTAAAATGGTGCCAACATCACCATTTTATCATCGCACCACCCGACACCGCAGCAGAGTTCATCCATAACACCTGGAAACGATTCCATCTAGCACGGTTCATTTCCAGCGTTCATTCTTACCACGTACGTGCAAGCTCTGGAATGAACTCCCTGCAGCGGTGTTCCCTGAGCGCTATGACATGTCCTTCTTTAAACGAGGTTTAAAAAGAGTAATTCTTCGACGGTAGGCAGCGGCTTTGCTGTGCCCTGGCCTTGCAGAAGTCTATGGGCGGCGGTGACTACTTACCATCAGGTGGCCCGTTTGCTCGTCTGCCTATCCAGGCAGTAAAAAAAAAATAAAAGAAAATAAATAGCTAGTTATTGTAATGACACATAAAAAACAAGTAGAAATAATATGGCATTTTTAAATCCGCTTACCCAAAAAAAATACACCCAACATTACATTTTAGTCCTGATTTTCAAGACATTGTGAACGTGAATTGGAATTCGTTGCATACAACCGAGTGTATCGCATGATAATGTTACGGAATCCAAATTACAAAGCTGGGTCAAACGTTTTTAGAGGGAATTAATTTAGGAAGAGGTTACAATAATCAAGGAAGAGTTTATCAAGGTGGACGTATTTATGAACGAGGACAAGGACATGGTCAACAAATTAACAGAAATAACTACAGAGCCTCACTCTCCAGTGAACAAGAAGACTCAGTGGTACAAAGTAAAATGTCATTTACTGCATGCAGCGGTGTAGAAAGTATTTTGTCAGCAGAGGTACCAAATATAACTTTCGTTGTAGACTCCGGGGCTACGGAACACCTAGTACAAGAACAATATCAAGAATATTTAGCAGAAATACAACACCTGGACAGAGATGTAAAAATAACTGTTGCAAATAAAAGTCTTATGTATGGTTGTGTAAGAGGTAAACTTAAAATGATGTATAACGATATTCAAATTACATTACATGTTTTAGTAGTAAAAGGTTTGTCACACAATCTCTTGTCAGTAAAAAAATTAACAAAAAATCAAAATATTGTAAAGTTTAATGAGAACAATTTTTCTATTTCTGATAAAAATAACTATATCGAAGGTCGTTTACAAGGAAATTTGTATGTAATGTCTTGTAAATTATTATATGATAACAAATGTTTAATCAGTAATGATAATAATTTGTGGCATCAAAGGTTAGGACATCTTAACAGGAAAAGTTTGGCTATTATGAAACTACCAGTTGGAGACACCCCTTGCGGACCATGTATGGAAGGTAAGTCTACGAGATTAAGTTTTCAACCTGTTAATAAACCTAGATCATACCAAATAGGAGAATTACTTCATACTGACATCGCGGGACCAATAACCCAGACAACTAATGAAGGATACAGGTACTATCAAACTATTATTGATGACTATTCTCATTTTACTACAGTGTATTTATTAAAAACAAAATCTGAAGCAACTGAAAATATAATGGATCATATAAGATATTTTGAAAATAGCACAGGTAATACAGTGAAGAGAATAAAATGTGATAATGGAGGTGAATTTACAGCTAGCAAATTAAAAGATTTTTGTCGAGTTAGAGGAATAATTTTAGAGTACACAAGGCCATATTCGCCGCAACAAAACGGTGTAGCTGAAAGGATGAATCGAACATTATTTAACAAAGCTCGAACTTTAATTACAGAGTCACAATTACCAAAACATTTATGGGGAGAAGCAATTTACTGTTCAACATATTGTTTGAATCGATCACCATCTAAGGCAATACATAATGATATACCAGAAAGAATATATTATGGATAAGATTAAGAGTTTTTGGAGCTAAAGCATGGGTTGTAATAATACCAAGGAAAGACAAATTAGAGAAAAGAGCAGAAGAAATGCGAATGGTCGGATATGGAAAGAATGGATATAGATTATGGAATCCAGTAGATGACAAAATAATAATGTCAAGAGATGTACGTTTCGATGAAACACAGTTTAAAATTTATAAGGAAGAGAAGAAGGGAAAAGAAGACACCTATAGATTAATAGAAGAAGAGGAGAATGTAGAAACCGGAAGACAAACAAGGATTGAAAAAGATTCTAAAGATGAGGATGATAAACAAGAAGAGCATGATGTAGTAAAACAAAAAGAGAAGAATAATGAACCGTTTCGTACAAGATCAGGAAGAGAAGTGAAGAAACCTAAATACTTGAGTGATGATGATATATACACAGTTTTTTGTTTATGTACAGGAGATCCAATAGACTATGAGGAAGCAGTTAATTCTAGTGAAGATTGGAAATTAGCTATAGATAAAGAAATTAATTCCTTAGAAGAATATGATACATGGGAAGAAACAGATTTACCCAAAGGATTTAAAGCAATTGATACAAAATGGATTTTTAAGACTAAGCAAGACGGACTCAAGAAAGCTCGATTAGTAGCTAAAGGTTTTCAAGCAAATTCTCAATACAATGTTTATTGACCAGTAGCAAGGACAAGCACTATAAGGTTATTATTAAACTTAACAGAACAAGAAGATATGAATATTAGACAATTAGATGTACCTACAGCATTCTTAAATGGATATTTGAATAATGATGTTTATATAAAACCGCCAGAAGGAGTAAAAGTGAAAGATGGAAAAGTACTTAAGCTAAAGAAAGCACTTTACGGATTAAAAGAAGCACCAAGGAGCTGGAATGAAAGATTTCATACATATGTAACAAGCATTGGATTTTCACAATCGAAATATGATTTTTGCTTATATAAAAAAGATAAAATGTGGTTGCTTATATACGTTGATGATTTATTAATAGTAGACAAAAACATAGATCATATAAATAAAATTATTTGTAAACTAAAGAAAGAATTTAATGTTAAAGATCTTGGAGAAATAAAACACTACTTAGGAATGGACATAACAAAAGAGAAGGAAAGAATCATAATAAACCAAAAGAATCAAATAGAAAAGATATTAAAGAAATTTAATTTAACAGAATGCACGGGAGCAAGAACACCTATGGAAATAAATTTTAACGCAGCTAATAATACAGAAATAATAAATGTACCATACAGGGAATTGATTGGTTCTTTATTGTATGTATCTACAGTCAGTCGACCAGACATAACATACGCAGTATCTTATTTAAGCAGATTTTTGGATAGACCTACTAGTGAATTATGGAGTGCAGCAAAAAGAATTTTACGTTATTTAAAGGCAACAATTGACAAAGGTTTAGTATATGAAAAGTCGAGAAATTCTACGCAAATATCAGTTTATTCTGATGCAGATTGGGCAGCAGACAAACAGGACAGAAAAAGTACAAGTGGATGTGCTATATTTTGCTCAGGTAACTTAATTGCATGGTTTTCCAAGAAACAATTAACGGTAGCACTATCAACGGCAGAAGCGGAATATGTAGCAGGAGCGCAAGCAGTTTGTGAAGTTATTTACATTAAAGGATTGATGTCTGAATTTGTCGAAATTGATAAAAAATTTGAAACCAAATTATACATAGATAATCAAAGTACTATAAAATTAATAGAGAACTATGAGAACAGTAAAAGATCTAAACATATTGATATAAAAGCTCATTTTATTAAAGATGTAATAAATAATAAGATAATAACTTTGAACTACATAAATACAAATGAAAACGTAGCCGATATTTTTACAAAAGCATTACTTTTTAATAAACATATATATTTTACAAATAAACTTGGACTGTATAACATTTATGAGTATTAATGTTACTTTGTAATACAAGAATATTGTAGTACATAATTATTGCGTTGTTATATATTTGTTAATTTCAATTGTAAGACCATTGTGTAATGTTTAATGTAGTGGCATTAACTTAATAAGTTTCAGAACATGTTTTATGTTTTTTTTTTGTTCTTACAATTGAGGGGGAGTATTGAATATTATGTAAAGAGGTGCAACTCGGTTTAGAAGTAAAACTGTCTCTCTGCTCTATGACATTAAGATAATATGGTTGTGTTTGATTAAGTACTTACTGCAAATAATAAAACAGAATAAAATATGTATCAGTGTTTATTTAAAGAACGATTATATTAGAATGCAGTATTGAAGGATTCTCCAACAGGAATCACAGTCAATAAGTAAGCCAAGTCGTCGTTTTCAATTGATCACAAAAATAAATAATGCAAACACTACAAACCGCACAAACGCCGAAAGGAAATTTGTTGTAGTTAATATATTTGTTTTATAGGCATAATCGTTGGGCAATTATGAAAGTGCTGCCACCTGGTTGTAATATTTAAAAGAATCCTATAAAAATGTGGTCCACTGCTGATAGATGCCGTTAGTTTAATAGACAATTACTTTATTGAATTTTGTATAGCACTTACATGCCACTACTATGGAGATGCTAACGTGTAAATTATTATCTGTATACATCTAATAGTTAATCTGCGGTATATATCCGTATTTGTACTGATAGTGTCATCCCGCATCCGTCTTATTCGTGCAATTCCATTCACTCAAATATAAAAGAAAAATGGTGGCCGTAAAGTTTATGTGCAAATTGTGTGATGTAAAATTACTAAAAAACTGAAGATTTAGCCCCATGATATACCATTAATATTATAAAATGTCGACACCAATGTCCAACCGAAAATACGGTGCTCAAAAAATACGGTTAACGAGTGAGTAAGACCGCTTAAAAGATGCTTTTCCGGGATTTGTGTGAATATTTTGCTTCTGGATATCACATTCCAAGTAATTAACGTCCACGATTATTTTTCTTTCAGTTCTTTGTGCAAGAAATTTGGTCCGGAGAGATCTTTTTCGTAAGTAAAATTAATTTTATAAACAATTATTAATGAATTCAATATATTGAAAGTGTTTTCCAAGGTGAGATTAACATGACGTGCAAACTTATCGAAACATTGTGTCAAATGTGAATAATTAGTGGTATTGTGATGGTTATCCATAATTGTATAATTGCTGCAGGTTTGCCAGACCCATTTGCGAAAATCTCAGTGGACGGAAGCGGTCAAGTGTACTCAACCAACACGGTGAAAGCAACCCTCGACCCCAAGTGGAATACACATTATGATTTGTACCTTACAAAAGGAGATGGAATTACCATTAGGTGAGGAGTTTATTGGTGTTAAAATATCCCAATATTAATCAAAGTTTCATATTTAAAACTAATAAAAAGTAATATTCTACCATCATACCTAATACATGTAAGACCCAAGAAGTTTGGTCAAAATTTTAGAATGTTGGTATTTTGGGGTTACTGTTGGTAGAAATAAATATATTACTTTTTATTTAAAAAATCTAGAGCCAAAAATATAATGAGTATTGGACACCCAATTAATCTAAACTAAATGTTATTGATATAAAAGATGTAAAGAACTTTACATGAAGCTGTTATGTATTTTGTATTTTATTGGTAGTCATCCTACTATTAATATAAATGTGAAAGTTTGGATGTTTGAGAGTTTGTGAGTCAATCACACCTTAACATCTGAATAGTTTTAGATTAAATTTTGCACATAAGTATCATGACCAGGATTAAAACATTTATACTTTTTATCCTGGAAAATTAAATCACTATAGCAGTGATAGCTCAGCGGGGACTGGACTGTTATGGACTGTTGAGGCGAAAGTCGCAGGTTCGAAACCAGCCCCAAGTGCATACACCTCTGACTTTTCTAAGTTATGTGTATATTAATTATCACTTGATTTAACGGTGAAGGAAAAACATCGTGAGGAAACCTGCATACCTGAGAAGTTCTTCATAAGAATTTCGAAGGTATGTGAAGTCTGCCAACCCACATTAGGCCAGTGTGGTAGACTAAGGCCTAACCCCTCTCATTCAGTAGAGGAGGCCCGTGCCCAGCAGTGGGACGTATATAATACAGGGATGGTATTATTATCCTGGAAAAGGTTATTCACGTGGGTGAAGCCGCAAGCAAAAGCTAGTAGAAATATTGGAAGAAACAAGATGATTCCTGACCATCTGGGAACCTTGTACACTAAATTTAAAATTTTCAAGAATATCAAATCTTCATCCACCTGCTAATTTGGCTTGTAGTTTATATGACCGTCTACCTTTCTGACGCCAACCCCTCTGAGGAGAAAAGACCCAAATACAATGGGAAAGTCAAGGAATCGTACCCGCGGCCTCTCTTTTCCCAGCCGGCTACTCACCCACTATGCCACGATGCTGTTAACAATAACAAATATTAGAAAACGTTTATAATAAATAATAATTACCATATAATCATAATATTTGCAATGTATGTAATACACATATTCTGGCCATGAGATATTTCAGTATGATAGGTAATATCCTAAACATTAAATTTATCTGGATGACCTTTAGATAAAATTTTGTTTATACATAATAATAAAATGATAGTAAATATCCAAATAAGGTCAAGTAAGTTTTGTGACCTAATTTTGATCAAACATAATAATATATATACTTTTTTAAATAAGGGTTTTCAACTATATAGTTATGGAAGTTTAGTTTGATTTTTACATACATAGATACGCACTTATGCTTGCAATCCCCAAAAGGGTAGACAGAGGTGTAACCAGAACACCCACATTACGCCGAGTTTATTTTCGTCCGATGATGTGATGGGGGCGAGCCTATCGCCATACTGGGCACAATTTCACTGTACAATACTGAGCATTTCGTAATGCTCGAGTCTGAGTCTGGAATTGTGCCCGATATGGCGATTGGCTCGCCCCCTATCACATGGGACTGAGTACGCTCGGCGAAATGTGGGTGTACTGGTTACACCTCTGCCTACCCCTTCGGGGATTACAAGCGTGAGTGAGTGCGCGAGTGCGTATAAATCTTGAGGCTGATTTTAAACTTGCAACTATTATTTTGGCAGTCCTTACCAGTCACCACTGAGCTATCATTGCTTTTTATCAGCCATCATTATGAAATATTTATTACAGTGTTTGGAATCAACGTAAAGTGCACAAAAGACAAGGTTCAGGATTCCTGGGATGTGTCCGCATACTGCCCTCAACTGTACACAAGTTAAAAGATACTGGATGTAAGTAATTTAGTTTTTTTTATTCTTACATTGGCAAATTTCTAATCTTGGTCTTGAGGTCTATTATCATTACAGATAGATAGTTTTATAATTAAATAATTGTGATATTATTTATTATTTTTGTGACAAGATCTTTACGAAATGAAACTAAAAAGTTGGTCAACTGACAAGTATCTCAAATGTTAAGATTTGCAGACATTTAGTTGGTTTGTTATCCGCTTTCACATTTCTGCCTTTGTTATCAAACGTAACAAATGATACAAACATACACTTTTGAGAATAAGAATGTTTGTCATTTATAAAGTACCTACTTATATAACATCCATTGTGTTGTTTTGGCTTTTGTTTTCATGTGATGCCTTATTTCAAAGAATGAATTACCTAATATGTATGTATAAAACATACATACATACTCACGCCTATGTCCCATGGGGGTAGGCAGAGACTATTGAATGCCACAAGCTATAATCCTGATACACTTCTTTTGCCTCATACACTTTCGTCGGTTGAGGCTTATTTTAATCAGCATACGTTCTCCTCGGGCGCCCCCTTCCGACCCTCCCATTCATATTCGCACGATAAATACCTTTCGTAAGTCGTCTTTCATCCATCCTCTACATAATATGCCCAATCCATTTCAGCATACCCTTATCTTTCCTAGTAACCACATCATCCTTCAACTTACAGCTACCCCTTATCACACTATTCCTCATCTGGGCAGCAAGTGTGACTCCACACATACTTTGTAGGGAGCGCATTTCCACCGCATTTATTCTACTTTCATGCTTCTTCTTCCAAACCCAACATTCACTGTCATAAATAAGTGTTGGTACCAGCACACCATTATGAATAGCCATTCTTGCCTTTTGTGCCACCGTCACGTGCATGCGTTATCGCGTGCAGGGCACCATTCCTTTGTTACCTGCTGTCACTCTCGTTTCAATATCCCCTTCGCACTTTCCATCTCGTTATCGACCTGCCCAGGATACACAAATTCTTTCACTTGTTTCACTCTCTCGTCTTCTATACAGGATGCTACATGCAGTGACATGTTTAAGATTTATTGAATTTATGTAATAAATACTTGAGATTCTATATATTTTTAATCTTCTGCCAGTTTTGAAAGAATAGTCCAACTTATGTTCAAACTATCCATAATATTCTGGTTATTAATTTGTGCATACATACATACAGTCATTGTAAGACATTCAAAAATGATTCGAAATATCTAAAAGTGTTAGTTTGTGCACAGATCAGTGTTTGGAATTATGTGAAGATGGATCGGGCGAGACGTGTGGTGTCAGAGGTCAAGTGATATTATCGCTGCTGTCGCGGGATGGAACTCGCGGTGAGCCTGCGTCAGCGGCCGGCGAGGGTTCGCCGCTTGCCGTCGTCGGACCCGCCGGCGAAGTGCGAGCACCCAGAGACCCACCAATCAATCCTAATTCATCTCACCTTCCACTACCACCGCATTGGGAAGAAAGATTTACGTCTAGTGGCAGGTGAGAAATTTAATCATTTTTTAATATTGTCAACTATAATTCATATTGTTAAGATAAAAATACAACCATTTTTTAATGTAACATAAAACTAGAATATTTTGTATTTGGCTTCTTAGCATAGCTGAGCATGTACAGTGGCGTTCTCAATTTGTTGTATAAATAAGTGACATGGCCAGTATATATTTCCTTTCTTCCTAATTGCACCAATATAAAAATACAATAATAACTAAGGAGTTATGTATCTCATTTTATTAATCAATAATCAACTTCAAATGAAGTTCTCAATAATTCATCTGTATTATCTTAAATGTATGATACAATACGCGTCAAATAACTTGGCCAGTCTGAGCTTGGTCTCGCGGCTATTGTTTTCAGAGAAGTAAATAATTATGAGAGGCCAAGTTATTTTACAGGTATTGTATGCGATGTCTCTGCTAAATATGGACCGATTTTGATGATAGTTTTTGTGTTCAATATGATTTATTCCTCGTGGGTGGTGCCATATATTGATTAATATCTGATCTAGGAGTACGCGGGAAAAATAGGATGGAACGCGATTCGGGTTTTCAATTGTAATCCTGATGAATTTGCAGACCATACTACGTGAACCACCTGTCTCGTCGTACGCAGTGGGAGCGGCCTACGCACGAGGAGTCTCGGTCACCGTCTCCGGCCACCTCCCCCGCGCCCCCCGTCTCCCCCGCGCCGCCCCCACCGGCCGCGCCCGCCGCCTCCCCCGTCTCTCCAATCTCCCCCGCCAGCTCGCCCCTCACACCCTCGTCACCATGCTCGCCATGTTCGCCCTCCACCACTGTCTCTGACTCTGATGAACACACCACTTCCATATCTTTGAGGTACCTATTCAATACACTAAATAATTTTATAGCAACTGTGGCGCAACGGGCGAGTAGTTGGCTGTGAAACGAAAGGCTGTAGACTGTGGGTTCGATTCCCACACTGAGACAAATTTTTGTGTGATTCACAAATATTCGTTTCAGATCTAGATGTTGTGGGATTGCCAGTACCTCCTAGTTCCTGATACCTACGATATAGGTTAACCTAGTGTTTAGTCGGACTGTAGATAGTTTTGTCTACAGCATGAATGAGCCGGCTCGACCGGCTCGTTACCAGTGTTACATAGAAAACCTATATTATGTAGCGGCATGCTGCTGCGTTTCGTACAATGGCTGATGATATGATATCTGGTGGCCCAAATCCCCCACTCCTTCTCAATCCCTTAATCATCCTTCTGCAACGTGCCTTGCTCGTCTGGCGGCCTTTACTATAAAAAAAAGAATGAATAGTTGATGTTGGCTCTGTACTCTACTCTATACTTTTGTGTTTGTTCGTTACATATACACAAACTGTAGAAGACACATAATTAATTGTTACAAGTAATTTTAGACCGGAACCGCAACCTCAAACCGCCGTGCGTCGTCAGGCCGGACCGGGTTCAACGCCGGCGAGTCCCACCACACTCACCACGACTGTCACACCCACCACACCAATATCTGCCACCGACCTACCACCTGGTTATGGTAAGATTATTTCTTCCCAAATTATTCATTAATACATTGTATTCAAAACTTTTCAATGAATTTAGATGCTGTTTTCATTTACTATCCATTTAGCGAACTTGATGAGGTTTATATGTATATCACATCATCCACATGTATATCATATATAATCAACTTATCCAACAACAAACCTCTCATGCACTTTCTGACAAACAGAGTGGTAAGAGCGTGGAACAAGCTGCCACAGGACGTAGTCTCGGCGGAAAGTGTCAACCAATTTAAAAACCGACTCGACAATCAACTCATTATGATCAAACTGCCTGCCTGATTACAACATAATGATGATGATTACATCATGACTCATGAGAGCAGGGCGGTAACATACCTGCGCTACGGTGAAACCGCGAGGGAGAGCTAGTTCATTATAATTAATTCTAGTAGGATTATATGTAAATTTTAATGTTTGGATGGTTGTGATTTTACATGTTTGTTAATGTGACTTGTGAGCGATTGTGCGTAAGGTTTTTACACCAGATTATACCAATTGGGGCTTTAAAAATTTATTGTTGTACTTCCCATTGTAATAATGCAATGTTGTGAAATAGTAGATTTGTAAATCAAAAGACATTGAGTCCCTCGACAGTCGACATTCGCCGGAATTATGCCAGCCTGATATATCTGGATATATCGGGTGTAAGGGAAATGTTTCCGGAAACGAAGCCGCAGGTAGTGTTGGTGATTACAAACACGATACCATTAAAAAATCGTGAAATACGTCGACATATTTTTACGCACAATCTTGTTTGGACGTATAAATACAATGACGTTTCACCGAAATAATAATTAAAATCGTATTTTTTTTAATAACATAGTGTAAAGCCAATAAAAACAAACTGTTGACGCCTCGAAATCAGCTGTGCAGCGCGGCGCACGGCGCGATGTGCCTACTGAGTCTATTGAACGCGGTGATGCGCGTTACCGTGCGGGTCATTGACCATGACTTTAGTATTAGTACGTTTTTTAAATTACGATTTTACGTTTCCAAAACGGCAAGTAAACAGTAAAAGATTAGTGTTTCCGTTTATGTTAAGATTAGTGTTATATCGCCATCTCGGCTTCGAAAGCGGGCACCTTACACCCGGCATATTGGCTTACCCAGGAACGCATTGTCGCACTACTATGTTTGGTTTTTCATCAGACAGTACAGTGGTCGCTGTTCAGTTAGGTACAAATAAGACAGACAATCACCATTATTGTGATTAGCCAGTGAGTGAGCATGCATTTATTGTTAGTAAAACCAGCAACTACAATAACATTGGAAAATTAAAATAGAACAGGAACTAATTAAATAGAACAGGTTTTCATGGTTAGCAACAGTCACCTTAAACAGTCAGGATGAATGGGCTGGTTCAACTGAGTTCTAACTGACTCACAGAAAACCGACGTAAAGTAGCGACTTGCTGCTGCGTTTCGTATGGTGAGATATCCGGATGCCCAAATCCCTCACCCCTTGTCATTACTCAACCCCTTAATTATCCCTTTCGTTTAAGATCGGCAATGGGTCCATGATTCTTCTGGTAGTGTGGTCGTTTATGGGCAGTGGAGATCACTTGCCATCAGGAGACTCACGTGCTCGTTTGCCGACCTATACTACTATAATAATACTAGCCTTGTATTATATACGCCCCACTGCTGGGCACGGGCCTCCTCTACTGAATGAGAGGGGTTAGGCCTTAGTCCACCACGTTGGCCTAACGCGGGTTGGCAGACTTCACATACCTTCGAAATTCTCAGGTATGCAGGTTTCCTCACGATGTTTCCAAGCAAGTGATAATTAACAATGAATACTCACATAACTTAGAAAAGTCAGAGGTGTATGCACTTGGGGCTGGTCTCGAACCTGCGACTTTCGTCTCGACAGTCCATACCACTCCACGCTACTATAAAAAAATATAATATATAATGTGTTATTTTGCAGAGATGCGTACGACCGCTCAAGGCCAGGTGTACTTCTACAACGCAGTGACGGGCGCGTCGACGTGGCACGACCCGCGCGTGCCGTCGCACCTGCGTCACACGGCGGCTGCAGCCGGCCCGCTGCCGCCCGGCTGGGAGATGCGACACGCACCCTCGGGCCGCCCGTACTTCGTTGACCACAACAACCGCACCACGCAGTTTACAGACCCACGGCTCGCGCTCTCCGCTAGATTTGTGAGTTTTCATTGTATCACTTGCCCGGATAATACTGGGTTTTTGTGTGGTTCTGTAGATAAATGATAAATCTGAACCTTTATAATAGGGTAGACTTGATATTTTTAAAATCCATATGATATGCTATTCAAAACATTATATAAGAATTTATTAAACATATTATCAGGGGTGTTGTTTGAAACATTATAATGAAACATAGTACACAAAATCGTCTTTTTACTCAAACCAGGTTCACTTTAAATATAATTAGGTAGTTCGTAATTATTGTATGTGAGGCTTATTCCCCAAGAGCAGCGATTCCTAAAGTGGGTTTTGCGGAACCTAAGTATATTTAATACCTGCTGTTTAATACAGTACAGTCCAAATATAATGTTGACTGTCAAATATACTTGATTTACACACACTTAGTATTAAACATTTCCACAATTATTTTCAAGTTCAAGTGATATTGATGACTGATAAATTTCGTCAAGTAAGCGGAGCTAGTTATTTATATATTTATGTCCTATACCTTCAAATACAGTGTGATTAAGACCTGTTTAAATAATTATTATGGTATATTTATTGTTACTCGGTAGACAACATCGGATGCGCCGGCGCCACCCCCGACGGGCGCGGTGCCGCTCCCGCAGCCCGCCGCCCCGCCCCCCGGCAGTGTGACGTGTGCATCCACGCCCGCAGCCACACCCGCGCCCGCACCCGAGCCCGCAGATGCGGACGCGCTGCCCAAGTACAAGCGCGACCTCGCCGCCAAGGCGCGCGTGCTGCGTACTGAACTACAGGCGCTGCAGCCACAGACTGGACACTGTCGGATCGAAGTGAGTGCTTCTCGTCACACAGGGCAAATAACAATCTTTTATGCAGAGTGGGTGACAGTATAAGTTTGCGTATTATGTTGCTATTGGATTTACTAGAGACTAGGGCAGAAAATGTTGATGATTTCGAATTTGAAGTACATTTTATTCTATCATGAATTAAAAAGCGAATGATTGGGATAGAAACTCACATAAAGTTAAGTGTGGTGAATTCATCCTCCATAATGTTATATCACGTAATAAACTTCATACTCTTTGTTACCCCTATTGCATCAATCTTCATATTCTTAAAATCCTGATTTATTATTATTAAATCTTATTTTACAGGTATCACGAAATGAGATACTGGAAGAATCTTACCGACTTGTGATGAAACTTAGAGGCAAAGAATTAAGAAAACGTTTGCTGGTTAAGTTTAGAGGTGAAGAGGGATTGGACTATGGTGGTGTGGCGCGCGAATGGCTCCATCTATTAGGGAGAGAACTGTTCAACCCACACTATGGCTTGTTTCAATATGCTAATGCTGGCGATGATAGATATGCACTACAAATAAATCCAGACTCAGCGGTTAGTCAAATTTATCACATTTTTTTTATAGTAGTGTCAGTAGGGCTAGGCAAATAAACAAGTGAGTTCTTTGATGGTGCATTACGTAATCGTGGATGTATACATACTTACATCAGATTCCCATAGGGGTAGGCAGACTCGATGGATTTTCACTTGTTATAACTGTCGTGTATGCCTCTTTGGCTTCACTTCAGTAATTGTCTATGAGACAGTGAACCACTCCACTCGAGTTGACATGCATGCTGTACATTGCTTTGGTGTGCCTCAATCATAATTATTTATATTAACATTTAAATAAAGGTCTTTGTTTCCTTGGCAGGTTAACCCAGAGCATCTGTCATATTTTCATTTCGCCGGGCGCATCCTCGGAGTGGCTTTGTTTCACGGTCATCAGTTGGATGCGGCCTTCACCGCACCATTCTACAAACAACTCCTGGGACGGCCCATCACCTTGAGGGATATACGAGACGTCGACCCCGAATTACATCGTTCCCTCTCCTGGATGCTGTCAGTCCGAAAACATACTCATCGTTATAATAAACTCAACCGAAGGAAACAATACAACCACAATAATGAATATTTTCCGTTTTCAGGGAGAACAGTATCCAGGGCGTGATCGACACGACATTCTCTGTGGAGTGTTCGTCGTTCGGTGCCGTGCGCAGCGTCGAGCTGCGGCCCGGCGGTGCCGTCGAGACCGTGACGGACACCAACAAGCGCGAGTACGTGCGGCTGTACGTGGCGCACAGGTTCACACGCGGCGCCGAGCGGCAGTGGCTGGCGCTGCAGCGCGGACTCGCAGACTTGATCCCGCCGCAGCTGCTGCGCCCGTTGTCACCGCGCGACCTGCAGCCGCTGCTGTCCGGCCGCGCCGACCTCGACCCGGCCGACTGGCGCCGGCACACGCGGCTCAAACACGTGCCTCCCGACGCGCCGCTCGTCGGCTGGTTCTGGGAGGTGGTGGAGGAGTGGGACGCGGAGATGCGCGCGCGGCTGCTACAGTTCGTGACGGGGTCGCGTCGCGTGCCGCTGGCCGGGTTCCGCGCGCTGCAAGGCTCGACGGGTGCGGCGGCGCCGCGTCTGTTCACGCTGCACCTGGTGGCGGACGCGTCGCCCGACTCCTTGCCGAAGGCGCACACGTGCTTCAACAGACTCGACCTGCCGCCCTACCCGACCAAGGAACGTCTGCACGACAAACTCAAGCAGGCGGTGCTCGAGACGGCCGGCTTTGCGGTCGAATGATTCCGGCTACTTTTACTGCCTCACCGAATTGTCGATGAGAGACTAAATATCGAAATGTGTTCAGTTTTAGTGTTAAATTATTTCGAGCTGGAGTTGTTTCCCAGGATGATATTATAGTGTATTGAAAGGCTTTAACTATATATGTTATACTCCATGGACTTATTTCTTAAGAATGTTGATTCAGATGAGAGCAGCTATTGCTAGAAGACTGGGGGTTGTTATTAATGAAAACTTGTTTTATGAGTTTGCTATTTCTAAATGGTATAGTGTATGTGGTCAAATGATACAAAATCTCAGTTTCATATACTCGTGTGTTGTTGGTACATGTAAATCTCCTTTTACTATGTTCCTTTGAAGCCAATTTCATTACACACTTAATGCTACAATGAATCATATTGTGTACATTATACGCATCCTAACTTGACTCGCCTAAACTAGACACAAGCACATTGCTGAGTTAATTTTAAGCTTTACGCCAAACTTTAGTGTCTGAAAACAACATATGCGATGCCGCTCGTGACTTCAGCCCGGCCAAGTAATTTGAACATATATTTTTAATAGCTTACCCTATGAATAATATTCAATATATATACTACAAAAACAACTATTAACTTAGTTCTAACAGTCGAGCCTAAACCGATTCTCGAAAGAATACTGTTTCATAATAATAAAATCAATATCATTCTTAAAAGATTTTCTATGAATTATAATGTTTTGTATGCAGCACAAATCACAATAATCTTTATGACTTAAATATTCCAGTGAAATAGTCTTCAACATGTATGGTTGTTATAATTATATTATATTACAGCATAATAAGTCAGCACATTTTATTATATTATGTACAAAATAGAATAGCGAGTCATATACTTTAGCATATATTTGTAAATAATTTTATTGTTCAGTACAAACGGAAGTGGTCAATTTACCCCGATTTATACCCGAGTTTGTAGTTATTTTGCTGTTTATAATTATTTTACATAGGTAATTAATTGCTCATAATACTGGTGCCTTATTATTTAAAATCATAATATTGACGTAAAATGGTCTATTGCAATGACAAATTTAGATTGTACTCTTGTGTTGTTATTAATTTATGACTGATATCGATATCACATTATTAATGAACTTTTATTTTTAAGGATTCTTCCAATTGTTTAGAAAGTGTATATTTGTAATCATAAGAGACAATCTGTAACTTATATTTTTAAGTGCGTGATAATACGTCGAATTATATTTATTAGTGCTGTAAAAAGTATATTGTATATTTCAATTGTCTGTCACTTATGTTTTCAAATGGTCATACATCATATTTATCATATTTTAATGGCCTGTTACACAATGTCCAAATAAAGATTATTTAATTGAAAAGAAGATCTCATCCCAAATTATCACACTGTCGATACATATTATGAAGAATCATACATCAAACTGGAACTTATTATACTTTATCTGGTAAAATTTCAACGGAAATTGAAATAGGCCATTAATCTTAATGTATTAAAAGACCTTCATGCTAAATAATAGATTATTATATTATTGTAACCATAATAAATGTGATTTTCGTTCCATATATTATGAGAATTGAAATATGCAGCAAGGATAAGTGCCTTTTTAGCTATTCAAAAAATAAGGTTGTAACTGATGTTACAACAATTTAGTGATATAAATATATTTATTAGCTGTAATGAACTTATATTTAAAAGTATAATAAAGTATTTTTGCACAATAATATTTTTTCTGACTGAAACAGTGTTAACATTTTGTAAGGACCCATGGTTTAAACTACTTTCGGTTCAAATATCAACTGTAAAAGGTTGTATAACATTATCCTCAACTTTAATTTACATTTTTTTACATTAAATTACAAATTCTGCCTCACGAGTTCCAGACTCCATCTAATCTTGGAGTATTAATTGTAATCGGCAACGCGCCCATAATTCTTTTGTATTGTGGGCGTACATGGGCGGTGGAGATTGCTTACCATCAGGTGACCCACTTGCTCGTTTTCCGCCCTATACTATATAAAAAAAATACGTTTCATCAAATAAACATCTCGGTGAAGGTCGTTGTATGACGGGATCTTAGACTATAATATAACTACTACATAATACGTTGATTCGGACACGACACGGCAGATGCGGCGTTGCATTGTGGTCTTTTTTTTAATAAATATAAAAAATTTACGGCTCTGGATACTTCAGCCCATCTTAGATATTTTTTGCTATTCCTTTATTTTCCAAGAACGATGAAACTCGGGTGTGGTAAATTTCAAGGTCTTGTCCACGTTTTAGTGTTAAGGTTAATTCCTTTCAGTACGATACTTTTCAGATGACTTTCTTCAAGCGAATCGGATAAAAAATCACCTAAATTCCCTATTTTTAATGTTTCCATATGCTATTCATCATCGTAAATCATTTTGCACAAAAACACCACTTTTATACAACAAACACAACTTTAAACTAGTTTAAGAAATAATTAACACAAGAGAGCCACCGCACCGTCAGGATTACCGCCATAACTCCTAGTTCTTCTTCTTCTTTCTTTCTTTTATGGCCTTTGCGGTGTTGCCCTACCACAATTCTGCCAGTGTCACGTAGATATTACGAATCAAAAATGATACCGATTAAGATACAAACATATGAATTTTGACATATAGTTTCCAAGTTGACTTTTATCTACAACCAAATAGACCTTTTAGGGCGTAGGCTTTGACTATTCCATTGGATAATTGTTGTTATAGGGTCCATGGCTAAGGAGGGAAGTTAAGGAGGAAAGTGAATTGGCAACATTGGACGGTAGGGAAGAGTTATTATGAGCAATCAAATCAGTGATAATCTGGATGAGTAATCTAAGTAGGTTGTCATACTGACCCACCTGAGGGGAGGAGGAACAAGATAGATTCGTGAGAGCACAGCCATTTGGCTGAGTTGATGGTAAATCTGCAACAATGGCAATGGCGGCAACAGTTTTGGCATTGGATTGTAGGATACTGGTAAATCTCTACTGGGAGGGAAGAATGAAATGAAAAGATTCTCTCTGGGAGCACTTGCCCCTGAAAAGTCAGCACTACCGTCTGGGTAGGATTCCAGGAAACTTCATCATTGCTCACTACTTTTCTGCTTAAACGACGAGCCTTGAGTACAATGCCACATCCATATGGTAAATCTAGACTCTCCACAAACTCATCCATAGAGAAATCTACTGGAACATTTCTTACTATACCCGTAGGAGAGATGTTATATGAGGGGATGGTTGCAGCATATTTATTTTCATTGAGCATAGAGCTGTTAAGGAAATTATTGGCATCTGTTGCAGAACAGAATTCTACAGAGATTTTATTTCTGTCTATTCTTTTAACTCCATCAGGTCTTAAGTTTTTAACTTTATGTTTAAACAATAATTGTCCAAATTTAATAGGACGGATGGATAAACCTGCCGCGAGGTCTGGTTCAGATCTGGAGACCTGAACTATAATAGGGCCTTTATCCACATCAGAATAGATGCTGATTCCTACCACTAACTTCGGGTGAACAAAAAGCCTCTGTATTGAAGCTGACGCCATATCCCTGTCTGTAATTGACTTTTTAGAGTTGGTTTCAACTGTGTCTTCTTCTAGGCGACGCTTAGAAGCAGAAATTCTAAGAGGAACATTAGGAGAGAGGATATTAGGGGGATCAGGGGGATCAGGAGGGACTACCTCCATATTGGAAGAAAAAAAAAAGTTAGTAAAAGACACACAATAGTTATACTAACAAAACTTAACGCATTCACGAACAAACACACAGTATAAACACAAAGAAATCTGCTTGGAAATATCAGATATTAAAATTTAATCCAAAAAGAAAATTTTGGAAGATGACACTAACCATGTTATAATTTTATGTTCTAGATGTTACTTTTTACCAAAAGTCACATAACTCCTAGTTAAAAACCGTTAAAAACAGATTTAACGCACTGTCAGAATTCCCGCCAAAACTCCCACGGCCAGCCATTTCCAGTATGACCAGTTAAAGTCCTTTTTGGTATATTTTCGAAAGAAGTAGGTAAAGCTTTCCACCAACAGCTCCGCGATGTGCAATCTCGATCTTTGGCCGCGATCGCTACCCACAGCCGCGATCTATTCTTGCGATCTGTTCAGGGTCTAATAATCAGAGGCCATCAACCCCCGTCTCTCAACTTAGGTAGGGTTGGAGTTTTAGCGGGAATTTTGATAGTGCGGTGTCTCTCTTATTTTATTATTTCCTAAACTGGTTTAAAGTTGTGTTTGTTGTATAAAAGTGGTGTGGTTTTGTGCAATCATCATTAACGCTGATGAATAGTGTATGGAAACATTGAAATAAGTGAATTTAGGTGATTTTTGACCAAAGGTATCGATCGAACTTGTGAGTTCGATCTGCTTGAAGAAAGTCGTCTAAGAAGCATCGAGCTGAAAGGAATTAACACTAAAACTCCATCAAGACCTTGAAATCGATCACATCCCCGTTTCATCGTTCTTAGAAAATAAGAAAAGAATATAACTAATGACTTGGCAGTATGGTCTCTGATCTTAGCCGGTTCATTAAGGAACAAACATACAAAAAATAATAGGTAGGGTTGCTAAGATTCTTTCGGCTGATTTTAGATACAGAAAATATAGTTTTTTATGGAAAAAAATAAGATAAAACAATAATTGATAAGGTCAAAGGTATATTTGTTATTAATGAATTGTTTTTATTTATTTATGTAAGATTCCACGTAAAAAGCATTGTACCGAAAACACACAAAACTATATAACAGTTTTTGTATCCAATTACACTTTCTAGCAACACAATTCGGTAGATCGAGGCAATGATTAAGAACGCGCGCGTCTAGTCTCCAATCTCCATGATGGTCCTCATACAAAATATACTAAAACAAAAAGCGCACGTTGCGGAACCCACAGATCGCTGGCGTCTAGATAGCGGTAGTGGGTGAGATCGTGCGCGATACTATTACAAAATGTACTAAAAACATTTATCGCTGCAAGAGATCGCAGATCGCGGCTGTTGGTAGGACGCTTTAAGATTTTTATTTGGTAATTTTTTATACAGTTTAGTATTATTTAAAAAATTTATTTGGTCACACTGTCCATCACCAATCAGTAATCACTCACCCAAGTGGTCAAATCTGGTCAAATCTCAATTTCGCTTCAACTTCGCAGTTCACATTCTATTTGCAGAATTACAACGATATAATTTAATATCTACTTTATTTTTCAATCGTTGATCACGCTTTTTCGCAGGCAGTATAAGTTTACTTGCTTCAGCTGCCAGTGAGTTGTGCAGTGCGTAGATATTTGTGGCGTACCGTGTCTTTGTTGTGTAGTGCTCGATTTTGAGATTCTGTCACCATGCCGACGAATGCAGTGTATCAGCCTACGACAGTGACTTACGAACAACAACCAAATGACCAGCGATGGAACTGCCCCATCAGCTACTTCTCACGGCGAGTGACAAGTAGCCTGAATCGGGCAGTTTGTTTACGTATCGGTCTTTGCCTAATGGGCAGCACTTTATGCGTCATTGGTAAGTGTAATATAAAAATATTTTTAAGGAAAAGAATACTTAAAAAAACTTGTAATAGCTGTAAATCCTATAGGAACTATGCTTCTAGCATACTTAATATTTATTAGAACTGGTACTAAAAATCATAATCTATGAACTTTAGACCTGTATTTAAGGTGTTGTTCCTGGAAACTTAAAACATAATGTTTATATAAATAAATAAATAAATACACCCAACAGTCACATACATAGTCCTGACCCCACACCAGGTTAACCTGTATCGTGGGTATCAAGAACTACAAGGGACTTGCGGTCTCACAACACCCAGACCCGAGACAAACATTTGTCAAGGTGCGGGAATCGAACCCATGGCCTCACGCTTCGCAACCGGCTACTTGCCGGCTGCGCCACGGAGGCTGAATATCCATTGCCACTTTTATATCCAGTTGTATTTACTAAACCTATTCAGTTGTTTGTTTGTTGTATAAAGCAACAAAAATATAATATTTTATCTTGCAATCTTATACATGTCCTTATGCTCCATATATTTGACACCCTCAGTGGTGCAGCCAACTATGATATGAGAGGCCGTGGGTTGATTACCTCACCAAGACAAATGTTTGTATAATCCACAAATATTGGTTTCGCTTCTGGGTGTTGTGGGACTGTAAGCCCCCTTGTAATTCCTGATACCTTCAATGCATGTTAACCTAGTGTGAGTTCAAAACTTATGTATGTGACAGTTAGGTGTATTTATTATATTTTATATTTTTTTTTATATTTATCCCAAACCTAAACAATTATTTTTGTATAGTGTTTCAAACCAAGTAATGGTTTCATTATTCTATTTGACTACAATATATTATACTTTCATTTGAGGCTTAGTAGCTTGTACTGGAGTTAACATTTCCATCTTTTGTTTAACATTTTAGGGCATGTTTCCATGAAAATTTCCAATTATCCACCAGATAAGGCATTGGATAGTCAATTTGGGACATCCCAATTTGACATATACTACTCTAATACTCCATGTGTATTGACAGTGTCTAAACAACTTATGTCTCTGGGTGATGAGTGCAATGTAGTGCCCAGTAACTTATGTCTCTGGGTGATGAGTGCAATGTAGTGCCATGCAGTAACTTATGTCTCTGGGTGATGAGTGCAATGTAGTGCCATGCAGTAACTTATGTCTCTGGGTGATGAGTGCAATGTAGTGCCATGCAGTAACTTATGTCTCTGGGTGATGAGTGCAATGTAGTGCCATGCAGTAACTTATGTCTCTGGGTGATGAGTGCAATGTAGTGCCATGCAGTACTTCATAATTCGAAGTTCTGATTGGTGTTGCTATTGTATATGGCAGGCGTGACTCTTACCATCATGCGAGTAACATGCTCATCTCTTCATCTAAAGCTAATTAAAAAATATTGACCCATTTAGCTGTTGGTGTGTATATCTGTATAGGTCATTATAAAGGCTAAATAGACCAATTTAAATGCATTTTGTTTGTTTGTGATTCTTAGATATAGGTATTTGAAGAAAATCTGATAAGCCACTTAGAAAAAGCAGTTATTTTTCTAAGTGGTTATTTAGTAGTTATTTTTTTCGTATCTTTTTTCTTTCATGCGCGTGACGGGAAAACTTGTATCGACATGTTTATTTCTTGTCTGACTGTTCAAATATAGTTACCATCCCCCCACACACTTATATTGCTACCACGCTGAGAATTTAACGTGATTCGTTTGGAACACATCTATCATACATATTTAAAAACACAGCAACTAATACCGTGATCCAACTTCTACAATTTCTTAGGGGCAAGAAATTCGGATAAAGTTATGGGTGTACATAAACTTAGTACAAAAAAGCAATTGAATCTTGAAGAATTTACTGAAATGTCTAATCCATGGAATATTAATGATCCCGGATCCCAAGGCTAAAAAATACCATTTCTTAATTGCTGAAATGATAACATTTGACAATGCGTGGGTACACGCCCGGCCTGCGCTGTTGAAGTGCTATCCGCACGGTTTTAGCATCGTCAGCTATATGCTTTATCTTCGCACCGCGTGGACAGAGCAGCGCCGTTGTAGAATTGGAGGACGACCTCTCGTTACCGGCTGTGATTAAAACCATAGTCGAGAGCTCTCGCTCAGTCATTCTCACGACTTCTCAGTCGTAGAACGCTATGACCGCCTCCTGCGAATGAGTCATGTTGCAGAAGCAGGCGGCGGAGCGCGAGCGGGAAATCACATCTCAGCACGCCATCCGCCGCCGAAGATTCACTCGCAGGGTGCGGGAGGTACACCCACCAGACAGAGGCCTGAGCGGCGTACATCTGAAAGTCCATCACTTGATAGTTGATGCCTCGAGGTGATGCTCGCGGTGTTCCCGTGCGAACCTCGTCTGAGCGGAGCAAAGAGATGGGTCGATAACTCCCTCGTCACCTATCGACCTAAAAGGCTCTACGAGGGCCGGCGCCGTCGGGGCCGCGGAAAGACACCCTGAGGAGCAAGCCAAGCAGTGGAACGGTACCCATAAAGGGTTTACCAACGTAAAAAAGGCCTCCTTTCAACAATAGTGGCTAACTTAAATACAATAATTTTAAAATAAATCCCACACTTGTAAAAAATCCATTAATTGCCCATAAAGTAACGGTCGTACTTAAATGTCGCCACATAATCTAACCACACCCACCTACTCGACAGAAATTGGCTTAGCGAGGTTGAAATAAACGATCCGCTCACGCAGATATGTATTCTAATAAGACTAGGTTGGTAGAAAAGTTAGTCACCTATTACCAGTGAGCATATTGGCAGTTGAGTACAAATCTATGAATGTTTAAAAATTATATCTGATATATGTATAATTGCATTATAAAGTAAAAAAAATAGGTATGCCTGACGTCTTTAACTTGTTTTATTCCATGAACTTTCATTCACCTTTCGACTTGTTACACTATACTGTAACGATCGACTTCCGTAAAGTGCCTATTACGGATAAGTTTCATTTCATTACATACAATTTTCAATGGTTATTCACAAAACTGTTGCGTCATGCAATACTACAGCACATATTGTAGTAAGTTCGACGAATACAATTGCATTATGTATACTGTTTGTGAATATTTACCTGAATAGTGTTAGTACCCTTATAGCGTAGGTGGAATTAAATTTAGCGGAGATCTGGATCTATTCGATAATTTTATTATTCAAATGGGGTTTAGTATTCATCTGGCGTACGGTAGCGAAGATAAGGCGAGTCAATTGCTCGTATCGTCGTACAATGAACAGTAATTCGTATAAGGTATCGGGTGTCCGGTGACCGGTACGCGGTGTGAGTGGGGGACGCGGACGGCGCCTGCGGCCAGTGACTCATCCGGTGGCTGCGTGATCCGATCACGTCACTCCACAGACAAACACAAGCGTAGACCGACCGCTGGCAAACAAAGCTTGACGTCACTATTGGTGTCCAGTCACAGGACTTGTTTTGACCTCTAATTATCCATTTAGACGTCAATGCGTCACGGACTCACAGGACTGATAGAACAAGAATCAACCTGTTATTGACAAGTCACTAGTCAGTACGTTGTTACGTAATCTGTTGTGCACTTACTGCCGCACTCGGAGAAGTCAATTACGTCTAAGTATTCATAACCAATTTAAAGAATTCGATTATTCCTCTTACATACTTCAATTACAATTATTTATGTAACAAGTAACGGAGCATAAAGCACTAGCTGTAAGGTTTCGCGTATGCGAAAAGCCCAAACCTAAACGGGTTGGTGCCACCGCTTTTACTGTTTCTGTCGCCAAGTAGCAGTGTGTAGGCGCTGGCGTGTTTCAGTTTGAAGGACATTGAATATACTGGGCATTTTTGAGACTTGACATCTTATGTCTCGGAGTGACGAGCGCAGTCCAGTGCCATGCAGTGCTTTATAATCCAAAGTTCTGTGTTATGTTGCTTCCGCTTATTATCAGGCGAGCGAATTGCTCGTCTCGCCATTTAAGCTAATAAAAAAAAAGGATAAAGCACATAGTAAACACAGTTTCTGTCTACTGAATGTTCGCGATGCACTTCAAAAGTTATTCGAGTGCCACAACAAAGTTTACAGTTGTGACTTCTGAGAGAGGCGTATGGCTATAGATGGTTAAATGGAACTGGCAACGCAAGCGAAGGTCGACAAACTCGGGCCGAACCTCACACAGCCGTGTGTTGCCACGTTTCCGTATTCACTTCCACTTAAGTCCTCCGTGACATGACTGACAAACTTTAAGAAAATCACAATCCAGAGTTACACTTACCCTTTATTATGAAATTTCAAATGAATTGTTACAAACGGGTTCTGAGAGATCTTATATAAAACTTTCTTTACCAACCGACGAGTATAAAGTTCCCGAGAATTTAATAATATCTTGGCATTGACGAACCGCAATAAAACTCGTTAATCGCTCTATAATAATGTTTTATGCTTGTGTAATATCTGGCAAAAGTTTATTTCTAAATACTTAATGTATTATGTAATTTAAAACTACCATAAATGTCGTTAACAGTGTAGTAAATATATCTTGAATCGGCACCGGTTTACGAGTGTTCCGTTGCTACCTTTTAGGTATGAAAGGCTGATAATGAAGCATGCCACTTTCAACATGTCTGTGCGTAGTTTAAAATCAAGTTCACGAGTTGTGCCGGCGCGCGGCGCGGCCCCGGCCGGTTCCACTCACCGCAAGTACACGACACTCGGCAGCGGCGGCGTCTGGAGTATTACGAAAATGGGCCACTGCAACGGTAGCCAAGTACGAGTGGACTAAGGCAGTAGGCAGCACACAACATTAGCGATTCATTAGACCAAAGCCGCTTTCACTCGTCATGGAACAAATGGAACAATAAACACCCACACGTTAATCTATAACCACTCGAATACAGTACCATGCCGTTTGTATTGGATGAAACAACGTGATTCACTTCATATTTTCATTCAGTTTCAACATATTTCGAAAGAGCCTTCGTAATACGACTTGAGCGGATGTTAAATACATCTTAAAAGTTATTTGCAAAACAACCTGTATTATGCAGTTCAGGGTTATTATAAAAGACAAATCATAGGGTAGTAGGAAAAACAATCATAATATAACCGAATGCTTACGCTTGCATTCAAGAACAACATAGTGAGTTTTTTGCTATGCATTGATTTCTGTTTATATGATTTACCCGTTTTTGTTTAGCACCAAAATAGATCAATCATCACCTATGAAATTACCCTTATAGTTCGCGTGCACAATGAGATTTCATAGTAAGATACTCGTATGTGAATACGGGTGTATTCACATACTATTAATATATTGCCGAATGCCGATAATATGATCCCTTTTTGGAAAGTGTCTATCTCTGATTACACCTCCTAAATCTGCAAAAGATGTAAAATCCAAGTAGTAATTAGGAGTTTACTCTGGAAATGATAGTAACGATGGACTTTTTATCGGCTTCTGTCCTCCAAAGACAGGTTTGCCAACTTCTAGATCACTTTTTCTGCGAAATTCAATTTACCCCTAAAATATAAAAAATCAAGTAGGTGCGGTGCTTACGTTCCGGATTGAAAAAGATTTGTGATTTCTTATTATCCATAGACCGTATAAGTTTGGATTTTTATTAATATCAATGATTTATTGTCATTGTACGGTGTACCTGTTTCGGTTGTTAACTGTGAGATTCTGGAATCAAGATTAGTTTGAGGTAATTCTTTGTGTCACTATTACAATTTCGATAGCTCACAATTTGCTCTAGATTAATTTGGTTCCGATATTGTGAAATGATCGATATTCTTATCATAGGAGAAGGAAAAACAGTTGATACTGTCGGAGTGAGGCTGTTCATTTACGGGATATGTTGTATCAAATAAATCAAACGGCTTGTAACGTTTAATAATAAAAGAAATGAACGTGACAATATTTGCATTAACCGGATGTATAATATTGAGTAGTTACCTTTCCCTTTGTATTTTTATACACGAGCCGCTAACTGTTTTCATCCGTTCATATTTACAATACTAATACGTAGGCCGTCCGCCCACGTACCTACATATCCACGAATCTCTTGCCTATTTATTTATTCATCGTATACACTACAATGAATACAGTTATTCGCTACAAACGAATAATTAGAACTTTTTAATTGCTGTATTCTTTTTAATTACTCTGGTCGGCAGTTTTTCTATATACCGGCTACGAGGGGGGTCCGCTTACTTCCGAAGCCTAAACGATAATGAAACACTACCTTAACATAAACGGAAAACACTATTCTTTTTCTGTTTTCATGCCATTTGGTAAACGTACGCCAGTAATGTAAAGCGTACTAATGCTAAAATCGGGGTCAATAAACCGCACGCATTACCGCCCTTTAATACTCAATAACTTATTAATTATTATTTGAATGAAAATAATCTATATAAGTCCAAACAGGACTGTGGATGAAAAATAAAAAAAAAACAAAATGTAGACTTAATTCGCGATTTTTAAGTGATATGGTGTGTGCAATGCAAGCTGTAGACAGTTTTATCTACAGCATGAATGGTCCGGCTCGACCGGGTTGTTACTACTAATCTCTCGCAGAAAACTGATGTGAAGAAGCAGCTTGTGTTGCGTTGCGTTTCGAACGGTCAGTGAGATATCCGAAGGGCCAAATCCCCTTCCCATACCCAATTCGTTAATCACACTATTCTTTAAAGTCGGCAATGCGTCCATGATTCTTAAGGTATTGTGGATGTTTATGGGCGGTGGAGATAGTTCCGGCCTATGCTATAAAAAAGCAAAATATACTATGAAAGGAAGCGTGTTCTTAGCTTTCATTTTGTTTCAAGAATCTTCATCCATATCTCGCCTTAAGGATAGGCAGTTGCAGAGTAATATATCTACCGATCGTCAAATTATTTGTACACCATGATATTATTATGCTGGTGCAAGAAATGTATTCCAAAGTCTAAAGCTCAATCATAAATGTCCTAAAATTAAGCCCATCTTCTTATTCTTCTTCCATCTGCCCTTATCCCACTCGCAGTGGGGTCGGCGCAACATGCTTTTTAAGACATGATACAGAAATTTGGCTTCTAGTTTTTACGACCGGCCGCCTTCCTGACATCAACCGCTCTGGGGAGAAAACACCCAGAATACAGACCCAAAACAAATATTTGTGGATCACACATTTTTTTTGTCTCGGTGCGGGTATCGAACCCCCAGCCTCTCACTTCACTGCCGGCTACTCGCACACTGCACTACGAAGGCTGTCAATAAACCCATTTGTATTTAATAAATGCCCAAGCAATGAGATAAGGTTATGTACTTCAAAGTTTTATACTTTATAAAAAACAAAATGATAAAAAGCTAAAATATACGATCTCGTGCTTCAAATACCTATATTAAAAATATATTATCGTAAACAGATGATTTTTTCATCTGCTGAATAACGAGTCAACCTGGTTGCTATCTTGATGGTAAGTGCCACCACACCTGCCCAAAAACAGTAGCACCACCACCCAAAACGCTTAAAATATAACTATGCAGCTGTAGATAATGACACGTTACATCAACTGAACCACCTTCATGAGTTTGTTGTTTTCTTTGTACATTATCAATAAAGGTTGAGTCAACGTTGAAAGATTCGCGGAATACAAATGTTATTTATAGAACTTGTTTAATCCATGCATATAATGTCATGAAATATTTTATTACATGGTTAGGTACTGATTCAAATCATTGTTTTATACAATTTTATATCATAATCCGGGGAAATGTACAGTTTTTTTGCCAGCGAAATGAGCAAGTGGGTCACTTGGCTTACCAGTGATCTCCATTGCCCATGATCATCCACAATACCTGTAGAATTATGGATAAGTTGCCCATCTTAAAGGAAAGGGATTGGGAAGGGGATTTGAACCTCCGGAAATCTCACGAAACGAAACGAAACGCAGCAGCAAGCTGCTGCTTCACATCGGTTTTCTGTGAGACAGCAGTATCGACCCGGTCGAGACGACCCATTCATGTTGTAGTCATAACTGTGTGCAGCGTGGCTCTACAACTCAGGAAACACAAATTTCTTCAAAACGACCAATGCAAACCAATCATGTGAGCTTTACTACACGAAAAGTATAGCATCGAAACTGTTGCAGCATGCCACTGGCAAATAATGGGAGATAAACGCAAGGGTTCCTCAAACAAGTAAATGGGTATTTTAATTACGTAATAGACGTATAATGCGCGGAAAATAGCTTGGCCGGGCTAAAGTCAGTCCACTTAACCGTACCTCTACGACTTCCGTCACCCTTTAGCATTTATATGTATATACATGTCAATTTCATATCTTCCCTCCCCTTCTGATTTCTATTCCTTTCCTTTATGGTTGGCAAGGCCTCCATTACTCTTCTGGTATTCTGTGTTCATGGGTGGATATCACTTACCATAAGGTGACCCTCTAATTCGTTCGGCGGCCTCTGCAAAAAAAAACAACTAATTGGACGACTAATGGAACTAATAAAGGAATTATATTGTTTTTAAACATTTTGTCTTCTCATTTCCTATGGATCAATTGAGCATCCTAATTATATATTTCACAAAATGTACAAATTAATATTGCGTCCTCGCTTTAATTGACACAATAATCGCGTTGAACTCATTTCTTGTTGTTAATCCAGAACTATATTTCAATGTTTCCCGTTTTCATTCATTGTTACTTGGTCGGTTCATAAGTGCTTGTACATATGAAATAGGTATCTGAAATATTAACAAATACGTGGTTGTATTAACTGATAAAATTGATCTAGGTTTCGAATTTAATACGGCACCCAACGTCGCCCTTCTGAGACGACCTCAGAGGGCAATGGCAGTCGGGGTGGTCCGTGGCTATCCCACCATATCCCATGAGGCGTCTTGTGCGTTGGTATAAAATACCTCGACGTCAGGTATTTGAAATACCAATTTGGGGAAGTAATTAAAATACAAATATCAAATACGTATTTGTATTTCAAATACTGCCCAGCCCTGTGTGTAGTGTAGTTTATATGTGCCGATTGCCTCCATAGAAAAATATTGTTTATAATTATTTCTACTGCCTACGCTCACCCACATATGTAACGAAAGTTAGCTTCGAAAAATAGGAAAGTGTGCGTTGGCTCTTAGTAAATGCATTAATTAACTTCTTGGAATCCTGCCGGTTACTAACATTGAATCAAGGTCAATTTTCGCACCGATATTTTACGGTCTTTGTCGAGATCGACCTATACTTGAATGAAATTTATTGTTCCTGAAATTCCATACCGACTTCCAAGTTTGTAACTTCCTATACGAACTTTTGTCTCTTATATTACCCCTTTAGGGAAATAATTTTCAAAAATCCTTTCACACAATACTAATCTACGTTCGATAAGGAACTCCTAGGCAAAATTCCGTGTTTCTAGCCCCACTGGTTTAGATTTTACGTTGTCAGTGTGGTCATTGCAAGAGTTTTATTAGGTAGAACAATATTATTTGTTATTATATGTTTAAGCGTAGATGCTTAATTATTATTATAAAAGTTAATGCATACGCATTCGCAGAGGTGTAACTAGTACACCCACATTTCGCCGAGCGTATCTCCGTCCCACGATGTGATAGGGGGCGAGCCTATCGCCATACCGGGCACAAATTCCAGACTCCGGGCTGATATTGAGCATTTCGTAATAGAAAAACCCAATACCACTTTACCCGACCCGAGGATCAAACCCGAGACCTCAGCGTTAGTCTCAATCATAACGCGTACGCATTACAACTGCGCCACCAGGGCAGTCCCAAAAAAGTTTATAAAAGTGAATGAAATAATATATCTGCAAAATGTGTTGAACTTAATAGTTGCAACATTCGAACATAAATAGTTTCAATGGGATCTTGGACGTTAATTTATCAAATATTGCTGGCCTGCCTCCGCGCAGAGTCGTCAAGGTGAATCGGTTCGTTATGGAACACGGGTGTTACACGCTCTAGTATGTTTTACTGATGTTATATAACTTATTGTAATTACCCAGTGGTAACTTGTGTTTTAGTTAAGTGGCCTAATCTTAACTCAATGATAAAAACTACTCTTGCTTGTTATATTGTCATCATTGGATACTCGTGAATACTAACTAGCTAACTACTAATCAGCTATTGCTGTTTCTCCATTTTCAATTACATTTCTAAGAATACACTCAAAATCTAAATACTTTTGAAAAAAAATACGCTCATCAACCTGTTAGAGGTGCTGTCATTTACTTACTTCTTGTAGTTTGTGCGTTTATATTATTATCGATTAATTTGTGGAGTGATTCAAATAGAATGTCTTACTAAACATTATTTGATATTGTTCCAACTCCTAAGTATCCATGCTACGTAAAACGTCACATGGTATATGTTATTTTATAATATACCTAGAGAATATAATTATAATAGTACAAACATTCATTCTTTCCTATATTTTAATAAATCCAATCGTTCCATAGTAACACTTTCGATAAACGTGATATCGGAACTGGTTTTAAATAAATAATGACGTTTATATTATTTATTACTCATGCCACATTAACTTAGTACAATCATTGAGACGGATGATATACCGATGTCTTGCTATTTTATCTCTCTATTAGCATATAACCAGCTTTTTTTAATTAAGACATAACAAGTATTTAAAATCGTGGTTGTAACACATAATATCAAAAAAATTAAATATCCGAAGACACAAATCCCCTTTCCTATCTCTTAATATCCGTTCCCTTTAAGATCAGCATCGCGTTTATGTTTCTTCTGAATTCTAATATCATTGTTTTACATGGGCAGTGGATATGACTTATGTAGACTGATAAAAAATCCTGTAGAACGTTTATGAAAACACCAAATTAGCCAAGTGTGAAAACAATGCTTTAATACGTATTAGTTTACTATGTAACACGTGTAATAATGTCAATGAAACTATATTTTGTAATAAATGTACCATAAACCTTCGTTTGCCTTGATGTTGACCTCAAAACATCTATGTTACCGGTTGGTTGCTTCAAATGAACTTACCGAAGGGATTTGTCGCCTTTGTAATGTGTACATTGTAATAAATGTTATGTTCACGTAAATAATGTCTTTGGTAACAAAGTTTTCAAAACTGTGTTTATATTCGACATCCGTGACGCAAGTCATTAAAAGAGGCCGTTATAGCAGCAGCCTTATAAATATTCTGCCAACTATAATAATTCCAGTTTTGGTTTTTGTACCAGCTAAAGTTAATACTTCCCTGTTATAATTATTTTTGATCGTTAACTTTTTATATAAGTTCTGCTGTTTCAATTCATTTTAATATACTGAGTGGGTTATCGCATTTAGAACGGATGTTATAAATTTGAATACCATTATCAAAATGCTAATGATAAAGCAGAACGTGTTACAGAACTAATTGTATACCATAAAACACAATTTCTTCTTGAAGGACACACAATTCTTTATTGAAGGACAATGTTCCCTAAGGGACAGCTGCTTGATTATACTGTTTAAAATATACGGTCATATTCCTGTGTCGAATATTACGCTATATGCCATAACCTTCTGTATCTTGGCGCCATGTTCTCTCTACCTTAAAAAATTGTCACAGAACGCTACGCTCCTCTGGAAAGTATAATTTGTCTTGTCAAATGGCGGAAGGAATGTGCTCCCACAATCCACATAAAAATGTTTTCGTTCATGATAGTGTCTTGCATTATAGTTGACTTTTCAATTACCTATGTACGCCTGAAGTATGATGATGTACTTTAATATTTCAAACAAAGAAGCTTGCTGGAAACTGCATCCACATCTACTAGTAATAGATAGACATAATAAAGCCATCCATAACATGTTATTTCCATAGCAGAGTACGGATTATCTTTTCAACTCATATTCACGTCTTTTGTGTAGTAGATAATTATCAGCGGGAGAGGAATGAGACACAATGTCAGGTTATAATAAACTTAAGTAATTACTTTCCAGGCTTGGCACTTCTAATCGCGGGCGGTGTCCAGTATTCCAACACCCCCGCGCCACCGACTCCAGACAGCAGCGACAACGGGCTCAGCACGCTCATTGCCGGCGGAGTGTTACTCTTTGTTGGACTCATCTTTGCTAGTAAGTTGTGCTTTTTCAACCTAAAAATTAATAGCTCAATTTAATCTAATTTCGATGAAATAGAATAATTCGTAAGGCATTTTTGGAATGGCATGTTAATAATGCAAAACGTAATATACATAGAATATGTACGGGACTTTACTGTATCCCGTACGTATGTTGTGTAAGTGGTATGTGTTATAAGCCCTTATGTACTGGTGGTTTGCAATGAAAATTGCAATACATATACTGTAATATTTCGTATATGTACAAAAGACACCGGAAGGCCAGTACGGGCAGAAACTGTATCATAGGAAAATACAGCTCAATGGAAATTGCTTTGTCTGTGAGAGTGGACTGTATAGGAAAGAAAACACTGAATTTAAACTGTAAAAAGCCACGCCCCCCTTTGGTACTTTTGGTGGTTACTATTCTTCCATTACTTTTCTTCAGCCCGAAATCTTCCTGAAAACTGTGTCGCTGAAGGATTTTTGCACGCTTTATATACTAAATTCAGCTCCATCTCGATCTAACGCATAGTGAGGTTTCACTTAGCGAAGGAGCGAGATGGACCTATGTGTGAGAAAAAGACAAAATATCGCGGAATTCCCTATCGTAGCCACCGGCTATACCGACGAGAAGAACCCCTCTGTTTATTTAACCAAAAACACATACCACAAATTGTTCTCACTAAAACATACAACTGTAGGTACAACAAATAAAACTGTAACTGTAAACACTTTAAGAGAACTAAACACTAAAGATCTAGACACTTATAAACACTACAAAAATAGAACTGTTAAAACATAATATTCACTATAAGAACTGTAACTGTCAAGACATGATAATCACTATAAGAACTGTAACTGTTAAGAAATAATAATCACTATTACGAAGTATATAATCATTCACTATGTACACTTACTGTCTATGTAGCACAATAACGAAGTATAAAACTATTATAACTGTCCACTATGCACTTGTTATTGTCTGTGCTGCACAGAATACAAATAAATGTTGCTTGATAAACAACATTGAATACAAACAAATGTTTGGCTTAGTTTACAGTAAGCAATCTGGAAGCTGAAGGTTAAAGAGCTGTACAAAAATAACAAAGTTCAAGTTCCTTTTTATCGTTTTCATCTACTTTAAACGCATGAATACGATTAAATGTAAGGTCGAGTGCAGGGTTGGTAGTTTTTCAACCCAGTGGTTTTATACGTGTCCTCCAATAAAATCTCTCTGTGAATGGCCTTTTACCTTTAACTTAATTTTACACATTAATTTATGTCGCAGTTGCAATTTTATTTATTGTATGCCCACGTTTTCATCGTAATATAAACAATGTATCATATACGATTGAATTTGACGGAAAACCATAGCACACGTAAATATCGTGTTTTGATATTTTGTTTATAATTTTAAATTACCTCAACTATAATAATGTAGGGCTTATTTGAAATTCTAATGGATCGCAGGCCCAGAGAATGATATGCATTTAGTAGATTTCTGAATTAATGTGGGCTTGTGCCATGTCCATATTTTAGGGTGTGTGTTGTAAGGCAATAGCCATTCATTGATAGGCAGCGGAAATTACATTACCGTGCATGGGCGTAGTAGATATTCAAATGTTGTATGTTAATGCTATACAATATAAATACGAATAATTTGCATTTTACCAGTGACTAATACTCAATAAAGTACATAATATATAAACAAAAATAGATGCTAAAGTAATAACGTGAGTCAAACATCGAAATAAGATGTAGTCAAATGCAAAAAGGGTCGTACCTCGTAAGATGCAATCAATAAGTTGGCGACTTGCATACAAAAGATGAAACACACTGAATCAGCTACCGTATGTCAAATTACTGTAAGTGTATAGTTTGCAGATTATTTATATTGCCATCTTAAGAGTGACAAATTAAGTAAAAAGGCAAAACAAGTAATTAAACTACTCACTAGTGTCGACATATCATAACAGGACCGAGATTTTCGTGTATTTCTTGTTGAAACAAAGAATCGTCGTGTGACAAAGAATTTTCGAGCGTCTTTCTTACAATCTTTGTGTCATACTCACTGCTCCGCGCAGTATGTACCTACTACCTACTGTGAATGTACATTTTAGATTTTGCAAATGAGTCACTCACTCTTGAACTTTTCTTTGATTTTGGTCAAATTACGTAAGATGTTTTGGCGTATTATAGACAGCGTTTTAATGAAATTGCCATTGTTAGCGGTACATTTGGGATTCTATGTAGATCGTTAACATCAAGTAGTCAGCCAGACGACGAGTGGAATACCCCCAACAACAGCATTATTAAAAAGAGATGGCAGCTAAGACAACCTCAGCCTAAAATTTGCAATATTTTGCTAGAAACAATGCCACTGGATATCTGTACTAGGTACAATATTAATGAACTAATAATCTATATTTTACATATCAATTTTCTACTTTGCTTCGAGAGATTGGGTTGTTTGTTGTTGGACGCTGTTTGCGTGAGCCCTTCTAGTATGTATGTACTATATATATATATACATGTGCTTTATACATGTATATATGCTCACATAATAAGTTCCGCTCGAAAATATGTATCATATACTAAGTGCATGATGAGTTTTCCTAAATTGGACTTGCATTATAACTTAAGATATTTAGTAAGTTTATTGTATTATTAGTGTTAAGTCTGCTGGAAAACCTAAATAAATAAATAAACTAATAAAGTCATTGACTGAATACTGAAGATTAAATGACAAAACGAGCAGGTCGCACGCCTGATGGTAAGCGCTACGCCTGCCCATAAACAGACATAACACCACACGTAACTTTGAATTACAAAGCAAATTTGTAAAATGTTTAACTAACCAAATTCAAATTTCTTACCATTATTAATTTAAACTATAAAATGTTACTCATATAATATTGTGAATGCTGTACATATAGAGGATTCGATCCCGGTCGATTTTTCTATTCCCGGGATTTCGGGATTATCTACAGTTAATCTCGGGATCCCGGGATAGTCCCGGGATTGTATTGGTAATAGAAAGTGGTAACTAAAAGACAGTTAAACATATCAAAATCAACTCTTTATTTTATATCGTTAATTAAATCTCCAAAAATCAAAACAAAATTATGCTTTCTTCTGATAAAGTAAACATCAAACTGGGCACTTCTGTAAATAATTTATGAAATAGTTTCATTGATCCTCCTAAGGTCTTTAAAATAGCTAAACAACGCTTACATTGTGCCGAGCTACCCGCTTTATCGACTAAAAAATGACTCCACACTGACGAAACATCTTCATCTTTTTATGTTTGACACAAAAACTTTCTTTGGATAGTGACATTGTTTACTTCCTAAACCTAAACAAAAAAGAAAAAAAATCATTAAGTCTATGCACAACATAAACATAACCTCTTAGAGCTACAGAAAATAACACTCGTTGTTTTTCATCTATATTTACTCAGACACATTAATGCATTGTTGTTTTTTAATAAATTCATTGATTATCACCAATTAACAAAAAAAATATCAATACTTACACGACGAGAAGCGGATGGCGTAAAACGTCAAATGAAATTAAGTGCGTTTCGTTTCACGCACATTTTAATTGACTTATATAAAAAATATATTTTAATCCCGAAAATCCCGGGATCTATTAAATTTAATCCCGAAAATTTCGGGACTAAAATACGACCGGGATCCCGGGATCGAATCCTCTATGTTTCATGTAATTTTAACGCATATGTGTTACTGGTGTGTTAATTTAAAGAAATAAAGCACTATATGGCACTGGAGTGTGTTCTTCACCCCGAGACATAAGTTATTAAGTCTCATAATCCCCAGTAATTTAGTGAAATTAGCACTTCAGTGCCCTTCAAACTGAAACAAAACAGTGCTTACATACGACTGTACATACGCTATACCATTTTATGATTGTTAACGTCACATTATTGTAAAGCATATTTTGTTTCAGTCGTGGGAGTATGGGCTTGGTCGTCACGACTGGGCGGCGGCAAGGAGGCTCCGGCCAGCGGGGCCGCGGCGTTGACCGCCCTCAACCCTTCGACTGATCCTTTGGTGGCCGCTCAGTACGCGCCTGTCCGCGATGCGCCACCTGCGCCCGATGACGAGATGCGCAACCTCATGGACAATAAGGAATGGTGAGAAATAACAATATCAGTTCTCGATTTCCGAGCGCCAAACTCCCCATTCAATCTTAAGATTTCAACGCACCCACAGTACTTTGGGTATTGTCAGTTTTCCTTGACCTGTTTTTATTATATTATACTTAACCACTGATAGACGTCATGTTGTAGTATTGTTTGATATTTCTATTTTCAAACAGTACCTATAACAAACAATAGCCTGCGTTCGTTTTACTATATCAATTATGTTTAGGAAGTGGTGTATTTTGGAGATAATAATGGTCTTATTCATAATAAGTTATCGGAGCTTTATAAGGCCGTTATTAGATGATTGATAAAAATTGTTATTCATAATTGTTCCATAACGCTAAAACGCTCATTAACTCTCCTATAAAGTGTCACTATTTTATAGAAGCTATAACCCTTCTATAAACCTATTTTAAGCGTTCGATAGTGAAAAACATGGCCGACATCGGTCAGCTGTTTCATAATTGACGTTTATTTTACGTATGCTGTCATTTTTTTTTAATTTATGTCTTTTTCTTTATTTATAACGGTTTCGCCCTATTATACATCCGCCATTCGCCAATGACAAGTACTATATTATATATTTTCAACTCTTCCCAAGAACGACGAAATATCAGCGCAGCGGCGCGGCGTGGTCAATTTCAAGGTCTTGTGGAATTTTATAACTCCTGTTTGTTTACCTTTCTTGACATTTTACATTGATGAGATGTCAATTTTCTTTTTTTTTTGTTTGTTTGTTCCTTAAGGAACCGGCTAAGGTCAGAGACCATGCTGCCAAGTCATTAGTTATATTCTTTTCTTATATTCCAAGAACGATGAAATGGGGGCGTGGCCCATTTCAAGGTCTTGTTGGAGTTTTGGTGTTAATTCCTTTCAGTTCAATGCTTCTTAGAAGACTTTCTTCAAGCGGAACGAAAGCACAAGGTCGATCAATACCCTTGATCAAAAATCACCTAAATTCCCTATTTTTAATGTTTCCATACGCTATTCATCATCGTAAATGATTATTGCACAAAACCACACCACGTTTATACAACAAACACAACTTTAAACTAGTTTAGGAAATAATTAAATCAAGATAGCCACCGCACTATCAGAATTCCCGCCAAAACTCCGTCAATTTTCTTTTTATTTAGTTTGTTTCCAGTCTTTCCAGAGTCAAACCATATTAAAATCATTCAATCAATCAATCATTTTCTGTAAACTGGCAACTTTGTGTATGATAAACCTATTTTAGTTATCGGAGCTTTATCAAACGATTATGAATAAAGAATTTTATTGAACGTTCGATAGGCTTAAAATACGTTTTAACTAATGAAGGTTTATACCTTCGATAAGCGTTTTATTATGAATAAGACCCTAAGAGTTTATTTTTCCACCTGTCCATATTTCACTCGAAGTGGACTCGGCGCAGCATGCTTTTTTAACACATGTTGCGAAAACATTTGGCTGGTAGTTTTTTACAACCGCCTGCCTCGCGTCAGCCCCTCTGGGAGAAAACACCCAGACCCGAAACAAATATTTCTTGATCACACCAAATATTTTGTCTCGGTACGGGAATCGAAGCGCGGACTCTCGCTTAACAGCCGGCTACTAGCCCACTGTGCTACGGATGCTGTTTGGACATTATAAACTATAAAATCTAAATGGAAAATATGTCCTTGTCGATTTTCTATTTGTAAATAATGCACGTAATGTATTTATATTTCAATTGAATTTGAAAACGAATCCAATTAGAAATTATATCTAAAAAAACTAATTCATTAAAATGCGTGTTTGATTGTTAAATAAGTATACACTAATTTGTAAATGATTGTTGTACTTAGTTTAGTTCCACTAAAATTAGTTTTCTGTGGTTAAAACAAAGCCTGTTTATTATTCTGTTAAATTATTGCATAATATTCAATAATAATACCATTGTATTGGATGTAGTATGTACCGTGAACGGTCAGCCTGTTAGTAGTAGTTACCTAGTTAAGTTGCTCCTCCCTTTTACAGTAATATTTCATCATGTGTATGTGTTTATATTTATTATTTCGTATTGGTTGACTAGTTGTCTGTTGTTAAAACTCACCTTCTTACTTGTTTTTAAATTAAATAAATATTACATCATTAGGTAAATTTCAAATGAATAAATGTAGCTCTCCACGTCCCATGTAAAACAAGAAACTCAATACTTTACACTAATTTAGGAACATGATCACTGGACCATGTTTTAGTCAACAATATACCCACTATAGAGTCAAATTTTTTGTTAATCATGTAAATTAATCGAAGTACCTTTGATAGAGCCTTTACTTACGAATTACAATGGTGGTGTTTAAGGTTTACAAACCGTAACAAATTATCACATGACATTCTATGCTAAACATGTGAGTAGAATACTTTTTAGGCGCCAGGTGATAATTTGATGGTAACGGACCCGGCGAGGCGAGACGTAGACGTTAATACACAAATTGCTTACAATGTGCCAAACAAATATTTTTTTATTATTTTTAAACTTTGACTCATATTTCTTGATAAGCGAACTATACTTTTTTTTATCATATTATGATGATTTCAAGCCTAGTATACCAACCAACCCTTTCTGTTTGTATACAGCTTGTCAAAATACAAAAATAAAAGCGCAGTATCTTTTTAATTTTATTCGCTTGGCGCAGTAGTTTATTGTAAATCAGTCCTTGACCAAGTCCTTAGTCACTTATCGACGCAATGTGTAAGGCCATAAAGTACTGGAAGTACAATGCATAGTGCAGGTGTATCCATAGCAAATTGTTATTCAAAGCTTCGCTCCAATGGAGCAGTTGTTAGCATGTTTACATATATCGTAATAGCACATCACGAGTGTATTGTCACACCGTTGCAGGTGTAACGCTGATGCCTTTGTTACATCTTGTTTACATTAGTCTTGCAGTCATAAAGTCCCCATTACATTACTTCCACAATCCACGTGACTTTGTTTGTATACTATAGTGTATAATCAAGTCGAATCCTATTACTATGGTTAAATACGTTCCATTAGTAGTCGTAGCATTATTTACCATTGACCTTTTGCCAAGGACGCGGACGTGATAAAGCGGATTGGATGGGCTTCAAATAAAAGTGGGTTCGGAAAGTAATCTAACTGGTTCGCTCGCCCATGTTACGACATTATCACTTAGCATTATATGAGTCAGCAAAATCGTCAGTTATTTTTATACTATCTAGGGGTCTTCATTTAACCTAATATATTATTTTTATTTTTCTGACCATGGAAATATAACATCCAAATGACCATAATGTTTTTCGGGCTCTGACGCTGTACTCATTTGACGTTCTGTTAAATAGATTCAAGAATATTATGGTTTTCAAAAACATTCTTTTAAATTAAGTAGTCCTTTTTAAAACGAGAATTTATTGCTGTTATAATATAAAAATCAAGGAATGTTTTGATTGTTTCAGTTTGAGCAGCGCAGAAGAGAGCGACAAAATGCTTGATGGAAGACCGTCGGTGGCGTAAGGAACATATTACATTATTTACGATGTTATTCCTTTACGAGCTTAGGCTAGTATTCTATGTCCCTATATATTGTAAAACACGTACAAGTGGTATTTTTGATACATTTCCATCGACGTTTATGTAACATAGACATTATTTTTGTGGTAAGTTAGTTGCAAGAATGTTTTGTATGTATCTTAAAATCTCCTCTAATGTATCTTTAATGCCACACTTACGTGTCGTGATGTGTCCATAAATTTAAGATTGCATTTTGTGGTACAAATAGAAGTACTTATGGTGAAAGTATCTCACGGATACTGATTGTTATTCGAAAATAAGTTGTGCTTGTTTGTATGATATACCTACTTTATATTTATTATGCACTTTATTTTACAATACTATTTTCGTTTCATTTGAGTGATTACTTTCCTTTGCTCTTTTACATGAAAATAAGTAAAATCGTGTATATTACATTTAAACGTAAGATAATGTTAACAAGTATTCTTGTATGAAGTGTTCAGATAACCTTATTTAACTTAATATGATAAATGTGGTCATATACTCAATTCAAATCATATAAGTACTCATTATGTATGGATCCTAGATGTTATACACTCATTGCAATGTATGAAGCTTTGGTAAGATTTGTCTTAATCGATAATGAATAATTAGTAAAAGACAAGTGGCCAAATTATCGTCCAGATGTAGGTATATTGTTTAATGTGGGTAGCTGTGTAAGATATGAAATATCAAAATTCACAAAATCTATACATATGCTAAAGATCTTTTTCCATTGAAGATTGTATATTTTTTTATATTATTGAACTCATGTGCAAAACATACTTTCCGTAGTGTTTAGTTATTTAAGTGAAGGTTCAAAAGACGTCATTTTATATTTTAATTTATATAGTTTTTCATTTCGCGGTACATATTAATATGTATAACAATTGGTCATTATACACGTTTTGTTTTGTTGACACCGTCCTTTTTAGAAGTAAGATGAGAATAAGTTGTCGCGACTCGCGAGTGCTACGCTAGCGGCTGCTATAAAATACGAGTCGGATGGAACGGATTCTTTATACGCATTTGATTTGCATAATTTTACGTATTATGTGTAATTGTATTATACGCATTTGATTTGCATAATTTTACGTATTATGTGTAATTGTATCAGCTTAGATACTTAATAGTCCCTTAATGTTAATAATTCGTTGCGTGTATAAGAATAAATTTTAATCGTTTTTTGGTTGTATCTTCGTGAATTAATGTATTGAGTTGTAAAGTACTTAATACAAAATAGCTTTCGCTATACCCGTGTTTGTGTGGTTTTTTTTTTGTAAAATGTAACAATGTTGTTACTTTTATGATATTAAAGCTCTCTTTGGTATGGAAAACGAATTAGTGTTACAATATCATCACAATGTACAATTTGATTATTTTAAAGGTGATATAAAGGATAATGCAGGACAAAAATGTACGGAACTCGGTCCAAATGTTCTCCACTAATGAGATATTTAAATGAATAGGTCACTAAATATGGAGGTATACCTATCAAAACATCAACAAAATGTATGCTATGTATATACTTTTCATTTCGGCTCTTGGGCCTAGTGGCAGCAAGTAGGTACGTGAACAAGAGTTCATGGGTTTCACTTTCAGGCCCAGCCGGCCTTTGTGGGATCATCATCATCATCTATCATCCCCTGATTTATCAGAATTTTCATCTCAAGAGGGTTGACATTAGGCAGGCGGCCGGTTGTTTAAACTAAACCAATTCCTGTGACAGCAGCTGCAGGCGAGGTCCCTGGACATGTGCAGCACAGAACCACCCATGTACTTTCATTTACATATTATGTCACCAGAAACTTCGCGTTCCTTATACTTTTTTCTATTCGCCATTTTTTCAGCTGTTTTTTTTTGTGTGGTCATTAGATAATATTACTGTATATTTAATGAACTATTCATTTACAGTTTTCGTTAGTGGTGGAGATTTGCAACAAATTAGCCCATTGTCTTTTGTATGTATCCATATAATATCACAAGTAAGTGAATACAATAAGATAGATTAAGATAGGCAGGGTAATTTCCATCGGGATATTTATAACGAAAGAAAACAATGACAGTATTTTCATTTTATAATCATTATAAATAAATTACTGTGGTTTATAATTGATATTTGTCATCGCTCGTGTATCTATCACAGATAACGGATAATATATTAGATGTAATGTTATGTTACAACTACATAGCTTACCGACATATTACGCCACGTGCCAACTAACACTATATTATAATCTAAGAGCATGGCGATGACAACGTTTCCGTACCAATTGTATTTACGTGATCTATTATATTACCCGCGATCTATGGTACAGTACATATATTATTTACAGTACTTATTTTGGTGGACTTGAAATCTGTTATTTGTATTGTAGTATTATTACGAGCGATGTAAACTTTCAGAATATTTAAAAATTAATTGTGAGTAGACTATTTCTCTTTCTACTTTACAATATATTATATTCTCTGTACTATAATCATCCGTCTATTTTTCCGACTCAGATATTATCTAGTTATCTTTATTTTATACCTTTTCGTGCATAAATGCAAATTTTTCATTTCTTAATTTTTTATGAAACATACGCTAAATATTTATTTTCCATAGATACCGACATATAAAATTATTGTTTTGTTATGACAAAGATGCGGTTTATATTTTTTTATTTATTGCAATTGAAACTTTATTAATTAATATTATTTGATGTAAGTGCAATATGTAAAACCCTACGGCTATTGAATGAAATGATGCATACGTTTTTTTATAAATTCCTGTGTACAACATTGTATTATGTACTTAGTATTATCTATCTCAGAATATTTCAGTAAAATAAAAATTCCAGACTAATTAACTCTTTTTGATTTGTGTCATAATTATGTAAGGAACTGGAATTAAGGATTCGTAATAACCATGCCAATTTGACCTCGGTTAACATAAACGACTATGTTTATCTTGGCGCCCATCTCGTTGAGGAAGCGGTTTATTGACATCGACCCGCATTTCGCGGTCGAGTCAATAATACATTTAAATGGAAACATCTCGTACGACAATACCGAGAATATAACAGTTTATCGTTTACGAGGACGCGTTATACGATTCTATTTCCAAATTGCATTTCAATTTCATGCCTCAGTCGTGCGATAAACACTCCAAATGAACTTAACTGTTACATACTGCTAATGACCTCATTAACCACAGGAAAAGTTTTTGAGTGGTAGAGCCACGCTGTGGACCGTTTTGTCTATAGCATGAATGGGCTAGACCGGGTTGTTACCACTGTCTTACAGAAAATCGACGTGAAGTAGCAGCTTGCTGTTGCGTTTCGTATGGCGAGTGAGATATCCGAAGGCCCAAAACCCCTTCCGAATCTTTTGATTATCCCTTTCCTTTAAGGTCGTCAACTTATCCATGACTCTTCGGGTATTGTGGATGATCATGGGCGATAGAGCTTACTCACCATCAACTTACCCGCTTTCTTGTTTGCCGACCTCTGATATTTAAAAAAATATCTCAAGAGTGAGCCTCGCGGATGACAGCGTGAATTTTTGTTATATTTTTCATGGGACAATTTGAAAGGGCTGCCCAGGAAAAACTTATAACCCAACTTCAACTTTAAAGTGAAAACATGGTTACTGTTTTTGGTTACAACCTTAATATAAAAGGACTTTTAACTAATTGACGATACAACGAAAACAAAAAATAAGAAATAAAACTTTATATTGTATAAAATAACAAGATCATGGTACCAGTTGCAGTTATAAAATTGTTTTTAAATACAAAAGCGTAAACTTAAACCTAATCAGTCTCTGGTTGTGCGACGCCACCACGGCACACCGGTCACGTCCTCTTCACACACGTTCACTGTAGGCCTGCAGGACAAACGAGTACATTTTACAATCTATTTATTCTATCTACTTGGCGTTATGGAGATAAGCGGGGGCATAATGCCAGGGTCCGCCTTCTCGTGCCATAGATTTGACGGTATTTGATATTATATAGGTGACCCTTAACAACTAAGTTACCACTGTCTCAAAGAAAACCGACGTAAAGTAGCACGGTGAGTAAGATATCCGGAAGCCCAAATTCTAATCCTGCGTAACCTATGTGTGATTTTTCGAATTGAAAACTAACACAAATGGTGATTGCCCGACCAGCGCTTTGAACCCAGACCTCACGGTTTCTCAGCCTAAGTAGGCTGCCGCTAGACCAATGAGGCGATATGATTGTCTAAATCCGAAAGGGGATATTTTTATCTTAGCTTGACGAAATTACTAATTCAAATGAAGTCCTAAATCGTTGACTACTCATGAAATTGTATCTATTGTACATTATAAATATTATGTAGTTTAAATTACACTTACCTGTACACTTGAGCGTGAGTTAATGTTGACGTTAATAATGGGCAAGCTCGGGCTGGAGGTTCCTGCAGAGACCATATTATAAAATAATGAAATATAAATACATAATAATACACACAACAACCACACACATAGTCCTGACTGCTCCTGACCCCACAATAAATTAACACGTGAATGCGTGTATATGTATGTACATATACACGCATTCACGCCTGTACCCGAATCCCCGAAGGGATCGGCAGAGGTGTAATTATTTCGCCCAGCTTATTTCCGTCCCATGATGTGATAGGAGGCGAGCCTATCGCCATACCAGGCATAATTGCATTTCGGATTAGAAAACCCCAATATCACTTTTACCCAATCAGGTGATCGAACCCGAGACCTCAGAATACATTAGAACTATGCCACCGAGGCAGTTGCACAGAAAAATAAATTAACTACATATAGCGATCTTTATACTTTCTTTTATTTATGTGAATCCATTTGTTTTAATAAACATGTGAACCTTTAGTAATACAATGTTAGTCGGAACGAGTGTACTAAGTTAAGGCGAAAGGATATAAAAGCTGTATGTATTCTTTACCCGTTATTCTGAACAACTTTTTTGTACTGGCAATATTTTCAATAAATCCAATGCTCAGATATTGCTATTTAAAGATTTTATAAAATGTACGTACACATCTCTATGATTGCAAAGTTGGGTTATGCAATAATACGGCGCCGTGGTCAACGTGTTAAATTATATTTAGCTTTTTATAAATTAATAAATGTTTACCTGCATGGAGTGCATGGGTATGTGCATGTTGGTGCGCTGTTTCCGCTGTCTGATCTCACGTCGTACACAGCACTGCACGCCGAGCAGGACACAACACACACACGACGACAGACACCCTGAACAACAATATTACCATATCAACTCAACAACTAAGGTATCATTACCATACAGTTCCAGAAATGATCACAAACATCAAACCATTTTGCAATTATTGTTGATATACACAATCACTCCTGTAAACCGCGAAGGGGTAGGCAGAGGTGTAACCAGTATACCCACATTTCGCCGAGCGTATCTCCGTCCCATGATGTGATAGGGGGCGAGCCTATCCGCCATACCCGGCACAAATTCCAGACTCCGGGCTGATACTAAACTGTTCATAATAGAAAAACCCAATATCACTTTTACTCGACCCGGGGTTCGAACCCGAGACCTCAGCGTCAGCCTTAGTCGTAACGCGTACGCATTACAATTGCGCTACCCGAGGCAGTCAGTTGTTGATATATTTGACATAATATTTAGTCTCTATCGCCATCAATTATTCATCATTACTATCAGTCATATTTGCAAGGGATTAACTAACAATCCGTACAACATTACACATTTACACACCAGAATTTAGCTGGTGTAGGAGAGTACCTGATCATTTTTGTACCCTATTAGAAAGTAACCAAGGTACACAAGGTGAAAACCCCGTCATAGTGGCTTGTTCAGATGAGTCACATTCCACAGTCAGTCAGTATATATATACAGTAACTTTAAGCCAGCATGATTCAGACGATCGTCGAGGGACGCAAAATCTTTTGACTGTCAATATTATATTTAGATTGCACTGTCACTGCTTAAAATCAGGTCCAGTGTAGCCACTTTGCCCTACCAGGTAAATAAAAAAAATTGACTGCCTTAAACTTTTCATGCACCAGTTATTTTTTGCACATGATCCAAATTATGTGCACACTGTATGGCGATCTAAACAGCTACTAGCAGATTAAAATAAACAACAAATAAAAAATATTGGACATTCTTATTTCTTACCTATGTACACTAAAACACCTAGATCACCATTACGGTTTGTACGTCTTAATACAATTCCAGCTATACATAATGATATACCGGTCAATATACCTACTACAAATATCACCTGAAACAAAGAAAAATAAATGTGGATAACGCTCTACTGATTAATAGAGAAGCCAATGGCGAAACTTGGCGATAGCTCAGCGGGCAGTGGTACAGACTGCCAAGAATGTCCAGGTTCAAACCAGCCCCAGAGCAGGCATCTCTGACTTTCCAAATGATGTGTATTTATTGTTATTTATCACTTGCTTTAACAGTGAAGGAAACATTGTGAGGAAACCAGCATACCTGAGGATTCTCTATGAAAAATTCGAAGGTATGTGAAGTTTACCAACCTAACAAGTTTATTATGTGTGGTGGACTAAGGCCTAACACCTCTCATTCGTAGATGAGGCCCGTGCCCAACAGTGGGACAGTACAATACAGGGCTTATACTATTATTATAATGTAAAAGTTACAATGTAAATAAAAAAAATGATGCATACATCATTGTGGATTCATTAACATCTTTAGAATGTAGAAAAATAATATGCTTAATTATTAACTTTGTTTTATGGTATATTAAATTAATTGTTTTAAAGATTTACAACTGACTCACCTGTAAAATATAATAACACACATATTCAAATCCAGGACAGTGGCCACCACAGGCCCCAATAATAGGCACCTCAGGGCTCACTGATGGTATGGGAGGCACCGGTGATCTACTAACAGTGTGTGTATGAGGCTGTGGCTCACACAAAGGTAGAGAGAATGCAGAAGCACACTGTGGGAATGTGTAGGCTTCGGGAGGAGATCCCCTTACTGGAACTTTCTCACCCTTCTTGTAACTACCATACCATGTTGATGCACCATATGGTGATTGATACAAGGGTGATGGGGGACCATAATCTTTTATAGTTCCATTATAATAGTGTGGCATCTGGAATTAATAAATAATTTATAAACACCAAACTACATGAAAATTTACCAAAAAAGGTAAGTTTTACTCATAACAAATAGGGACTAGTGAAATAATAAAATAGATAAATAATAAATAAGTAGATTCAGTTAATTTGTTTCTAAAATAGAGTCACCATACAATGAAACATTATGCACAGTATTAGTACTTGCGCAAGCTACTGCGCATCATCTGCAACGGGCATAATGATTAGTACTTGCGCAAGCTACTGCGCATCGTCTGCAACGGGCATTAGTTACATTACAATTATTATAATATATTTATTATAATCATTAGGGCCTGAATAAATATGTAAATCCACACATTCACATAAAATACATACATTTGATTTCTACATAAATCATGATATTTGGACTGGGAAAATGTAATGTTTTTTTCTATACATCAAGGTTAATACAATATTTTTGGAAAAAATGTATTCATATTTATATTATTTTGCATTAGACTGAACTGCACTATTGCAATTCCTACAATATGAAGTAATTGTTCTTTCAAGTTATCAATATTTATATAAATTCATGAGTGTGCATATGTTTCTAAGTACAATCATACAGTGCTGTTACTGTAAGTTAAATTAAGCTTGACTACTCATTTTAGAACATTATACAGAATGGTAAAAAAAGCATCATGACCTCAAAATACAGGTAACATTATGGACTCTAATATTTATTTATAATGCTTTATTGTACACTAGACACTTAGTAAAATAAAAAAAAAAACTAAAATCTAATAATAGTAAATATTATTTAGGAGGTGGCAATAACCAAGCAAGTGAGTCACCTGATATGTTATCACCACTGAGTGTGTGTGATGATCACCCACAATAGCAGAAGAATCAAAAGTGTGTTAAAAGATTTAAAGGAACTGTATAATTAAGGGACTAGGAAGGAGATGAGGGATTTGGGCCTCAAGATATCTCTCACCATTGGAAACACTGTTATGTTTAGCAAGCTGATACATTTCACTGAATTTCTGTGGGACAGTGGTAACAAGCCGGTCGAGCCGGCCGATTCACGATGTAGATGAAACTGTCTACAGCATGGCTCCACCGCTCTCATTCTCTTATTGTACAGATATCACATTTTAAGAGGAGTACTTACATGATAGGCATTGTCGGATGTAGAGCTATCTGTCCCTGTGACTTGATACACTGGCGTGTTGATATCCTCCGCCCACGGGTACTTCGCTCTTTGTTCTGTAGCGCACGCTAACTGCTGTTCACTCCTTGGTACGACCGTCGTCTGGTAAGGATGCACGCTTCGTGGCGACAATTGCTGCTTAAACATTTTCTAAGATTCTGTTACCTGTATGTCAACATTTTATTCATTGTTACAAAGTTTAGCAAGTAAAACAACAGCAAAATATCATCATATTTATAATATAAACCACGTACCTCATTTTATATCCCATTAAGTGAAGTAAAGTGATTTAACATAAAGTATTAGTTCTTTAAACTTTTGTTACCATTGTTGTTTTCTGGCTTGTTGGCTGATTATTTATCAAAATGTAAAATTAACACAACAAAACCAATGCGCCATATTTGCTTTGCTTTGCTCCACAGTAGCTAGCTACTAATATTAATCTGTTCTCCACCACAGACTACTTAGAGATTTCTCCACAGTTCACAAATCACAGCACAGACTACTATAGAGATGCTACGCATGTTCACAGGCTAGTATGGACTAGTACCGTAGTCCGTATCACAGACTATTATAGAGATGCTTACGGTATACAACTAGTACACACTGCTAGTATTTCCATAACTAGTTAATACTCTTTGAATAAAAATTAACATAATCGATATTCTCCAAATCTGGATTGATTCTTGGGGATAAGGAATCTATTCACTGAACAAATCCAGTGCGTATAATCGATCTAAAAAAACCTTACTTATTTTAATCGATCAATCGAATAATGTACATCTCTGTGCTATATCCGATTCCGTTCAATTATTCAGAATTAATCCCTGTTTCTTTGGAGCATTTGAGTTTAAAGTATTTGACAATATTAGGTAATATAAAAAGTATAAATTTTTAAATTGTCAGCCTCCATTGCATAATGGGCGAGTGCCCGGTTGTAAAGCGAGATACCGTGGCCGCGTAGGTTCGAGTCTCGTACGGAGACGAAGTGTATATGTGATCCACATATTACTATGTTTGTTTCGGGTATTGGTATATAATATAATATAATATATAATTTGAGAGGTTGATGGCAGGTAGGTGGTCGCGCCCGGTCGTAAAAACTACAAGATAAAAAAACTGTAGGGTGTATTAACGGCTAACGTATGTTGCGTCGAGCATACTGCGAGTGGGACAAGCGAAGATATAAGAAAATAAAATAATAATTTATTAAAATAATAAATAGAAAATCGATGTGTTTAATCCAGGTCATGGTCCTCCTATGTGCCAAATTTCATCGAAAACCATTAATTCGATTGTGTACATTTTTATATGACAGCGGGCTTGGATTTCGTAGTTTATTTAGACTATTTGTACCTTATTTTAATTAAATGTAGCTTAAAGTATCAATGCTAATGCCAGGATACGCAAAAGTAGTATAATTTAATCTCTAGATAATTTTGTAATGTTTTACCTATCATTGTTTAGATAAATCGGCCAACTATCGGGAAAAAGACGTAGTTTAATTTTTGCCACAGTAGTATCTTTTTTAATATACGTAGACAATAATTTTCGAGAGCTTGAATCCAGCCCTGTATGACAGTTCACAGAACGGATACATAAATATTAACACCAAAACTCCAACAAGACCTTGAAATGGGCCACACCCCCGTTTCATCGTTCTTGGAATATAAGAAAAGAATATAACTAATGACTTGGCAGCATGGTCTCTGACCTTAGCCGGTTCCTTAAGGAACAAACAAAAAAAAAATAGGATACATAAATAAAAGAGTTTTGGCGGGAATTCTGACAGTGCGGTGGCTCTCTTGTTTTAATTATTTCCTAAACTAGTTTAAAGTTGTGTTTGTTGTATAAAAGTGGTGTGGTTATGTGCAATAATCATTAATGCTGATGAATAGTGTATGGAAACACGTGAAATAAGTGAATTTAGGTGATTTTTGACCAAGGGTATCGAACGACCTTGTGCGTTCGATCCGCTTGAAGAAAGTCGTCTAAGAAGCATTGAACTGAAAGGAATTAACACCAAAACTCCAACAAGACCTTGAAATCGGCCACACCCCCGTTTCATCGTTCTTGAAAATATCAGAAAAGAATATAACTAATGACTTGGCAGCATGGTCTCTGATCTTAGCCGGTAAGGAACAAACAAAAAAAAAATACACCATATTTCATATTTGCAAAGGGAATTTTATCCCGTATACGTTAAAGCTTTCCGCAGGGGTTGTGACATCCAGTCTTCTATTATTTCTTCAAATGACATGAGTACCTGGTTAGCTGATTTCATTAATAAATTAGCTCCCTCATTCGTTGCTGGTTATGATTGTTTTCCTCCTTTAATTCCTCCTTCATCTCGTTTGTGTGATAAATTTGATGATCTGTTTTCCTTCTCTGAACTTTCCTGTGCATTAGATCATCTCCGAGATTCTGCGCCAGGTGTAGATGGTATCCCATACTCGTTTATTTGTAAATCTTCTCCTAATAGTAAAGTATTTTTTCTTACTCTTATTAATTCATTTTTTGTTTCCGGTATTATTCCAGACTCTTGGAAAACCCAAATTATTGTCCCCATTTTAAAGCCTGGCAAGGACCCCAATGATTCGGCTTCTTATAGACCAATTGCTCTGTCTTCTGTTCTAGCTAAAATCATGGAAAATCTCATAAAAAATAGGCTTGAATGGATCATAGAAAGTAAAGGAATTTTATCAAATACACAATTTGGCTTTCGTAAGGGAATGGGTACATTGGACAGTATTAGTGTCTTGATGTCTGATGTCCGAATTGCATTCTCAAAAGGTGAAAGTGTCATAGGTGTTTTTTTGGATGTGGCTTCTGCTTATGACAGTGTTCAGCTTCCTCTGCTTAGGCTTAAAATGCTTCATTTGAGTATCCCGGGGAGGTTGGTTAATTTTATTTGTAACCTGCTTATGGCTCGCTTCGTGTGCGTTCGTGTCCAAAACTCCATCTCTTCTCCTCGGCTTGTGTGGAAGGGTCTCCCTCAGGGATCGGTGTTGAGCCCTATTCTGTACAACTTATACACGTATGATTTGGACTCTTCTGTAAATTGTTTTTCTAAAATATTGCAATACGCGGATGATATTGCCCTTTATTGCAGTGCTCCATCTGTTGTGGATGCTTCGGTACAGATGAATTCCGCTTTACGTTACCTGCACCAGTGGTTGTCTGATCATGGCTTATGTTTATCTATTCCTAAATGTAATGCTGTAATATTTTCCCGGAAGCGCATCATCCCTCCTATTAATCTCTGTGTAGGCGAAGATCCGATTTCCATTCTTGAAAAGGTGAAATTTCTGGGTATTATTCTCGATTCAAAATTATCTGGTCTTTTTCATCTTGAATATATTTTCAAAAAATGTGAAAGGGGTGTTAATGTTCTCCGTGCCCTCTCTGGTGTTCGTTGGGGATCTCATCCTTCCAGTCAAAGGCTTTTGTATAATGCTATTGTTAGGAGTCATTTTGACTATGGTGGTTTCCTCTTGGAGCCATGTAACAAAATTGCTATTTCTAAATTAGACCGAATTCAGGCTAAATGCCTGCGAATTATCACTGGTGCGATGAAATGCTCCCCAATAAATGCCATGCAGGTTGAATGTTTGGAGCCTCCTTTATATCTTCGCCGACAGTTTCTTTCTGATAGATTCTTTTTTAATGTTCTTCAATTTAAATTGCATCCTCTTCTTCCTATTTTGCACACTCTTTCAGAGCTAATCTCTTCTTCCCATTATTGGGTTCATAAAGAGCCTCCCCTTCTAATTAATAGTCTTAATAATTTTCTTAATATGCATATTCTTATCGTTCAGTCCAGTTCTTATCCTATATTTGAAGTCTCCTATGAATCTTTAATCTTCCAACCGAATATTCGCCTTAGTTTGAATATTAACAAACATGACCCTGGTGCTAATTCTAAGCTTAATAATGTGTTAGCTAAGGATTGGCATGGCTGGCTTTCTATTTACACGGATGCCTCTAAGCTGTCAGAGGATGGCAATGTTGGAGCTGCAGTATGGATTCCAAAATATAAAATAATTTTAAACTTTCGTTGCTCTCCTTACTGTTCTATTTTTACTGGTGAAGCAATAGCCCTTTTTGAGGCAATTTCATATGTATTGTCACACGGTTTAAACAAAGCCATCATCCTTTCGGACTCCTTAAGCTGCCTAAAAGATTTGCTAAAATATAATTTTCGTTCCCGTCAGAACTTTTCTCTTACCCTGCAAACTAAAGAACTTTTATATAGATGTCAATGTATGGGCATTGATGTGGCTTTAGCTTGGATTCCTAGCCACTCTGGCATTGTGGGTAATGAAAATGCGGATTCATTTGCCAAGGCTGCCACGCATTGTGGTACAGATACTCATAAAGCTTGTTTTCCTCGGGATCTACGTTGCCAAGCTAAATCGATGATGGAGAAAAGATGGAATATTCTTTGGCAAATATCCTGTCAGTCTAAGGGTAAATATTTTGGGTCTATTCAACCATCTATTCCCTCTAAGTGTTGGTTTAGTAACAAATATTATGACAAATTGACAACTTCTGTTATCATCCGTCTGCGGCTTGGGTTTGTATGTTCTCCAGTATTTTTAGCAAAAATCTGAGTGAGGGATCATTCTCTGTGTGAGTGTGGTCTGGATGAAGGTTCTTTGGATCATATTTTTTTTTTTTGTCCTAGGCTTTTAGTTCCCCTCTATGATCTTCTTCCGAATGATATCCCACGTCCTGTTAATATTCCGTTCTTATTAACTTTGGTTAACTCTCCCTTCATTAAAGTTCTCTTTTCTTTTATCAGGATCAATGGTATAAGGTTATAATTTTTGGGTATGGATATTTTATGTTCCTTCCTATTTTTAATTATTTGCTTTGGTTAAATAATATTATGTTGCTATCTTATTCTTGCGTAGTGGTTTTTTATTTTTATATTAAATTTGTTGAGGTTAAGTGTTTCAATTGTTATGTCTTATTTCATTGTTTTGAAAGTTTTCAAGCTCTGCCTACACCACGTGACATGAATATTTGTACTGATTACTTCTGATTAGTGGTCTCGTATCAGTAAAGTGTTTATTTACTGTCACCGTGTCTTTTCCTACCTCGACACTGGCAAAATCATCGTACGCCGATGGAGCCACAATATAAAATTGGATTGGATTGGATCCCGTATACGTTCATTAATGTGTAATTAAAGAAAGGCATAATGTTTGAAAGTGCCTACAAGGTATACATAAGCTAATATTAAATCATAGCAGGCAATTGAAAAAATCGGCATGAAAGTAAAATTGAAGAGATAGTAACTATGATTGTTATATCAAATGCGTTAATTATGAATGAAGATAACGATACATTGGCTCCCTCTGCCAATAATTTTTGTCGGGATTACATTCGTGGATGTTGCACACGAGAGAATTGTCGATACATACACGAGATACCACCAAAGCATTTTTTAAAAGAACTGTTCCGTTTTTGCCACGATTTTCAAAACAAAGGATGTTACAGAATCAACTGCAAATTTATACATAGCACAGTGGAAGATGAAGATCATTTCTATACGTCGGGAGTTTTTCCTCGCGACCCGCGTACTATACCCATCTGTCAAGCATACAGACATGGATCTTGCACTAACAAGGAGTGCAAGTTTATACACCCACCTGATGTTAGCACTGAAGCAGTTTCAGTTCACTCCGTCCCACCTCCACAGTTCAATCGTCCACCGCCACCGATTAGAGATGATGATTCCCCTCCAGAGGCCAAATTTAGAAGGTTTGCATTTGAAGAAAATGGAATAGAAAATCAAGTCTTAGCAACAAATATGTGCCTCAACTGTGAGTCTTTGGATCACAAAGTGAAAATACTACATGATAATATAAGTGTGCTGTTAAAAAAAGTAGCAGATTTAACTGAGAAAAATCTACAACTTTCTTCAATGAATGAATTTTTATTGGAGCAAACAGCTTCAATTAGAACTGATCAGTCTTGTGTGATTACATCTAGACATGGCACGTCGGCGCCTGTCTCCTTGGCGACAGTGAGTGTGACCCCTGTTGTAAGTCTGGCAGGAGCTTTGCCTACTCTGGTGCCAGCAGCAGCAACACCTAACTTAGCTTTAGCGCCAGCTGCTTCTAGAGCTCAATTACTTACTCCAGCACCTCAGATACTTACTGTTAGTACTACACAGCAACTTGTGGGAAATTCTGGGGCTCTCATTGTTACTAGTGCTGGAGCTCAGCAGCTAATGCAAGTCAGTGACTCTGGTACATTAATGGGTGGTGGACAGACAGTGGTGGCTGTACCTGCTCAATTAACATTGGCACCACCTGCTCAACAATTGATGGGTAATGCGTCACAGACCGCAGTGCAGCAACTAGTGCAGCAGTCTGCTCTACAACCTCAGCTTGCACCACAGCACCAAGCACCACAATATACTCAGCAGTCAGTTCAACACTTGGCTGCGGCACAGCAATCTGCACAGCATTTGGCTCAGCAGTCTGCCCAACATTTAGCTCAACAATCTGCTCAGCACTTAGCAGCACAACAGTCCGCTCAGCATTTAGCAGCTCAACAAAATGCACAACATTTAGCTGCACAGCAGAATGCACAACATCTAGCAGCTCAACAAAATGCGCAACATTTAGCTGCCCAACAGTCTGCACAACATTTGGCGGCAGCTGCACAACAATCGGCGCAACAACTTGCTGCTGCAGCTCAACAATCAGCACAACAAATTGTAGCACAACAGTCGGCGCAACAACTAGCTGCTCAGCAATCACAGCAACAACTAGTACCATCCGCACAGCAGTTAGTGCATCAAACATCAACACAGCAAATAACAATCTCAAGCACTAGTCAACCTATGGCTTTGCCTAACTCTCAGGCCCAGCCTATTACATTCCCTATTATATCTCAGAGCATACTGCCACATTGAACTCTATATTTTTAAGTTCAGTATTGCTGTGTGGAATGTGACGACAGTAGAATTAAGTATTTTTAGGACTGAAGGGTTGATTTATCAATGTCCAAATAAATTTTATCTCTAGATAAAATATGCTTCCCCATAATTATTATATTGAAAATCTGTAGTTCTGTATTTTGCAGTTTATTTTAATTGAGAAAAAATTATTACTTGGACATTGTGGAACAAGCACTAAGTCAAACATGTTTAAATAAATTAAGCAATAACACTAGACTTGAGTGGTACTCTGACAAGATTTAATATTAATTTACAGAATCTAGATTTACAGTGCTTGTTATATGAAAGAGTATGTGGTAAGTATATAATGTAAGGCAGTTATAACACATATGATTACATGAATTTACATTGGACATAATGCTATAAAGAAATCATTTTCATTATTCTGTAAGAAATATAGTAGCCATGTGCAGCATATTTATTTTTTTAAACAACTTATTAAATGTGTAATTAATTGTCAAAAACTTCATTTTGTTTATTTTTGCATAGAACAAATTATTATATTATCATTAAAATAAATGAATTATTTGCTTTATGGACAGAAATTAAATTCTTGTAATACCTACATAGGTACCAACTATAGTGTCAGGGTATACCATAGTATCATATCATCATCAGCGTCAGCCACAAGACGTCCACTGCTGAACATAGGCATCCCCTAATGCCTTCCAGGCCGATCTGTAATCTATAGTATCATATACAGTGCATATATTTTCATACTTCTCAATAATAGGATGTAAAATGTAAGTTCGTACGTCGCGTCGCCTAATTTATGGTATGTGACAGCTTCCATCAGGTTCAATCCCTGAGTATTTGTAGCTGTTCTTTGGGGGTAAGACTTTCATAGTTCCTAAAACCGAGAAGTCTCTGTATCATATTATGGGCCAGAGCAATGTTTGTGACGTGTGTTTGTGATATAAAATACGTGACGAATATACGATTAAATACCAATCGTTTGAGCTGTTAGTATAAAATTATTTGTAGCCGCACGGCGTAACATGACGGAATATAGGCGTTTTACGTTACGTCGTGTCGTTTGTAGTGTGGCGAAACCATTACTGGTATTTTTTTTATTTTTCTTGGTTTAATAGATGAATGTTGCTAACTTGCGGAAAGAAGAGAAAAATCATTGTCATTTTATATTTGTGTACAATAAGTAGGATTCTATTATAGTTAGTGATTGGGACAAACAATGCTCATTTCACTCAATTTAATGGACTGAAGTAAGCAAATACATAAAGATGTTAAAATAAAAACGGATGAATTTAGCGAGGTAGTGGAAAATACAATTAGATAATAAGAAGAGCTTGTCCAGATGATAACCTGTCCTCCACTCATGCATTGTTATTGTAAATTTGCATGAACTTGCGTCTTTCTGTGACGTATAGCTCTTGGAACAACATGACGTGTTGTCGACCGTTCAATTTCACAGTTTTGATGCGTTGGAGTCGCGTACAGGGAGATGCAAGTTAAAAGAGCCCTGCGCGGCGCGGCGTAGCAAGTGGGTACATATTATGTAGGTAGCTAATGTTGCTTTACAAAAATGTACAGGTACCGGCACGAGGTGTGAACGTACACTTCACCTGTGCAGTATTTTATATAAAGGTCTAATTGGCTAATCAAATTTTTATTATTAAATGGATTACTCCTTGAAGCTTTGTTTACATTTTTAGACTTCTGTCTGTTTAATTATCATCGGTAATTCTGCTTGAACATTCGCTTTTTTGGTAAGTTCTTATTTCTCCATTTCTGCCAAGAGCAAAGTTTCCAGTTTTATCGAAAGCTATAGTAGTTACGTTAGCTGGCACATTTTCTACATATTTGAAGCGACCTGTGTCGTTTTCATGTAGGTAACTCAAATTGTTATTCGCAATAAACACTGTGTTTTTGTAGACCGATATTTGGATCATGTCACTGAAAGTCACGTTGTTGATCCATATTGGCGTAACCGATGTAGACTTTAGCAGATATAATTTGTCTTGCTTGATGAAATAGAAATTATTTTCGCCATCTATTTCCAATTCTTTTAAAGACTCGAGAGTCCTGAATGGTATTTTATTTTTTCCATCTAAGAGATAAAGCTTCTGTGTACCATCATCATTTTCAGTGAAATATATGTTGCCATCTTTATCTGTGAAAATCATATTTATGTTTCTAGAGATTGGAGCATATGACTCTGCACGTTGTCTTGTATAGTTATAAATGTATATTCCCATTTGAGTTGCGAAGTAAATTTTTCCATTTTTCTTATCTGATGCAACCGAATAGCTCACGTCTTCAGGTAAACCTTCAAAATAAAGCAATATAGGTATAAAGTTTCTACATATTTTTGAAAACCAACGCTTAACATAAGGCCTTGAGATTTTGTTATGGTACTAACGATAAATTTGCATCTGGCACATACCTAAGATATCTTGTGCAAGACAGAAAACTTCAATACTGGGCGATGTTAGCTACAGCATGTAAGAAATAGTAGGTACGAGAAAACGAGTTGAAAAAAATATCATCAGGGCTTATGTTAAGCGCGCTGCATAAAAAACCAAGTTACAAAGAACGTTGCGCCTAAAACTGCATGTAATACCTATTATTTTACAAGAGTAGGCGTGATTAACATTTCGTCTACACGAAAATACATTTTAACAGGTACCTATATTATTAGTGTGCGGAGAAAACCTGCAGGATTGTAAAACACTTAAAATCTTCATTCGCACTGCATGTTGAACGAAACAGCAAAGGATGCACACATAGACGCACAGTCATGGGAAAAAAATTAATAGTAGCACGTCATTTTACTATCGTGTACCTATCATAGGTACCTACTATGTACCTACCTATATGGTTTTTAGTGCAAAAGTCGCGAGCAAAAATTAAATTAAGAATTACAAAAAGAAACTTTAAAATAATAGAATGTCTTACCTTGAACAGCTTCGGGTGTATGCGAGTTACTTTTTAAAATACATATGTTGAACGTGTAACCGTTTTCATTTCTCTGGTTTTGTACAAAGAATAAATTTCCATACACATCATAATGAGCATCGGTTGGTTTTTTATTACCAAGATCGTAGGTTTGGGTGAGATGGTAGTCGTTATTATTAATTTTTAAATCTGATGGACAGTTTTCTTTTGGCAAGTCGAAAGCAAGGCATGTATGCACAAATAGTATTACTGTAAATGTTAGCCACATGTTGCTTTGAGGATATTTCCTAACACAACGGCTCTTTAGAAAATCTCGTCTATTTGTGTAAAAAATACAGCTCATATTTCTTATAATGTAAGATTTATTTGTCATTACTTTATCCTTTTTAATGATCCTATTCCTCTCAATTGATAAGGGTCTTATTATAGAAATAAATTAAATATTGTAATAAATATAAACAATAGTTATAGTCAGTTTTATGTATTAACAGATAAAAAATTATATTAACAGAAGATAGTTATTTACTTTCTATATTAAGATTATTATTTACAATGTTATGTTGTGTAATTAATAACTATCATAAATAAATCTACAATCATAACGAACTAATAACAAAGTAAACAATATTAATTGGGAGACAAGTATCAAGTAGGTACCCGCTTATTTTATTTTTGCAGGCCGGATTCCTATATTTCCACACAGTTTCATGATTTGATATGAAGTTCTTTCTTTTTGAATATTATGGGCCGTATTTTCAATATTCAAATTATTGTTACTTAACAGATAAAATACACTCTCACTCTCACTCACTCACCTCCTGTATCTTGTATCTACAATATTATCTATAACTTAGATGCGAACGAAAACGTAGAAGTCTTTACAACTCACACTAAACAATTCGATATTTAATACTTACGGTTCTATGGTAGTTAGTAAGTAAATAGTAAAGTTAACAATTGACATAGCTTCGTAATTTGTTTTTAATGTCGATATTTTGTTTTCCTGATGAACAACGGAATTTAATCACGAATGGGAGAGGTCACTCTCACTTCGATATTTACGGTCGGCCCGAAATTAGTTAGTTACTCCGTCCGCCCTCTACACGTCCTGCCACCTTTTAGTCTCATAAATTTATTAGCTGCAGCGCCACCCGTGACTACCTACAGAACGGTCAAAAAGATTGATTGATTTATCTACACAAGCGGTTACATAAAATACTATATGAGATGAGTAAGTACATAATCTGTCTCAAATAATAGGATTTCACTGCAATGTATACATTCTTTATAGTTTACAAGTAAAGATTTTTGTTAAATATATTTTGTTCAGTGTGGTTTCATCTCATACTAGCTTTTGCTCGCAGCTTCGCCCGCGGGAACAGTCTTTTCCGGGATAAAAACTAGTCCATAACCGTCTCCAAAGTACCATCTAGCTCTATACCAAAATTCATCAAAATCGGTTCAGCGATTTAGGCGTCAAACCGTAACAAACTTACTTTCACATTTAGAATAGGTATTAGTTAAGATTTTACAAAGTGTATTAATAAGTAGGATCACATTCCGCCATATTGTTCTCGTTTTGTTCTTCCATTTGGTACTGTAAGTACGACGGTAGCCGGCCTTGTCTTTCACCTTTAATCTTGTGGATCTTCCATCTGTGACCTTGCAGTATTTTCCTAAAATATTATCGATCAATCAGCGGTAGATAATACCTAAGCATACGATTTATTAAACTGTAACAGTTTAAACGTTAGTTTTTAATGTAATACCATCATACGCCGCTATTATACACATTACAATAGCGGCGTCGTATGATGGTATTTTTGAAGTACACTAATGAAGTTTTGTAAATATTGACTAATGGCCGTTCCCTATATTCTGTCTGTCTCTAGTTTTGCTATACCGGCGATAGAAAATTTTATCTATTTTCCGTTTTACCGTCCCAATAAACTTACTAATGATAGGTAATCCTATTCTTCATTGCTGTCTACCGATGAGAGGACTGATAGCTGACTACAGATATACAACACTATGAAAATGACAGTTCAAGCGTCCCAATATTTTTTATGTGCTATCTGTCGATAAAGTTATTTAGTTTTTTCTTTATCGGTAGATTTTGACCGATAAACAGATATCCTCGGCTGTAAAAAAACGAAATAAATAACGCATTTTGAAGAAATAGCCATGAGTATACAAGGCTTACATGGCACTTGCACTGCAATACAAAAAACTAAATAAATTATGTAAAAATCTAAAAGAAAATATTAAAAAAATCTAAACTTCCCATAAATAAAAATAATGCACCGTTTTGATAATTAAATTAAGTGCAAGAGACATATATATATTTGTTAATGCGAACAAAATAGTTCCCCATTTCAGTAAAATCCCCCAAATTCGTTTGGGATTTTTGTGCAAAGGACTTGTATTCAGAGCCGTAATGTATTGACAGTAAAACGTTTCGTTATTACATTGTGTTTTGCAACATAATAAGTATTTCTCGTTATTATTATTTCATTTACAGTGGTAAAAAATTAGAATTATAGATAAATGTTAAATTAAAACTTATATTTCTAATCTAAATCATATCTTCATATTTTCTAACATAAATTAAACAATAGTTCCTCGTTCTCAGCTTGTATGAACATAACGCACAAGAGGGCCCAGATAGACTGCCTATCTATTGCTATCATAGTATCCGACGTGCATATCTAAAAAATAGGGACGATTCCAAGCAGTAGATAGAACAATACGGATGTTTGACGATGGCTATCTATCGTGAAATTGAAGATTAATATTGGGAACGGCCATAATATGTGTGAAGGAACGACGATAATGACGTACTTCTGAAATCTTTTCTCAACAGCTTGTTAAACTGTTTTAAATCAATTCTTATGCGTAATGGAGTGACCATTACGCATATAAAGATCGAATTCCAGTACAACTCACTACTCAGTGCAAGATATACGAATACAACCGTGCGACAAATAAGCGAAGATTATGACGAAAATTTGAGAATTTTTCAAGATATTTTAAATAAATTAGTATAGAAAATGATAGCAGCTACGACAATTTGACAAAGAGGGATATAAATGTACATATTTGAAATAGATTGAAAGGTTATACATATTTTATTTTTACGCAGTATTTTATTTATTCATCTAACATCTCCTTTATGCACTACTTATATTAATGTTTATGATTTATAGTAACTATATTTTTTCGATAACTACAAAACTATCCATAGTGTCAACTATCCATAGTGCCATCGTACGGTGCTGTTATAGTATTTATTTACATTTTTAGGTTCAAAGTCTAGACTTTTTATGACAATTACATTATAGACTAGCGACCGTGTTGAACTTGACCGTGATGAGCGATACGGTCTGATTAACGTGTTAAACTGTATAAATGTGAGACATACTGTATACGGACTTACTTAGTGTTGAACTTCTTATAGCAGACATCACACTCAACTGTGCCTTGCCTCAGATGTATGTCTTTGACATGCCTTTTCATATCATGTTGGTATGAGAATGCTTTATCACAATAATTACACTAAAACAAATAAATGGAAAAATGAAATTGCTTTTAGTGCCATACGCACATTTATTATCTTATGTTTACATTACCTCAAGATAATTATTGTGATAATTATCTTGACAATAAAATACAATTTGGCGTCTTGCATGCGAGGGGCCGCCTAGGTTGATAACAACGCTCTACTAGACAAAACTGTCTACAGCGTGACTCTACCGCTTAATATTGGTCAAGATAATTTTAATAAATTTTTTGATTGGTAGAGCCACGCTGTAGACACTTGTCTACAGCATGTATGGGCCGGCTCGTCCGGGTCATTACCACTGTCTCACAGAAAACCGGCGTAAAGTAGCAACCTGCTGCTGCGTTTCGTACGGTGAGTGAGATATCCGGAGGCCCAAACCCCTCCCCTTCCCAATTCCTTAATTATGTCTTTCCTTTAAGGTCGGCAACGCACCCATGATTCTTTTGGTATTGTGGGCGTACATGGGTGGTGGAGATCACTTACCGTCAGGTGACCCATTTGCTCGTTTGCCGGCCTATACTTACCATAAAAAAAGATAATTATACTTATGAATAATAATTATCACTTCAAACCCTGAGAACTGTACAATTTATATCACTACTACTAGCTTTTTATCGCGGCTCCGCTCACGTAACCTATGGCCTAATCCAGATCATAGTTTACCTGTGTGCCAAATTACATCCAAAACTGTTCAGCTGTTAAGGCGTATTTGACTAACAAACGTCCAAATTCACAAACTCATAAACGCCCAACTTTCACATTTATAAGAGTAGTAGGATACCTTATGCGGTCTAGCCGTGCTGTGAACATGTCGCATATGTTTGGCAAGATTGCTCGATGTAGTCGTTGCTTTCGGACATTGGGTGCATTTGAATGGTTTATCCACCAGATGTGTCCTCTTGTGCACTTTTAAAAGATCCATCGTTCTGCCTTGATAAGGACAAACGTCGCATTTGAAAGGAAATACGTTTTCGTGTATACCCCTGTAATTTATAATAACATACATTTTTGATATGCGGGGATCGAACCCGCGGCCTCACGTTTCCAAGTCGGCTACTTGTCCACTGCGCCATGGAGGCCGATATTTTATTATCTTATTGATAACCTCCAAGTTGGAACAGGTGGGGTACCTGTCATACTTATAGCCAAACGAGAGGGGAATTAACTGTATAGACAGATATCCTGGGTTCAATCCCAAGCCCCAGGGCACACACATGACTTTTGATTAAATTATATTTAATACAGTATGAAAAAAAACCCTGTTGGCCATTTCTAGGTCGTGAAGCTAGGCATATATACAGCTTAATAAAAATAGTTAAATAAAAAAATAACAAACTGAAGCGAGATATTATCCTTACACAGGTAGCTTAGAAAAATCAACATATTTAAAAAATGTTATTATCTGTAAAGTGATGAACAGCTGACTGATGTGACGTATTGACGAAGCCGGGCGCGCACGCGGCGCGGCGCGTTTGATGCAAGTAGACGCCGCAACATGCTATCTCGCTTTAGCTCCGAGTCATCGCTCTTGCAGAGGTAATCAATCGAAATACGGTTTACAAACAATAAAATAAGTAAAGTATAAAAATTGTATTACATTGTATATTAATTATAATTTTAAAATAGTAAAAATAACACTAAATCCTACATACATACATATGTACTAAAAGGCTTGCATTTGAATACGCAGTTTTACCACAGATGTCACACAGAAACTTTCTTTTGGTTACTTCCTTTGACGGTTTTGGATTCGCATCTGTGTTCTCTATACTGCATTTTGGAAGATGATTGTTGTATGATGACTGAAAAAAAAGATCATTTATATTTATAAAATGTAACTTAATAATACCTATACATAAACTCACGCATGCATTCCAGAGGTAAGAGGTCAACTAATGTTGCCTCCATGGCTTGCTGTGCTTACTTCTGTCCCATCATGTGATATAGGGTGAGCCTATAACCATGCCATGCATAAATTCCCACCCTGTGCCTTTGATTTTTCGAATCAAAAATTCGAACTCAGTGTTTGATTGTCTTACTAAGGACATAGACCATTACAATATTCAGCTTAAGTATGCTTCCACTAGACCTGTCTTCTAACTATAATAATATGACTAACAAACCAGATCATAAAACTGTTTGTTACAAGTGGAACAGCTCCACAGTTCAGAGTTGTCTTCAGAGAATGCTGGTGAAGGTATATTGTAGGACTCATCACTGTCTCCTTGCACTTTGTTGTCCTCATATGTATTGTAATCTGTAGGGCATTCTAGAAAAAACAAAAAATCTATGATTTAATTACTCAAAAGGCAATATCTATAAAACTAAGTCCAACTTGCAAAACAATCTTTAATCATATTGTGCCACTAAACATGTTTCTCAAAATAATATTTTCATCTGATTTTATTTCATTTTCATTTGAAATTTTGTCATCATGTTTAGTGGGTATATACTGTTATTGATTGTTGTGCAAGTCAGATGGAATTTGTAAAATGTGGCATCATAGTAGCCTTATTATTTTTCTTAAGTAGGAATACATGAAAATGTCATGGAGGGCTAAATTAAATATTATACCAAAAAGCAGACATTTTTAGAATTGACACAGCCTGATTAAATGTACTTGTTAGTAGTTTACCCTTTTTAATGGAGACATCCACCCATATTTTGTTATTTTTCTGACACATCTCTCTAAACACAATACATCCATTCAACAAGTCCAGGCAGTTTTGGCACATGTTTTTTGAAAAACTGTCTGATTTATTTATCTGAAAATTTTCATAAACTCTCATTATTCATTTAAACTTTATATCTTCTTCTTCTTCCACCTGCCCTTATCCCACTCACAGTAGGTTTGGAATGTACAGAATCATTTGGCTTGTAGTTTTTATGACCGGCCAACTGCCTGATGTCAACCACTCTGGAGAGAGGGATACATTAACTTTATATATTAATAAATTTTTAATGGCACTTTTGACATAGCTAATAGTAACTAAGTTTGAATTGAAACTGTGTAATAAGCTGTTGATGATTAAATGTCTTTCAATTATTTAACATATGCAATATGAACTTACAGTTACTCCAGAAAAGTGCTGTATTTCTTCAGGTATATTTGGCTGAGAAAAGTTATCAAATATAGGTATGTCACCTTTCTCATCATTGCAAATTCTACACATGTTTAAATTTAGCTTCTTTGTTGGCTGGCTGAGGAGTGAATTTAAATGTGTTAAAATATTATGGATTATATTCAATGTATAGATAATTGGCCAAATGTATAGGTATAATGTGTTCGTATTCTAATAATAATAAATAAATTATTACACCAAACTGTCCCTCACCTTTTTGTTTACTAACATTAGAAATATAAGTTTGTATATTAACACAAATAAGTATGTGTAACTTGATTGAATAAATAAATAAATAAATAGTCCTGACGTCACATTAAGATGCGAATCAGGACCTACGAGAGACTTTCGGTCTCATAACACCCAGACTGGAAATAAATATTTGTGGATGACACAAACATTTTATATCGGTGCGGGATCGAACCTGCGGCCTCTTGTTTCACAGCCGGCTACACGCCCGCTGCCACGGAGGCTGTCAAAATTAAATTGCGGTCTGTATAAACTATAGAGAATAAATTGATTTGTTACGTTGAAAAATTTAACATAATGATATGTTTGTTATGAAAATGGAAATACATACGATTTCTTAATTTTTCGTTTCTTCTTTTTTTTGTTCTTTTGTAAAGCATTCGCAAATAACATGGACTTGATTATTAGAAGAGAAGTCATCGTTACTGACTTAAATCCAAGAAATTACAAAACAGCAAATAATCTTTGCAATACAGCGTTTTCACAACACATTACACGACATGGCAACAAAACAAACCTACACAGAAAAATTTTACACTGACTAAACAAAACAAGAATCAAACACTGGCTCAGTGTTGGCAGAACCGATTATAAAAAATCCGGAGAGTAATGCTGAAAAATCCGTATAATTCCATGGGTAGTTTGCCTCTAGAAAAATTCGTAGGTCTACGGACTATTTTCTATGGCTACTTTGAGCTGGCTTGGCCTCGAATTTAGTACCTAGTTGGTAAAATAGTTAAAACTAAATAAACCAAGGCGAAGAAAACAGCCAAGTGCGTGTTGGACAACACACACAACAGGGTTTCGTAGTCAAGATGAATGAATGTTTTGTAACCGAAAATATCACATTGCTAAAAAACTATAATATCTAGCTTAACGAAACCAATTTTCGTTGGAATTACCTTTAAGTTATATTACCTTGATTTATTTCATAATTTTCCACCTCGTAGTTTAAAATTTTGAAGGGAAACATATTTTCACGACTTTGGACACGCATATCTCACAAACTAATGACTTACCTACAAAAATATTTTTTAAGAACCTATCCAATGATACAATGCCTGTATGCAATTAAAAAAAATCACCCTTAGTTACATGTATGGAGAGCGAGCATTGACATTTAATTACTAGAATTACCAATTGGTATTATACCAACTGATATACCGTTTTATTCAATTTATCCAATCTATCAGCTGCAGCTGCAAAGGCTGCATGATTATTTCATGTAATCCATCGTCTTTGTTTTGTATTTTATTGGGATGGTTGGAATGAAATTCCGTAATTTGTCAATCACTTCCGTATTTCCGTAGATGAGTCCAAAATTCCGAAAATCTATGGAGAAATTCGTAGACCTGCCATTCCTGCCAATACTGCACTGGCTATAATTTTGTTTTTGAGTTTTGACTTTTGTCTGGTTCCAGGACCCAGATTGCCAGTTTGGTTGTGAGATATAAAATCTGTATAATTGAGTTTTTGATTGTATCTTTTTTGTATCGTGTTTAATTGGATATGTAAGCAAAAACAAAATTAAAATAAATTGTAAGTGTAAGTAGTAAAATCAATAATTGTATTTGTACTGTTTTTTTACCACTGTTCGTATTTTGAAGGGCTGAAATTCAATGTTGTATAATTTCATGTATACAACATGTCGGCTTTACTGGCAGCTCTGCCGGACCGCGTTAAAAGCAGACAGCAGGAGTTTTGGCGGGAATTCTTACAGTGCGGTGGCTCTCTTGTTTTATTTATTTCCTAAACTGGTTTAAAGTTGTGTTTGTTGTATAAAAGTGGTGTGGTTTTTTGCAATAATCATTAACGATGATGAATAGTGTATGAAAACATTGAAATAAGTGGATTTGGGTGATTTTTGATCAAGGGTATTGTCGACCTTGTGCTTTCGATTCTCTTGAAGAAAGTCGTCTAAGAAGCATTGAACTGAAAGGAATTATCACCAAAACTCCAGCAAGACCTTGAAATCGGCCACACCCCTGTTTCATCGTTCTTGGAATATAAGAAAAGATATAACTAATGACTTGGCAGCATGGTCTCTGATCTTAGCCGGTTCTTTATGGAACAAAAAAACAAAAAAAAAAAGCAGACAGCAGTCAAACACAAAATACTTTTGTGTTTTTATTTTGTTATGTTGATAAATAATTGGTTAAGGTTTGCTAGGTTTATTTTTATATATCAGTTTAGTCGGGCTTTCTGAAACATTTATTTTAATTAACTTCTGAACATAATTTCATAAATTTTAAAAACAATGGCGGTGTATGTAACAAAATCTATGCTCTCCAAATTAAACAAAATGAGGTACACTTCAACTTTGCCAATGGAGGCAAAGGAAACCAACAGTATTGATCAATGGCAGCGGTTGGAAGGGTATTTATTAACATTATTCTTGCAAAACTTTATTCATAAAGTGGTTTTCGAAAAAGTACCTATTTACAATACATAATTTTGATTCATATTGTTTTTAAACAAAAATAAGATTGCCAAGGTGGTATTATAATGATTTTTCAAATGATTAGTTAACTGAATAAGAATAATTTCCCTATGGGAAAAAGGTGTGAGTGTGTATGTATTCTTTTGCTTATCACCTCATTGTCTAGTAGCAGCATGTTTACACTGTGAAAATGCAAACTACAAGGTATTGTAACAAATGAGGTACAGGTTTAGTAACCCTGTGCACTTAACATAAGGTGTTGACAAAAGTGGGCTCGATTTCCTCTATATGTTTAGGTATCAAAGTTAAAATGTTGGTCTGGTACGCAATCACTAGGAAATATTGTTATCCAGTTTTCTCATATTATCTCTACATTTCTATCATTGTGTATGGTAATGTTCAAAATAGAGAATAGGTGAGTGATGAATGCCAAAATAGTCTGATGCAATCTTGTTAAAAAATAATTGACATGTTTCAATTGTCATATGAGATCAAGATCAAGATAAGCTTATGATGTTGTTTTCATAAATATATAAACTTTTCAAGTAGTAGAGCCAAGTGGTAAACAGTTATGTCTACAGCATTAGAGGCCAGCCCGCCCCAGGGCAGTACCACTGTCTCACATAAACCGTTTTGAAGTATCAGCTTTGCTTTGTCATTAGTTTCCTTTAAATTTAGCAACTTACCTATGATTCTACTGGTATTGTTGGTGTATATGGACAGGTGGAGATCACTTATCATCAGGTGACTCACTTGCTTGTTTGTTGGCCTAGTTATAATAATAATTCTTTATTTAAAGGCAAACACCCAGGACATAAAAAATATGTAACTGAATGGCTACTTACTGTAAGAAGTTTATTTTCCAGTCCTACATTGTTATCCAAGGAGATGATATGCAGAGTTTGTGCGAGGAGTGGTTGTACACCACTTACTGACAAAATAAATGAGTGCGATATACTTACTGCTATAAGAAGCGTAACAGGTGTTTCTGTAAGTATATATTTCAATATTACATTCATGTAAACATAATAAATCACTATATATTTTAGTACAATCTTAACATTCCCTAATTTATTTGTATATTTGCCAATATCTTTTTCTTTTTAAGAAGATTATCTGTATGGGTAGTTTTTAATATTTAAAAGCAATGGTCACGTCATACAAAGAGCTTGCATCAGTGACAGTTACGTCTGGCAACAAAAAGCAGAGAAACAGCCAATGAATGATAGATTAATGATATTATCATCGAATGGTTTCACATAGTTTTATATAGTGCACAGTACTAATGTTCAGTCAGTTATGCCACTGATACAACTATCCAAATTCTTCCTTTAGGGATATATACTGATACTGATGGTAACTATTAGATTTTAAGAGTAACTAATTTAATTTATATTTGATATAGGTATAAATAATGATTAGCCTGAATGATTTATTTTTTCAGATTGAAATTGATGATTCTCTGCCTAAATTTATATGCACAGATTGTTTAGAAGCCTTACAAATATCTTTAAATTTTAAACTAAATTGTGAAGCTTCTGATAAAAAGTTTAAAAAACTCATAAATCCCATGGGTATGTTATAACTTTATATCTGCTTTTGTTTTACTATGTATAACACTAAGAGAAAATATTTTTAATTTTTATTCTTGCATGGCAATGTGACCATATTGCAACTGACAGCAGTCCAAATATATGTCGACCTTCGAGGGAGGCAACTTTGCCAGAATGATGCTGCCCCAAAAGTATATTATTTATGGTCTATTCACCAGACCTGTTCCAGAAATGTGATTAATATACCCACTTTACAAATAATTCCTTTGTTTAGACTAGTCCATACACAAAATATAATGCTGATAACTGAAAAGTGAGTAAATACAATTTTTTACATTTCTGGAACAGGTAGAGTAATTGATTAGACAGTATGCCCCCAAAAAGTATTTTTCAGGTAGTGCTAGCAAAATAGTTTTTTGTTTTATGACAATAATTTCAGACTCCAATTGAACCGCACATTTGTCTACCTTAAGCTATAAAAATGTCTAAAATATAATTACAAATCCTCTTTTCAGATGACTTAAATTACAATTCATATCCATATTTCAAACATGATTTTGAATCAATAGTACATAAGATGAAAATGAAAAGAATGAAAATTGAAGAGGAGATTGAACAGATAAGACAAAAGAAAGAGAGATTAATGTTAAAGAAATTGCCAAAAGTAAAGCAATTCAAGTGTTCACCTTGTGAATTAATGTTTCCTGATAAGGTAAAGCATTTAATGTTCAAATATTTGAATGATTTAGTTTATTAAAGGACACAAGATCTTCTTTTTATAAACTTAAAATTGTACCTCAAATCTATGGTTAATGATCATTTGTAATTAAATCATTCAGAACTTATCTATATATTTTTTTTTTATTAAATTGAATGACGAGACGAGCAGGTCGCTCGCCTGATGGTAAGCGCCACGCCTGCTCATAAACAGAAGCAACGCCACACAGAACTTTAAATAAAGCACTGCATGACACTGGACTGCTCTCGTCACCCCAAGACATAAGGTGTTAAGTCTCATAATGCCCAGTAATTACACTGGCTTCAATGTCCTTCACACCGGAACACAACAGTGCTTACACACTGTTGCTTGGCGGCAGAAATAGACAAAGCGGTGGTACCAACCCAGCCGGTCTCTCGCAAACGAGGGACCTACCACCTTGTAAAATTATAAATAATTATATTTTTGTCTTAAAGCAAAAATATTGAATGTAAACAGACATGATTGTTGAAATTATGTTCTGAGTGAGAGAGAAAATACATGATCTATAAATACAACCAATACAATACAAACAAACACATTAAACATATTTTTTTCTAGTGCTACAAATAATGGTGAAGGTAAAAATCATGAGGAGCCTTTTTTTTGCCGCGGATGTTTAATGTGTTTGTATTGTATTGGTTGTATTTATATAAGAATTCTCCATTACATTTTCGAAATTATGTGAATTGTTCCAACCAGCATTAGGGCAGCATAGTGGACTAAGGCCTAATGTCTCTCATTAGTAGAGGAGGCCCATACTCAGTAACATATACAATACAGAGTTGGTATTGTTATTATAAACTAAATGGTTTTTTTTTTTTGCAGGATATGTTGGTAGCCCATCGTCGTGAACGCCAGTGTCGCCGGCCTACACACAAACAGAACGCATCACATAAATGTAACACGTGTGGTAAAGAATTCCCCATTGTTGCCAGACTCAAGAGTCATATGTATGTTGGTTTAAATTAACTTATAGACTTTTGGACTCATTTGTGCACGCCTTGCCATGTGTGTGTGAGATTGCAATAATGTCGTTTTTGATTTGTCTGGCAGTAAAGCGACAACGGTCCTCTTATACCTATTGACATGCACACTTACTATTATTGTGTGTGTACAAACATAACACGCACACATAACACTGCGCGCTCAAATGGGGTAAAGTTGAAGTGCGTCGGTCGGTTGACGCTATGATCGGAAGTCTATCTTAATATATACTTCATTGTGTGTCAGGTTGGTGCACACAGACACATTTAACTTCTTCTGCGACCTGTGCCCGTACAAGTGCAAGTACAAGTACTACCTGGTGATGCACATGCGCACGCACACAGGCGAGAAGCCGTACAAGTGTTCGCAGTGCAACGCCACCTTCGTCAACCCCTCCAATCTTAACAAACACAAGCTCACGCATCAGGAGAAACAGTTTAAGGTGCGTTTACACACACACACACACACACACACACACACACACACACACACACACACACACACACACACACACACACACACAATCGCACGCACGCACGCACGCACGCACACACACGCACGCACGCACTTTCGCACGCACGCGCACGCACCCGCACGTGTTTTAATTTCGATAGGAATTATTTCATAGATTCAAAATACTCCTATGACTTAGTATAGCTAGTGTTTTCATTTATTGTCGTATGATCATCTTCACATGGTATAGTAGAGGTATAAACCTATTGCCAGAGGTTTTATTTATCAGTCGACTCTAAGAAACAATATACGTGTAGGTATATAAGGTTTACGTTGACCTATAAAAAAACAGTCCTGAAACTGGATTATTAATGATTGTATTTGTATACTTTAGTGTTTGCTGTGCGAGAAGGCGTTCCGAACGAATAAATTACTCCGAGAGCATCACGAGGCGAAGCACATGAATATTAAACACACTTGTCATTACTGTGGAAGAGATTTTTGTTATAAGTGAGTACCTATACTGTAACATATCAAGGGTATTGTATTTTGAACGACGTGAAGTAGATTTGAAGAAGCTTTGCTGCATGGTTTCTGAGAAATAGCGTTTTTTAAGCAAAGGAATACATTCTTAATGAACATTGTGATGAAATTATAAATTGTATTAAAAAAATAAAAATATTGTGTAAAACTTGTCTCATAAATATGCTAAATATACAGCAAAAAGATGGTTTAATAATTACTATGAGGATCATTGTATTAAGAGCTCTTACCGGGTTATATCTAATTTGCTGGACATTTAGTTAAAACATTATTAACTGTACTCGTATAATAGTAGTATTTTTAGTAGTTTATAATCGCGTTTGCTATTCCTTTTAGGTCGGACCTTCGTAAACACGAGATCCGCCATCACAATCGACTAAAACGGAACTACATAGGCGGCGAGCCGTCTTACAAGCAAGTCGAACGAATGCAAAAAGTCCAAGAGACCAACGAGGTCATAGAACAGTGGCGGGCGGAGGAGATAGCCGTCACAAACTCTATGCCCATAGTGCAGGCCACGTACATAGACCAGCCCAAGGAGTTTTTACAGACAGGCCATGCGATTTATTTCTCCGATGTCTCTGGTTTGATACAGCAACCGCAGATGGGTGAGTCATTTGTAATAATAGTACATTATAGTATAGTTTATGTGTGCACGTCTAGCATTTTTTATTCTGGCTCAGCAAAGTGACTATGGTAAGCGTAGCGCAACCCAAGAATAATGTCGACCAACGACATACCTATCTATCGTAGGTTGGCTGAATTATGCCGGCCTCACCCTCCGTTTAAAGGATCCCATGTTGAAGGAAGAAGGAAACACGTGTGACAGAAAACTATTTCATATCTTTATGGTCCGACAGCAGTAAGATTTTGCGAACCTCTTGGTTCGAGCGGAGATGTAGGAGATCACGAAGCTATGGTTTCGCAAGCCAGCACGCGTGGTTTTTTTAAGGAACTAGGAGCTTTGCCCATGTTTTTCCACAAAACATAAAATAAAATAGTCCGACGAATATGAGACATATCTTACTTTCTTCCCCACATTATTCTGCATCGATTGGTATCGGTCTCGAACCCACACCCCCAGCGGTTTCGGAGGAGAGAGCGTGACAAGCTTATGGCAGCGGCGGCGGCGGCGCCAGTTACTTTTTTTTAGAATAGAGAGAAGTAGCACGCGGGGATCTGATAAGGAAAGACATGATATAAGGAAACATAGATAGACGCTATGTGTGCGTGATGTGTTTGTATAGATACAATGATTGTGTGTGCGCAACAATAGATGTAGGACGACGGCTAACGAGTCATTGGCTGGTCACACAAATAAAAACTACATAAAAAGTGCGCAGACGAGACGATAATTATTTATATCAAAATAATATAAGTACCTGACCGACAATTTATGCAGCTCTGCGAAATTTACATGCCGTTTTCACCGACCTATGGCTATATTGTATAGTCGACTCCCAACGCCCAAAGTACATAAAGCGTTGCAACGATGTAGGTAAAACAAAGGGCGATGAAAATGGACAAAAGAAAATTAAGTCAAGTCAAATAAATAGACTGTTCAGTATGTTGGCCCTAAGTCTATTTATTTATGTTTTATTATTTTTAGGGTTCCTTATCCAAAGGGTGCCAACGGAACACTATTACTAACTCTACGGTGTACAGTTCGAAAAACGCCGCTAGAGGAAATAAGCATTACAAAACTGGTTATATAGTTCGATTCAGACCAGAATTTTATGCCTTTTTAGGGTTAGGGTAGCCAAATGGCAAAAACGGAATCCTTATAATTTCGTTATGTCCGTATGTCACAGCCATTTTACTTGGAGACTAAAGATAGAGAGAGCTCTCTATCTTTTGAACCATAAAATGTAGTATGCTATTTTTTTAGAATATATTGTTATTAAGGCTGATATCCTAACAAATGCAAACAAAAACAAAATTAATAATGTAAGGGGTGGTACGGAACCCTCGGTGCGCGACTCCGACTTGTTCTTGGTTTTTAACGTTAATCCTTTTGTTACAGTTCATCAACAAACTGTGGAAATTACTCTGTAAGTAAATCATATATTTGATTAGTAATTTAAAAAAATCGAATTAACGTTATTGATGAACGTTAAGATAAATAAAGAAAAAAGCTGTGTATCACAACGAAATTGAACTAGAAATATATTATTTGCAGGCCCGAACTGACTCTAAAGAAGGATGAAGTAAAATTATACGAAACTCAGCAAGGAATTGGGTATTTTTAAACGGCACCGGTGTTGAATAAATTATGTAATCTCTACTCGTGCAAATTTGTAGCTTCGAACGGAAACAGAGGATATATCTTTTATTTAATTCATATAATTCTATTTGATTGAGGATTATTGTAGTTATAATGAAGCTGCCCTATAAGTAAAATTATCTCTTGTCTTTTAAAACGCCATATAGTTTAATAAATTGTTTTTTTATATGAAAAAATCAGATCAATCGAATCGAAGAGAAATCGATTAACATGTTTAGGTTTTAAGCCCCCAAATTTCGCAATATAAAATCACGGCTTAACTATATTATAATGTACGGTTTAATTTTTTTTATATTAAATAATTTAACTATAATATAGATTATCAAATTATACTTTACTTTACAATGTTGGGTTTCATTCAAAATTACTTACCTTTATTTTGTTTTCATGACGGCAGTAAATGTGTCTCCAGCTCAAGTCGCAAATTCTAATTTGCATTCGATTCTAATTATTTAACGTACACAGTAAATATGAGGAGGTTCTCAACCCAGCGCGTTTTTTTTTAATGTAGGTAGACGATTTCTCCGCCAATTGTGGACCGATTTTGATAGAACCATTTTTTTTTTTTTTTTTTAATCTTTATTTATAATTTAGAGGGTTTGATCAGACATGATCATGCCACCCCCATTGGCAAATTCTAAAATATAATTATCTACGCTTAAGAGCTACCTGAACAAGTTTATACAGCAATTTGGCTTCCTTAGATTGAGGATATGCCAAGATACTGTTGCATTTGCCAACCTCGTGTAAATAAACCCCATGTGGTATTAACGCAGTCCTCTCAGCTTCATTCCGGACACATTCAACCAAAACATGGTAAACATCTTCTACAACATCACATTCGGTACAATTCGGTGTCCTACATTTGCCCATTAAGAATCCGAAACTGTTCAGTGGAATATGTCCAGACCGAAGCCGCATTGCAGTCACAATGTCAGACCGCGGTAAAGTAGAATCAGCGAACCATGGTGAGCGCGAAATAGTAGGCTGAATCGTCCTGTACCATATACCCTTATTCAATGACCTCTCGTCAAAATATTCCTTCCACATGTCTGTACACTTTTCTCTCACTCGATATAGAAGGTCAGTGAATAAGGGCACACAAACAAAAGGCATCCCATCAGTAACTGCTTCTCTGGCGAGGCGATCGGCTACCTCATTACCAGGTATGCCGATGTGAGAAGGTACCCATTGAATTTTAATTATTTTATTATCGCTCTTCAGTTTGAGGAGTGAATCTAAAATGTTGTAGGCTATCGGTGTGCCTCGAATATTCAAGGTACAGCGAGCCAGATGATAAATGGCACTTCTCGAATCCGTCAAAATGACATACTTTCCAGCCTCAAAGGAGCTGATATATGACATAGCCTCTGCTATAGCGAACAACTCTATGCACATGATGGAAATTTCAACATTTATTTGTAATTTACAAACACTATTTGTCTGTGGGTCATAAAAAGCAAAACCATTTGTATCATTTTTATTTTTTGACCCATCCGTGTATATTTTATAGAAGTTAGAATATTTAGTGTTTATAAATTCCATGCAAATAGCTTTTAATTGCCCTGCACGATACTGATATCTTGGTTTATTTATATTGTCCATCTTTGGTTCCACAACTGATGAGAGATCCACATTACTGACCCACGTATCCAAGGAATACAACTCTAAATTTTTACTACAATAAATATGGCTATTTTTCAGTTGCTCGTGAACTAAAATTAATAAGGGGTAGTCTCTTAGTCTCCAGTAATCACTTTGACAAAGGGTACTTAAATAGTCTAGTATTTTAATAATATTACTACACGAATAGGACTTACATTTTAGCCAAAATTTGCCAGCTAGATAATACCTACGAATGTGCAATGGTTGAAGGTGGATTTCATTTTCCATGACGTGTATGGCTGTAGTTTTTATAAACCCTCCTATTACACGCATACATTGGTTCTGAATCTTATCCAACTTGTTTAGATGTGTTTTACAACTGTTTCCGTACAATACACTCGCGTAATCTAATCTACTACGAACCATGGATATATATACACGTCTTAAAACATTCGGATGTATACCCCAACCTGCTCCAGATAGTGCCTTAAATATATTTAACAATCTTGAACATTTATATTGCACCTCATTAATATGTTTAGCCCAGCGTAAAGATCTGTCTAACCATAGACCTAAATATTTCACATGATCAACAACCTGCATTGATACTCCGTTAATAGATATGTCAATAGATTCTTTTTTATAGCCCCTTTTAAATATGCATATCCTGCTTTTTGTGGATGAAATTTCTAAACCAATTTTATGAAGAAGATTGACAAATTTATTCAAAGCTAATTGTAATTGATTTGCCCCATGTTCTATACTATCACAATTCACATAGATCACAAAATCATCTGCGTATTGTGAAATAAAGACATTTTTAATACTTTTACAAATATCTATCGTGGCTAAATTAAAAAGCAAGGGTGACAACGGATCGCCTTGTGCAAGACCCCGACATGTGCTTCTACGATTACTTTCATATTCTGTTTGTACACTTAAATACCTTTCACATAAGAAATTCCATAAATACTTACATACCATGGAACTGACCCCTAACTTTTGCAAAGTGTGTATTAGACTTTTAACATCGACGTTATTATATGCATTGTTAATATCAATAAAGGCGGCTATAGACATTCGATTTCGTGAAAAGGCAGTTTGTATTCTTGTAACCAGACAAGACAGATTGTCTAAGGTTGATCGAGACCTTCTAAAACCAGTAGTGTCTAGAGACAAATAATTATTTTTTTCAATAAACCATTCTAGCCTTTTTAGTAAAATACTATGAAATATCTTACAAATGCAGGAAATCATCGAAATAGGACGAAGAGAATTAGGTAATTGAGTGTTATGACTGGGTTTGGGTATGGGGGCAATAATAATTTCTCGCCATTGTGCAGGCACAAAACCGAGCGAATAACACATATTAAATAATCTCAGTAATATAAATTTTCCATTATTAGGTAAATGTGACAACATTGAATACGATATTCTATCGCCTCCAGGAGAGGTGTCTTTATGACACATGCAGCTGTTCAATTCTGTCCTAGTAATTGGTGTATCTAAGCTCGTTTTTATGCTTGTGAAATCTGGATCACTAGGGAATACGTAATATGGAGTTAAACTTTTTAGGAGTTGATTGGCCATTTCTTTATCAGTATGAGCTCTAGGAACATTAACGCCTTTTAACCACTTTAAGTTTCGCCACATTTCGCTTAGTGATATAGTACCGTTTAAAGAGTTACAATATTCTTGCCAAGATTTGTCTCGGGCCTTACGGATTAATTTCTGAGCTTCACTAATCTTTCTTTGTAAGTTTGAAAGGTTCCTTGGGGTTGGATTGCGTCGAAATTTGGTAAGATACAAACGACGTTAAGCGACAGCCTTTGACAAGGATGTTTGCCAATACGGCTTGGGTTTAAAATTACTACTAGGGTTACTATTTGATCTAATATATGGTATAAACCGGTCTGCAGCTACATTAATACAATGGACAAAATTATCATACAATTTTTGGGGACTGCCGTCATAATTTGGCTCGAAGTCAAGAAACATAGTTTCTAATAATTCTTTATACGAACTCCAATCGGCCTTCCTCAGATTACGTCGCAAAATAGGATAACTCGAATTTTCTTCCAAATGTGTGGTTATTTTAATGATAACATGATCGCTGCCTAAAGTTTCGTTTATGGTGCTCCAGTTAAACCTTATTACTACATCATATGAGGCCAATGACAAATCTGGTGAAAACTGCTGCACTTTATTGTTAACTAATTTAATACGAGTTGGAATTTTATTGTCATTTAGGCTCACAAAACTACTTTCTAAAAGGGCGTCACATATTTGAGAACCTCGTGCATCGATTTTCTGTGACCAATTTTTATGGTGCCCGTTAACATCACCTAATATCACAGTTTTTCTATCCACAATGTTAAATAAATGTTCCCAATCCGCCTTGCTGGTGTTTACAGACGGTGCACAATATACAGATGCTACATATCTTATATGATCACAGTTGAATATTTTAACCATCACAATCTCTATACCAGTGTTTACGCTATTTACATCATACAAGCAAGCTTTAATAGAATTGTGCACTAAAATAGCTACACCTCCGTATGAATCTAGTCTGTCATTTCGAAAAATATTGTAACCATTTACTTTTAGTTGACTACCCGGTTTCAACCAAGTCTCATTGAGTGCAGCAATATGGATCTTCTCCTGAGATAGTACTTGTTCTAATGAAAGTAACTTGGGGCGAAGACTTTGCGCATTCCATTGGATGATGTTAAGCTTAATAATATTAGGATTAGGAGCCATTATGAACCGAAATAACTTAAAAATAACTTTAAAATTGGCCAGTCCGAGATGTTTTCAGTAACTACTAAAATCAACCACTCAATACAGTACTTAATTGCACCTTGCACTTTCATTTCCATAGTGTTTCCTTTTAAAAACAGAATTTCTTTTAATCTACTTAAGAGCTCACTAAACTTAACGTCCCTTTTCTGTCCTTGTTCTGCATCTTCCTCGCTGGCAGCATCTTTCTGCAACATCGGTACATCAACAATTGGAGAACCTGCAAACTCGAGTGTATCCAAAACTTTAGTTCGTCTCTGCTGGTTATGAGTGCGTCCGATTGGTTTTTGGGATCCATCTTTATGTACAGACACCCGTGTAACGACTTCCGCAAATGATGACCCCTGGCTTGAGGTAGTATTTATGCTATCAACCTGTGATAAAACGGAAGTTATATCCTTTTCCTCGACTTTAGGGGGTATTTCCAACTGTTCAGGATTACTTATTGGAACGTACATTGTTAGGGCCCGTCGGTATGTACAGTTGTACTCAGCCATTAGTTCCCTAAGCCTTCTTTCCTTTTTGTATCCCGGGCAAGAACGCAATAACGACATGTGGTGTCCCCCACAGTTTGTGCATTTAAATACAGTGGTGTTACAATTAGCGTGATTTTCACTGCATTTCGGGCAAATTACCTTTACTGAAGGACATCGTTTAATTGTGTGCCCAAGCTTCCAACACCGAGAGCATTGGGACACCGGAAAAACGTAAGGGTCAACTCGAATCCTCAATCCATCAACGGATACAAAGCTTGGACGAAACGACCCCTTAAAGCAAAGGCGAATAGATTCACTATCTTGCCACCCTTCGCCATCTGGGTTACGACGCCTTAATCTGTTCGCGGATACAAGTTCTGCTGGTTCAGGACAACTTATGTTTTTAACAATTTCCTCTTCTTTCGTATCCAAGTCGATGTCCTTAATAACGCCATAGGATAGACTGACTTCCAAAGCCCTCTGGATTCTCCAACCTCTGTCAAAAAATCCCTTACATTTTTCGAGTTTTTGCACACAGCTATAATTCATTATATCGACTCGGATCTTAAAAGGGTTGATATACTTTACGTGCTCAATATCAACAATGCCCTCTTCTTTAAAAAATTTCGCCAGAGCAAAATGTTTCGGCATTCGTTCTTTTGATGAAATATATATTTCAGTCTTGCCACTGATACTTCCTTCTTTATATTTCTTTTCTTTTTTAGACACTACCGTCCACTCATCTCCTTCCTCTTCTCTCACTCTCTTAGTTGGTCTTTGTTCTTCGCCATACAATAAATTGCCCTGCAACTCTTCTATTTGGTTTTGTTCATCTTCTATTATATCCATAATTCCCTCCCGCTCGCATTGAAAATTCCTATCGCCATTCATTTGAGTCATATTATAACCTTCTTGATGAATTGTAATCTCCTCCATTGTTTATACCGACCGCCGACGGCCGGCCGGCAGCCGCAGGTAGAAACCTAACGGGATAACACGCGCGACGCAATAAACAGCTGTGATAATATGATGTATAAACCGATATTTAAACACAACCGCCTCGTTCGAATGCCGAGGTGAGACTGTGATAGAACCATTGATTTGATAGAATTTACCTGCAGTTTGGACCCTTATAAATTCGTTTAAGATGACGGAGTACGGAGTAAATAAATTAAACTCCTCTACTGATAACAAACATACTCGATGCGATTGGTTTATTGTATTGGAATTTACATGGGTAACCTACTACATACTAAAAATTCAATAAAATAAAATAACGAGAAAAACCTTAAGAACCGACTTCAAAAAATATCACTGAAAAGTCAAAAATATTATTTTTGGAGTTCTTTTTGAAGACGGTTAAATTACAGTTGATCGGTATCGGCACCGTTTAAAAAAATTCAAAGTTACGGAAAAACCATTTGAACCAACTGTTCAAATTCCATCTCGATTAAATTACTTTTGAAGCAAAAAAGAATCGCTACCAGCTCTGTAGTGCTACATACAGATACAGATACATCCACAGATAGACAAAGGGGTCAAACTTATAACACCTCTTTTTTGTCGGAGGTTAAAAAGATAGCCGATAAGAAAGGTCAATAGATAGGCCGACAAACGTGCAAGTGGGTCACCTGATGGTAAGTGACCTCTACTGCCCATGTACGCCCACAATACTAGAAGAATTATGGGCGCGTTGACGACCGTTTATGAAAGGGAAAACTAAGGAATTTGGAAAGGAGGGGAATTTGGACCTCTGGATATCTCACTCACCGTACGAAACGCAGCTGTACGCCGTGCCGCTACTTTACGTGTGTTTTCTGTGAAATAGAGGTAACAACCCGGTTGAGCCGGCCCGTTCATACTGTAGACAAAATTGCCTACAGCGTGGCTCTACCACTCACAAAAAAATATATATAAGTATACGCGTCGACTCCCACTCAGGCTCCTCTACTCAGGAAGCCTCTCAAGCTTCTCCTTTTTAGCGTGAGATAAAAATGTATATACAGGTATTATGTAAACGCGCTACTACAATTTTTTTTTATTTGGCAAAACAAACATCGCAATAAAATCCGACATTTTACGTGTGCGAATGGGCCTTAATAGCCCAGTTTGGTTTCCTTCACGCCTGGCTACTAAAGAGGACAACAAAATGGGCTACTTACAAAAGCACACGTTTGTTCAGTGTAATAAAAAATGAGGTCGACGGCGCGGCGGTACTAAAGTTCTGCCTAGTGCCTAGATTTCGACTCTGTCAAAACTGCGGTGGTGGACTATATGCCTGTCGGAGCCCGGTGCGGCAAGTGTAATGGAGCCCCCAGTGAGCTTGTTTTTTGCCCATAGGCTTGATTGACCTTGTATGAGAATTTGAGATTTGGGAGCCTCCTATGACCGGGAGCCCATGGCGGACCGCCTCCCGTAATCCGCTACTGCACGACTGCAGTTTTCGTAAAATCACAATAAAGTGCGGTAGTTCGCTTGTAACGTAATTCCTTGCAGAGCTTTTCGTTTATAGAGTGTGTTTACGTAGGTTTATTCAAAACACTGTTATGTGCTAACTTAATAAAGCTACCGGGTAAACACTGCAAGCCTTTATTTTAAACCGTTTGCTAAAATGATGATGAAGTATTATGCAGCCAACGCAGTTGCTTTAGAAAGTTGTTCATAATAGGATATTAACTTCACTTCTTATTGATTTTATTAATGTGTAGGAGTGTAGGTATGAAATGATATAATATTATGTCGAAATATTGTAGCTCTCTAAATCTTTAGTCATTTAGCAGTTTGCAATAGTAACCCATTGCTTGACATCAACCCATCTGGGGAAAATAAGCATTGCTTTATTGAAATCTGTTAAAATATTTCATAGTCAAAACACAACGTTATGAATTCATTGGGCGTCTTGATGGCGGACCACAAGTCACTCATAATAAAGTAAGGAAGTAATAAAAAATATGGCGACGGAGGACGCTAACAGATGGCTTTCGCAATTTATTGTCGTGTTCAGTTTAATACATATAGCCTGTACATGCCTGTACAGTAGGCTAACCATGAGTTTGTCACAGTAAAGTCGCTAGCGACGACGTAAGATGTTTATATGAAAAACTCAGTGGCGCCTCTAGCGGATACGTGACAAATGAAATTTTGTCATACAAATATTTTACGTCTTCGCTAGCGATTTTTCTGAGACAAACTCATCCTGCAGTGTACTCCATCGATACGCGACGCGACAGCGACGATTTGTTCGATAAACTGTTCTTCGATAGATTTTAATTACCCACGTGATAAATACCAAAGCATTATCCAAAAGGAGAATACATAGATTTTCTAAGTGGTAGGTCCCTCATATGCGAGAGGCCATCGGGCTTGTTACCACCGCTTTCTATATTTCTGCCGCTATGCAGCAGTGTGTAAGGACTGTTGTATTTCGGTTTGAAGAACATTGAAGCCAGTGAAATTACTAGGCATTAAGTATAAGACTTAATATCGTATGTCTCGGGATGGCGAGCGCAGTCCAATGCTAATCAATGCTTTGTAATTTGTGTGATGTTGCTTTTGTTTATGGACGGGCGTGGCGCTTACCATCAGGTGGACGACCTTCGCGTTTCATCATTCAGACTAGACTATCCCGCCCACACACCCGCCATTGTAACTCCTGTGCACTAGGATCGACAATGGCTCGCATGTTTGTTGACACCGAGCAGTGAAGTTCGGCGCGTCTCTGGGAATGCTAAATTGTCTTTGTCCCGCAACGAAATGAATCAAATAGAAAGTTAATTAAATGGAAATATTAATTGCCCACTTTCTTCCATAGCAAAGCAGTAGACAAAATAATAAATAAAAACTGGAGAAGTCAGATGTAGAGCACCACGAATGTCATTAAATGGGTCCTATCACGAATTCCCATCATAGGTATGGCATAAACGCCAGAAAGGACGGAAATTCTTTTTAGTTTCACACGATCCATATAGTATACAACTTCAGATGTAATCATCATTCAGGTTTACTAGCTTCGATCATGGCTTTTTTCTACTGAAAAAAGTGAGATCAGCACCCATGGAACCCGTGAGTGAATGACATAAATTTCAAGAAATAGATCCCTCGAACCCAACGCAAAAAGCTGTTTATTACAACTCGGATGATTGAACCTATTGGAATCGTGTTCACTGACTGTATTTGTTCGAAAAGGATATATTAGGTTAGACGATATTATACAATAGACGATTTCTATAATAGGAAAATAAGTATCTAACTACAGATATTTCGACGCTAGCAACAAGTTGTTGGTACCGAAGTGTAGTAGCTAGTTAATCATTATTTATTATTCGAAAAACATATTTATCATAACAGGCGTTTAAAGCATTGTTGCTATGATTGTTTCTTTGTAACTGGCATGGCGTTATCCCAGCTAGTGCCAGAGTCCGCTTTCCTATTAAGGCGCCTCAACATCGCCCGATCTTCCCGATCTTTGCCAATAACCTAGTACTTATTGTAGGTAATCTTCGTTAAAACCCGTTGAGTTACTTTTAATTTAATATATTTACTTTTTCCTAAAAGGATTTGATAAATATGCGCGGACTTACATATATTTATAAAGATTTCCAACTGGACACTACTTATACACTAACAATTATGACCTAATAGGTAGGTAGGTACTACTTCATAACTAAACTAAATTGGAGAGTTCTAGATTGTTAGGTATATAAGGCACGTAAGCGGCTGTTTTTATAATGCTGAATAAAAATGCTTTATTTGCAATGAACTTGGTGTGGCGAGCAATAATGGAATTATCTAGTCAGCGGAGCGGTAAAACTCCGGGGATATCAGACTCTGCAAATAACTTGTTTGCGAGACTATTCACAGTGTTAAACAAGATCTTGAAATTAAGTTCACTAGCAAGTCACAATAAGCTTTTTTATAACTTAGGCCCACGAACGAGCAACTGGGTCATCTGATGGTAAGTGATCTCCACCGCCGATGTACGCCCACAATACCATACGATTGATTGGCGCGTTGCTGACGGTAATTAGGAAAGGGATAATTAAGAAATTGGTAAGGGGAGCGGGATTTGGGCCTCCGGATATCTCACTCACCGTACGAAATGCAGCAATGGTAAAGGCCCAATCGAGCCAGCCCAAGACACGGCTGGCCGGCCTGACCAAAACTGTGTACAGCGTGGTTCTACCATTTTAAAAATTTCGCTTATCTTGTATTTCCATTTAATTTACTTATAACATAGGTATAGGTAGGTACAAAAGAAGTAACGACGACTGAAGTTATTCACATTATTTCACAGATACCTAAGTATGATATCATGAAACTGAGGAGAGTGATTAGTGATGGAAAAAAAATACTTTATTTGTTTATGTTAATTATTTAATAATCATTTATACTTGTTATAAGAATTGTTTAGTTAAACACCACGTAGCTAATGATTTTTATACGATTTTTCAAACACAGATCTTTTAAGTTTATCTGTTAGTGTGGATTGCACAACCTGGATATTAGTTATTGTAACAAGCAATGGTTGACGACATCTATATAAATAAAAATAAATACACCCAACAGTCACACACATAGTCCTGACCCCACACTAGGTAAACCTGTATCGTGGGTATTAGAAACTACGAGGGACTTGCGGTCCTACAACACCCAGACACGAAAAAAAAATTCACAATCACACAAACTTTTGTCTCAGTGCAAGAATCAAACACATGGCCTCTCGCTTCGGAGCCGGCTTCTTGCCTGCTGCGCCACCGAGGCTGTCATATACTTATAAATATATATTTTAATATTTTGTTAGTACTGAAAACAAAGGTAAAATACAACGTTTAAATAAAGTGAACCATTGCTTGCAACTTTAACCGTCGCGACGCAACAACCCACGCATACTAATTAATGCGCTAGAAATGTCTGGTGTTCCGATTACCGAAGATATATATATATGCATACCTATAATTAATACATATCTCTTAACGAGGTCTAAAATCGATTTATCGTTAAAGGCAATTATCAAAGTCGGCGTGAATTTCGTAGTCAAGTAATGGCGTATATTAGGGCGTAGTATTTCATCCCCGGCAAGGGGTGTTCCATAATTAGAATGAGATGATGTAAATAAATACCTGTTTCTTGCTTCGCTTATATTATATAGCGTTCAGAAAATAAATGACGTACTTACTGTGTATAGGTACTTACTTATACATAAGCTTTTATTATCGTATCATTTTTTACGCTATCGATAATTTTGTCTACAACATGAGTGAATCAGCTCGACCAGTTTAACACCACTGTCTCAGAAAATCGACGTGAACTGGCAGCATGCTGTTGCCGGTAAGATTTCCTAAATCCCCCTCCTTTTCCCAATACATATTACTTTCTCTCGGGCTAACAACGCATTTATAATTATTTAATCTTCGCGTAGGTATTGTGTGTGTTCATGGGAGGTGGAGATAATTTACTGTCAGATGATCCACTTGCTCGTTTTCCGGATACTACTACTTATAAAAAAGCACCGCTTTTAAAACTTTGAATGAGAAACTATTGTATGCTCCAACTACCTATTTACAAGGTGGTAGGTCCCTCGTATGTGAGAGGCCGTCTGGGTTGGTATCACCGCTTTGTCTATTTCTGCCGCAAAGCAGCAGTGTGTAAGCACTGTTTGTTCCGGTTTGAAGGAAATTGAAGCCAGTGAAATTACTGAGCATTATGAGACTTAACAACTTGTGTCTCGGTGTGTTGAGCGCAGTCCAGTGCCATGCATTGCTTTGGAATTCAAAATTCTGTGTGCCGTTACTTTTGTTTAGGGGCAGGCGCGGCGTTTACGACCAGGCGAGGGGCCTGCTCGTCTCGTCATTCAAACTAATAAAAAACAACCGTATTTTTTTTGGAAATAAGATAAATAAAATGAGATAGATAATACAAATTTAAAAATGTAGACTTGGGTCTAGTAAAAAAACAGACCCTCCGCCCATTTTTTGCCGTATATAAAGTGTGTGGTGGTCAACTCCACTCACTATCAAGTGATCTACTTGCTCGTTTGTTTACCTTACGGTAGAACGTCAGCACTAGCCCGCAAAATTATTAATTTATGTTTTTGAAAATTGCATATAGATCCATCGATATAATATAAAATGATTTTGCACAAATATGACGCAAATATCTATTGAAATATACGTACACGTAAACGGATAACCTAATAACAATGAAAACTATAAATATTGCTTTTAGAGTTATATAATGTCCAAAATTAATAATTGGAGAAAAAAATGTCTTTTTAACATTACAGTTTATAATTTTTTGTTGATAATTCATTATGAATATTATTCTGTAGATAAACAGTGATGTTGCCACAACTTTTTTATCAATATAATATGTCGAAGTATCGATCTACCATTTTCACAAAAGCAAAAAAAGATTTTTCGGCTAGTGCTGACTTCCACCATAACAAAAATATAATATTCATGATCTTTATGAATATAAGGAATACTCAAATAAAGTTGTTCCATTCTCTCATATATCTACGTATACGTATGTAGGTACATATACATGGTGGTTAACGTCATGCAGGCGGCCGATTGGCAATATCTCTGAAAACACACAAAGGTTATCTGTGAAAGGTCATGGGATAAGCTGACGAGCGGATATAAAAGGCTTAACGTATTTCACAGTTCCTTTATCTGAAAGTCTACCAGCTTTTTGCTGTATGACGTCAAACCGATGCTTTGCATCTCCACTCGCGAGTGGAATATTAATCGGATTCTCCTGATCCGGTTCTCGACTGCAAACAAGAAAGCTTTTACAATTTATGTTTAAGATAATATTCTTTATAAGACGTGGCATGAAATATGTGGAAGAAATTGTGATCTTGATAACTGTAATTTAATAGCTTTTGCTTGTAACTCCGCCCGTGTTTTTTTTCTTCAACCACCTAGTAAAGGACAATGTCAGAAAATGTATAAAACTGCCCCACATATGAACAGCTTTTTGTTTTATAAAAACTATTTTATAAATACCGATAATATGATATTTTCTATGGTATAAAAGTAATATAATGTTAAAAGTCTATTCCCTGAACAGTTTTGTAATCTGTACAGTTTTCATTACGTAACCTATCCGACCGAGAAAGGGCAAAGTGCCTGACACACACAGTTACGATGCGTAAACACTTCATTTTAGCTTTCAGTAAACGTTGTTATTTGTTTTCTAGCTGGAAAATCTATAGTAAAAGTCGCTATATGAAAAACCTCGAAGCAATTCTTAAACAACAGATAAGGATAGCCCGTTTTAATATGTTAGGTTAGGTTGACTAGCGGTGGCGCAGTGTTTAGGTTGAATTTAATCGTAGGTAACCCGATTTGATTATGAAGTAAGGAGCTACAGTTTCCATGTTAAAATGAACTATAAGGTTCCTAAGAGTTGAGTAAGCTCGGTGTACGTATCTACATACAGATCTACACGATAGATAATATATCTATCTACATTAGAGATTCTACATATCTTTCTACATTAGAGCACGCTCAAGTTGTGGTCGGGTACGTAGTTTATTTACCTACATTCCACAACGGTGTTTGAGCCTGTGTTACCTTAATTGGGTCTTCTGAGTATTTAAAATACTTTTTAGGTAAAACATACTATGTTGGAGAGAACCGTTAAAGAGTGATGGATGGACCTTGTGATTATTTAGTAGATAAGTAAATTGTTGAAAAACGTTAATAGGTAGATAGGCACCCTGATCCATAGAAACCTTTATGATTGTCTGTACATTATGTATTTTAAAGATTACAATGACTTAGTTTATAAGTAGATAAGTCTTAAATTACTTCACAACGGCTCATGATGCCTTATTATTTTTTTAATTAGCTTGAATGACGAAACGAGCAGGTCGCTCTGATAATAAGCGCCACGCCTGCTCATAATATAAAGAAATTTCCGAAAGTACACAAGTAAAAATATTGATATTTAATATGCAGTAGGTTTTTCAGCGTTCATCTGCGATTTCATCTTTTATTTTTATTGCTAGCTGGCAAATAACCTGAGTCAACTTCGGTTATTTGCTCTTTGGTTGGGGCCTTTTTTCATTTATTGACATGAAATAAAATATTGAAACAATTTTCTGATTATTAATACAATTTGACTTGAAAAGCTGGTCATCGCTGATGTGTCGAATAGGTGAAGTAAACAATACACAATAAGGTTGTAAATTCAATGTCGTATTCAAATTATACTTATATTTCAGGCATACTCATTGTATTATTTTAGAATTAGATCACTAAATTGCCTCCGGCTGTGTAACTAGAGGCCGCGGGGTCGATTCCCGCACTAAAACAAATGTTTGTGTTCCACTAATATTTGTTTCGGGTCTGGGTGTTGTGGGACACTAAATTCCTTGTAGTTCCTGATAGCCACGAAACAGATTCACCTAGTGAGGGGTTAGGACTATGTGTGTGTGACTGTTGAGTATAGGTACTATTTATTTATTTATTGTCTAGAATAGAATTAAAAGAAGAACATAGTACCTAAGTGCTTAATTATCGCATGTTCAAACATTTCAATGTGTTGATCTTAATCATAATGAGGGATGACGTCACGTTAATAAAATATAGCAATATTAATAAAATTGTGTAATCACAATGAATCTTCGCGTACGCCTACTTACTGTCTAGCGCATGTTTATGGCTTCATAAACCAACCGTGTGTGACTTGAATTACAGATTTGTGGCGTCCTTACCGCGCTTCTGGTTTTCCACTGAATTAGGATGGGTTTGTTGTTGCTACCTCGAAGTAGATATAGTAAGTACCACATGAGTATAAATCAGTATTATGCTTATGTGAGAGTACTGTGTTTAAAAGTAGGTATATCGCTTCGGCCATGTTCATTTTTTTACAAATAAGTACCAATATCCAACCAATTTCCGGCCACTAGAGCCTGAAAACTCACTGATAAGGAAAATTAGTACATAATTTATAGATATATAATACCTAGTCCTGTATTAGGTCATCATCATCACGCAATCATATTGCCGAAATAAATGCTAGACTATATTTAATCCTTAGTAGTGTATGGATTTTTGTTTCGTAGCACCGACTGCGACATTGGCATAAATGCGCTATAATCTATTCTTCTTCCACCTGCCCTTATCCCACTAGCAGTAGGGTCGGCGAATCCTTTTAAAATTTAAACACATGTTACAGAAAGATATGGCTTGTAGTTTTTACGACCGGCTGTCTCTCTGATGTCAACCTCTCTGGAGAGAAAACACTCAGACCCGAAACACATATTTATAGATCACACAAACATTTGTCTCATTGCGGGAATCGAACCTGCGCCCTCTTGCTTCACAGCCAGCTACTCCCCCACTGCGCCACGGAGGCGGTCACGAGACTATAATCTATTATGGTTACAAAATATGCTTTGTGATCATTTATTTCAGGACCAGATCTAGGGGGTGGGGGCACCCGCCCCGGGCGGCAGTTTCATGGGGGCGCCAAAATCATAATATAATATGATTAAAAATAAAAAACTTGCTCCACAAAGCGTCTAGCGCCTATACGGAAGCCAGGTTCGCTCACCGTCGACTTGTAAAAAAAGGTGCCACACAGGCCCTTTGTGTATCAATCTTTTCTTTTCTTTTATTTCTTTTTAAGTAATTTATCTCAAACGGTGGAGAGAGGGGCGCCACTATCAAATTTCTGCCCCGGCTGAAAAAAGTAGATGCGGGGCTGATTTATTTACTTACATAATGGTATTTGCCTGGTTAACAAACTGTGTCTACATAGGCATCGATATATTATAAAAAAAGTACTATTAATTATGTAATCCCTCTGGTAATAATTAGCTTACGCTTTTTGTTTAGCCCTCATTGTCCATTTTTTATTTTCATTAATAATTAGGAATAATGATTTCTTAGGTTTACGCGAATATTACACATTGAAATAAAACTAGTTTATACGGATTTTATTTCAATTAGGAATAATTCCATTATAATTAGGTACCGTCTTACAGCTTTAATTACACGATATTATAGATTATAGAAATGCACAAAATAGAGGTATGTAATAGTTACATCTGACATCTGAGAGAATACATTTTTTGGCCGTTCCCAATATTCTGTTTGCCGACTGATTTGCTTACGGGCAGTAAATTTTTGACACCTTTTTGTATGGAAGATCTGTCAAAACAGTATTGATAGTAAGCATATCTGTAAATAGAATATTGGGAACGACAATTATACGATAATGGATAGCATTGAGACAAACTGGCGTGTAAAATCTGCCAGTAGCCACATTATCGACTGTTGCTGACGTATGCAAATAATATGTTGTTAAGTTTTCGCATTAGTCCTTTATTTTTAAGGGTAATAAGTTAATTAAAGAGTTTGAATATGTCGTCAGTTTTTACGTCCAGATATAGTGAATTTCACAAACTGCCACTGCACCATTGCGTGCCTTTTTCTACGCAAAGCAAAATCTAAGCTCGTAGCATTTCGTTCATTCCGTTCAATCGTGTATCTTCATCTTGCACAAATTAACCATACAGTTGGCGTCCATTCAACACTATTCTTTCCGCCTTCCCTGTATAAAGTTGACAAATAGTAAATACTATAATAATCATAATAGTAGGTAGGTATCCTATCCAGTTGTGTATCGAATATCGGAGTGTGAAGAAGCAACTAAGCAGGCCGGCATAATTATGCCGATCTGCGATAGATTCAGTGTCTATTGTTGGTCGACAGTATTCAAGGATTGCGCTACACTTACCATCAGGTGTAGCGTAGTCACTTTGCCGAGCCAGGATAAAAAAAAAGTTGTGGTTAACCACAGCTTAAGGTCATGGTCGAGAGCGAGAGGTCGTGGAACGCGATGACCGCCTTTTGCGAAACAGTCAGGTCGCGGAAGGAGGTGGCGGAGCATAAGCGGGAAATAACATCCCAGCTCGCTATCCGTCGCCGAAGGGTCACGCGCAGGAGGATGCGGGAGGTACGCCTACCCTCCGCGGCGACGGTGGAAGTCCGTCGTCCGACAGTTAAGGCTTCGAGGTGACGTGCGCGGCGTTCCCGCGCGAACCTTTCGAGCGGAACAAATAGGTGGGTGGATAACTCCCCCACCACCCACCGACCAGAGAGGCCCTTTACAAGGCCGGCGCCGCGCCGTTGGGGCCGCGGAAGAGTACAATAGCGTCCCCGCAGCCCCGACCGAACAAGCGCACCCGGAGGAACACCGTTGGGTTTTAGTCCGTGGGAGTCGGACATAACCGCCCCGACTGACCACGCGGTGGGGCGGTACCCATAAATGGGTTCACAACGTTAAAAAAAGAAAGGTAAGTATCCTATAATTTTATACATATTGTTGGCATAATTAAATGAAAAATAATTATCTTAACTGATAATATTGTTAGCAATCCACTTAAACATTATCAAAGTCTAGCGTTACCACCTATAGGCATTAATTAACTAGCGTCAGCTTCCGAACATTTTCGTTACAAGAGGGCAGACTTTGGTATTAAGCCGGGATAACGCCATGCAAAAATGAAAAAAATAAGAGTACCTATTTCATATTTTAAAAAATACACAAATACGTTGAAAAAACACATATTACGAGGAACTTATCTTGATAAAAAAATTAGGTAATTACTCGCATGGTATCACGATCAGCACAGATGAGCTGTACGCAGTCTCGCACTGCAGGGGTGTAAGCCGTACTAAAGTATAATTTTTGGCGCACATTAGGGAGCTACGAGGCTTGTGGAGACATTTCAATCAATGCAAGACACCATTTTATATTTTGTTTTGTCATCTTTTTACATACTGTAGATATTCATGAGGAATAGTTGTTGTAATGAAACTTCTATATGCTAAGTCCATGAATTCGAAGTGTATCGGTTGTTCAATACGGTAATAGATAAAACCATTTATATGCTTCGGAATGATCCTCCAATCTTCATGTGGCTATAAAGAGCGTCGTAAAGGTTTCCACAGAGGCAGTGAGATTTACGACCACATTCAGGTGATGTTGTCTGTACTGCTTTTAGACAAATCACATCGTTATATTTAATCTTCTTACTCGAAAGTTAAAAGCTCCAGAAAATCCTGTAAAATTTTATAAACTACATTATTTTTGTTAGACATTTTTAATATTCTCCGGTACGGTACTCAACGAACGAAATAAGTGCATAATTTAATATAAGTAGGTACTTACAATATTCAATATTGTAATGTGTGTTTTATTTTATGCACAGGTAAGAGCGTTTTCTATTCATACTTCAACACCTGAAAGGAACTTTGATCAAATGATGTCAGTAGGACAGATTTATTTCTATTTTTATCAGTCGAGCCCACAGCTTAGAAAGGTAAGTTTGTATTATGTTTGCGTAAATAATAATCTGTTTATAAATTGCGGACTGTCGTCTGTCACACAGGCTGCTCGTCTTCTGTAATTGTTGTTCCTGTTCATTTTTGTTCCGTACTCCATTATTAACACCTTATTAAAGTTTCAAACAACGGTAATTAAACTGTTTCTGCCAGGTTTGTTACTACCAAAATTTGTTTAATAGCAGGATGGAAATGCGTTTTTCTTGGTTATTTTTCATTCATGGGACTTGTTAAAAAAACATAAATTTTATCAATACTGTCCATGTGAATTCTATACATAACATCACTAGATATTACTAGGTGGGGGATGATGACAGCCTTTAAGTTTTAACTACCATGTGATATTAACTACAAGTCCTTACACTGAACTGTGTTTACCAATGAGCCTGATAGGCTTATGATTACAACTAATATGTATTGGAAAAAAAATAATTTTAGAATAAATAAAGACGTACGAGTATTAATGAATTCCTTAAAAATAATAATAATAAATAAATAAATACATTCAACATTCACACACATAGTCCTGATCCCACACTAGGTAAACCTGTGTCGTGGGTATCAGGAACTACGAGGGGCTTGGGGTCCCAAAACACCCAGACCCGAAACGAATATTTGTGGATCACACAAACATCTGTCTTGGTGCGGGAATCGAACACGCGGCCTCTCGTTTCATAGCCGGCTACTCGCCCACTGCGCCACGGAGACTGTCAAAGACACAAGATACAAGAGTTATTGATATATTACTTAATAAGTAATTTGAAGTGATAATTGACAGAGAGATGGCCAGACGGCCATCTTTCTGTTCATCTACGAAGACTCGTAGAGGCAGAAAGTTTCATTAATGTTACTTAAATAACCTATCTAATGGCGACGATCGGAGAGAGAAATCCATGATTTAAGTAAATTGGGATAATTATAGTCCTTCACACCGTATCCATAAAAAATAAGTGAGTTTCTGCACTCAGACCTAGTTCAGGAAGATCTAGTTAAGACTATCGACAACTATATGTTGGAGATAGATCTGATTCAGAAAATATATGTGGACGCAATTATAGAGAGACATTAGTCGATTAATGTATATATTTTATAGAAAAGATCCTATGCCTACTTAGTACCTATTATGGATATTTTAATATATTTTTGCTTGCGATTTCGTCTACAGGAAAGTCTTAATAGTGGAAAATAATCAAACATAAACTTTTCAACCAAACCAAAATCAAAACAAATTCGTTCCTTTATAAGTGTAGGTAACGTTAGTGAAGATTTTTGTTGATGCAAACTATAAATAAGTTTTTAAATTCGTGAATGCATACTCCGATAAGAATAAATTTTGAAGTTACCAAAAGGACAAACTTTTTACACTATTTTGTTATCATGAGTTCATAGACACATAAAGAATAAACAAACTGTCCCAAATATATATTTTCAGAATCAAGACTAAGTCCTGTACTTATTATTATTTTTCTACATGTTTTGTGTCAACAAAATCCATACGAATGAAAGCGAAACACGATTTCCACGAATCGTTTCTATTTACTAATGTAGTTATCTTCGCAATCATATTTCTATAGATATAAAATGTTAACGCACTTTTTATTATCTTATTTATGGTTTAAGCAGATAGATATACTTTATTATTTTTCTTTAAGCACTGACCATAACGCACGAATCAAATACGTGTGTGCATTTAAATGTAAATTCTGCATGTTGTGTTTCATATTGATTTATGAATGCTTCAAGACTAAGATCGAGAGTTATGTTAGCAGCAAAAAGAGTAATGTCTGCGTAGATATCTACGTCATATAAATCACATGGTTTAATTCATCAGCATAGTAATGAGGCTTCGGACGGGTCTTAGGTTTTAGATATTTAGGGGTAAGACAATATTTTAGTTAGACCAATATACAGATAATTTTAGGGAGGAATAAACTTAAGGGATGTAGTCCAATTTTTATCGGCCTATATAAACGTCAAAATGGCGCGAAGATGTTAGGTAAAAATAGACCGTGAAGTTCGACGTGTCTGATATCTTCGTTAGGGGTCAACCAAAGTTGTCGTAACCAACATAAGTCGGTGAAAGCAGGCATAACAAGTAAATGTTTACGAAGTATTCTAAAATTTACTTTGGATTTGAATGTAAAATATTTAAACTGTTATACCTAGTAGAGTAGTCAATTGTGAGTTTTTCTGCTTGTATTAGCAATAAACTTGATCTAACAGAACTGCATCGAATACACTCAATAGAGTGCTTTGGTCGACATCCCTCAGTCTCAGCTCTCAGCGGTTAGCAGTTAATGTGGAAGTATTGTTAGCTGTGAAAATCCGGCCACTTCTGATACATATGCATATGATACAACAGAATCTGCCTACAAGTAAAACAATAAACTTGTAACCCCTTTAAACATTTATTTGAGATAATGTGCCCAATGTGTGATAATGTGTTACGTGGAGTAAATTTGCTTTAAGTCAGTTATTATTGTCATCATCATACGCTCACGTCTTCATCCCCGACGGGGTAGACAGAGGTGCAACTAGTGAGCCGCCGAGGTTATGCAGTCCCATGGTGACAGGGGGCGAGCCTATCGTCTAAACGGCCACAAATTTCAATTCCGGATAATTCATGTGTGACATTTCGAATCAAAAATTCAAACACATAATGTGATTGCCCGACTTGGGAATTAAACCCAAGACCTCACCTCACCAGGTTCTCTGCCTTAATGTGCTGCCACTAGGCCAATGAGGCAAGTTATTATTTTACATTGTAATAAGTAATTTATAATGAATTTTTTGACTTAATTATAGTCATGTAAAGTTATATGTATTTAGACATATTTTCTAATAGAGTATTAAGATTAAAATTATGCGTTACTGCAATATTTGTTTTTACGGTTTCGTACCCAAAGGGTGCCAACGGAACTCTGTTACTATGTCCATGTGGCGTCGTTTGTCTGTGTCCTAAATATTTGGTAGCTGGCTGAGAATAGGTTTCCTTACGGCAGATATCCTAAAAATAATTAAAAAACTAAATATGAAAATTTATGAGGGATGGTACGGAACCTACGGTGCGCGAGTACGATTCTCACTTAAGCGGTTTTTTACGACTTAGTACCGACGCATATGTAATAAATTTTACTAGGTATAAGTCTTGATATGTATGTAAGTATATACCCATGATTGTTTCAAAAGTGTCCTACCACACATATCATCCCGCAGTATAAATATTTTCTGCTCGGGCACACGCGTATTTTGTATTCCATAAATTTGATAAGCTTGCCAGACGTATAATTTTATCGTAACACCCAACAGTTCCGCACGAGTGAGTTATGATTAAAGGGCTAATGGCGGTGACTGGAAGCATCCATTCTTGCCGCTGAGTAGATACTCTTTCAATGCCAAACACTAACTTTCGGATTTGGCAATCTTTGGTGGCTTGGCTCTCTGGCAACATAAATTCTTATCTGCCACGTAGTTAAGTGGTTGTAATTTGTAAGAGCTGTTGTGTTTAAACCCTTTATGTATTTTACGAGTATAGTGTGCAGTTTTGCATACTAAAAAACATAATACAGGTATTATCTGTATCGCATAGGGGTAGGTAGAGACTATGGATTTCCACTTTACACCGTTCTGACATAGTACCACTTTCGTTTCATCTACTTTTATTATATTAATATCTTTATGTATTCTTGTCGGTTTAGACTTTAGAGTACCTACTCCTGAATTGTCCTTTATTTAATATGTCACCAATTTGGCTGACATAGTTTCGATGCGGGCGATCTCTACCGACTCTTCCATCCAAACTATCTAAAATAGTATGCAGCTTTGGGTTTCCTATTTTTTACAGTCGAATGTCTGAGGTACGCCACATTTTTATATGATTATTGTTGAAATTTATTTAATTTATATTACTTGAACATTATCCACACATGGGCAATCCCGCGAAACCTTTCGAATATATATCTATATTTATAGAATTCATCTACCGCGCATTAACTATAATGTTAACAAGACGCCCCTACAAAAAGCAAGTACACCCACAGTCCCAGACTAGTATTTCATAAAGCACAAAAGCGCAGAGTTAAAAATCAACATTGATAACTTCACTGGAATGATATTCTCAAGATATGCGATATTTGAATGACGCCGCATTAAGTTATAACATTTTTTTGATAGCGGAGGCTGGCAAAGGAGACGACCTACTAGAGGTCACATGATGGTAAGTGATCTTCATCTTAACGTACCTAACTTAACAGGGATTGGAAGGGGAGGAGGGATTTGAGCTTCCGGAAATCTCACTCACCAAAAACAAAAACGCAACAGCGAGTTGATACTTCTCTTCGATTTTCTGTGAGACAGTGGTATCGAACCGGCCGCGCCGGCCCATTACGGCTTTAGACATAATTGTCTACAGCGTGGGTCTGTCACTCTAAACATAACATTGTAATAGTTGATGCTTTGCCTGTACAAATACTGTTGATTTCAAATTCTATCAAATTAAATCGTCGCGTCGCTGCGAAATTCAATCAAGTGTAAAACAACAAACACATTGTTTATTCTGGCATACGACGCCATTTTCTAATTACATATACGCCTTTAACGAAGTTATGTTTTTAATTGTTTTTGTATATTTAATTTATGTGCTGTCACGTGTAAGTATTGTAATTTGAATATTGTGTTAGGAAAATTCTTAATAATATTTTGAAATCACATATGCAGATTATTTGTTTGTAAATAAAATTTATTTGATATCAATGCATTGGTATTTGTTCGTTACTCCTTTTTGTAAAGTTTACTTTTATTCTTATGAAACTGCGTATTGCAGAATCGGAACAATGCCCTACAATTCAAAGGTTTCTTATATTCAGATCTCAAGTAACTTCTTCGCTTAATGTCTACAGGATCAGTATAGTTGAGTTGCCAAGAAATCATAAATAAACAGACATAATTTTAATATCTATTGCATGGACTTTCATACAAATACATTTATGATAGATCCTAAGCTATGCGGAACCAATCTTCAGTATTTATATTAGTTCAACAATGCACGGCATCTGTGTTCCAAGAGAACGTCCGTAGATCTTTGCAATGTTTCTTTTATTTTAACACAACGTGAGAAATCAGTATTGTATTTGAATGATGATAACAGCAAACAGTATTGGCAGTTGTGATATTGTTAATACCTATATTGTAAAGTTGTTTTATTAATTTAAATGCTTAGAGAAACTATCCCACCCACACACTCGCCACGGTAACTCCTGTGTACCAAGATCGACAGAGGCACGCATTTTTGTTGACACCGAGCAGTTAAGCTCGGCACGTCTCTGGGAACGCTAAATAATCTTTCACCCGCAACGAAATTAATCAAATAGAAAGTTAAGGAGGAATTGGAAATATTAATTGTCCATTTCCATGACAACTCCGTGGCGCAGCGGGCGAGTAGCCGGCTGCGAAGCGAGAGGCCGTGGGTTCGATTCCCACACCGAGATAAATGTTTGTGTGATCCATAAATATTGGTCTCGGGTCTGGGTGTTGTGGGACCGCAAATCCCTCAGAGTTCCTGATACCCACGTCACAGGTTTACCTAGTGTTGGGTCAGGACTATGTGTGTGACTGTTGGGTGTATTTATTTATTTATTTCCCTCCATAACAAGCGGTAGAATAAATAATGAACTAAAAAGGCATCAAAGGCACAAGGACATTTACAACTACCACGGATGTCAATAAGTGGAGTCCTATAAAGCGAGCTGTTAAGCTTGATTCTAATAATAAGTATTTATGGCAAAAACACCGGAAAACACGGAAATTCTTCCTAGTCTCCAAGATCCATATAGTATATAAATCCAGATGTTATTTCCATACTGTCTAAAATAATGTTGCGCTCTTGTTGCCAGAGAGTACACTCGCAAAGAATCTGATGTCCAGATTGTTGGTACAGTAAGGTGTAGAATATGGGTACGTAGGCGAATCAACCAACCTAAACGAGACCAGTTTAAACTTAAAGTTGCCATGGCCCGTGAGAAATTGTGAAATACAATGATCAACTTCTAGCCAAGTTTTAGTTAGGCGTCATATTGAAATACCAACAGTACCTAATGCCGAATCTGCATTGGAGAAAACACTTTATTGTACTTGTATTCTATAAAATATATTATGTGTATACCTAAGTACGTTATGAAAAGATATACGTGGTAAAAAGTAGGGTAAAGGATTATTGAGTTAACGTTCAGTAAATTGGTTAGGGACGCTTAGGCAAATTGTTTCGACAAATGGGTACCAAAGTAATCCGATTTATGCCAGAGTAAATATAACCTAATTAGGTTTAAAGTTTGTAGAAAATGTTTAATGTAAAAAAATCTGAAGACTTCGCGTCGATCAAGTCATTTTGGTTTGCGAAACGCACTCATCAGTTGTTAAGTCATGCAAGAAACCCTATGGCTTAAAAATTCTGGCGATGGGCCAACCGAAATGAAATGGATTATTTAAATCTTTATTCCCCAGTGAACCTAACGTAGTACATGGAAAGTGTAGGTTTATACCGTGTGGTAACATAATTAAAGCGAACGTTAATTAAGTACAAATAAGTACAGCAACTACGCGTATCAGACGAAACAAAAGGTTTGCTGCTTTGTCGAAGTTAACAGTGCCGTCGGAGTCGGCGTCGCGTCGCGACGAACATTGTTGCAATTAATATAAAGCCTCTTTGAGCTCCTGGCCATTCGGAGTTTATGCAGTTTTCCGTTCTGTTTGGTGCTTGCACACACTCTCGAAATCAAATTGCTTTTACATACCTCACTTTTAGTGCAGTTGGTTTAATGTACTTGGGAATCAGTTTGAATCTCGCATTAGCGTTTTTTATAGCATGAGCCACCAAACGAGCAGGTGGGTCACCTGATGGTAAGTAATATCCATCCACGCTTACAATACTAGAAGAATCATGGGCGCGTTGACGACTTTAAAGTAAAGGGCTAATGAAAGGATTAGGAAAGGGAGGAGAATTTGGGTGACCGGATATCTCACTCACCGTACTAAATGCAGCAAGCCGCTACTTTACGTCAGTTTTCTGTCAGACAGTTGTAACGACCTGGTTGAGCCATTTATACTGTAGACAAAACTGTCTACAGTTTGACTCTGTTAGTCGAGAATATTTTCAAAAGAATTTATTATATATTTGAATATTTTGAATGTCTGTAAAAGTTGTGTTTCATTTACATTGGTGTTTTCGTCAATGCAAAATAGCAAAGGTGTGTTAATTTATAAATATTCAAATATGACGAGGGTTGACAATACAATTATCTCGACAGGCGCGGATTATAATGGGATATCAACAAACATCTGTTTTTGTCGTGGCTGTAGGTTCATTGTTTTTATTCGTATAGGTACACGCACACCACGTATCTAATAAAAAAAACTCGATGCGTAATAAAGTATCAGTGAAGTACCCCAATCCGCTCATTATCCGCTAGTTAAAAAATAATATAAATAACAATTATTATTATGAAAGGTTTGACATTCGTTTCAAATTATAGTAAAGACATTATGTATATTATATTATATTACACCTACATTTTTTCATTGTGGTGAACATACGATCGAGGCTATAGTTAATTATTTGAAGTTCTGGTTGGTGTTGTATGATCTATTCGATCGGACACTAATAAGTCCAACCAAAACACGATTTTCAGCCTAAACCGAAACCGTGGTCGAATCTTCGGCTTCTCTTCTAGTTTCGATCGAAACCGAAACTAGGTAGTAACTGTACGTTAATAAAAGCAACATCCCTTTCTAACGATGGCTATAGACCGAACCACATCTTCCATATACAGCAATATACTGATTCAATTATTGTATGTATTATGGTCAAGTCTTGTGTAAACGTTATATAATGTTATCGCGGATGTGTGTGTGTGTTTGTAACTTAATAATGCTATGGACTTAGATATGATTGAATTGCGCGGTAGCCCCGGGGCGACACGTAGGTACCTACGTTGAATATGTTGAATGACTAGCACTGCCTCTCATAATAGCAATAAAAATATTGTTTAGTTTATTTAAACATTTGTTTCAATCAAATCGAAACGAAACATTTTTTAATGAGTGTTTTTCTAAAAAAAACTAATAGAAAGAAGGACACATGATGGTAATCGGTTTCTATAGCCTATGAATAACCACATTACCAAAAGAATACCGGATACGTTTCTGACATTATAGGAATGGAATAGGGATTTGGGGTATTTGGGGTATTTGGGGCTCTGGAAACCGTACGTAACACAAGCTGTCCAACTTTCCGTCGGTTTTCTGTGAGGCAGTGGTACTAGGTCGAGCCGGCCTACAGCATGAGTAGAAAGAAATCTCTACAGCGAAGCTCTACTATTTTGGGCTGTCTTGTTGATGTGGGAAATAAACCCGAAGTTGTGATTCTAACTTAAATTCCTAGAGAAATAGATGACAGCCCAATAGGCTGCTGATTGCTGTGGATTCATAATACATATAAACATTTGTAGATATAGATAAAAATAAAATTCACGGTTATTGTCTGTCACACTGATTTCAATAAAAACTTAATATAAATGCTAATTTAGATAAATACTGAATGTAGAAATTAATAGAGTCTTACTCATGGTTATCGGGCGCGTTTCATTTAAATTACACTGACATAGATATTTCGGAGTTCGGCACACAATTGTGCCACGAGATGGAAACCTAGTAATGTTAATCTTACTTATGAGAAAGTTATATGTGGCAACAATTCTGCGTCTCTATTAGTGAGGTAGATTGTGGACATCACATACACGGAAACAACTCTTGGTATCGATTTTTTACTGAGTTGCGCTAAAGTTAGAAAAAAATAATATAGGTACTTAAGTTACTTTGTAAGCCCGAGAGTGTTTGCGGTCAAAGAATTTCGTTTATTTTCGCGATGTTACAAAGGGCTTTATATTTTTTTTATAACCATCTAGTAGGTAAGATCGTTACTCGTTCTTATCTTGATGGGCTAATATAAAATGGACATATGACTTCACTTTGAATCTAGTTAATATAGAGCGCCTATAATCATGATATGCCTACAATAGTATTCTAGATATTACCTAAACATTAGAATGCCAAATTGTATATAGTATTTTCCAAGGCATAACATACATGATAAAAGAAGTATGAGCAGTATAAGTTTGACATGAATACTCAGCTACAACACCGTATAGTTAAATTTGCATGAAGCTACTCTGTAACTTCCAAGTCAAACGTAAAGCCAGCCGAGCGCGAGGTAAATCTGCTTCTGCACAGTTTCGGTTCATTTATTTATAGAGGAACCCTAAATAATCTTTAATTTGGTACGTTTCGTTTTAAAATTTCTCTGACTGCTGAAACTCAAGCTGTTGCTAGTTATTATCTCGCTGGGATTTAAACTATTTGGGTGCTATCTTTATTTTAACTTCGTAATTCTTTCTGAGGGTATATCTTGATGGCATGGTAAGGCCACATTTAAATGAGGCAATGGTTGAAATGTATCTACTTTATAGGCCAGCGTAGCGATTATAATAGTAATAATACCAGCCCTGTCTGCGTTCCACTGCTGGGCACGGGCCTCCTCTACGAATAAGATTAAGTAAGACCTTAGTCCACCACGCTGGCCTAATGCGTTGGAAGACTTCATATTATACCTTTGAAATTTTGGAGAACTTCACAGATATTCAGGGTTCCTCACGATGTTTCCTTCACCATTAAAGTAAGCGACAACTTGGTGCAACACACGCAACGGAAACTTGGTTTCAGTTGCGTGTTGTGGAAGTCAGATGGCGGGTCGCCCCATATGATACCAAATCCACCATGATGGACAGGGGGACACTGGCATTAGGCCGGGGTAACGCCAAGCAGAAAGAAAGATTATTAGTAGGTAGAACTACTAATAATAAAAATAACTTAGTAATAACTTTAAAATTAAAGTAAATTGATGACTCTATGGTCTCAATGTTCCGGATCACGCTGAACTTGTAGCTCCGGTTTTGTTTTAATCAGATTAATTGTGTAAATGACGAAGGAAAGCTAGACAGCTGGTCTATGTACACAATTCCACTAAAAGCATTGTGGTATCGTTGGTGAAATATTATCTGGTCCATTAACTTGTGTAAAGTGACGACGGCTGCCAAACAACATACGTCTTTTTGACTTGTTTCGTACGCAATTTCTTAACAAAGTAATTTAATTAGGAATACGACTATGTTAAATATAATGGGCGTAAGATGGTACGTGGGGCGTACGTGTAAACTACAGCCTCAATTAGATGGAGAGATTTTCTCGAATGACTTAAGCGAGAATATAATTATTGTCTTATACTAGCATACTGACTGCCTCTGTAGCGCATTTGTAATGCGTACGCGTTACGACTGAGGCTGACGCTGAGGTCTCGGATTCGATCCCCGGATCGAGTAAAAGTGATATTGGGATTTTCTATTATGTATATATGTACAGCGATAGGCTCGCCCCTTATCACATCATGTGTCGGAGATACGCTCGGCGAAATGTGCCTACCTCTTCCAGAATTACAGGCGTGAGTGCGTATGTATTAAATACACCCCACTGCTTTGCAAGGGCGTCCTCTACTAAATGATAGGGTTAAGGCCTTAGTCCACAACGCTGGCGACTGTGTGGCAGACTTCACATACCTTCGAAATTCTTATGTAGAAGATCTCAAGTATACAAGCTGATGATTAATAATAATTAATACACACATAACTTACGAAAGTCAAAGGTGCATACTCTTGAGGTTGGTTTAAAACCTGCGACTTTCGTCTCAACAGTCCGTACAACTTCCCGCTGAGCTATCGCTATGTTTTCTATAATATGAGAATATAATAAAAACAGTAAAAAAACAGTACGAGGCGGCGTCATACAATTGTCTATTCAAACTTTTATTTAATTTTTATTAGCTTGAATGACGAAACGAGCAGGTCGCTCGCCTGATGGTAATTGCCACGCCTGCCCATAAACAGAAGCAAACCACACAGAACTTTCAATTACTAAAGACTGCATACCTATGTTTTATGTTTTAATAGCCCCGTGGCGCAGCGGGCAAGTAGCCGGCTGTTAAACGAGAAAGAAATAAAAGAATACGATTTCGATTTCGAAAAAGTTCGATTCTCGCACTGAGATATGTTTGTGTGGTCCACAAATATTAGTTTCGGGTCTGGTTGTAGTGGGACCGTAAGTCCCTCGTAGTTCCTGATACCAACGATACAGGTCAACCTAGTGTGGGGTCAGGACTATATGAATGACTGTTGAGTGTATTTAATGGATTTATATTGTTGTTATCAGGTGGCCCACTTGCTCGTTTACCGGCTTATGCTATAAAATAAAGCACAGACCACGGGTACTCATTAAATAGTTAGGTTAGGTCAAGTTGCCGGAGTCTTTGTTCCCCGATAAATATAATCTGGGTGTCTTCAAGTCGCGAGTGAATCGTTTTTTGCTAGGCAAGCGTGCTTCATCTTAGGCCACATTATCGCTTACCATCAGATGTGATAGTGGCCAAACGCGAGCCTATTACGTATAAAAAAAAGGTACTCAGTTCTGTTTCACTTTAGAAAATACCAGCAATTTTATTTCAATTTATGTGATCACCATTGCTTTTGTGTCAGAGGAAAATACCTAAACACGTACAAAGTGCCACTAGGCCGTTTTGTGAACATTTGCGAAATGTGTTAAAGCGTTTACTACGATTTTATGAGGCACAGTTCTAATAAATAAAGCGTTTGAAAGTCAGCATGTTGTGACGTTCTGAAAATATATTTCTAGTTTTATGTTCAACTTATAAAAATAGAATGTGCGATAATTTTTTGCAATGTCTGCTTTTTTAATATTATGACGAGTGGTGGTTATTGCGTACTTCCCCGGATTTCTATTAGTTCTAGGAACATCAGTTCGGAATTACGGAGTTTACGACAGTCTCCGTGGCGCAGTGGGCGAGTAGCCGGCTGTGAAGCGAGAGGCCTTGGGTTCGATTCCCACACCGAGACAAATGTTTGTGTGATCCACAAATATATGTTTCGTGTCTGGGTGTTTTCTCCCCAGATGGGTTGACATCAGGCAGGCAGCCGGTCGTAAAAACTATAAATCAAATCAGTAACAAGTGTTCAAAAGCATGTTGCGCCAACCCCACTGAGAGTAGGATAAGGGCAGTTGGAAGAAGATGGAGAATTATGGAGTTTACGAATTACAGAACGTGCGAGCTCTGTGTACTTAAAGTTTACCTGACTAGGCAGCCGATGTAAAGAGGATCAAGTTGGAAACATATTCATTCAAGAACTAAAATGTAACTTTATTTATATACTTCATCAGATGCAACATACGGTACAAAATTTATAAGTTGCGGAACACGTAAATAAACTTTTTTTTTTTTTTTTTACTAGCCCTTATTATATACGTCCCACTGCTGGGCACGGGCCTCCTCTACTGAATGAGAGGGGTTAGGCCTTAGTCTACCACACTGGCCTGATGTGGGTTGGCAGACTTCACATACGTTCGAAATTCTTATGAAGAACTTCTCAGGTATGCAGGTTTCTTCACGATGTTTTTCCTTCACCGTTAAAGCAAGTGATAATTAACAATTAATATACACATAACTTAGAAAAGTCAGAGGTGTATGCACTTGGGGCTGGTTTCGAACCTGCGACTTTCGTCTCGACAGTCCATACCACTCCCCGCTGAGCTATCACTGCTATAAATAAACTTTAGAGTTTTCATATTATTTGGTACACAGCATTTCTAGAAAACAAGCATCAGAAAAACAAACTTACAAATAATCAGTAAGTCAAATACTCGTAATGGCGGACAAAAATAATTAAAGTTAGGACTGGCAAGAAGTCGAGTGATAAGGGTAAACAAATAGAACATAAATAAGAATCTTTTAGTCAAAATAAGTATGTGTTGAATCATGTAAATGTCTAAATTTAATAACTTATATTTTTTACAAGTTATATGGCATAATTAATTCATTTATGAAAAGTATTACTGACTGAAATTATCATATCCTCTTCTTTGCAATACTTATCCACTTTTACTACAGTTATACTTTTTTGGAGTTATCCATCGGAGTTATCGCATTTTTAATTAGCACTAGATAAATTACACTGACATATAATCTATATTTTGAGGTGTGCGACTGAGACAGAAGACCGCGACACGTGGTGACGAGTCCAGCCACATATCCGTCTTTATACAATTGTTTGGAATTAATTTCACGCGTTGCAGTCTCCTTTCTCGGTCCCACAATCGACACTAGTGTTAAGTACTACACGTATATCTATGAGATTTTTATAGGTATTTAACCTATAATTAATTTTATTTACCTCTCAAGGGCACGGAATAAAAAGAAGAATGGCATGAAAAATGGCTATTCAAGTAAGATAAATTAGCGAGACGATAAAAGCAACCAAATCAAATTAAATAGCGTGGAACGTTTTATAATGTTAGTAAATCTAATCTAAAGTGGATATCAAGATACCCTTCGAAAAACATTGAGATTGATGGAGGGACAAATCCAATGTAAATACTTTAATCAATCGCTTGCAAAGGTTTTTACAGATAAAAACCTTTAGTTTGTTTGAAGGATTGCATTACGTTCAAGACTTACATTAGCCTTGGAGAGTTCTTTTACATTGTGACTTGTTGGATTAACGGTCATAGCGTGTGGCCAAAAATATTAGATGGAACGTCTATTCAGACAGTTCGAATCGCATGATATTTAGCAGTTGATCAACTAATATTGAACCATGTAAACTCTCTATGTCATTACGTAACTAGTATATATGGTAAGATAGATTGTTTGAACGTCTAAAGTGGCTTGAGATCTATCGGTGCTAATTACATGATTCCTGTTACTGATTATTTGTGGTGCGTTTGTTTGTATAGGTATGTTCAATTAATTAGTAGTATTTGTTTTACGCTGAAATAACATTCTTACATACTCTGCACTCAAGTAAATTGGATTACTTTAACCATAAAAACAAAGATTCACATTCGTGTAACAAAGAGTAGAAGTATTATAATAAATGTATTTTTGTAAGTGAGCTGACAGAGAGCCATTTGTTGAACGATAACCTAGGAAAGGTGAAATGTTCGAGAAAACCGGTAAAACCTGCGAAAAAGTCTGTGTCGGAATGTAATTCGTTTGGTCGCAAAGTTCGTGAAATCGATAGTTCACACGACCGCATCTACTCGTAACGGTCTCTACTTACCTGACTGCTCACGTTCTTGCAATATATTCTTATTTAGTTTCTAATGTGGACGTAATTTTCAATCTAGCACTCCAATTGACTCCACACTATAATTCCTTGAACCTAAGTATACTTTACAAAGCATCCCAAAGGCATGTCTGAGATTCGCTATTTAAGTAGTTACTAATAAATTGCAGACTACTCCATATCGTGTACGTCTCACAAACATGAACCATGAAAGCTGCTGACCGAAAACATATCGACGCTTTTGAAATGTGGTGTTGGAGACGTCTCCTATGAGTCCCGTGGTTAGCCAAAAGAACCAACGTCTTTATACTGAAGGAACTCAATCTTGACCGCACCAAACGCCTTTCTTCTATTTTCCTGTGTCGAGTACTTCAATGCTTTGCATGTACATGTTGCGCGAAAAACTGCTGATTACATGGAAAAGCTAATAATAACAGGGAAAATAGAAGGCAAAAGACCAAGAGGAAGGACCCCGAAACGTTGGTCAGGTCAGGTGTCGGAACAGCTGGAGACATCAGTCAACGTCGCCATCTATCAAGCTGGAGATTGTATCAAATGGAGAAAATCCATTAATAGAATTCAGGCAAGGAGTCGATCCTCAACAATGAGGGAACGATATAGGAGGAATAAATTGCAGATAAACTTTTTGCTTTGAGTATCGTTTTTTGGGTTCCATACCAAAAGGGTGCCAATGGAATTATAAAACTAAGCCTACACTGCGCCGTATGTATGTCTATCCTACTAAAAGGCTCTAAATTTTGAACTATAAAAGGTAATCGGATGATAGTTTTACAAAATATGAATTATTATGGCGATTTGTTTTTTGGTGAGAGGGTTCCTGATATATTTTGTACATGGCTGGATAGTAACCATCGTAGACATGGTGAAAAATCCGCTATAGTGACTGGTTATGCGAATTGTGTTCCGGGGTCAATGTTATATCCAGTAACGTCAGGCCGACTTAACTCTGGCGACTATTACTGTCGGGAGTTGCAACGTCTCAATGGTCGCAATTGTTTTTGGACTGCATTATACTTACCATTAGGTCTAGTAAAGTCATTATTCACGCCAAGTTTAAAAATGTCCTATAGATAAAAGTAAAAATTTAAGTGGGCTGGTATGGAACACTTGGATTTTGTTAACTACGCTAAGGTAAACTTAAAATAAAACAAAGAAGGAGACGAAACTATGTAAGATGAACAAGTTTGCCTAGTTAGGTACTACTTGTTAGGAGTAGTATCTTGTTTTAGAACTATACTTAATGAAGCTGGAGTGTAAGTGGGGCACCAACATCTTAGGTTGTAAGTCAACCTCATCTGCACGTGGTGCACTTTGCTGATTAACGGACGAGACAATGGCGAAACTTGGTTCCCGTTGCGGGTTGTGGGGGTTAGACGGCGGGTCGTTCCATATCATACCAAAACTGAAAAATCTATGGTATGAGAAGGCGGACCCTGGCGTTAAGCCGGGATAACGTCAGGCAGAAAGAAAATACTTAATTAAATTGCGATATTTATGTGTTAAGGTTATTAAACTTTTAGTTATTATATCCCCTAAATTAAGAAAGCTTGTGAAAAGAGTTTCTTACCATATAAAAGATTGAGTTATTAAATATTTTTGCCAAGCCTTAAAAACCAATCTCTAATGTACGGTAAGATTTTTTATTTATCTTTAAAATTTCTGTTATGCTATCTTACTTATGTTATGGAATCGAATAAAATGTGTTATAGCATCGTTCCAATACCTATTACAACGAAGGCGTATTTGCAAATCTTTATTATTCGATGGAGCGTTGCAGGAGCATAGTTTATTTTACGGGTTCCATATCTTAATAAAATTTAAATTAAACCATAAGCTCAACTCCATTATGCTATGTGAGCGTGAGCGTGTACCTTAATAATATTTAGGTGTGTCTGAATGGCAGTGACGCGTCAGTCGTCGTCCTTTATCATATTATACAGAGTAGCTCATATTATATGGCTATTAGAACGCTCTATCAAAGCGTTCCACGATAATATTGACATGTGAAAATAATATGAGACTGAAGTTTTTATTCCAGGTTTCACATTCTGGCTGTCCTTGTGGAAATTTCCATATATGTTCTAGATATGCAGTTGAACTCTATGAAGTTGATTGCCGCCATCTCGGTTGTATGATATTCAATACGAATATGAAATTGAAATAAGCGGTGTCGTATGCTTACGTGACTGTCCTTTAAATTGAGGTCATATTCATTCTAACATGTTTCCCGGAATAAAGCAGAATAGAAAAATTCTGTTCGAGTGTGTGTATTCTATGATGTGTTATTAATTAAATCTTTCCATCAGACAATTATAAATAGTCCAATTATATTAGTTTCTATTTTAAACTGTGATGTAAAATACTGCGATAAACGATATAACCCTTTTGCATATGCTTACACCATGTTTGGAAATTGTATTTCGATACAGGATTACAGGCTTCATCCCTATTCATCAAAAGTATCATTAGTAGGTGCCGTTCTTGTAGCACTGTAGTCACAATAATTTGTAATGCATGTGTAGAGAACACTCTCTGGGCGTTGAAGTTATAATTTTTCATCGTGTTCTATCCTATATCGAGTCTTAACGGTAGTTGACAAGACACTGCAAAAATATAATGTTGAAGATAGAATACTTGAATATGATATTCGATTTTGTCTTGTCATGTCCCTAATATAAGTATGTTTATTTCTTTGACTACAAACGAAGTACTCATAATGAAAGTATTTTATATAAATTCTAATGCTTCAAAGGTATTCCTTGAAAAGGCCAACAATTCAAAGCAATATAGAAAAATATTTTGCCATATTTATCTTAACTCCGTTCTACCAATAATAAAAATATGTGAGTCTTGAAAATTACCCCTCATCCCACTAGTCTGACACTTCAACAGAAACGTCTCAAAGCGTGGGTAAAACGGACCGCTTATGTACTAGCCAGTTCAAGTGTCACCAACCCCATAGTAATTAATATTGCAAAAAATAAGGCTTTTACATCTAGAAAGACGGTATAATTACGGTAAATACAGGGGTGGGGGTGGTCCTCGCCCACGTTCAATTTGGTTTTGGCTTTACAATTTCAAACTACGATTCAAATTAGGTACATCGGCAATATTCATTTTCTACGAAGTAGTACGAACGCACTCAAGTGATAAATAATTACAATACCTAATATTGTAACCAGTCTATAGTAGTACAGTATAGTAGTCTATTGAATATTCGTCATCATCATCAAACGTTCATATTTTCAAAATGGACGCAGTTTATCGAAACGTTAAATTTTAATCTTAGTAATGTACGCTTGTAGAAATCCATACTAATATTATAAATTCAAAAGTAACTCTGTCCCTCTGTCTGTTACGTTTTCACGGCTAAACGATTGGTGAGGAGATAGGTTATATCCTGGAAAAGAACAAAGGTACTTTTTGCCCCGGAAAAATAATTCCGGAACCGCGAGCAAAAGCTAGTAATAGAGAGAGTAGTAATGTGTTCTAGTGGGTTTGCTAATAAAGCGTTGCGGTCGATTTCTCGAAGTTACACCTTGTGTAAGTTACGGATAAATTAGCGTTAGACCCTGAAACTTCAACAGTTCACTAAATAAACACAAACGATGGATTGATCATTTCTTAATACCCCGAGGAAACAATTTAACTCATTTAGTACTCGAGATGGCAATCATAAAAACAAAATGACGACCATTAAGCCTGGTTTCTGCCAAACGACTGTTATCTTTTACAAGTGATGAAATGTTTTTGGTGTTCACTTGGGTTTGTATTTCTTTTAATGTTGGAAGGGATCGTAATAAATTCAACGTTTCTCAAAACTTTACTCGTCGTATTTACATAGCCTCATTTATACTATAGCAATAAATTCTGTATAGTCTACGTAGATTGGATAGTAGTCATTTCAGTTCATCATCAACATCATCTTGTCCTTACCATGCATCATTGCCTCGCCGACCGTGACGGGGCGCTGAAGAAGAAAAGCCGGTGAAATGCGAGTCAGACTTGCACCGCGCACTTCTACCCTTAAATTTGAAGTTTTTGAACTTTTACTATTTGTTAGAATATCTGCCATAATAACAAATATTCTGTGAACATTTCAACTGTCTACTTAATAGAGTTTTTTAAAAGAAGAGTACGCAAACAGACAGACCGTCAGCATAAGCTTAGTATAGGGTTTTAAGTCGGTGCTATTGCAATATTATGGTAAATTATAGGTAGAAAGCACCGACTCAAAATTGTTTAGTGAAAGATTTATCAAAATCGGTGCATCAATGACGAAGTTTGGACCTTTCACCCCTTGGGGTGGAATTTCTTCTTGGAATTAAAATGTGACCAACTTTGAGCTACCTTCTTTATCTACATACATGCGCACGCATTCACGCCTGTAAATCCCGAAAGGGTAGGCAGAGGTTTAACCACGACACATGGATTTCGCCGAGTTTATTTCCGTCCCATAATGTGATAGGATATTATGTTGCAACAACTTTAAATATTATGAATGTCTTATTCCATTGCGTAGGTATTACTGTAATTACTTCTAGTTCTAATATGAGAATGGCTACAAGGTGGAATAATTAATGAGCAGTTTGACTTAGGTATGAAATGCAAACTTAACCAGCTTTCGGGTAGCATTTTCAGTTTGAGTGCCCAAAAGTAATGACTCAGTGAATTGCAAGGCTTCGGGTTGATTGATGAACACATATTCAGTTTTTTCATCGAACATTTTCTATCTACACTAATATTGTACAAATACATGTGTGTTTGTTGTTTTGTTATTCTTTTACGCGGTAACAAAGAATCGGATCTACATGAATTTTCGCATAGAGCTACTTTAAAGACCGGAAAGTTATTTAAGGTACATTTTATCACGGTAGATGGTTAGATTTTCGCATACGGGAAATTGTTTTTACAGTCTTCTATAATTGACTTGATAAATAATTAAACACAGTAAAATGTCATTTTAATCTTGCTATTTTATTGTGCAATAAAGATAGTTAGAAGAAGTTACTTCACCTACTCTTTCTACGTATTTTGCTACTGAAAGCTCGTGACTCATTTCAATGAAGAAAATTATTTCACCCTTTTTATAGATTGAATTACATAAACGAGCATTTGCGATTTTGTTATCAACCGGAATAAATTACATAGTTCGATCGAAAAAGTTTCTTCAAAACATGTTACTGATATTGGCAAAGTCCATTACGAACAAGACACAATAAACTGTACTGATATATTTAAGTATTTTACTGGGTTTGGCAAAGCTAATTCGTTAAATGTTGTAGCTACTTTGAGACATTTCGGTTTGGATCCTTTTCACCAATTTACACAATAAAGAAAACCCCGACTAAGATTAAGAGAGTGGTTGTATCAGTGATACATTCTAGATATATTTATTTTGATAGAGTAGTCACTCTTGGGCGGTTTATATCTTTTTTTATAGCAGAGACCGGCAAACGTGCAAACACAGTATTCATGGATTGCGCTACACTTACCATCAGGTGTAGCGTAGTCACTTTGGCGAGCCAGGTTAAAAAAAACGAGCAAGTGGGTCACCTCATGGTGAGTGAGCTCCACGCCCATGAACATCCAAAATACCATAGGAGTCATGTATGCGTTGCCGACCTCAAAGGAAAGGGAAAGATAATTAAGGAATTGGGAAGGGGAGGGGAATTTGGCCCTCCAGAAATTTCATTCACTGTACGATACGCAACAGCAAGCTGCTACTTCACATCGTTTTTCTGTGGGACAGTGGTAAAAACCCGATCGAGCCGGCCCCTTCATGCTGTAGACAAAACTGTGTACACTTATATCCGTAGGTTGTAGCAAGATGTTGATAACTTAACGTTTATTGGAATGGTTTTGACTTACGCTTCGTAGAAAATACTACTATTCGTAAGCACAACAAATCGTTTGTTGTTTATAGGAAACGGGCGTAGGTTATTTATGTGTGACTTGAGAAACAGAACGATCGTGAACACGTATTACCAGGTTAAGGCTTATCGTACTAAAAGTATTATCATTTGTTTGATCAATCCTTAAATCATTTGAAACATAATATGAACCAACATGTGCAGTACAAGAAACTGATTGAAAATAAGTAATCCCATCAATAGTTCCTACCATTCAATCGAAGACAGGCTTACTAAGTATCCGAACTGGGGCGATGTCTTCAAAACTATAATAACGTATCCATGCAAACATCCAACTGTCCAACATCAAACTCATGTTCCAACTTGCCTGAAATTAACAATATAATATGCTCTTTTAATATGCTGAGGAGATTGCACACTAGTTAGTGCTGTGTGGTGAACTCTTTCAGACTAGTTGGTAGGTCCTTCGTATGCGAGAGACCGTTTGGGTTGGTAATACCGCTTTCTCTATTTCTGTTTTTAAAGAAAATGTTCTATAGTAGGTGATAATTCTAGCCCTATATTACACACGTCCCACTGTTGGACACGGGCCTCCTCTACTGAATATGAGGGGTTAGGCATTAGTCCACCACGCCAGCCTAATGCGTGTTGACATGCAGACTTCACATACCTTCGAAATTCTTACAGAGAACTTCTCAGGTATGCAGGTTTCCTCACGATGTGAGATGTAAACGCCACGCCTGCCCATAAACGGTAGCAACACCACACAGAACCTTGAATTAAAAACCACTGCATGACATTGCACTGCGCTTGTCATGCCGGCAGATAAGATGTTAAGTCTCATAATGTCTAGTAATTTCACTAGTTTCCATGTCTTTCAACCCGAAACACAATTCTTACATACTGCTGCTTGGCGACAGAAATAGACAAAGCGGTAGTAGCTACCTACCTACCTAATAGTTGCAATCGACTATAAAAATGTGTATTTATTCAAATGTTTCATAATTAATAAATTTACTCCTTGATATCTCCCAGTGCCTATTACAGGGTGTTAACGCTCACTTTGAGAAAGAGATTAATTAACTGTCTGAAAAAAATATCTTCTTAAATCTAATATCTATCTATCATAATTACCATGATATGAAATACCTACCATTTAAGAAACCAATGCTTATAATATTTCTAAATAAATATTCGTACCCGGTACGCAAAGAAGTAACTTTATAATATCAGTATTACTTGCATGCTTTTCTGACTGCATAACGTACACGCTCATCAATCACGCATTGCAATCGTCTCAACGGACGGTCCCTGAAGATACTCCGCTTGTGTTTTCTTTGCATATAAATCAGATTGTTTGAACCGACGTAAAAAAGGTGAAAAATAGGTGAAAGCAAGCTATTTCTCACCTCTGAAATATTAGCTTAGCAAGCTTTAGCTTGTCACTAATGAAAACAGATACTTAATTGATGTTATTGTTTTGGATAGGTATACAATACTACAGAACATAATGATGTTTTGGCAGACCTTAATTGAGTTTATAATTACAAAATTCGAGCCCGTTGGAATTGAATTAATTAATTTTAATGGTTCCAAATATATCAATCAAACATGATTTCGGCGTTACAAAAGCCGTAAAATAAATTTATTTAAATCACTCTGTATTTATTTACCAGTGGTTATTTCAACAAGGGAATGCTTGGAGCGTCAAACGGTTTATGAACTCACCAACATTTCCATAATTTAATTAATTTAAATGTTTGAAATTATACCGCGCATCTCGCACAAGGTATGTGTTTGTAGTGGAATGCACATGTAGACCTCGTTACTGTGCAAAGAGGGCCCCGTGGCTTTGCCCTTGCGTTGTGGGAAAACTTGGACGTGTTGGTAAGTTACTTGTTAGATCTTTATACGACGTACATACATACATACATACATAGACTCACGCCTGTTTCCCATAGGGGTAGGCAGAGACAACGGATTTCCACTTGCTACGATCCTTGCATACCTCTTTGGCCTCATTCACTATACGACGTGAGGTAGTGAAAACAGCGACGTTCATAACTGAGGGCCTACTGTACACAACATACCTATTTCACGTTTGAATTGAGTTCTCTGGTACCAGCTCATTAACGTAAACTTTACCAAGGTTCACGGTAATGAGCTTTGCTTTTAGTATTCCGAACGCTTGAATTTATATTGACGTAGAGGCAAAGTACATGGAAGCGAAGCGTAGTTACTTTCATGCTTCTAACGAACTCTTTTACAACTACTTACACCAACAACCCACTCCAAATTTAAAGGCAATCGTAATTGGTCTCTTTGCCTACCCTGTTAGACCTTCTGCTGATCGCGCATATGGACAGATACGAAGTCACCATCGATGCCCCTTTGGGTTATCAGATCACTGTTTGGTCCGAAGCGTGGTGTCACACACACATCCATTACGGTCGCGTTTTACATGCTGTCGACATGTTTGCCACTAAAAAGCGCGGTTCAAAGTGTGGCAAGCGATCATTTCTCCGGAAGATCACGCTGCGTACCGAATAGTCAAAAATGCAGTTAAATATGTTGTAGCTAAGGTCCGACACGATCATGGTGCGTTTTTATTAGTAGCTATCCACCGCACAGGGCCAAAAGCTCGTATACCAGCTCACAATGGCGCGGTAAAAAGCGCCACTCGATATTAGCAAATACCGATGTTTTAGGGACTCCCACGGCGTTTTGGTTTATGTGGGTAAGCTCAAGATCGGGCCAAGTGGAAACGTTTAAGTAGGGAGAAGGACTTTGGCACTTAGACGGGATAAAGCCAGACAGAAAAAAAGAAAGATATATTTCTGCGTATCGATGAATCAAGATTTTTTTGTATTCGATAAATTTTGATAAATTAACAAAATAAAGAAATAGGTATATGCCACTTTGTCACTTTATCACAGCGAACCGATCACAAAGTTTTCCGCAGAGGCGGCTTTGGGCTCCGGGTGAAATTTAAATTGGATACGTTTTATCATCCATTTGATCCTGATTCCTATAAGATATAAGTGTTTGGATTCTCATGGGAAATTTAGTACATTGGTGATGTGTTTTAAATAGAGATCAACTTTATTTGTTAAGTTTTTAGCTATTATAACATTTAGTCACTGTAATTTTTTTCTTTCACAACTATATTCATTAGTCACGCCACCAGTTTCCAACTAAGTACTGGAACTAAAATAGCTATCCTTACTTCGTACGCGGTTTGTAGTCTGAACACACAATGTGATCAAGTTTTAATTTTGTTTAGATTTATGGAATAGCGTTTGTAATTCTTTTACCATAAATCCCGTTATACACTGTCTTGTATATTGGAATTATTAAAATAACCTTCAATGCTAGAAGAATGCATGAATGTCTGAAGAAAATTCACTAAACATGCATGACATGTAACGGTAGGCAGCGGCCTGGCTGTGCTCTGGCATTGCTGAGGTCCATGGGTGGCGGTAACCACTTACCATCAGATGGGCCGCCCACTCGTTTGTCTATCTAGTCTCGTCGGTAAAGTCTATCTAGGACAATAAAAAAAACTATACGAGTACAATTCAGTGCTAATAATGCTTAAACTTAGCTACGGATAATATAAACATGATTTTACTTGAGTAATTAAGTATGTTTCATAATTAAACTTTAGTTGTTACCACTAATTCTTTGTTTCTTCCTCTTGGCTTGTAGTTTTTACGCCTGCCTGACGTCAACCCCTCTGGCGAGAAAACACCCAGACCCGAAACAAATATTTGTGGATCACACAAACATTTTTATCTCGGTGCGGATATCGAACCTGAGGTATCTCGGTGCGGATATCGAACCTGCGGTATCTCGCCACGGAGGCTGTATTTTGTTGCCACTAAGGAGTAGACTCCTTGTAAATAAAACGTTAATTCCATATTCTCTTCTTCTTGCTAGACCTAGTCCCATTTAGTTGGGGTCGGCCTTCCTTGTCCGTATTTTCCATTCCGCACGGTTTTGTGCTACGTCTTTTTGTAGTTGAGCTTCTTTCAGGTGTTTTTCGACTGGTCAACCAGGTGGCGGGTGGTCTTCGTTGTTGGTATGTCTAGGGCTAGCTTCAACATGTAATCGTCGGGACGTCTTTGGATGTAACCATACCACTGTAAGGGTTTTTATACCACTGTAAGCGTTTAAATAAAACGTTACTTCCATATTGTAGAACAATATTATAATAACATTTTGCAGTTAACGGTACCGTAGGTACACTAACATTACCAACAGCATAAAATAATGTACAGGCACGTTGCATGTAGGAGTCCTGTATACAGTACTAAACAAGTTACAGTTGCTTAAGTAAATGTGCTATAAGACGTATTTATACTTTCTTTACTTTAATATAAAAGTCGTCTCGTCGGCATCGTCGTTAGGCGACGAGTGACACTATATTAAATCAACTTTGTAGCGGCAGCGTGCAATTTGCAGAATTCACTGCAAGTTTACTGGAAAGAAGCCAACTCGGTTAAACAAACAGTTGCTCACTTGAATAGGTACCTGAAATGAAATTTAAATTTCATTGCTTTCATCTTTTTGCAAGGCGACACCATTGAATTTGGTTATTAAAGAGACGTTAATTCCTTTCAGATAATATGATAACGTCCTCTCAAACATTTTATTAACCAAAAATGGAAAACGAGTTCACCTGTGGAATTCCCTGACGTTTTATTGGCACGCTGCCAATAATCGTTCGGTAGACTGGTCTATGTACGAAACAATTATCTAGTAAGCTGACCTGGAAATAACTTCTCCCAGCTATTGCAGGCTTGACAGTAAAGTGGTTTCGAACTGTTCGTTTGTTGTAACTTTTGTGTGTGAATTAAACGCTAACTTTGTGGTTATAATAATCACGAACTCTATAACATATAAATGGAATAGTCCCCTGTTTCTGTAACATAACTAATTAAATACAGTCACACACAGTCCGGACCCTATACTAGGAACCTGTGTCGTAGATATCAGGAACTATGTAGGATTGTGCCCCGAAGGCTGACAATATTATTAATGATAATTATGTTACCATCTTCGATAATATATTATGATTATTTTTATTTAAAAGAATTACAAATATTTTGTTTAGCTTTCGGGCTATCGGTATTAAAAAGAACTGGGTGAGTCCCTTGAATACCTTTTGTATCTAACATAACTCTTTTATTGTTTTCTATCTCTCTTTACCTTCTCTTCTTTAACTATTCATTATAAGATAAATCATAATTATTATCAATTATTTCATATTATTCATCAAGATACTCTTTGTAAAGCTTGAATCACGTCTATGTTACAAATCTATATAATAACATACAGATAATAAATCTTGAAACATTATCATCGCTCATATATTCGCATGTATGTGGTGTAATAAATTCACTGTGTGTGCCTATATCATGTGCATGATACATGTTGAATGGAGTGTTAACTATGGGTTTGTACTGTCAAAACATTCACATATTTTTTGTGGAAATGTGTCGTTTTTGGAAATGTGTCGAACTATGCTTGCATTATCATATAAAATGTTGAAGTGATATATTTGACACAATAACGGTTTTAACGGGTTTTAATATTCGATCAAAAATGTAACGTGTTTCTGACAGTGTACGTCATATTGCGAAACATTTGTGGTATGTTTTTGGAGGAAGTAGGGTAAAACGCACGGTTATAGAGAATTAGAATCTGATTCCTAAAGCGTGCATTATTTGCTGTATGATCTTGAATTCGAACATTAAGTAAATACAATAGAAAATAATACAAAGGAGAAACCCTATTACAAAACCAGAATCAAAATTGGTTGAAAAATGAGACCACAATTCATATTTCAAATATTGAGTAAAACGCGTGTGAATAATCTCCCTCGCATGCGTGCGCCGCGTTATGACCATCGTATAGGTTGACGTCATCATATATGGCGTGCATCTTTTTGTTGTTATTCGACAGTCATGTCCTGTACCAGATTTAAATAGCTTATACTTATATATAAAATTAACTAATAATAATTTTAATTTCATAGCAGCCTGCTATGAATTATGGGAAATATAAGCTATTGAATAAAATCATAAAAATATATATGCATCAAACCTATTCCCAATGTCTTTACCCTTTCGATAGGTGTCAATGATTATTAATTAAACTAGTATATTTTATTCTGTATTTACTCAACTAATACAAACTATAAAAAACTATAAACTAATGGAACATTAATAATAACAATTTATCTCTTTCGTGTAATTAAATTTAACAACTCTAAGTCCAATACATTTTGTTATCCCAGTTACTTATGTAAATTTGCAAAGATGTCATTGTAAATTTGCTGAAAATCAGAGTGTCCTAATAATGCGCCAGGCTGTTTTTGTTTTATACTAAGGTTTTGCGTTAAGTTTAGAACAATGTTGAAAATAATCAGACACGCTGTTTCTAAAAGGTAAGTTGTTGTTTCTCTTTTATTCTTGTGTTGGTAGGGTTCCGACCTTCACTCAGAGTAATTTAGAGAGCGTTTAATAATTTAGTTTCATCCAAGACGATTTCTTTTAATATCAGGACGAAATCTGACGACGATTATAATATAGTTGATAATTTGACATAAAATTTCGGAGTTGACGGTGGTAATTTCTAAGGCTTTTCTTATATTTATCATTTTAAACAACTAAAATGATAAATGATTTAATAAACTGAATACTTGCTCGATTAAAATTTTAGTTAAATGTTGTATATCGATATTTTTTATGGCAGATGTTATCACTCAAAATACAAAGATTGAAACTGAAGTTTTGTTTTGGAGGGGAAAATTGGACTTGGATTGGGAATTTTTTATGGGCTACTAAACTACTTTTAAAATATTAATTCGGTTAACATTTTACTTCAGTTCTTCTTCAATACATTGTATTTTTTGTGTTAGTAAAATATCGTTCACTACATCACACTCGGAGTTTAAAATAACTTGAATTTTTCTTGGATTTGAGATCGGGCCTCGGCTTAAGTTGTTTTTACATTTAACTAACACACTCTTTATACTAATTTAAAGACATACAATCAAAACAGAGCAAGGATTTACTTTCTGCAATCATAGTCATTAATTATAAGTCGTAGGTGCTATATTTACAATGACATAGAACTGAAAACCAATGTTTATATATATAAATAATCCCAAAATTATGCAAACTAAATTCTGTTTATGATCTAGCTAGCCAAAATATATGCACCGCTTACTTACGTTCGTTTCGTTGTAGTTAAAGACTTTACGGTCCATATGCCATGTCCCCGATTATCTGAAACCGGTTGTTTATTTAGCGAATGTATAAATTACGTTTAAGTCCAATTTAATGTCACTGAGCAAACAACAAACCATGTGTGTCTTAATGGAGATTTTTTACATATTCAACTGCAATTTGCGGTCGCATATTTCAGCTATAATAATAATACTGTCTCGGTGGGGCAGTATGCATACGTGATACGACTGCTGTGCTGAGGTTTCGGGTTCAATCCCCAGGTCGGGTAAAAGTGATATTCGGTTTTTCTATCACGAAATGCTTAGCATCGCCCCAGAGTCTGGAATTGTGCCCGGTATGGGGATAGGCTATCACACCATGGGATGGAAATAAGATCGCTGCAATGTGGGTGTACTAGTTACACATCTGCCTTCCCCTTCCGGGATCACAAGTGTGAGTGCGTATGCATGTATGTTGAACATACTACACACTTGATAAAAAAATATTTTCTTTTCTTAAAATTATTTAGGTATAAATAAGTCGATTGGTATAAGAAACGGGATTTATTGAAACCTTTATTGCTGGTACATTTTCCCCCTTTATTTCTTTGCAGCGTCGAACTTCCTACCGAGCTGTCTGCTTGAAATGTTGTTTCTAATTAATGGAAACAACAAACAAGCTTTGTAACTATTACTTCTGTAGTAATTGATGAAAACTGCAAACAGGCGCTCTTGTTTGTCTACTTTTGTTTTTATTACTAGTGAGAAAAAAAGGCGAAGTGGAAATAGCACTCTATTCGTTTCATGGATATACATATATTTTGCTTGCGTTTTGCGATTGCGTAATAAACCTTTAGGTTACTAATATAACTTAATGTAAATGTAAATAGGAATTACCTAATTCCTATTTACATTACGCCCATTTATTATCGCGCTACAGCTGTGTTGGTGTGATTCCGTCTAGACGATACTGACGATCGATAATAACGTGGAAATCGCACAAAAATCGGTCATACAAAATTCGCAACTGTTATGACTGGCTCGCAGCGATGAGTGAGAAGTACACGAGTGAACCAGCGCTGATGAGTGACAGCGTTGAGTTGTCGTAAAATCGAACACCGAATCTCACTGAGTAAATTCGTCTGTCTGTTACCAGACAAAAATCGATCACCGATTAAAAGCGACTAAATGTCGTGCTTAATGACTAATGCTGTGCCTAAATCTGACAAATCGCATGAGTAGCACTAGTGCGAGTCTTTTCGATAGCTATCATGTGATTTGTATACGAGAAATATCTATGAAACTAATACGTTTTCAGTATGATTCACTAGGCGCGCTGTACCGATCTGCATACATATTTTCGTAAATACGGATAGCGTGACAGCTATCGAACAACTCACAAAAACTTGCACGACGGGCACTGATCCTGATTTCGTCATCCCGTTGTAGAACTGTAATCCAATTGATAATTGACACATCGAAAATAATGTTGCCAACTTACAAATCATAGTGATGGTCATGTGCAGTTTCATCGTTCAAAAGAATGGAACTATAAATTAAATGAACATACGATTTTTAATAAGACTTCAGAATATGAACTAATGAAATAGTTCACTGAACTACAATGAGTTAATGAACTACATCTTTTACCACAGCATTGTCTTTATTGCACAAAATCTGCCAACATCTGAAATCTCATTTACTGTGCTTAATTAGCAAGAAGATTTATGATTGAGATTATTTAAACTCTTACCACTCTCCTCCGCTTAGATAGTACTGTACAAAACCTGCCTTAGGCGTAATGACATGAAGGAAGTATTTCGTACATAGATTTAGTTTAACATTTTATGTTTCGGACCACAATAAAGATCGTAAGGCGCTATTCTCCTAATTGGATAGATTAAATACGATTACTTGATGAGATAACATCAGCCTCCATGGCGCAGTGGGCAAGTAACTCACTGTGAAGCGAGAGGCCGCGGGTTCGATTCCCCGAGACAAAATGTTTGTGTGATCCTCAAATTTAAGTCTGGGTCTGAATGTTTTCTCATTTGGATTGATGTCAGGCAGGCGGCCGAGCTTAAAAACTACAAGCCAAATCTTTCTGTAACATGTGGTAAAAGGCGTCGTCACCAGCACTTCGATGAGAAATAAGACATAAAATTCCGTAAAAAAATCTGTCCCTGAAAATATCCTAAAACATTTCCTTTGTAATAAACTGCTCCATTCAATAGAGGTCGTATAATAGGGTCTAAATTAAAAATTCAGCTGTGATTGGTCGATTTACCTTCGTTTCATATAGTCCAAGAGTTTAGGTATAATTTGTTAAATGAAAATGGCTGGAGTAATGTATTACCGCCGTCCGTCACGACGAGGTTCCATTTTTCTTTCGTCCGTATGGTCCGGGGACAAATTTTCAGGACCCTGATGAAGGTCGGTATTGACAGCTCGAGTTTTATTATTCCAGTGGGAGTGATGGAATATGCATGAAGTATGCAAGTTACATATTTACGAACTTTTAATAAACTGTTTATAACATACGAATACGTATACCTTGTATACGCAGCAGTTATAAGTTGGTAGTGGAAATGAAACTGAACTGAAATCTAATTGAAAATGTATAGAAAATTCTGTGTAACTTGACCAATGAGCGTTTGGACGACAGTGCTACTCGTCGCACCAAGTTATAGTTGTTGCCATAAATACATAATATTGTTTTGTCACGTGGAGTGACATTTTACTTCAGAGAAAACAGGACAATACATAGTGTCTAGAGAATTCAAGTCATTCGTGTATTCTTGCTAATGTGTGTGATGAGTTTCATAAGGGTAATGACTGTGTGCCCATCACTAATTATATAAATATATAAGGACTGACGAGTCATTGTCACGCGAACCAAAACTACATATTATTATTTACGAGTTTACGCACACATAGCAAGACGTGAAAAACTCAACAGAACAGATCTATAGTTATATGAAATTTCCTACAAAGTATATTAAATAAATGGTCATCTTATTTCGATGAATAAATATCATATAATGTTTTGGTAATAAAATAAAGGTGAGATAATCATAAGTGCGTACATTCTATTTCACAAATATCATTGTAAGAAAGTTAATATTTAGGATAATATTTCTATATATACATACGCAGTCACGATTGTATTCTCCGAAGGGGTTTACAAAGATGTAGCTAGTACACCCACATTTCGCTTATTTCTGTCCCATGATGTGATAGCGGCCAGTCTATTGTCATACCGGGCACAATTCATTATGCTAGATAGCATTTCATAACAGACAAATCCAATATCACTTTACCCGACCCGGGAATCGAACCAGAGACTTCAGCACAGCATTCGTACGGTGTACACATTACAACTGCGCTACCGAGGCAGTTAATACTTCTATTTTTGCTAAATCATTCTTTTACATAATGCTAGATTCCTCCACGTTCGGAAACGGAACGGTTGGTTCGCCTCCCAAACGGAAATGGTACTTTCCACATTGTATGCATCCTCGTTCCAAGTTTGTCTGATGCATCTTGTTCCGTTTTTGGAACTTTGCTCAGGCACTTATATAGCTTAAATGTACTTGCTTGTAGCTATTAACTTAAGTTTCAACTCTACTTGTGATCTTCAGCATTGTCGCTGTAGAATTACACATTTAATTTCCACCAAAGTGTAAAATTTTATAAGTACTCAAATCTACTTATATTTTATTCGCACAAGCTAATTAAGTGGACTTAAATACTGATACTACTACTAATGTAAATGTAAGTTGCATAATGTAAATGTCATTAAATAACTTAACCTGTCATATTAATATTATTACGTCAGGTCTAATATTTTTTAAAGGTGCAAACGTATATGTGAACTAGTAACGTAAGTGCGTAAGTAAATTTTACAAGTGTATTTAAGGATTTAGAATGATCAATAACGCTATCTGTGATTGCTATGCTATTAACATTTTAAACTGATGTTCGTGGTAATTAATTTACGCAAATAGATACAAATTTAGCCTAGTTCACCGTTTAGGCAATTTTATACCGACGCGACGCTTCGCGTGTAATTTAGTAAACCTCAAACCGGGTTCACAGGCGGAAGATTACCCTTCCGACGCGACGCGACGGCGCTAAATATGTAGTAGGTATAGCGCAGTATACCGGAATAGTAGTGTAGCAGCGTAGCGGTGTAGCGCCGTAGTCGACTTAGAGGCGTAGCAACGTAGTAGTGTAGTACCGTAGTGGCGGCTTGTTGCGGGCGGCAGCTTCCGTTTGACGCTTGCTACGGTTTCATTTACAGTACACTCGCTGGTAATGTACTGATTACATCTACGTTGTTCGGAATATGTTCTTATCGTTTCACAAAATATTGGAAATAAATTTTAATTTTCAAATTTAATATATTATTGAAATTTATCAGACTTAGGGCCTCTTTCACTATGTCCGAATAAAGACCAAATACGCTACATGCAACTTATATTAAATAAATACATGCTTTCTGTTTCAATCGCCAATTAGGATTAACTGGTATCATTCCAGTCAAACTTTATGGCCGCTCTGATGCTAGCTACGTCACCCGCCCGCTACACCTCCCGTCACCCTTTAGTCTCTTGAAAACAATGATTACCTCACCGCTTGTAACTAACTTTAGAAGGACCATTAACATTGATAAGAACTATACATAAAGTTCTAATTAAATTATAGATCGGAGGAACTGCTAAAAAGGATACATACGCGGCCGTTAGATTGCTTGACAGACGATATCCGCCAATAGTAGTCATTGCGCTATAGCATTACACATTGTAAACTGTAATTACGTACATATATGTGGTATATTGTAATGAAACTATTAAATAATGGGTGTAAATGCGATACTCTTGAAGTTGAATTTGATGAACTTTTTATTTTTCCAAAGAACTGCGCAGTGATCTTGTGTTTCGCCAACGCTCTAACTATATGGAGATATTGATAGACAGTACTAGGAGGTAGGCCCCTCGTTTGCGAGGAACTGTCTGGGTTGTACCAGCGCTTTGTCCATTCTACCACCAAGTAGCAGTGTGTAAGCACTATTGAAAGGCATTCAAGTCAATGAAATTCCTGGGAATTATAAGACTTAATAACTTATGTCTCGGGGATGTGACGGTATTTAGGATACGATTTCGACTTACTACGAATGCTGTGTATTATATTTATTTATTAATTGTGAATCAAATATTTATCTTCAGATAATGTAATAGTAATAAGATTTAATAATAAAAACACTTTTACGAGCCACTCTTTAAAAATAAAGCAACATTATGATTTAAAACCTTAACGACCGACATAATATTAATCTAAAATTGGATTAGGTTATTAAACTTCTTAATTTTCTAACTGAGTTGTATATTTATCGCAATGATTTATGATACCGTACCGTGAAATAAATATTTTTAGTGATATTTTGTTAGTAAACCCGATTTCAAAGCGTGATCAATCATCTTTCATTATGGTTACATTTATTAGCGACAATCAACATGAAATAAGCCTTCTGGATGTCATTATGTTTGATAAATAAATTAAATGGAAATAATACAGTTAAAGTCCTTTACCACCTTATTGGTCTAACGGCGGTGTACTTAGGCTGAGCATCGTGAGGTCCTGAGTTCCATCTAGAATTTATGTTTCGAGTTTTCGATATGAAAAATTACGCATGATTGTGCCCTGCATGGCGATAGAATTGCCCCCTGTCACATCACGGGACAGAAATAAGCCCGGCGAGCCGCCGATAAATGAGACTGATGACGAGACAACATATTTATAGTGTTTTTAAATGAAAACGTATTAATAAAGTTGTCTACAACAAGTCAATGTCACCACTGTCTATATAAATAAAAACAAGATTTAAAATTAACATTTCATAGAAAAGATTTCTTAATACATCTGAAAAATTGCAATCAGTTCGCTTTTCAGCGAAATAAAGATTAAAACACGATGAAGTTCTCAAAATTGGAAAGATTGTGAAATTGAGTTTCACGAGGTCCATGGGGGGTTGTTTCAACGCGTAGTTTATTAACTTTGACGACGAAATTGAGTTGAATGTGAACAATTTTTTGACAAAAGATACGTGTATCTTGATTTATTAATAATTTATTAAATTAGACCCAAGTTATAAAGAGAATTCAGGATAATACATACATACATACGCACTCACGCCTGTAATCTCCGAAGGAGTAGGCAGAGATGTAACCAGTACACTCACATTGCGCCGAGCGTAATTCAGGATAAAGGGCTTATTAATATGATGTCTCAATGCTGTGTACAGGACTATACTAATCAGTCATTTAGGTCATCATGTTAGCCTAATACGTGTTGGTAAACAGGTTCACATATCTGTGAAATTCATTTGGAGAACTCAAAGGTATAATATATAATAATTAACAATGAATACTCACACAATCGGTCGGATCTCGAAGAGAACCTGCGAAATACGTCTCGGCAGTATGTTCCACACCTCATCACGGCGCTATTACAGTATTAAAATTTTTATATTATTTATTAACTTAAAATATTTAACGCTTAAACTGATACTTAATACTTCATCTTGTATTTTGAAAAAATAACTTAATTTATACCACGGAGCTTAATTCTAAACCACGATATTCTCCTCCAGCAAGAAAAACTGCTGCCGGGTTAGTTACACTTTTAATTAAATTTTGTTAGCAGTGGAATTAAAACTACGTAGAGCTCCGAAGTAGGATAAAAAGTGTAAAATTAATTAAACATTATGCGTAGCTGACAAACCACATTATCTTTGATATTATACTTAGTCCCAAAGCCAACCTCTCCTGCACGTGGTACACTCTGCTGATTATGGCCAAACTTGGTTCCCGCTGCGGATTGTGGGGGTCGGATTGCTGGTCGCCCCATATAATAAATAGGAACTAAATACCGTCAAATCTGTACGAGAAGGCGGACCCTGGCACTAGGTCGTAATAACGCCAGGCAGAAAGAAAAGGTATAAAATATATTCTATTTAAAAGCATGCAATTGGTGGAGTACTAGTGTATGTTAGACTATTCAGTTTATCTGGGTATTGTAAAAATCTGAATGTACATACAGAAATCCTATTAATATTATACATGTGAAAGTTTGGATGTTTGAGAGTTTATGAATTTTAATGTTATATCTTCTCAATTATATGTGCAGCCGTCGTTTTAAATAGAGGTATATTATATCTGGGTGTTGTAGGACCGCAAGTCCCTTGTAGTTCCTGATACCCACGATACAAGTTAACCTGGTGTGGGGTCGAGACTATGTCTGTGACTGTTGGGTTTATTTATTTATTAATTCATATCGAAACAATTTAATATCTGGGAAAATATTGTATTTTAAGTAATTGAAAAACTCACACAAAATATTGTTATTTTTTGTTTATCGAACTGTGGCTGGAGTAGGACCACAGCCGCAGTACACTGATAACTGGCTAGTTTAGTGAAAGAATATTTAAAAACTTATGACCTACATTGTAAATTTTACTTCATTCAACAATGTTCATCATTGTGCTGTGGTAATCCTAGTTGCGCCGCCGCACTGCCCTGTCCGTGTCGGCTTTGGCTCTGGCGCGACGTTTGTTCTAATTATAATATTTTTATTTTATTTTATTAGTGGAATAAATAAGTAATTTAGTATTTAATTTATCTTAAACGTATTTTCCCTACCAAAATTGCTGCTTGGCGGCAGAAATAGACAAAGCCGTGGTACCTAACCAGTCTGATTAGTCGCATACAAGGGACATACCTAGTGAAGGTATTCAACTTCATATTTGAACACCATTTGTGTAAAAATCCCAAATGATTACGTGAGAAATATCTACAGTTCATTATAAAGTTAAACATGTTAATTTGTTATCTGCGCCTACTTTTATCGTCGCAATTAAAACTTTTCTCCGATCCCCGCGCCCCCTGGGGAGAACGTATATACAACCTCATATTATAATTTGTACAGACGAAAGTCGACATTAAAATTTCAAAACTTATTCTGTGTAAATAAATATGAACTTAATGTTTCATACGGATATCAAAATATCACCGACTAAATATAGGTACCGGTATAAGCAATTTCATTATGTAGGTACCCTTTATTTTGATATTAAATAATTTCCGTCATTCTAATCAAATAAAAATAACAATAATATGGCCTGAAATAGTTTTTATTGAATGATAATATGTATGATATACACCTTATAAAATTGTAGGCTATTTCTGTGTCTATTTGTCTCTGCGTTTGTGCACGTCTCCACAATTTCGATGTGGGTGCAGTGACGATGCGCTAACGTTTACTGTTTGTACCAAGTCCCAGACGGTTTCTTGCATACAAGAGACTTACCCCTATATAGATAACTAATAGACTAAGAAAGAAAGAAGACTAAGAAGAAGAAGAAGAAGACTTAGATAGTTGTTTTATCTGGATAAGCAAGCAAAATATGCCATATAAAAAACTTGGACAGCATCCCAACCAATATTTGTTTTAAGTTGAGGTCTGGTGGGACCGTAAAACCCTCGTACTTCCTGATAAGGCTGACAGGTTATCCTAATATGGGCTTAGAACTATGTGAGAGACTGTTGAGTATAGCCGCATATATTTATTATATGAGAAGAGATATGAAAACATATAAAACGCTGATATCAATTATAATTCCACATGACATCATTCAGCCATCAAATAAAAAGTATCTACGCTTTTAGGTTGACCTAACACTCTGTATGAATTATTATGTTCAAAAATAATAATCTGTAACTTTTATGTCTGTTTGGTCATTATTCATATTTTTATCATTCTTATACTACAAGAATAATCCATGTTTACTAATTAATACAAATAATAGAAAACTCTAAGAGTCGGTGCACATTTCAAACGACAATTTACTACATAAAATAACACTTAAATCTTTCACATTTTATTTGGATCTTAACTAAATGTAGTTGTAATGTAACTTAATGTAGTTAATATATAAAAAAACTTCACTTAAGATCAGCGGACTTGTGACGATATTTTTATTCATCCGATGGCAGACTAAACTTGTTGACGTTTACGATATTAATTACTTACGACCGTACTATGAAGAGAAAGGATTACACGAAGTGCCAAAAGCTTTATAAAAATACTTGTATAGTTGACATCCTTTAGTAGAAAAAATTACTTTATTTCGTTGATTGGTTCGCCTGCGGTTATGTTAGTATGTGAAACAATAATATAAGATTTGCGTTATAAAACCGCGATATGATTTTTTATGTTACAATCATAAAAAAGCGTTTAATTTTTTTTCTCGCATTATTTTATTACGGCGTATAATATATTGTATGCTGTTAAAAGTACAAATGTTTAAATCCATGTAGATTTTTGGGTGATGATTTAATAAAGAATCACTTAATTTAGATAAAATAAAGAGTCCAATTGAAACTTTAGAAGTGTCAATTCTTCGAATTTATATGGTGACCCTAAAAGGTTTTCATGGAAATATTTCCAATGCACAGACGGTTACGGTTTTATTATAGTGTAGATAACTTTGATGCGAAGAAACGTTTTTTTACCTAAAATGATGTTGGAAATTATACCAGAATCGTCAGAACGTTTCAACATAATAGAACATTTAACATCCATTATTCCTTGAGACAGTGTTTAGATATATATAGGTACTAATGTTTTAGCAGTGTTACACGTGAACAGTGATATTCCTGATATGAATATTTCAGTCACATTATTCATCATGCGACTCATGAGATAATAAAGGGGGTAGATTAGATAGGGGGTAGGGTAGATATTGCCCTGCACTGATACTTTAGTCACAAATGTTCATATTCTTGAAAGTATTGATCTGTTCGTATTTATTAGGTTCACAACTTGAATTTTATTATTAAGATAACCGAATTCCTAAATTAATGCTTAATAATACACGTATTATTTAAAAAAAAAAAAACGGGCAATTTGTCTTGTCCGGCCTGAAGTTAGTTATGAGCGGCGTAGTTGCCATTGTTTTCAGAAACTAAAAAGCTTACACTAAAAGGTGACAAAAGGTGTAGAAGGCGGGTGAAGTGACTTATTTCAAGCCGGCCAGGCTAAATGGCGTGAATAATATGTAGACCCGTGCTTTTAATTTTTCTAATGAAATATGTCTGACTATGAGAGAAACGTTACGATCGTTATACCAAGAAACTGAATTAGTTAATAGCAATAATTTAGCCTGGCATGACGGCAACGTTAGGCCACGTTTATAGAGACGCGGCGTGTGCTGCGGAGCTCTGAGTATTTTTAGCGCATGCGGAGCGCGCAGTTAGATTGCACGTTGTATTGTACGCATTCCACTCATCATTTGTTGTTCAGATTCGTAGTTGATTTTACCGTATCTCCACAGAGAAATCAATGGCAGTTTAGTTGAATAATCTAATAGGATATTGTCGATACCATATTATAAGAAAGCAATACGTGCGGAAATCCGCGTCTTCATAAATACGTTGATAAATTTTCATATATTCGAATTCTCAGATTCTTACCCTGCACAATGTGTGGTGCTAAGGCGCGTCTGCATAAACAAGGCCTTAGTAAATACCAGAGAGCAACTAGCAACTAAATTATTTCATTCTCGAACAATTTAAATTCTGCGCGCACTTTACCTCTTGCTACGCGCTGTTACGTACGTAACGTGAGAGTATTATACTGCTTAAAATGACGGCTATTAAACAGTTTCTTGTAGTTAACCGTTATGTGAAATTATTGTTTTATTCATTACACCCAATTGTTACTTTTAGTGCTTTTAACGTTTTATTTGGATTAGCCAGTGTGTCTCCTCACTGTACTTGAGTATGTGAGAGTTTAATTCTCGGATCAAACCGCCCACATTCACTGGCTAGAATGTCAATGGCATATATCTCCATGCGCTATTCAGTCCATAAAAGCTTATCGTCAGTTTTCGTGCAGTCAAAAAGTATTATAATATGGATTTTGTTAACAACAACTGACGGATTCTGAATCAAGAAAGTCAAGGTGAATCTTTCTCTTAAAATGTAAAGGCGTCCTAAATAATATAAGTAATAATAATAAAATAAGTTGACATTATATAAATATTTATTGATTTATTGTAATCACATATATTGTTTAAACACATTATTATTATATATGTATAGCTTAAATATAGTAATCGAAAGCTCCGACTGTGACATTAAAGGTACGTTTTGAGGGTGTGCGACCGAGACAAGCAATCGCGACGCCCCGCGACAGTGACGCGTCCGCTTTTTATGCAATTATAGGTATGTTACAAGGTATGAGACCGAGCCAGGAGCGAATGATTTCATGCAATTTTATACAAAGCGGACGTGTCGTTATTATGACTCGCGTCACGGTCTTCTGTCTCGGTCGCTAACCTCAAAACTTACATTTACGCGTCTAAGTATAAGGTAAATCCTTGTTACTTAAATGGCCATAGCGTCATAACATAGTAGAGAGTTGAGGTAAACTATTTCTCGTATAAGTATGTTACTTACTTGATACTCGCCAACGTAAAGCAATTTTCATTTTTATCACACACACCATCTGGCGTAGACAAGATTCCATTTTAAGGCAATTACAGTTGTATGTTGTTTACATGTATATCTTTGTATACTTTAATTAATCCATGTCTTTACCACAGCACGATAGATACTAGTAGGTGGTGATAGATACCGATAGATACCTTGAATGCGAGAGGCCGTCTGGGTCTGGGTATACCTACCCTACCTACCTACCGCTTTGTCTATTTCTAGTGTGTAAGTACTGTTGTGTTTCCGTTTAAAGGATATTGAAGACAGTGAAATTGCTGGGTATTATGAGACTTAACATCTTATGTCTTGGGGTGACGAGCGTAGTCCAGTGCCATACGGTGCTTTGTGATTCAAAGTTCTGTGTGGTGTTGCTTCTGTTTATGGGCAAGCGTGGCGTTTACCATCAGCCTACCTGCTAGTCTTGTCATTCAAGCAAATATAAAATAAAATAAGTATTACAGAAATGCCCTAAGAAAATTCGTAGTAAGTACTTATATCTGAAAAACAGCTATGTCAGTTGTTAAGAATAAACAACTTACTCGTAGTACCTACTTACTCAACCAGAATTTATTTTCAAAGTTTTTGCGTATGGAATCGATGTGAGCACTGAGCAGGCAATACACATAATTATACAGTGCTTGTACTGTATAATAGTATTATACAGTGCCTGCAAGATCAACAGTTTTATTAATTGACTGTCATCTTGACACAGTCAAAAAATCTTACCGAAAGGAAACCATAGGTACCATTTCATAATCCTAGTTCTTAAAAAGATATTTGCATGTGTATTATAATTTTCCCGGCTACCTTTATTGGATACTTTATTCGGGTTATTCTAGGAAATGTACAGAAGAAATACTCTGCACAAGTACCTACTGTAGTTTGTATTAATAAACTAAAACTAACTAACTAAACTAACTTGTTTTGTATGTTGCACCTATTTCTTCTATCTTGTTTCCTTACATAATAAGTATAAATATATTATACTGTTGCACTGAGCACGCGCTGCTTATATTAAAGAAAACGGTTTGGTATTTCGTCAATACCCCTGGTCTATATTGTTTGGTAAAAAAAAATTAAATGTGTGTGTTCTGTGGGCTGGGATTAGAACCGTAACATCCGTCTCGGCATTCCGTTCGACTTCCTATACTTCAACAAAAAAGTTAATAATTGCTTTCGAAAGTTATAAATATGTAACATTAAATTATGTATATAGTCACTAAAATGGATTTTATTGCACTTTCGCTCTTTTCGGTCTATTCACAGTTCACTGTAATATGAAGAATATTTAGACATAATAAAAAACTTAGACGGAAATAAATTTAAAGCGCTTATTTAATCATATTTCATATAATAAATTGACCAAGTCGACTAAGCGTTATTATTTACCGACGCCGCGCCGCGACGTCCCGTTTTTCAAGCTGGCAGTCAAAGCAAACCATTCTAGCTAAACAATCTTTCATCATTTCGACTCAATTTATTCCTTAGTAATAGTCGAGATATTTAAATGATTAGTGGTCCAAATATATAGAGAGAACAACGTTATTCGAAATAATGGATATTAAATTAGACTTAAATATATTTAGACTGCCTCGGTGGACTAGTTGTAATGCGTACGCAGTAAAAGTGATATTGGGTTTTTCTATTAGAAATACTCAGTATCCGCCCGGAGTCTGGAGTTGTGCCCGGTATGGCGATAGAATCGCCACCTATCATATGGGACGGAAATAGGCTGGGCGAAATGTAGGCGTATTGGTTACACCTCTGCCTACCCCTTCGGGGATTACAGGCGTGAGTGCGTATGTATGTATGTATGGTTATATATTATATATATATATTTTACTTTTGTTAATTGTACTTAAATTAAATTGTTTGGATCTGCTGATATTCTACATTTACCTCATCTATACTAAATATAATATAAGATATAAGCAGGACCTCTAATGTATATAACTTAACACATTTATAAACATCAGACAACAAGTAATCTATGTAAATGGGAGTTTTCATATGTTGTTTTCCTACGACCTCGGCCATTGAAATTTCTACCTCTTACGGCCGTCCATTTCACGGTTCTTGCCAACTTTATGGTGATTCGTTTTGGTACTGCGCCGAGTTAACACACGTATAATTTAAATATATTCAAAATAACTAAACGAATTGAGAATTTCGATTATTTCTGTCTTATGGTTTTTACAAGCACATTCATAGAAAAATATACACAGCATCAAGACGGTATATTTAATTTGTCCAGTGTTATATAACTAGACAGCCTTACTACAGAGGATGCACAAGATCAGGCGAAGTAGAGGTGTCTTAGTGGGAAGGCGGACCCTGGCACTAGCCGGAATAACGCCAGGTAGAAAGAAATAGTATTAATAATAAGAAATTTTTAAACCAGAGGACGGGTATAGGATTTTATCAAATGTGACGGAACATTGTGTCTGCCTACCTCTATAGGAAACATGCGTGAGTCTATGTATGTATAAAACATTGTTATTTTGCGAATATAGTCCCACAACAGTAGTTTTTTTTAATGTCATAGGCAGGCGAGCAAGTGGGTCACCTGATGGTAAGTGATCTCTACCGCCCATGAACGCCCACAATACCAAAAGAATTATGGGCACGTTGTCGACCTTAAAGGAAAGGGATAATTAAGGGATTGCGAAGGGGAGGGGGATTTGGGCTTCCGGATATCTCACTCACTGCAGCAAGCTGTTACTTTACGTCGGTTTTCTGTGAGACAGTGGTAACGACCCGGGCGAGCTGGCTCATTCATGCTGTAGACAAAAGTGTCTACAGCGTGACTCTACCACCCATAAATTTTCGTGTTATTTTCTCATATTTGCTATAGAAAAAATCGTGTGTTCTATACAATGTATATATTATATATACATAGTGTGTTGGTACTCTCATGTCCATAACTGGGCGCAGATATACTCAATCAAAATTGGCTACGTCAGCCACATGCTAGCCGATGGACGCTGCCAGCAATGAATCTGAATCGGTCGCTGGAGCCTAAAACATCTGAGATGTATAATGAACCTCGATATCATATGCTATGGTATCTAACACCTCATATACATTTGCCAATCTTATTTTATTTAATGTGCGAAAGACAATAAATTCTATTAACAATAGACTCGAATAATATTTTCTTCGTCGGACATTTCAGACAATGGCTTGACATGACAATGACTTTATTGCTAATCAAACTCTTCTAAAACATATCTTATTTATCAATTGTACTACATCTACAATAAGCAATTTGCCTTATCAAAATACATCAAGTGTTACAATACGCCAGGACACACATTTACTTGTAATCATATTTATAATCCAATTTACTACGCTAGTTGTAATTCTGTCAGAAAATTGTTATCTTAGCTACTGACGTGAATAAGGAGCGAAAATACTATGTGTACAGTGTAGGCCGACAGACGAAAATGTATTACTTGCGAACCGTGTTTCGAAAATATTATGTATCTGGTGCCTAGGTAATTGAATGCGGTCCACCTTAAGAAATACACGTAAGCGTTCGACCGAAACCCTCGTCAGGGTTGTCAAGAGACTCGATGAGGGCCTTGAATTAATGGCACGTGTCGCCAGCTCCATCGCATATACTCCATAATTATACTAGTACGAGATTAATTAAAATTCTGAAGGCGAGTCACGTTCGCTGAAGGTTGGCGTTGTCCCAAGGCAAAAAATATTCCAAAAGCCTATACTGAACAATAAATATACCAGAGATCAAGACAAGTACTATAAATCTTATTTTTAGACTGTTTTTGTAAGTGATCTCTTTTTAATAAATGAAAGATTTTTCATCGTCATTAACAGTATTTCTCGTTAACGTATAACATCAAAGAGTATTACTAAATAGGTTTGATATAATTTCTTCGAAAAAATCTAAGTAAGTAATATAAGTAAAATATTAACATTTTATTCAGTTATTACAGTGAATAATATTCATATATTATAAAGAGGCTGGTAATAATAATAGAGGAGCAAATCGCTACAGTAACGAGCTTGTAGACGGTTGCAGCGTGCCTTCTCTCTAAAATATAAAATATATTATAGTATATAGTAACGGTAAAAGCGTTATGATCGCTATTCGCTCTCGTAAACACTCCACGAACCACCGAAGCTCTTGTAGTCACAGAGACGAGATAAAGCTATACAATAAAACAGGGTGAATAAAACCAAGGTCTAAAAACAAACAAAACTTTAATTATTTGCTACGCAGACAAGCGGATTAAAAAATAACCTCCGTTACATTTGTTTTTATACATTAATTTTTAAGTAGAAAAAGTAGATTTATTTACATCTACTTATACATATAATACTAATATTACATTGTTTTTTGTTTTACTGTTAGAGTTTTTCACTAATTTGGTAAATGAATTTATAATATTTTTATACTGTAATTCATCAGCCCTTCCCTGTACAAAGAAGTACCTTTTAAAATAAAAATTAGGTATTAAGTACAATTATTTTGAATACTGGCATAAACTATCATATATCAGTAGAAAAATCTAGATTATTAGTGGCATGTTATATTTGTAACAAATTTCTAGTACCAGTAGAAGAATCATAGACGCATTGCCGACCTTAAAGGAAAGGGATTGGAAAAGAAAGGGAGATTTTGGCCTCCGGATATCTCACTCCCCGTACAAAACGCAGTAGTAAGCCACTACTTTTAATCAGTTTCCTGTGAGACAGTGGTAAAAACCCGGTTCAGTGGGCCCATTCATGCTGTAGACAAAACGATCTATAGCGTGGTTTTACCGCTCAAACTCACTTTTATGTAGATTAATTATGACATAATTTATAGCATACGAGTAGCATCCATAGGGTATACCGAATAATCGATATGTATTAAACTGTCTGTTATAATACTGCATACATATATGCATAGCCTCTAGGAATAAAGTCGCTGTCGAAACTGAAGGAGCTCTATAAAATGATTTTATATTTTATACGAGGGTTGACAGCTAGCACCTAATAAAATATGTGGAAATACAAAACAAGAGATGAGAGAAAAACTAGTACATATTTTGTATACAAGATAATAAAAGTTCTTGGCACTTTAAATATTGAGATGAACCTTCAGTTGTTTAATGTTTTTTGTATAAAGAAAATAGTTTGTCCTTTGATATGAAAATTAAAGACGAAAACCAATTAATACAATATTATGTATGTATAAATACATACCATTACAGTCATGTAATGTTATAATAGTCATGGAGGTAAAATCTAGATTTTTAATGATTATATCTTTTATTAAATATAAATTCTATTACGTTTTTGGCAGTATTTTGTATCAGTGATGATCCGGCAACAAATACCATTCACCTTCAACCTTCGTATATCTAACGCCACATTTCTTATTTGTTACTCTGCTATATCTTTAGAAATCTCGAGGGCAATATGCGGAGCTGTGCTTATTTCGTCAATATAATTTGTAATAACATGGTTCACTTCATCTCTCAATATTTTACTGATACTCAAAGGAGCATAAGTAAAGACAAACCTACTTTTTGTAATTCCTATTACGTTCCTATTTACACATACAATTATTATTGTACTTTAGGGTATTCTGTTCTGCCTGGCGTTATTCTACGTCAGGATCCGCTTTCCCATCATGATTTGACGATGGATTTGGTTATTATGTAAGTCGCCACCCACCGTCTGACCCCCACAACCCGCAAGGGGACCAAGTTTCGTCATTGCCTCGTCCGTTAATCAGCAGAATATAATGCCACGTGTAGGTAAGGTTGGCTTTGGGCCTAAGATGTTGGTGGCCCACTTACACTCCTAACAACCAATGTTAAATATCTAACAAACGTCAATCTTCGTTTCAGTTTAGGGATTGAATCCTGTAAGCTTTTCGATTTGGCGTTGCGCCAAACCATAAATCCAAGATAAAATTGGGTTTTTATTACTTTTACCAACTCCTCGTCCGTAACAATTTATTCATCGGTCTCAACCACATTGAAAACAGAAACAATGACGGTCCAGTTAATTTTGCGGTTGGGAAATTCAATTAGCACGAATTGAAATCTAAACTCTGAATTCTGCGGAAGTTGTCATACAATTAAAAACATGTGTAGGTTACGAATAAAAGTTTAATAATAAAAACTTAGATATTATATTAATATAGATATTATTATTTTATTTAAAAAGTGTTTTATCAAAGAAAGTTTTACGAATAAACGGATAAGAATTCGTTCCAAAGATAAAGTATTTTCTAATTTTGCAAATGGTAATTCAATATAGTGATTCTCGGCATAGCTTCAATTCCGATCCCGATGGAATCGGGCGGTAGCCAAGGACGGTCAACTAGAATTCCTCAATGGCGGTAACAGACATTCAGAGATAATTTAGCTGAGAACTGTCGACTACTGAGTACACAAGAACGCTAGCTCTATATTTGTGTGACAAATGTATATTTGGAATACAGACAACGCTAAAGACAGAATTCGGATGGCAACCTCAAGCGTTAGACGCAAGAGTCCATCACGTTGTTGTCTTCAACATCATACTGATTAAGGCGCTAGTGACGCCGTGCTTGTACAAACGAGCAGATATGGCATCACAAAACCTTACGCTGGAATATTGAATCGGTCATCGGAAATCTGCCTTAAGAGTATGCTAGTCGACGGCTCGAACTCGTCTATAGGCAGAAATGAAAATGCATGACGTCTCATCCTAACATCGCGCGACGAGAAACGTTCGAGTGAAATGCACAATAATTCGTGACAAAATTAAGCGCCTAAATATTTATGTATAGCGTTTGGGATCGGCGTTTTTATGAAAACCTCACTGAATGGACTGATTAAAAGTAGGGTTATTTTGTAATACAATCTGATAATTAAACTATGCCTGTAGGAATTTCGTTTTGGAGATTATATACAGATTAAATAACATAAGGAGTACCAACGCTACGCGCTTACGCTCAAAACTGCGCGGAAATAAGTGTTGTAATATGGATTTCTCAGGGCTTATAACTTTCAAGTTACTTTTTATTATAAAATTACGTACAGGCTAAATAACGGTACGAGAAATCATCATGCTTAACTTTCGATGAACCTTTGTATGGAAATAACACCGACTAGTGGCGCCTTAAAAAATAAATTTGAATGACCTAACCTAACACTGTACCTAAATAAATATGTTGCGGAATACTGTGCGAATAGGTTTATGGGTCTTATTAGTTTAAAATACACTATTCTAAATTGTAGAAGTGACATAATGATTTTAACAGCTAAGAAGTGAAGAGAGGCTTACCTCTCTCACTCTCTGTCTCTTAAGACAGATTTTATTTTTTAATATTAAGCTATTATTTTCCCACAGATAAGTTCGTTAAAAATCAATCAATAAATTGTTACCAATATATTTTTTTACTAACTTTTGCTAGGCGCCGCCTGCGTGAACGACCTTTTCCGGAATAAAAAGTAGCCTATGTTCTAATCCAGGTCATGATTTACCTGTGTGCCGAATATTATCCAAATTGACTTGAAAATCATGATTGACTAAAAAACATCCGATTTCACAGACTCACAAAAATCCAAACTTTCACATTTATAATAGTAGTAGGATTAAATCTCACTTCGTAAATCTTTAAATCAGATTTAAAACTAAATGAAGCTATCGGTAGTTTTTAATCCATCAGGTATCTGGCGTCGAGGCCAGTCGTCACAGACGATCCTCTGATAAAACTTTCATGAAGTGGTCAGAGCAAACTAGATTGTCGCCTGTCGCAACTAGAACTCCGTCGCAATTTGTTTTGCTACACTTTTATCTGCCCGCAGGGATTTTATGTGTCCGCGTTATGGGGCACGGTGATGTACTGCGACCTTCCACCTCGCGCATATAATAGAAATACGCTAGATTTAAAATGGCCAATTGGACGATGTTTCTATTTTGTAGATTTTTTATACTGTTTTTTTATTTATTTGTAAGGATAGCAAATATATATCCTGTTATATCATACAATAGTATTATCGTAGGCTAAATGTGGATTACTTTGGTGATACAACTTAATTTAGAAAACTAACGTTAAGGTAGTTAGAGGTACCCATGATTCTTCTGGTAGGTATTATGTTTATTCTTGGGCGGATATTACTTACCCATCTGATGAATCACTTGCGGATTTACCGGCCTATGCTATTACAAAAAACTCAGTGAATATCTTTATATTTTCTATGGGAAATCTTGCATATAACCGTGCATTTTATTTAGGTTGCGATGTTATTTTATTTCTGAGACCTACTCAAAATGTACACTTAACTTTATTTTAGGTCTCTATTTTTGGTATTAATTGGAATAAAGAACAGAGAACAAAAAAATATATGTGAGCACATTTTTAAATCTTTGAAGTAGAATGCGAGTATTCATGAATCCTGCAAAAAGTAGATTTCACCAAGATTTAGTCAATTTATTTACTTTATCACACAGTTTGGAAAGCGGATTCCCTAGAGGAAACGGGCACGAAATTTTAGGGTTGCGAATTTCAAAACTAAGTTAACACTGTGGCTAACACGTCAGTCGATAATTGCAATAGTTACAATTTTTACTTAGAAACTCAATACCAGTAGCCCTAGTACAATTTTGGTAGTTTTCTAAAACGATGATCGTTGCCTTTTTCTCTTCATACATCGAGTAGCAGAAGTCGCTAGTGGAAACTATGATGAATTAAAATTGATAATATGCTTAATTTTATATCATTTTGCTCACGGCTCCGCCCGCGTGAACAGACTTTCCCGGGATAAAAAGTACCCTATAACTGTCTCCAGGGTCCCATCTACCTATGTACCGAAATTCATCAAAATCGGTTTAGCGATTGAGGCGTAAAAGCGTAACAAACAAACTCACTGTCGCATTTATATTTGTTATCATATTAGTCTTATACGAAATTAGTTTTCAGGCGATTCGGCGGCGCTTTGCTTTTTTTTTGGGTATGAAAGTAATTAATACTTTGACACTTCGACAATAGTATTTCATACGAATTCGAAACTGTAAACATATTTGTAACTCGTACTAGACTTATTTCTATTTAAAATAAACTTGCGTTTGGCCACCATTTCGCCTGATGGTGAGCGATGATGTGTGACCTACTCTTTTCTAGACACATTTTTAAAGCCCGACAAAAAAGAGAAGTGTTATAAAATTGACCCCTTTTCCTATCTGTGGCATTGTAGTGTCCAAACGAATGGAATGAGTTGAATGCAGCTTTTTTTATTGAAAACTTGTTTAATCAAGATGGTTCTTAGCTATGTTTAAAGAAAATCTATCCAGCCATTTATAAGTTATATATGTTATTTAAAATAGACGTTGAAAGTTTTTGGATAAAATAAACATAAGCTCACGCATGTTTCTTCGAGGGGTAGCCAGCAGTGCAACTAGTGCTGCAACCACGAATCGCTGAGATTATTTCTATCCTGAGATTTGATATCTGTCACAAATTGCAATTCCGGGCAAACCCATGTGTTCCGAATCGAAAAGTCAAACACAAATTGTGATTGCGTGACCCAGGAATTGAACTCAGTCAATTCAACTCAATCTCACGATTTCTCAGCCTAAGTAGGTTGCCACTAGACCAATGGGGTGGGTTTAACGGTTAGATTATTAACATATTAATATGATATTAATTAATAATTCTTTTACTACGCTGCAGTGAACACTTTACGGTTTTCTAACAACTTTAGACAAGTTATATACCAATTTGTGGACTACTAACTTTTGCACGCGGCTCCACCCGGGATAAAAAGTAGTCAATGGTCTACATGTGTGCCAAATTTAATCCAAAACCGTTCAACCGTTTAGGCGTGATGGACAAACAAACCAAATTCACAAACATCCAATCTTTCACATTTAAAATAGTAGTAAAATAGCACAGGTATATCAAATTATAAAAGGTTCCCTACTATCTATAAAGATTTACGGTATTCTTCGCTAATATCTAAAACAGTAGGTTTCATAACATTCTCGGAAAACCCTATAAGCTGAGGTTAAGCCTGCCCTTGATTCAATGGATGTCGGCCAGGGAGCTGCGTCAGCGTAATAAAGCGTTCACGCTGGTTCACTTCGATAGTAACTCTGGAATATTGTTGTGTGCCATGAACAAACGAAACTACGTCTAGATTCTCTACGCAATCTCCTTTATAGAAGTAATCTCAGATACTCTTAAAGAAGACTGATCCCATATGGTTTCCTTATTGCCACATTTATAGAGTGCTATCCCGGGGATATGGGATTTACAGAAAGGAAGTGTGTTATAAAACGAATACCTATTTAAAGTTCCTTGAATCTCAGAGGAGGTTTTTTAGAACTCTCTCGTTACAACTGCACAAGGGGAACGTTTGCTCTCAAGTACCATAGCCATATTTATAAGTATTTTGAATATTGACCACAATGTTTTCTTTTTCTAATTTAAAGATTTACGCCCGTATTTAAGGCGTTGGTGAGCTCTTTGCTAAATTTACATTATCATATACCTGGTCAGTTTTTGTGGAAAATGGACAAATCATGTATACAGAAATTACCCTTGTGTGAAATGTAGAAATTACCCTTATGTAATCTGAATGTAGGCTTGAAGGGTGTTAAGTAAACACATTTATATTTAATAATTTCACTATTGGCATTTTTTTATAGGTGATTGTAAATACGCGTTTTGAGGTGTGCGACTGAGACAGTGAGACCACGACGCGTGATGCGAGTCAGGGATAGCGACAAGTCCGCTTTGTATGAAATTGTACAGAAAACGGTCGCGCGCTGCGGTGTCCTGGTTTGGTCTGCTGCATACAAAGCGGACGTAATGCTGTAGTCGTGTGTCGCGGTCTCCTGTCTCGCTCGCGTACCTCAAAAGGGGACTTTACAATTTAGCGACATCATTGTGATTAATGTCGCTTCTGCGTAATTATATATTATTATAAAGATTAAACCGCATACATAAAAAACGTTTACTTCGTTCAGACATATTTTTCTTTGAAGTAAGCCTTTGAACAACTCCGAGAAATGCTACATTGTTCTTGTTTCTAGAAAATATTCCGAGCTGTATTTCATATCACCTAATATGTTATGTTTGTAGTACATGCACACAACTCGTTATATTTGTTATGATCTTTTCTCATTCTTGGCGGTTTAATTATAAATAATGTAAAGAAAAGAAAAAGATCGTGCATGTATTTTATGAAATTTCCTAAATCGGAGACGTATCTACTTATCTCTAATTTCAGGTATCATCGCGTCGTCTACAGCTCTACAAAGGTGATGAACTTCATCAGAAAACTTTACTTTTATTTATAGCATATGGCCTAGGCTACAAATGAGCCAGTGGGTCACCTGATTGTAAGTGATCTCCACCGCACATGTACGCCCACAATACCAAAAAAATCATGGCTGAGTTGCCAACCTTAAAGGAAAGGGATTAAGTGATTGGGAAGGGGAGAGGATTTGGGGCTCCGGATATCTCACTCACCGTACGAAACGCAGCAGCAAGCTGCTACTTTACGCCAGTTTTCTTTGAGACAGTGGTAACAACCCGGACGAGCCGTCCCATGAGACGAAACTGTCTACACCGTGGCTCTACCACTAAAACGTAAGGTATAATGATCATATGTATTTGTTGATCTACGTATTCTCGTAAACCAGCTTTTTACCTGTCGAGATCTTGGACTATAATATTAGTCGTATATTATAGACAGCTGTTGAACATGCTCCTCGAAAACTATTTTCTTATTGCCTGGCGTTATCTTGGGTTAATGCCAGGGTACGCTTTCTCATATCATAGAATGTACGGTATTTAGTATCACATGAGGCGACCCTTCGTCTGACACCCACAACCCGCAACGGGAATCAAGTCTCGCCATTGCCTCGTCCGTTAATCAGCAGAGTGTACCACGTGCAAGTTGGCTTTGGGCCTAAGATGTTGGTGGCCCACTTACACTTTATGATCCTACAACATGATCCTTGATTTTTTTTATTATTATAAAATAAAACCAAAGCAGAAGGTATATATGTATGTATTTTATCAATCTTTTGCAAAAAAATAAATACAAATATTTGTTTAATAATAAAAAAATCAATAAACACTACCTATGTTGAAGTTCAACAAGTAATTCGATTGAAATGTAGAATATTAATATTATTTTTGGAACGGCTAAATAAAAGCGAGTAATTTGAATGAATGAAATGATGCGCGAAACAAAGTCCGAAGCTGTTTTCATTGGCAGCTTCTTGTTTCCGGTCCCGTTAAGCTCATTGATCTTTTCGATGAATATTTAATTCATATAAGCTATTCTAATTTGTGATGCTATTTTATCTCGCGAATGTCATATTATGACTGTATAAAGAAATCAAAGGAAAACACATACAGCCAGGCAGGAAGATACCTACTTTAGAGCCTTTTTTACTAGCGTGAATGACGAAACGAGCAGGTCGCTCGTAAGCGCTACGCCTGCCCATTAACAGAAGCAACACAACATTTTGAATTACAAAGCACTGCATGGCACTGCGCTCGTCACCCCAAGACATAAATTTCATAATGCTTAGTAATTCCACTGGCTTCAACGTCTTGGCGGCAGAAATAGACAAAGCGATGGTACCAACCCAGACGGCTTCTCGCATTGTACCTATAATTTGTGGGACCACTACCTATTGTAAGACATACATACATTGTATTTAGCATTTTACTTTGTATATTGTAAGATGAATTGTAGTTAAGGTCATGAGGGACATAATAAAAGATAATTTACATGAAAAAAAAACATTCAATGATGTCAATGTCATTACACTGTGAGTGGATTCATTAGCAATCAAGCCAATAGAGCATGGAACATTACTTTCCTTTCTAAAAGTGCTGCGCTACGGTCATTAAATGTTGAAGTTACAAGGGTGAAAACATATGAGAATATCAGAATCCGGCTTGCGTGTCGGGCGAGGCGGGGCACACCCGGGAGAGTCGCCCAGAGTCGCCGGGAGTCGGGTCGGCGGAGGAGCAGTGTGCTCCCGGACCGCGGCCCGCGTGCACTCCTATCGCCGGGGACGTCGGGGACGTCGCCGCCGCTCGATCGCGAACTAACTTCTATAACAATCGCACAATGGGAACAAACCAGATCGCTGAGTTCGACGCCGAATCGGATATGTGAAGTGTTCCAATTGTGCCCTAGCCGTGCCGACTGCCGCGTGCTTCAATCACGATTATTTTCGTGTTTGCATTATGTCGACTGGTGATTAAGCTTTGATTTTCGCTTGCATTATTCCAGTTTCAATTATGCAGGTAACTACCTATCGAAGGCCGGCTTCAAACATTTTTATGAATTGCGACCTACTTATATTTATAAAGAATCTAATCCAAATCGTTTATAATCTATGCTTATAATTATAATTTATTGATATTTAATCACAAGTCTCATTTAAAATGGGCTCTGCGTGTAATGCTGAAATAACTGTTTCATTAAAATATGCAAAAAGGTACTGAAATGATGTATTCAATATGTTTTTAATGTTACATACAGGAACATATTCAGAGTCATAAATAACCACTGATTGATTCTTTCCCGGCCACACGAATATTAATTCAGCTCAACGCTTCAAAACGTATATGTGACAGCAATTTTATTCCGTACAATATGGGGTTATATGATTCCACACATTTATACTGGTAGAACCACGCTGTAGATAGTTTTGTCTACAGCACGAATGGGCCGGCTCAAACGGGTCGTTACCACTGTCACAGAAAACCGACGTAAAGTAGCTGCTTGCTACTGCGTTTCGTACGGTGACTGATATATCCGGAGGCCCTAACGCCCCTACCCTTCTTGGGAACGGATTGGTCCCTTAATTATCCTTTTCATTAAAGGTCGGTAACGCGCCCATGATGCTTCTTGTTTTATGACGGTGGCGATCACTTACCCACCACCCACTTGCTGACCTTGCTTGTGACCCACTTGCTCGATTTCCGACCTATGCAATAAAAAAACATATTTTCCAGCTTTTTTTCCAGCTTTAGAATTGTAATGTAAAAAAAAATATGAAATAAACTATATTAGTAGATAAAAAAACAAAGGTATTGAATAAGAGGTAGGAGGGATAAAGATTTGGTGTTTTTTATAATAAAGCAAACATTATCATCTAAATATAGGACATAATCGATATCAAGAGCGCTCCGCTCCGTTCAAATATTCGCTACAAAAAGCAGTTGTTTACATAGTTAAAAATTTAAGTAACTCTATAGGTATTTGACTATTTATTACTGAACGATATCGAATTCCACGAAATCTATTATTATCTATTCCAAATTATTTTAAATGATTCAGCCCATCGTCTCTGAATATAGGTCACATTCTTCATGCCGATCTGGCCATCACTACATTCCCATTCGCTTCGTCGAACCATATATGGCATAGGGTATACAATCGCTCTACTCACTCATATGAGTTCACCTCCTTGGAAAAATACCCTCTTCGGTCATCATCCATCTTCTTTATTTTAATAAACCTCCGACAAAAACGAGGGGTATTTTAAGTTTAGGAGACAAAGAGTCTGTCTATGTTTGCATGTATGTCTGTCTATATCATCGTAGAGCTTAAACTAATGGACTAATTTAATTGCTTTTTTGTAGGAAAGCTCGTTTAAGCGAGATGATTCTTAGTTTTTATTAAGAATATCTGTTTAGCTATTTAGAAATTGTAGGTCTTTTTGTAATGGACGTCGAGGCTTTTTAAATGGCGAAGTGCTAATTAAGAAATTAAATAAGTCGCCCTGACGATTTCTGTCTTTCAATGTAACCTAAAATACTTATTTCGTCCTCAAACACAATAAGAAATAAATCAGCCATAAAGTATAATCGGAGCTTAGCCAATGATTAAAATTCAAACAAATAATATTTAGGGTACAGCGATGTCGTTTCTGTCTATCGAGCATATTTTGTCTGTCCTATTACCTATCTATTTTACTTCAATCTTTGATTTCGGTTATTCTGGAACTTAAATTGCTATTTTGGCCATTCAGACTAAAATAAAATTCCAATATTAAGCGGGAACGCCTGACTGAAATACCCATTGATTTGACAATTTATGTTTTAAATTCGACAATGAGATGATTAAACGTGTTCATTCCGATGGTTCAATCTTTTAATAGAGATTTCTCACTAATCTACTATCGCTTTGACAAACTATAGAGAGAAGTGACAGCGAGAATTAGGGAGGTTTTAGTACGATGAAATGTTTCCGACAACTCAAAAGGCAGTAAACAGCCCGCCCAATTACTTTATGTTCACTTCAAATGGCTTTTAATTATTACAGTGTTCCTGAGAGATTATAGATGAACTAATTTCATATGTTTTACAGTATATTTCCCAATAGATAGGTATAAAATAGATACCTATCACGATAGTTGCAGCTAGTATATAATATAATAGCTGTGGAGTTCCAAACACGTCGTATAGCATTTCAGCACAGAAAACCATCAATTCTCTTCGGATACAGTAAGACGATGCATTCAGGATGCTGTTGGGAATGTCTCACTATTGTAGTGCTTCCGGCATGTTTGTAGACGTGAATATTATTTGACGGCTTTGCAACAGTCAGACGCAAGCGTGCGGCATCTTTATTGCATAGGTACAGGGCAGTGCTAACGACCTCCTGATGTGGTTAAACTAGATTGACCTCTAATAGCGTCTTGGAGTTAACTGCATTACATACTTACAGTTATAAGAGGCATTGTTATTAACTTATATGGATTTTTTATGAAATAAATGGATTATTATTATTATTTCACAGAGAGATATTAAGTGAAGCGGTGTTGCTATTCTAATGACTATGGGAAATAGTTTCTGGCCTCCTACCATTTGCCTGCCTGAACCCTAAATAAAACTAAAACTTTAAAACTAAAATTGCCTGGACCCTGTGTAAGGTAGACGCATGGAGTTAACTGATAATGGTTAGCAGAACGTTCGACAATATTCGACGAAGAATGTTCATCAAATCATAGTACAACTATGGTATAACTATTGAGATTATTTAATCCTACTATCCTGCTAATTACTATAAAATATGTAAAAGTTTGAATGTTATTGTGAATCGGGATGTTTGTTAATAATAATAATAATAATAATAATGTTTATTAAGCAAAAGGTGTACAATTTTGCCTTAAAAGGAATACAATCAACTTATAATAACTATCATATTAAATTTATGGCAATATTAAACAGTGGGACCCAAACTAAGCATATGCTTGTATCTTGGGGCCCAGAGTTGCGACTTATACAATGACATGATAATTTTATTGAACTTAACACTTTGGCAAAGAATTAATAAGAGATAAAGTAAAGTAAGGTAAAGCAGGTATAACGGCTTGTTATACGAATGTGTGAGGACGAGTATGCAAGTGTATATAATATGTGTGAGTGAAGTGAGTATGTGTTATGAGTGTGTGAGTGTCTGTGTGTGTGATGATTTAGCCGAATAAAATTCTTTCAGTATCTTCATAAGAGAGGGAGAGCAACCATTTCTTTAAAACTTTCTTACACGAGTATTTTGACAGAGTTACAATATTGCACTGCTTATTAACTTCGTTATAGATGTGAGAATGTAGGTATGAGGGACATCTTCTTGACATGAGGGAAGTAGCACGTGGTAGGGGGATTTTAAAAACGCGTTTTGTGACAAGTGTTTTGTAATCTGGTCTGTGTGTTATTGTTTTGTGGACGTTGAGAGTAGCTTTGAGTATAAATAATTGTCTTACACGAAGTACTGGTAGTTCTTGGTATAGAAGGTCCGTTGAAAAGTGAAAAGGTTTTTTTAGCATTACTTTAATTATTGCTCTTTGAGCTCGTTCAATATCAATAAATGAGCTTTTTGTAGCACCTCCCCAAACAGAAATACCGTATTGTAAGATTGACTGACAGAGAGCGTGAAATACTGTAGTAAGTGTTGTAAGTGGAGAACAGTCTCGTAATTTTTTCATAACGTAAATCAGTTTCCTAACACGCTCTGAAAGTACTTGAATGTGTGGCGTGAAGGACAAATTTTCATCAATAGTAATGCCCAGGTATCTGATGGATTGTGTTCGGGAAATTATAGGACAGTTGCAAGTAATGTTTGTAGTAAGTCTATAATTATTGCAGGAGTGTAGTTTCAGTGACATGTTATGAGGAGGTCTAGATGCTTTGGTTTTGAAGAACGTGACAAATTGGGTTTTCTTTAAATTTAGAGTAAGCAGGTTTGTATTTAAAGCATCAGCTAATTTTAATAAGTTACACTCTGCAAGAAGGAATACTTGGTCCCAGGTTCTAGAGTGAAATAACAGTGCGGTGTCGTCAGCATAAGATATAATTTGTGTGTTAGGAAGTGCTAAATTGAGAATGTCGTTAATGTAAAGTGTAAACAGTGTAGGACCAAGTATGCTTCCCTGCGGGACTCCAAAGGAGATGGGCAGAAGCTCACTAAAGTAATCATTAACTTTGACGAACTGCTTGCGATTAGACAATAGTATATTGAGAAACAAGTGCGACAAGTTGTCGATTGCCCACGAAAGCGAAGTTGAACGCACGAGCGAAGCGAGTGCGGTCATTCGCTTGAGTCGACAACCGACAACGTCGCACGAGTTGCACATACTATTTTGTATTACAAATGCGGTGATATATGTAAGTACAAAATTGGGGTCCAGGGGCGGAGCCCCGGTGGGGTCCAGGGGCGAAGCCCCGGCGGGGGGTTGGGGGGGCGGAGCCCCCCTTCAGTCCCTCAAAACAAATAAAAAGTTTTAAAAGAAGAAAAAAATATATTTTAAACAATAAATAAAAATTAATTAATATTAATAAACAAAAAATAAATTTTTTCAATTTTTTAAAAGGACGAAGCCTTTTCGGACCAGAAATAATAGCTGAAAAATTAAGCATTCAAAAAAATTAATAAAAACTTTCATATTTGGGTCTCGATACTTGAGGAACTAAATTATTTCTTACTTCATCGGCTTTTTTCAGGATTTCAGGTGGTGTGGATTCGTCGCTCGAACTTTCTGGAGTTTCCGGTATTATTTCCGACTCTATATTCATTTTTAAACTAATTTTAATTTAATTACAATTTTATTTATTAAATTAAACTGTCAGACGCGTCAACCTCAATTCAGTTTTAATATGTCGATTGTGTTTTTTTTTGTTATTATTTTTTTAATTTTAGCAATTTTATCTAAATTTGCGTGTGCCAAGAATAATTTACGTGCGACAAGTAAACTTGTCGCACTCAAATAACAGTTTTATTTATGAAAAAACTCACGCGTAATTTTAAAATGGGCAAACGGTTCTTTTTCAAACGTAACAGCGAGCGTCAAGATACTACTTTTCCCGCATGAGTAATACAAATAACTTTTAAACCACTCCAGAGGCGTTCCTCTAATACCAGCAAATTCTAGTTTTTTTAAAAGTAAAATGGTTGACACCGTGTCAAAAGCTTTGGCTAAATCTATAAAGACCGCCAAAGCACGTTCCCCGTTTTCAATTTGGGAATTTACTGAATTGATAAGAACAGTGGCTGCATCCTCTGTCGACTTGCCTTTCCTAAAGCCATATTGATGGTTGGAGATTATGTTGTTTTGGTTCAAAAAATTTGATAATCGGGAATTCACAACCTTTTCAAGGATCTTTGAAAAAATATTTAGTAGGGCAATAGGTCTATAATTATCAGGGATATCCGCCGAGCCACTTTTGTGCACAGGGGTAACTGCTGCGATTTTCCAACAATCTGGAACGGTTGCTGTCCTTAGACTTAAGTTTATGAGGTAACACAAAGGTTTAGCGATTGAGCGAGATATTTTTTTAATTAGGCGTGACTTTATTCCGTCCGGACCAGGGGCACTATCGTTTTTAAGTTGAGATATGTACTTCATAATTTCGGATTCATCGGTTGGACTAAAAAAGAGAGAAGATGAAGAGGATCCTGTAGGTATGAGTTTCCTACCGAGTGTTTCTTCTGTCTCCGAGAGATTGTTTAAGATAATATCAGAAAGCTTCTTACCCACTGATGAGAAGTAAGCGTTGCATTTGTTTAGTGACTCCTTAGGATCCTGAGTATTGTTGACTAAGTTGGATGCATCTGCTTTTTGTGAGTTGGGCGTAATAATAGTTTTGAGTGTTTTCCAAAGTTTAGATAGAATCAATTACGTCTTAACAGTAGAACGGCTTTGGATATGGTGCGCAGGTAGGTCCTGCTTTAGGACATAATTTTTTGAGTGGTGAGTTGGAGCATTATTTGAGTGCTAGAGCCAGACTGTAGACAGTTTTGTCGACAGCATGCATGGGTCGGCTCGTCCGGGTCGTTACCACTGTCTCACGGGAAACTGGCGTTAAATAGCAGCTTGCTGCTGCGTTTCGTACTGTGAGTAAGATATCCAGAGGCCCAAATCTCCCTTCCCAATCCCTTGATTATCCCTTTCTTTTAAGGTCGGCAACGCGCCCGTGATCCTTTTGGTATTGTGGGCGTACATGGCCGGTGAAGATCACTTACCATCAGGCGACCCACTTGCTCGTTTACCGGCCTATGATATAAAAAAGGTAGGAGCTAGTAGTAGTATATACAAATAAATAATCTGGTTGCAAATTTTCTCACTTCTAAATTATTGTGTTTACACAGCAACGTAACATAGTTATACAATATTCTTTTCTAAACTAAGAGTATTTACAAATAAGAGTTCGATCCCCGGGTCGGGTAAAAGTGCTATTGGGTTTATCTATTACGAAATGCTCAGTATATCTAAGCCCGGAGTCTGGAATTGTGCCCGGTATGGCGATAGGCTTGCCCCCTATCACATCATGGGACGGAAATAAGCTTGGCAAAATGTAGGTGTACTAGTTATACCTCTGCCTAAAATACCCCTTCGAGGATTACAGGCGTGAATGCTTATTTATGTATCTAGGTATGTACAAGTAAGAGTATTTTAGTCATAAATCTTTAATTCGGTTGTCTCACGCGCCAGTAGTATTTCAAGTATTCAAAGACGTTGATTTATTAGAAGTGTAATCAAATAAGGAGCATACCAATCTAATTTATTCGAAGTGCGATAACTCCCACGTTCTAAAGCAGATAAGAGCTCTTATGATTAGGAGGCAACTTAATTATTCCTTAGGTAGGTAGGTACGAGGAATTTATTATATTAAACGTTAATTATTTTGGACTGGTAAATCCCATCGGTGAAGATCGTAGTAGATTTTATGAAAATATAAAATGTTTGTTTTTACCACCTATAAATAAATATCTTGGAAAACATTTTATCAAATAACGTAGCCCACGTCATTCCAGATTTGAGCCCACGGCCACTGGCGGTTTCGGCCGCCTGAAGTTAAGTTATAATCTAGCCCTGTATTATACACGTCCCACTCTTGGGCACGGGGTTCCTCTACTGAATGAGAGGTGTTAGGTCTTAGTCCACCACGCCGGCCCAATGCAGGTCGGTAGACTTCACATACCTTCGAAATTCTTATGGAAAACTTTTCAGGTATGTTGGTTTCCTTCACTAGCAAGCGTAAATAATTAACAATTAATACACACATAACTTTGAAAAGTCAGAGGTGTATGCTCTTGGGACTGGTTCCAAACCCGCGACTTTGGTCTCGACAGTCCGTAGCACTCCCCATTGAGCTATACCTGTTTTTTTTGGTCTATTATACCCAAATCCCTCTCTTCTATATGAGCTAAGAAACTTATACTTATTAGTGTATAGAATAATGACGTAATTTTCAATAAGACCCTTATAGTAGTGCCAGTTTCCAGATAAGTGAATAAGTACGTAGGAACATTACCGGTAGAAGATCGTTTCACACATAAAGTTCCTTTCCTAAAGCTGAACCACAGAGCTGAACATATTACCTTTCTTTTGTCGAGTCTCTATATTACATCGACTGAATGTTACGCTATATGTATTTTATCTCCGAACCTTTCTCGCTACGGAAGTATGTTCAAAATCTTGTAGAATCTTTCTAAGAATTACTTTTCAACGTAACTCAATTAAAGTCTTTGTGCTAACTTTCCGTCTTCAACAAATAGAAAATTTTAAATGTTCTTAAATTGTATTTAAGTTAGTTGAGCCGCTCGCTCCCCCGGGGCGAAAGCTAAAATTGATTATAAATCAAAAATTACCGTAAAGTCTCATTGAATAATTAATTTGTTTGGTAGTTTTAAGCCTTTGCCGAGAGCTGATATCTCACGCTACATTTACTCATTTATAAACTGTGTCTACCTATTCATAGTTGTCGAAATTTGCCTTTGTTGAAATAAAGGATAATTAGCTGTGTTATATTTATCATTATTATCTACTTATTTTACTTGCCGTAAAATTGTGGATGTTGTACGAATACGAATGTGTAATGTAGTATTAATAAATTTTAAGGATTTGTATAGAATATTACGCTTCCATTGTTTAGAAAAGGCTAGGTGGTAGATTCCTCGTATGCGAGAGACTGTCTGGGTTAGTACCACCGCTTTGTCTATTTCTGCCAAGCAGCAGTGTCTAAGCACTGTTGTGTTCCGATTTGAAAGACATTGATGCCAGTAAAACTATTGAGCATTATGAGACTTAACATCTTATGTCTCCGGGTGCAGAGCGCAGTCTAGCGCTACGCAGTACTTCATAATTCGAAGTTCTGATTGGTGTTGCTGCTGTTTATAGGTAGGCGTGACGCTTACCATTAGGCGAACCCGCTCTTCTCGTCGAAGTAAAAAGACAAAAATAAAAAGAAATCTCGCTGAATTAAAAACCGTTTTCCTTTTATGAAGTCTGTTAAAAAAAACTTTTTTTTACATACATACGCACTTACGCCTGTAATCCCCGAGGTGTAACCAGTACATTTCGCCGTGTGTATCTCCGTCCCATGATGTGATAGAGGGCGAGCCTATCGCCATACCGGGCACAATTCCAGACCCCGGGTAATACTCAGTATTTCATAATAGAAAAACCCATTATCACTTTTACCCGACCCGGGAATCGAACCCGAGACCTCAGCGTCAGCCTTACTCGTTACGCGTACGCATTACAACTGCGCCACCGAGGCAGTCCAATATTTTATCTATGTAAACATACACCTGGGTAACTTTAGTCACCCTGAATTTTATTCGCAACCTGTAATAAAAGTTCCATTGTTTAACGTAGTACGTGTCTCTATTATTTACAAGTTACAACTCTTATCATCTAGCCCCCAGCCAGTCATTATTCGCATACATTTGTCACGTTTTTGCCATTCACAGAGATAAAATTTGTTTAAAAAAACTGAAAAGTTAATAAACTGAGAGTTCCGTAGTCGGAATGAATATTTTGTAACCGAAAAGATCTCATATCTCAAAAGCTATACAACCTAGCTTATTGAAACCAATTTCGTTGGAAGTACGTTTTTATTTGTACAAGTTATACTACCTTGAAATTTCTCAGAATTTTCCATCCCGTAGTTGGTTAGTCAAATGTTGGTTTCGTGTCTGATTGTTAGGGGACCGTAAGTCTCTAATATTTCCTGATACTCACGATACAGGCTAACCTAGTGTGGGGTCAGGACTATGTGTGTGACTGTTGGGTATTATTTATTTATTTTACACTTATTGACCTATATTTTGATTAATCTATGAAGCTCATTAACTTTGCATTAAAACTAAACTTGGTATATATAATATACCGCAGTATTTATGATTTGACTCCTAAAAGTCCAAATGGCAATGTCGAAATGAGATATATTTGTAAAACCACAAAATTAGCATTGGGTATAAATTACCCTATTTTGTTTCACGCTATCTAAAACTGTCAAAAGCTCCACTGCTCGTCGAAAATAGCACCTGCCGCTGATACGACCCAAATGATATAGGTATTTATTTTTACAATTTACAAGTAAATGTTAATGATCAAATACAATATAAGACAATAAAATACAATTATGAATTACGCTGCCAATATATATGGAGGTGCGTATGTGTAATAGCTACTTCCTAAATTGTCTGTCATATGCGTTATTTGGCGGTTAAAAGTATATTATTTTAAGGCGATTGCTATTTGAGACATTAAACACTAAAAATAGAAGTGGAAGCTTAAATATTGGCTAACCTAACCTAACCTCTAGTTAGGTAAAGGTTACACTACACACCTATAAACACCTTTATAGGTGTGTAGTAAAATAAGATGGGTCTAACGTTTTATATCCAAAACATAGCCTCGATGACGTCGATAAAACCGGAGTAAATAACGTGAAACATCGTATTTTTGCGTGTTCATTCTAACCTAGAAATAGCAAAAGCAAAATAGAAATGTTGACAAAGCCTCTCAGGACGAACACGCAGGAATAGCTATTGTTATATTATCAGATGACAAGATAAGCTGGAACTCGTCAGACCGTCATTCAGTATCTACAATGCTATCTCCAGTCTGATGAGATTCTATTACGAATAAATGAATTACTTTCTTCGCTTTGCTTAATTTAAAAAACAAGCGGCTTGTAAGAAAATACGTCTAGTGAGATGTTAATCACAGTTTATTATTAAACGTTAGGCATTATGTTTTTTTAACTTTATACATGTACCTACAAGCTATGTTTATTGCAAGCTTAGTAGTCAGAAGTATATCGAAAATTTATAGCGTAAGGCATTCGGATTCATCAACTTCGTTCGAACCACCACTTGTGAGGAAACCAAAGAGTAAAATAAGCGCAATAGTTGTGTAGGTGACCAACTTATCTGTGAATGAAAAAGCGTCGCTCTGTTCGCTCCAGTATTTCCATTTTACGAATTATCATTCATTATGAGGGATATTTCAGGTGTTATGACACATATACGCACTCACACACGCCTGTAATCCCCGAAGGGGTAGGCAGAGGTGTAACTAGTTCACCCACATTTCGCCGAGCGTATCTACGTCCCACAATGTGATAGGGGGCGAGCCTATCACCATACCGGGCACAAATTCCAAACTCCGGGCTGATACTGAGCATTTCGTAATAGCAACACCCAATACCACTTTACCCGACCCGGGGATCGAACCCGAGACCTCAGCGCTGGCCTCAATCGTAACGCGTACGCATTATAACTGCGCGCCACCGAGGCAGCCTCTGTTATGACACACTATTTCATATTAGGTAATTCGTATACTTTCAGCCAAGTCCCAGAAAGTATCAGTGATTTTCAGGATACCAAAAATATACCTATATCTTCAACGTCAGCATCGTCATTTCTTTTATAAAAATCGTCTGGATATTTTGGAACAGTGAAATTATCATAAATACCCATGATCCGAAAACCTAGACATCTTAATTTAGGTATTTACTTAGTGGATGAAGACATTCCTTTCCACTAACTGAGTAGTTAACTAGATAGCAAAATTTACACACTAGTGGCGGGTCCAAAACACCAAAGCTAAGGATAATTACATTAAGTTTGGAACCCTATTTTTGGCATTTTCTGCCATTTCACAGTTAGGTTTGTCCATCTAGAACTAATGTTATTGAAAATAAGTGGTGCTATTTGTTCTTATAATAAAGTAAAAAGTATGTAACAAGTAAAAGAATCTGGTATCAATTGATTTACCTATAATATGTACTGTTATATGTATGTTTATCTCTAGATGCCTGCCTACCTTTATAATAAATGTCGCAATCCTATTGGGCTGTCAAACAATTTTCGAATAGAATTTTAGGAAACGTAGTATCAAATATTGATTTGTAGAGCCATAAAAATATACGTGAACCTTGCGGAATATATCCGAAACGAATTCTAGGGTTTTCAATTTTCAGTTCATTCATGGTTTTCGATACGCGCATAATGGTTATGAATAACAGCAGCTGTCTTAGATCTGTCTGCGGAAAATAATTATATTGTGTGCGTACCGCCAGAGCCTAAGAGAGATTCTGTCCAATGAGTGCCTACGCAGTCATTGGCAATTAGGTGCAAAGTGTAAAAATATATCTCTTTTAACTTTTTGTGCTGTATAAGCATTATTACATAGCTATTACTAGCCATGCACGATCGCTAACCCAGATATTTAAACAGCTCACATCAAAGGCAAACGCGGCACGTGAAAGTGCTATAAATACGTGGATGAAATAGCAAACAATTAAATATTATTTAATAAACAAAATACCACCGTGCGATAAGAAATATGCAGATTAAATAGTATGTACTATACTGGTTGGGTGTGATACGGCTTATGTACCACTTCATTTTCATAGTGTTTACAAGCGAGAACAACTCTTGTTGTTCTTGTTTTCCATTTCACTCTCTATGCAAATCAAGTTTAGGCGTACGTCACGCGTCCCCACATGAACCCACATACATTAAATATTAAACTTTTGGAACATGAGAAACGCCCATCAACTTTACTTTGAAACACTCTTGGTTATTTCGCTAAGTTCCATAAACACAGCCTTTTGACTTACTGAAGTGGAGCAAAAGAGCCATGCAAACTTTCGTTTCAGTGAATTAAATTTTAGTTGCTAAGTGATTAATGATTTGCTACATATACATATATGTAAATTGTAATTTAGAGGTGGATTATTAATGTAAAATTAATCTAACGATATACAGAATGTAACATGATCGGAAGCTGGATCAACAGAAGCAGGTTAATTGATGCGTCGGTCATCGATTTAATCCCCATGTTCCACAATGTTGCCAAAACTACGTGTTTCAAAAAGGTATGACGTTTTTATAAAATTTTAATGAAAATCAACTTTTGGAGTACCTTCACAACAACAACTAAACTATTGGGTAGTCATGGTATTTCTTAATTAGTACCAATGGTGGCATTTTCGAACCACCACTTTGTTGAATTCGAAATAAAATGTTATCTTTACAAAAATGATCGAATATAAGTAAACTACTAAGTTTCCCTCGAAATTTATAGACTCTAGAATAAAATGTTCAATTATGTTTTTTTTTGCAATATATCTTAAAGTCTCCGCGTATTCATGGATAATATTTAATCCTCCAAAATAATATATCTAGCAGTAGGGCATCATGTTAAAACATTTACTCCAAAGGGTCGAGACTCTAGATCAAAGCCACAATCGCTATTTTTTCTTAATGATAAAAACTACTCAAATTCCCTTATTTGACTCTCTTGTGACCTCATTTTGGTAAGTCTACGCCTAATGCTACGTTAGTAACTATGTTCACCAGAAGACATGACATATTTTATAAAAAATAAAACAAATTTTCATAGTAAATGTTCGAAATGAGCACCATGGTTACCTATGTAAGACATTCATTTTGAGATCCCGGGATACGTCATCTCAGTATTTGTCATCCCGAGAGTTATCATTCCGGAATCTTAATCCAGGATGTCACCCCGGCGTTAGTCACCACGGTATTCGTCTCCCGGGATTTATTACTCCAGATTTTGTGACGTCGTGATTTCTCTCCCCGGGATTAATCGCCACCGGGAGTTCGTCACCTCGGAATTTGGCAACCCGTGATTGGTGATTTCGGAATTCGTCACCTCGATATTTGTAGCATTGAGTTATCATTCCGGATTTGGTCAACCCGGGTTTGTGATCCTAGAATCTAATTCTAGGTTAGCAGATCCTGAGATCGTTATCCTGGACACCTAAGATAGGATAGATAGATAGTGGTAGGTATATTTGCAAATACTTAAATCGTATTATAATATACTTACATCTAATAAAGAACAGTGAATAACACGAATTTCCTAGCGCACGGTATGAAACTTCTAATTACGGTTGTCTTTATAGTAATTTCGAACTTTACCTCGGCATATGACTACTTCAAATCAAGGAACATATTATTACTCTCTAACGAGACTTTATATTATACGCGTAAAAGCTGTATAGATCGCACAGGGGGAAAACCAATAGTAGAGTAAACTAATGCATTAGTTAACGTAGTTAGGTTTGAGTTGTTTATCGGCAATTCATACCACCTGCCGTTCGAGCGACGCGACGCCGCCGTGCCAGATTGCGACCTGTCTCAACTCTAACACAAACTTATATTAAAACTATGTCATTTACCGTATCGATCCATAGCAATAGGTATATTAAGACCTCAATGTGGAATGTGGTAACTTTTACAGAAGAATGTGAGGTTGCTAGACGATGCTGAACATGATGCGAGTCATGTCAAGGTCAGTTTTCAAAAAAATATATTGGTAACATATATATTATTCAGAATATATTACACGTCAATTCGGCTATTTTATATTACACAATTTTATTTTAATAACGTCTAAAGCCGGGTCTCTTGTGCATGTTTTTTGCCTACACTGTACACAAAAACAAATGTAATAATTTGTATACTTACATATTTTGTTTAATATACACACGTTATTTCCTGCTCAGGGATATTTATTCGATGTCTCATTAATCTGCTGTCAAAAATTCCTTCAGTGGTGCATGTGCTGCGTGCGACGGAGACAGAGACGAAATGTATAATATGAGTGGAAAGCAAAAATATTATTTCCATCTACAACAAAGTTTCGGCAACAAGAATTTTTAACGAAACAGTATTTTGTGTAGTGTTTCTGGAAAAACACAAGTAGGAGACCCAGCTTAATCTTCTATCTCTTCTTCTTAGTCGTACACTCCTGGCGGAGTGGTCGTGGTCATGGATCATCTGTTATGTTGGCTACAGCTCTTGCGAGACTTCTCCACTTCTCTCTATTTGTGGCACTGCGTGTGCTTTCAGTTAGGGAACTCTTTGTACAGGATTTAATGAGGTCTGTCCATCTTGTGGGTGATCGGCCGCGAGAACGTTGACCCTCCACTCTTCCTTGTATCATCAATCGTTCCAAAGAGCTTTCGTTGTGGATGATATGTCCAAACATCTTTAGTATTCGCACTTGCACAATCGACGAAAGTCTTTGCTTGATGCGAAGCTCCTTCCAGATGGAAACGTTAGTGCGGTGAGCAGTCCATTTTATTTTCAGCAAGCGCCTCCAGCACCACATCTCAAGGGCGTCAATCTTCTTACGGGTCTTTTGATGGATCGTCCATGTTTCAGCTCCATACAGAAACATTGGAAATATTAAGCATCTCATTAAGCGATCCTTGGTATTTTTAGTTATGCGGCGATCTTTCCATATTTTCGTGAGTTTTTCCACGGCTGATCGTGTCACGACACACCGTCTTTTAATTTCTTCTTCGCAACTTCCAGTATTTTTGATTGTGGATCCCAGGTAGATGTAACTCTGGAAGACTTCGCAATTAGCTATTACACGTAAGTCGGGTCGATTGTTAGTCATACGATCCACCACCATCATTTTGGTTTTATCGCGGTTTATAGTGAGGCCAAAATCGGAACTAGTTGCTTCCAGAAGCGAAAGAAACTGTTCTATATCTGGTTGTGACGTCGCAAGAAGAGTAGTATCATCTGCATATCTTAGGTTTGATATCAACCGACCCCCAATTGATACACCTTTGTCCCAATTTTCCAAAACTATCCTCATTATGTGTTCTGTATAGATATTAAACAGGATAGGAGAGATAATACATCCCTGTCGAACACCAGCCTGAGTTTTAAAATTTCTGGAATCGATTCCGTCCACGCGAACAGCAGCTGTACCGTCTTCATAGAGTCTTTTAATGAGATAAACTAGATGTCGTGGTACACCCATCGATAATAGCACTTCCCACAGCTTCCACCACGTAACGGTGTCAAAAGCTTTACGAAAATCCACAAAGCAAATGAACAGCGGGTTATTGAATTCACGAGCTTTTTCTATGATTTGTCTTATGTTGAGAATCTGTTCGCGTGTTCCCTTTCCTTTAACAAAACCGGCTTGTTCTTGAGCAATCTCCCGGCTTATATATGCCTGTAGCCTCGTATTAAGTATATGAAGAAGGACCTTGCTAGCGTGAGATATCAGAGATATTAGGCGGAAATTGTTACACTTTTATTTGAGTGTTTTTTGTGGAGCGGGATGAACAAGGAATGCGACCAATCCTTAGGCCACTCTCCCGTATTCCATATTTGTGCACAGATGGAATACAACATGTCCACATCAACATCCCCCATGGTCTTAAATATTTCTATGGGAATATCGTCAGCACCTGTAGCCTTGCCACATTTTAGGTGTTTAACAGCGGCCTCTACTTCTGATCTCAATATAGAAGGTTCCTGTTCTATGGGCATTACATACTCAGGTTCAGGGAGCAGTAATCTTTGGTTGTTCAGAAACAAGGACTTGCAGTAATCCTCCCATACCCTGACAATCATCTTAATTTCTGTAACAGTATTACCAGCAGAGTTCTCTATTGCCCAGGACTTTGGTTTGAATTGTCTCGTAATTGATCTTATTTTCATGTGAAGATCCCCAGTCTCGAACTTCTGAGCGTGCTGTTCTAGTTCTGTAGCTCCATATTGCGATCTCTCCGGCATGCTGTTTGTATTTCACAGCTAAGGAGATTTGGCTCCAGATGCTTTTTCTTTGCGCCGTTTTTCTACAAGATCCCAAGTATTAGCCGACATCCAATGCTGACGTTTTGCAACCTTTGGTTTGGGCTGGGAGATCTCGACTGATGCTTTAATAGTTGTTTTGGTTGATTGCCAAAGTAACTCCGGATTGCCATCGCAGATTCAATTGCCCAGGTACGTTTTGCATCTTGCAGAGTTTTACGAAAAGCCTCTTTATTTATTTATTATTTATTTATTTATTATTTTATTTATTTATTTATCTACAATTTCAATACGTCTTGATATCTTCTTGGTAGAGCAATTGCGTAATTTCAGTTTCAGGCCGCATATTAATAATTCATGATCAGAGAGACAATCTGCTCCGGGCAAAGTGTGCACGTTAAATATCGAGCTCCTCCATCTCGTTTTGATCATAACGTAATCGATCTGGTTACGATGTTTGCCGTCAGGACTGGTCCACGTGTAGAGTCTCCTTGGGTGGTGTTTAAAAACTGTGTTCATTATGGTGAGGTTGTTATCGGCGGCAAATTGAATTAGGCGTTCGCCCCTGTCATTTCGTGTACCCAGACCATATAGCCCAACTATGTGCCGCAGACCGGATTCGTTTTTAGTACTGCCCACCTTCGCATTGAAATCTCCCAAGACAATTAGAGGTTCCCTTTTTGGGACTTGGTCCATGCATGTTTCCAGTTGATTATAGAAGGTTTCCATGGCATTATCGTCAGCCGCTGATGTAGGTGCATAAATTTGAATTATATTTATTGGAAGTGGTGAAGCATTCATTTTTAAAGATATAATTTTCTCGTTGATAGGATTGTAGCCCAGGGCAGAACTTTTCCATAGTTTTGGAATAGCAATAGCCACTCCAGCAAAGCTGTTGTTTTTATTTCCGGAGTAGTATATGGTATATTTCCCTGTGTCAAAGTGGCCGCTATCCTTCCAGTGAGTTTCACTAATGCCAGTTATAGTTGAGTTACATCTGTCCACCGGAAAGATCATGGCGCCGGATGCTACGCGGATTTCTCGGCTTCTTAAAATTGTTTTTAGACTTTTCCATAACTCTCGTGGGAAAATAGAAAATAGTAGCAGTGGTTTCCCGTTGCCTTCTGCTCCAGTGCTTCTAGAGGTTATTTGGACCTCAAGGCAACTGTAGCCTCATCTATTCAACATAGGTGAATGGTTATACCGCCACTTGCTCGGTCGCCATAGCCTCGTTGGTTATCTAGCAGGGAGTGCCACGGAAGCCAATTGTCCTCCACCGCCGTCCGGCGCGTGCAGGTGAGGTTGACATTTGGGATGGTAGAGATGTTGATTACCTTCCCCCCTTACTCCCCTATCTTAACTTCTATCTATCTATATATATATTGATAAGTTTTTAATATTAGGAGATTTTAATATGCCGAATTTGTCTTGGAAATGGGCTAGCGACGATAAACATTACACACCTTGTAATATGGAAGGATTTTATCAATTTGAATTCATTGACCATCTAGCGTTGTGTAACTTGAACCAGTACAACTGTCATTTAAATAGCAACGGCCGCCTATTGGACTTGGTTTTTTCAAACAATGAAGTTATTGTTACACATGCTCCTAGCCCATTGGTGCCTGAAGATGTGCACCATAAGGCTCTCTGTATTTCAGTTGATTTTGTTGAAATTCATTCACTTGGGGAGAAACCTTATGTAAAATTCTTGTATAAGTTAGGTGACTATGAAGGTATATCTAAAGAAATATGTTCGATAGATTGGTATAATGAGATTTATAGTAGGCGCTTAGAGGCTGCCGTCTGCTTTTTATATGACACGCTAACTAAATTGCGAAATAGTTTTATTCCCTCAAAAATTGATACTAAATGTCGCAAGTACCCAAAAAAAAAAAAAAAAGTAAAAGCAAAAACATCGTGTAAAATATAAGCGTTACGGCAACCTTCATGATCTTGACTCGTTTTTGATCTTGAGAGACCGCGCCAAGGTGTTAGAATCGGAGATGTTTTCTGAACACATTTCCTTTGTACCGAACAATATAGCAGAAAACCCAAAAGCCTTCTGGTCATATTTAAAAAGCAAAAAGATTTGCAATACCTACCCTTCTGTTTTTAAGTTTGGACAACGCTCTTCTGACCAAGGAGATGACATTTGTAGCCTTTTTAGCGAATGCTTTCATTCCACTTTCCTTTGCAGTAACGCGGGTGATATCTCATCCTTTCCTGATAATCTTGGCAACGGGAACACAACTTCAGACATAGGAGATATCGAGGTTCTCGAGTATGAAGTATTTAAATTATTTAAATCGCTGGAATTGAATAAGTCCGCAGGGCCAGACGAAATCCCATCTGTCTTTGTAGTCAGGTGCGCTAGTAGTTTAGCAACTCCATTAACACTTCTTTTTAGAAGGTCATTAAAAGAAGGGCAAGTTCCGACCATTTGGAAATCGGCCTATGTAACTCCAATCCATAAAAAAGGACCTAAAAACTATGTCGAGAATTATAGGCCGATTTCCAAACTTTGTATATTTGCCAAAGTATTGGAGAAAATTGTTTATAGACAATTGTATTCCGCCGTTGAACAGACACTCAATAAACACCAGCATGGATTCCTAAGAGGTAGATCATCCACCACAAACTTAATTTTATGTCATAATTTTTTAACTCTCGGTATGTCAAAGCCTTCGCAAGTCGATGTAATATATACCGATTTTAGTAAGGCGTTTGACCGGATTGAACATGATTTATTACTGTTAAAGCTTCATCGGATGGGTATCAGGGGCAACTTGTACAGATGGTTTACGTCATACGTACATAATAGATGTCAGACTGTAGTACTTAATGGTTTTAGATCGTCGCCCATGTTTATCCCTTCGGGAGTACCACAAGGGTCGTTACTCGGGCCTTTGCTCTTCATTATATTTGTAAATGACATCTACGCTTGCTTCCAACATGCCAGGATTCTTTTGTATGCGGATGACTTAAAAATTCTTTGTGAAATCAATAATTCAGAGGACGCATCCCACTTACAAGGGGATCTTGATAGGTTTCAGGACTATTGTATCCTTAACAAATTAGATCTCAATGTATCAAAGTGTTACTCATGTACTTATACTCGTAAACCACAGCCTTTAATTACTAACTACTACCTCAAACAAGTTTTGGTATCTAGAGTTTCTAAAATTACAGACCTAGGAGTTACGTTTGACTCGAAATTACTTTTCGATGACCATATTAATAACATAATTAACAAAGCATCAAAGGCTCTAGGTTTTGTTATTAGGATGTCATCTGAATTTGAATCCATAAAAGTACTCAAAATTCTCTATTGTGCATATGTACGTAGCCACCTTGAATATGCCTTTTAGGTGTGGAATCCCAATTACAATATCTATATTAACCGCATTGAAGGCATTCAAAAGCGTTTCCTTCGGTATATTCAGTTTCGGAGTGGAACATACATCTCGGGTTATTTTTCCCGTTGTAGGAAATTTCATATGCTTCCTCTTTACGAAAGAAGGCATATAGCTGACCTGAGTTATTTACTTAATATAGCCAATGGCAGGATTGACTGTCCTGAGTTGCTAAGCGAGCTAGGACTCCGTACTCCTTCACGATCATTCAGAAAATTTGATGGTTTACATGTACCAAGTGGCAAATGTAACTACAGAAAAAACGCATTCATGACCAGAGCAAGCAGTTGTTACAATAACCTTATTGAGCAGAATTCGACAATTGATTTATTTAATACCTCAGCACTTCGCCTTAAGCGTTGTCTGAATGACATGTTTTTTTTTTCCTAAAATAGCATCTGTACTTAACTCAAAGTTAAATATTGAATTACAAAGCTGAGTTACTTAATTTAAACTTATAAATAGCTTCTGTACTTACTGGGTACGCGGTACCCATAAAATCTCCTGATTAATCTGTATAACATCTTATAGAGTAATATTTACTGTCCGTCTGAATCGTTCGATTTTGTAAGTTTCTTTTAAATTGTATAACCTAACTGTGGAGACTTATAATTGGCTTTCAGTACATAGCTTGTAAATGTCCGATAACCTAGCTGTTAGTTTCCCTGTAAGATTAAAATAAAATAAAATATATAAAAGAGAATGTATGTGTGTATGTATGTTCACCTAAAACTCGAGAACTAAAAGGCGAATTGACCACTCCGACGAACATATAGTTAGTACGTTAGTGCCGGATAGGTGGCGCTTGTGGCAGCGATTTTTATCTTTTGAACCGTTGCATAGATCGAATTGGTATGAAATTTTGTATATATGCATGTGACAGCATTGGAACACCAACTAATACGGTTACACTGGTAACTGATAGATGGTGTTAGTCCCGTTTAGTTAAATTAATTAAATTTTGAGTGAGTGTTTGTTGTCTTTAGGTAGATGGATAGTATACTCGACTTTAAATATAATACAATACAATAATACACAATACACACCCAACAGTCACACACATAGTCCTGACCCCACACTAGGTTAACCTGTATCGTGGGTATCAAGAACTACGAGGGACTTGCGGTCCCACAACACCCAGACCCGAGACAAATATTTGTGGATCAGACAAACATTTGCCAAGGTGCGGGAATCGAACCCACGGCCTCACGCTTCGCAACCGGCTACTCGCCCGCTGCGCCACGGAGGCTGTCAATAATGTGACACATGTTTCTCATTTTTGTATTTCCACGTAGGATAGGTAGGTACTGTTTATCCCTGAAAAAGACATTCACGCGGGAGGAGCCGCGAGCAAAAGCTAGTAATTTAATAAATGTTCAATAATCTCCATAATCCGAACATACGTACATATGCACTCCCGCCTGTAATCGCCGAAGGGTAGGTAGAGGTGTAACTAGTACACCCTTATTTCACAGAGCGTGTCAGTATCCCACGACGTAAAAGGGGGCACAATTTAAGGTTGTAGGTCCCTCGTTTGCGAGAGACCGGCTGGGTTGGTACCACCGCTTCGTCTACTTCTGCCGCCAAGCAGCAGTGTGTAAGCACTGTTGTGTTCCGGTGTGAAGGACATTGAAGCCAGTGTAATTACTTGGCATTATGAGACTTAACACATTATGTCTCGGGGTGACGAGCGCAGTCCAGTGTCATGCAGTGCTTTATTTAAAGTTCTGTGTGGCGTTGCTTCTGTTTATGAGCAGGCGTGGCGCTTACCATCAGGCGAGTGACCTGCTCGTCTCGTCATTTAATCTAATAAAAAAAGAATAAAAAAAAACCAAACTCCTGGCTGATACTGAGGATTTAATTATAGAAAAACCCATTATCACTTTTACCGGACCCGGGAATCGAGCCCGAGACCTCAACATCAGCCTCAGTTGTAACGTGTACGCATTACAACTGCGCCACCGAATATGTTTCATTATCACCTGTTTTATTATTTGCTGCTGTTCTTATATAACCCTGTCTCATTCTTGTTAAAACAGATGTTGTTCACAATTATTATTCTTTAATACTTATTTATTTTGGAATATTCGTAGAATTTTACAAGGTGGTAGGTCCCTCGTATGCGAGAGGCCGGCTGGGTTGGTACCACCGCTTTGTCTATTTCTGCCGCCAAGCAACAGTGTGTAAGTATTGTTGTGTTTCGGTTTGAAGGACATTGAAGCCAGTGAAATTATTGCACATTATGAGACTTAACAACTTATGTCTCGGGGTGACGAGCGCAGTCCAGTGTCATACAGTGCTTTATTATTTAAAGTTCTGAGTGGCGTTGCTCCTGTTTATGAGCAGGCGTGGCGCTTACCATTCGGCGAGCGACCTGCTCGTCTCGTCATTCTAGTAAGTCATACGCACTCACGCCTGTAATCCCCGAAGGGGTAGGCAGAGGTGTAACCAGTACACCCACATTTCGCCGAGCGTATCTCCGTCCCACAATGTGATAGGGGGCGAGCCTATCGCCATACCGGGCACAAATTCCAGACTCCGGGCTGATACTGAGCATTTCGTAATAGAAAAATCCAATACCACTTTACCCGAACCGGGGATCGAACCCGAGACCTCAGCGTTAGCCTCAATCGTAACGCATACGCATTACAACTGCGCCACCGAGGCAGTCCTAAGCTAATAAAAATAAATGTTTTCGTCGTATGAGTTATAACTCATAAATTAGGAAACAATGTTATATTATTAATATTAACATATTATGTAATATTATTCTTTATTTATTTCGCACACATTGAATTTTCAACCGACGAAAACAGCACCTCTGTTTTCGTCGGTTGGTTCTCAATTCGACGCGTATATTTTTTTGTATGTATAATCACGCATAATTTCGCCGATTTGGATGGTTGTTTTTTATTCCAAATAGTATACTTAGCTCAAAGTTGGTACTGTTTTAATTTCAATGCCGTGAAATTGGTGTAGAAAGATTCAAACTACGTCATTTATGCACCGATTTTAATAATTCTTTCGCTAAAAATAGTATAAAATACTTTTTAAGAAAAAATAAAACCTAATCCAAGAAAGTAAAAACCTAAAAATAAAATAATTTGGGCAGCACGCATCATAACTCCAAATACAAATTCTAATTCTAATTCAAAATATTAATTGAATCCATAAAATGTTATATACTTAAAGCAATTACAGAAATGATATATACGCATTGGATTAACCTGCATGACCTCCATAAGTATGACGAATAAATTAAGACCTTAAAATAGGTAGTGTAAACAAACAAAAGATAAGTTTGAGCAGACCAGTCCACACAAGCAGCAGCCGTTCACGAGTAAGACGCATGTGCCAGCCCTCGGCCTCCTCAACCATGTTCGACCCGGCACACGACGCCCTCACAAGCACAAACATTAGAGCGAGCATGACATACCCAGACTGATCACAATTAGATGTAAGATAGGTACAGTCATTAATTCCCAACGATTGCTATGAAGGTCACCTAACTTAATATCCATTACAACAAATTATCATTACATTATAAAGTTTCCAGTAATAATTAACTTTAGCTATGTGCCTATACTAGGCAATAGAATAGATTAAGCCCACCTTCTGATCATCTAAATATTCAGAAATGTTATAATAGGCTTTAAGACATAGTTTTAGCTTAATAGCTTTAAAGTTGTTAACACTTAATTCTTTAATATGATTAGGAACTTTATTGTAAAAATACCAAGACCCTTAAAAGAATTGCTGATTTTGTGAAGCCTGGTTTTATCATTATCCGCCAAATGCGGACCGATTTGGATGATCCATTTTTCATTCGAAAGAATATAAATTAGGCAATGCCTGTATCTTGGAGATCATCTGTATGTTTTATTTGAAACCATCTGAAACTTAATTTTAAAATATATATAATTTTACAGTATTCGTGTATACCTATATAATTATTATAAATTATTACGTGTTACGACTGCTGTGCTGAGGTCTCGGGTTCGATCCCCAAAGCCCGGTATGGCGATAGGGTCGCCCTCTATCACATTATGGAACGGAACTAAGCTCGGCGAAATATGGATGTACTGGTTACACTGCTGTCTACCTCTTCGAGGTTACAGGCGTGAGTGTGTATGTATGTAGGTAAAAAATTACAGTGTCATAATATTTAACAAAATTATGAATAATAACAATTTTTTTTTTCATAACCTATAGGTACAATATTTTTTCAGTCTTCCATGAGATCTTACTTGAAGTATATATAGATTAAGCAACTAAGTAGTTACACATTACTTTCTAAATGATGTTATTCAGTAACAAATAGTATAATAAATAGATGAAGCTACAAGCAAAAGTTAGATGATAAGAAAACTTTATTGCTCTGTTTACTGAACTTGAATGTGGTTTCAATATAGTCCTCTATTTTCATATTATACCAAACATAAATTGTTCTGTGTCAGTTTATTTGCCTGGACTACGAGAAAATAACAGTTTTTTTTTGTTAAGTCAGTGTTGACTTTTTAATAACACCCTGTTTGCTAAGTGTACACCAAGTGAAGGTCGAAAGGCGACAGACGGGTAAATGTGGAATAGTACAACGACATAAGCCAAATTATGTTAACTGTCACAAACATTAAACTCTTTAATGTAATCGCTTTTATTCCTAATTATGAATTTATCTGTGGTATATGATTACGGTAAATTGAAATAAACACTCTCAATCCGAATTTACAGATGGATCCCGAATATAAACTATTCAAACTAGGCATGTAATTTGTATGCGTGGCTAGCTCTTATTGACTTTTGGCTCAATTGTGAGAACGATTTTGAATTTGAAATAGGTATGATGTCGCATGAATTGACTGACCCTTTTTTCTTTTAATAGCCAAGATCACAGTCGCCTTTATATCACCAATTTTTTTAAAAAGTTATGGTTACACAACACAATTTACTTACCTGCACTTCGAAGAAGTTAATTAAGAAAAATAATACCTCGGTTATACAATTGCATAATATATTCTACTCTTACTAAGAGGAAATAACATCTCGCCTCGTGTGTTTATATCTCCTCTGGGGTTAGACTCTGCCAAGTAAGTACTCGACAAATGTAGACACTTGATTTAGTTTTTATTATTCTTCCTATTCACAAAGAAAATTTTACCGTTTTGAGGACAAAAACGTCTTTCATAGATATTTCACACAATTGTTCCGTGCTCGGTTCATTTGCTCTTCGGGTTTCTATAATTTTGTTGTTTTTGTTTCTAAGGTTTAGATTTGTTTTCCCTATAATTTATAGTATGATCTGTTCTATTATAATAATTCGATCATTCCAAATACTTAACTTAATAAAAGCATATCAATTTTAAAGTTTTAATTATGTGTCTACTGTGTATGTATCGCATGATATATGTATGTGATAATACATGTACGTATGCTACAATATTTTCATATAATCTATTTATAATAAAATGCAATATTTATGGGAATAATACATTTCTTATTTTTAATTTATACCAGGGTATTATCTCTACTTGAGGTCTAGAATAGTTTTGTTAGTTTCATACCAGTTCACACCAAAAGGGTAGACAAAGGTAAGTAAAGTACTTAATATGATGTAAGAGAGGGCGAGCCTATCATTATATCGACTACAAATTTTTAATTGCCTCGGTGGCGCAGTTGTAATGCGTACGCGTTACGACTGTGGCTGACGCTGAGGTCTCGGGTTCGATCCCCGGGTCGGGTCAAAGTGATATTGGGTTTTTCTATTACGAAAAGCTCAGTATCAGCCCGGAGTCTGGAATTTGTGCCCGGTATGGCGATAGGCTCGCCCCCTATCATATCATGGGACGGAGATACGCTCGGCGAAATGTGGGGGTACTGGTTACACCTCTGCCTACCCCTTCAGGGATTACAGGCGTGAGTGCGTATGTATGTAAATTTTCATCATTATTATCATTATTCGTGATTATATTATTAAACAGTATATTAAACTACGTGATACATGATACGTTACATTTAAGATTTTCCTCGTATCATGTAACATTAAAGCCTGGTATTCACGTCCAGATGGGACATTCTTGGGAAAATTTGCTCATTATTTAAAGGAGTGTACGTTTACACGCAATTCCTCGTGTTTAATTTGTTTTCAGTCTAAGAATGCCTCTTGTTCTGTGTCAATGAATTCAACTTTTGTAATATTACCTATGTTGTCTAAATTTGTTCCAATGGCTCAATTTTGTGCAACATTAATTTATTTTCGCCTGCGATACAAAATCAGATATTTTCTCCTATCAGATTATTTTGAACCGACTTCAAAAAAGGAGGAGGTTCTCAATTCAGCGAGTGTTATTTTATTTATATTTTGCTATTTTTATGTATGCACATCGATTTCTCTGTAAGTCGTGCACTGATTTTGCTGGGAAAATGTTCATTTGATAGAGTTTAGCTGCGATGTGGTCCCATATAAATTTAGTTAAGATCTAATGAAGGAGTACGGAGTAAATAAATGAAACTCCTCAACGGCTAACAGCATAATCATCGAGATTGTGTTATTGTATTATAATTTACATACCCTAGCACCTACCACTAAAAAATTAAAAAATTAAAAGTATAAATAAAACTTAAAAAACGAATTTCAAAACAATAACATTGAAAAGTCAAAAATGACAATTTCTATGGGTTTCTTTGGAGTCAATGCCTGTGTCGCTGTAATTTATACATTGAATAGATTTGTAACATGAGATACATTAACACAAGTGGGAAGATTCTATACATTAATAATCATAAATGAGAATGTGTAGGGCTTCTGTATCGCTAATACATCATCACACTGTTCCTTTGATTGATTTGAATAAACGTCTTAATTATAAATATACTGATAATATTAGCAACATGGTTTGTCATCTACTGCTCTTCGACTACAACTTTGTTGCAATGTATAGTAGACGATGTAAGTCTTCCATTTTTTTTTTATAGTATAGCCGGCAAACGAGCAAGTGGGTCACCTGATGGTAAGCGATCTCCACCGCCCATGTACGCCCACAATACAAAAGAATTATGGGCGCGTTGCCGACCTTAAAGGAAAGGGATAATAAGGGATTGGGGAAGGGGCGGGGGAATTAGGCCTCCGGATATCTCACTCACCGTACGAAACGCAGCAGCAAGCTGCCACTTTACGCCGGTTTTCTGTGAGACAGTGGTAACGACCCGGACGAGCCGGCCCATTCATGCTGTAGACAAAATTGTCTACAGCGTGGCTCTACCACTCGTTCCATCCCCCCATAGAGCCAAATCTGATTGCATTGTTAGGACATAATTATAGAATTTTCTTTTTTATCGAATGAGTAACATATCGGTATCGAGTTGCAACTTTGGACAACACTAATAATAAACATTGATCCTTCAGACCTCCTTTGACGCAGTCAGTTCGGTAATTTCTGAAGTATGATCACGGGTATATTTTTATTAAGCATACCAATCTCCTTCGTTTATCTTCAACCACCACGTGGTATTGGCGCAATAGCTACACTCAATGCTCGTCGCCATTAATAAAAAAAAGAAGAGTATATTTTTAAAATATGTTGTATTTATTTTTAAAATATGTTGTATTCAACTAAAAGCAAGTATTATGAATTGGTGTTTTATGTTGGAGCAGCTGATAATAATTTACAAGAGCTCATCGGTTGTTTTAAGCCAAGTTCGTAGATGGAAGACCCACGAATGACGTCTTTAAAGTGCTTCTAGAAGGTGGTATATCGCGTTCAGCACACAGGCTCCTTCAGGTGTTATTTTGTATTTAAATTAGAAGTTTACGTATTATTTCCGTAGAATTGCGTACACGTTATTCTCTTTTATCGTTTAAGTATCGTTCATAATAATTAATAGTGATGTGATCAATCTTATCGATATTATAATATTTTTTTATAACATATCTTATTAAAAATATTTTGTTTACAATTTGTTGAGTCTCTGGTTCCTAAACTAGGCCAATCCTGTATTTTAGGATACCAGTTTCTTCCCAATAAAAATACCTATACATTTTTATGCAAATAAACGAGTGATTCAAATCAACGTAAAATTTTATGAGTTCTCAGTTTTGAAATGATCCGGTACATAGGTACTTACTGTAAGGTGTATGTAATGACCCTAAAATATGACCACACCTTTCTGTAACACTTTGTATATGCCCACTCCTAAGTTAATTGATTATTCTTAAATCTAGCCTTTTATCCAGAAACTATTTCCTGCTCAGGGCTTCGCCCCTATAAATGTCTTTTTCTGTGGTATGTAATAGTTTTTAATACCTTACTTATTTTACCTAAAACTGTTCAGTAGTTGTTAAGTTATACGCGACGAAATTGACAGATAGACAGCAGATACTCTACTGTTTTATCATATTATGTAGGTATTGATGAGAATTATATTCCAGACAACCGTCTTATATTCTAGTCTCGGTATATTTACTTACTAGAATGTATTATTTATGCTCCCGACGTTCAGCACCACTATTTCTACACATTTTCTCACAATTTCTCGACTTTTGTTGATAACATTTTTATTTTTGGTGCAATATACGTTCTACGTACGTACAAAATATGCCACATTGCGTAAATTCTGCCAAGCATGAGGTACCAAATTGATACTAAATAAAAGTACATCTAAGTTACTTAATCACTTGGACTTTGCTGTAGGATGGCGTTCGAAGTTGTATAGCAGTTTTAAGGATGGGTTTTACACAACGCCTTTTAATGTTACATAATAGACGAACCTGCCGATTTGAGGGATCCCGACGTAAGTTTCGTTCCAAACGCAACGCTTACATATATTTTTAAAGAACTTAAAAAAGGAGATAATTACCTTTTAATTTACCAGAACCTTTTTGATGATTCTATAACTAAAAGGTGTAATATAAATAAATAATTTGTAATTAGTAGTAATAGAGTCGACTTAAAAAAAGCAAAAATTAAGTCTAACCAATTTTGAATCATAGACATATTCACATGTACATTAAAAGTGATATAGAACAGATTACAATTTTATTTGACACGGCAGCGACACCTATAGAAATTGTTATTTTTGTCTCATAAGTTTTTTTTTTAAATCGGTTTCTAAGTTTTAATAAAACTTAATTTATTTTTCTTTTTTTAATGGTACTTACAGCAATAGAACTTAAAATTCAATACAATAACCAAATCGCGACGTGTTGTTGAGGAGTTTCATTTGTTTACTCCGTAGGTACTCCGTCATAAGATCTAACCAAATTTATATGGAACCACATCGCAGCTAAACTCTATCGAATGATTTTTTTCCGAGAAAATCGGTCTAGAGTTGGCGGAGAAATCGAGGTACATACATAAAAAAAGCAAAAAAAACAGCGCCGAATTGAGAACCTCCTCCTTTTTTGAAGTCGGTTAATAAATGACAATGGGTGTATATTTACGTTCGATGAGCATACATTACTATAACATATTTTTGCGCGCCTAGTAACGGCTTCATTCGTATCAGCTGTTTATTATTTAATGTTGTCCAAAGTTACATGACGAATTTCGACATGTTACTGATTCGATTAAAAAGAAAATTGTTTATTTTTGTCCTAGCAATGTCATCGGATTTGGTACTACGGGGAGTGAAATACTTATATCGTACACTATACATTAACGACATCTTTTTGTAACACGTATGTCGTATAGTACATAGCTTTATGGATTCCAAAATAATTTCGTTGCGCCATCGTTCCACCACAATTCTATTCAGATTCTAAAATCAAATGATTCTAGAAACAAAATGTTCCCTATTGTCGGGCTCTCTTCTATCTCGTAGTTAAACTACTGCTAAATCTAATGATTTCAAATATTTTATCATGTAGAGTAGATAAGCGAATAAATGCGTATTATTAAAAGGTTTAAACGTATATTTTCATGAAACTGCATGTTTTTAATAAGCATGGCTTACAAAACATTTTATAAAATATTTATTTCATGCCAACCAAATAGATGGATTAAAATATGTATTTAGATAGGCAGTACTTAATATTATTTACTTCCTCTCACACGTTGTTGAAAAATGTACCTTTTTATTATTAGTGTAAGTATCTGGAGTTACGAAAGAGTTTTTAACTTACAGTTTATTTCCATCTCATAAAGCAGGGAATGCTTTATTCATCTAGGAGGATAGATAGGTTCGTAAAAAGGTATAAATAGTACGTTATATTTATTAAATTTTGTTCCATATAAATATAAGTAATTGGGCACGATTCAATAAGGAGATGTATTTGTCATACAAATTAAATATATAATTTAGTGTTAAGGTGCCTATAATATATTATTTACACACATTTAATAAAGATAACACTTGAGTCAATAGTTTTACTTGCTCACGGTGACATGAGGTATGAAAGTGATACAGACGTACCTACATACAATAATACGTAATACGTTTTCGAAGAGACCAAGTATTTAATCTTAACTTATACATGTAAAGACAAAGACAAAGTTACAGCCATTTATTGGCACTTCTTGTTTCAGAACACCGCCTAAACTCAGCCGCAAGTCCCGACAGAAAAACAACTGAAGCGACTCATTAATCATTCCGCAGTTAGGGCCAAGTGCCAACCATCGAGATAGACGTATTTTTTTGCGAGGAACAATTTATATTTTAGTTGATATTCTCTCATCCATATTCACAATCAATATTATCATGTCAGAGCATACGATGTTGGCCGTAACGCTTCATTTATGACGATATTGAACTTAATATTTCGTAGCTTTATTGCTGCTAAGTACTTGCTGACATACGTTCTATGTTAGGCATGGTAGGCATGGTTGTTGTTGAAAATTTTGCTCGTAGTGGAGAAATATGGAATTATATATTGATATGAAATATTTCGCATAGTATATATAAATCACACAAACATTGTTCGTGGTGCGGGGATCGAGCACTCGGTCTCGTCTCACAACCTATCATTGCGACAGCCAACAACGGCGTGAACGGATAGATTAGGGACGTATAGGCGTAGAGCCAAGCATGCGCTGCAAGGGATTTTTTGACATAAAAAACAAACAGTTGTACATCAAAAAGCATAGAGTCGCCACGGCCCTGCTGGCGTATGGATATGTGTGAATAAAGCAGAAAGTCTGGTCTCATTTCCCGAAGCTTTACAGATCTCCTTAATTATCTCAATAATAATTATTTAAATTATTAAAGAATATATTGAGTGATATCAAAGACTGACGTAAGTAGGTAGGTGAAAATCTTATTTGGATGTAATAAACACAGTAACAGTAATGACTGTTACCGTGCAGGTTCTAGTAATATTAAACGAGAGACAAAGAATACAAAATAATCCTATATTAAAAAGCTCGTGTGAAAACATTGAGTTTATGAAGCGACGAAAAGTTAAGTATTATCACAGAAAACTGAGGTCGCCTTTAAAAATACAAACCTCGCTTTGAGATATTTTTGTTACAGAACCGTTCTTTCTTATTGAAAAGCTTTTTAATTCTTGGCAGAGTTCAATATTATCATTTTGGAATAGGACTGCTGTATGTTTTGACAACTTATATTATCCATTTACCGCTAAATGAGCACGAGGATGCAAAGTTATCTCCATCGCCTACTTTAGGTTAACTTCGTCTTTTTTTGGTATCATTTTTGAAGAATTTTAACTATCTTCTACTCGCGGCTCCGCCCGCGTTAATGTCTTCATCCGGAACAACCTCCACCCTTTTAACGCATTCCCCACCTAAGGGGATGATTTTCGAGATATCACGAAATACGTTTTATATTTATTATAATATATTTATTTTTAGGAGTACTCCTACGAAGTTTCGAGTTGGCATGTCTATTTAATATTTTTTCTTGCAATTTAACTTCATACTTCATACAAACTTACATCCCCTATTTTAATCCTTTAGCGGGTGAATTTTCAAAATTCCCTTTTACTAAGACTAGCTCACTTACATCATTAAAGGAACCTTTATGCAAAATTTCAAGTTTAGGCTCTGCGATGATGAATCAGTCAGTCAGTCATGACAAGTAATTATATTTATTTATTTTTATTTATTTTATTTTATTGAACATTTCTTTCACATATCTGATACGGGCACCCAGGCTTTCAAACTAGTAATGATATACTGTGCTATGAAAGCCTGTGTTCTCCCTTACAACTTAGTATATATTCTATTACAGACAATGTTACATGGTTAGTTAAAAAACAAAAAAAACAAAACAAAAAACGTCTTAACAGGATAATCTTCTATTTATGAGTGTCTGGAGTACAGTATTTTATTATTTATATGAGTGTGGTGTATCTGGTAGATGTAGTACCTAGTAATAATTACAAATATGGTTCAAGTAGTTTTTCTGTGTCATCGTAGTCAATATTTGTAATCCAATCTTCGATTATTGCTTTAACTTTATAATTACTGCATTGTCTAATGTCATGTTTAGAACAAAGCCTATTGTATAAATATGTATCTATATGTATAGATAATTGATACCTATCACGTAGGTACGGATACACGTATGTAGGTCGCACACATCGGTATTTAATACGATCTACATGTTATATTCCATTTAATATCCGATGTGGCAGCTATGTTAATGGACAAGATAATGGATTTGAGATATTGGAGCTGAAAATTGGCACAGTATCTAAAATTTATCTTGATGTATATTTTCATAGATATACCTTAGTAGATACTAAAGAAGCCATGTTGAATTAAGTTTTCATGTAATTTTGTAAAATAAACCGGAATATAGTTTTAACAAGCTATAATATATGAGTTAAGAAACATAAATAAACATAATAATATGTAAAGGAAAAAAAATTGCCCCTCGAACTTAACATTTAATTATTACTTCTACGTAACTAAGTATCTATAGACAAAAAATCCACACCAGCCCGCTTATGAGACCATGAGATGTCCCATGCGCCGGAGACTATAGTTTTTCGTTTGTACCGTAACGTAGTACACTCCACAACATAGAGAGAGCTATTGATATTTAAAGACAGCGCGTGAAATGAGACGAAGACTCGTACATTTTCTCATCCCGTGAAACTAACATCCCGGTAGGATGTTAGTTTCTATTTTCGATAAACATGTGGAGATGTACATGAAAACGAGTCGACAAAATTTTCTCGAGGCCTTTTGTCAAGCGCACAGGTTCCAATAGACTACTGCTAGTTATCACTATGTGCGGACAGCATACCTACGTCAAGACAAGCTAAGAGTGTTAATGCTCTATATCCGATCCGAATCTAAGAAATCTTGCACGTTGCGCACTAGATCCGAATTCCGTGTTCCGAAGCTGGAATATCGAAATTAGCCTCAGGACCAATACAGTTCACAACCCATATACTGCTACTAGAGTAAGGAAGGGACAAAAAGCTGAATACTGACTACTGTTACTTGTTAGTAAATAGACAATATGAAAATCATAGCTTACTTTGTAAATATACTTTCCTACACAGCGTGAAATCACGATGAAAGGACGTGCACGACAAAAGATTTCACGACAAGCGTGATATTATGAGCGAAATTATCTCAAAAGACACCATCAATTTTCGGTAGCTAAGATACATTTGATACAACCTCATTTTAGAGAGAAAACGGAGGAACCCTTATAATTTACGTCAATTTAAACTTCACTTTGTTGAACAAAGACGCGAAGTTTAATCATTAACGTTATAAATCATCGCTATAAGATGACCGATGAGTATAAATATTTTTTTTTCCTTTACAGATATTAATATATAATATTTTATTATTGAAACAATCATATATCCTTTGCATAACCCAGAAATGAAACATTTTGTATGAATATTGCGTATTTTGCCCTATTTAGCCCTACGTCGTAATATCATTCGTTCGGCGTTCAAATATATTTTACGTTCATTTACACGGTTTTCCCTGAAGTGATGTACGTTGGTGTGCCTCGGATGCATTATGAAGGCACTTTATATATACATTCGTCATTATCTTTTTTAGTCGCGAACATGACAAGTTGTTGTAAATGAAGTTGTCTCTGACACAAACATGATTAATTTTATACGCATTACATTGCTCTTTAGTACTTTTAAGTTAGAAGGGAATCTTTGTGAACAATATTCATATTATTTTCTATCATTATGGACTTGAACAACTAGTTTGCGTACAAGGTTGTTATATCGAAAAAAAAAAGATTAAGTAGTCTGTTAAAACTTTCCAATCATTCCAAATTTGTTAGATTGACAATCTCTATGGAGTAATAGCGAGACGAGCTGGTCTCTTGCCTAATGTTTAGCGCAACGCCTGCCCATAAAAAGAAACATCACCACACAGAACTTTGAGTTACATGACTCTTCACCCCGAGATATTTACAAGGTGGTAGGCCCCTCGTATGCGAGAGGCCGGCTGGGTTGGTACCACCGCTTTGTCTATTTCTGTCGCCAAACAACAGTGTGTAAGCACTTTTGTGTTCCGGTTTAAACGATATCTATTTATTTTTTATTACCTTGAATGACGAGACGAGCAGGTCGCTCGCCTGATGGTAAGCGCCACAACTGCCCATAAACAGAAGCAACACAACACAGAACTTTGATTTACAAAGCTCTGCATGGCACTAGACTGCGCTCATCACTCAGAGACATAAGTTGTTAAGTTTCATATTGCCCATTAATTTCACTAGCTTGAATATCCTTCAAACCGGAATACAACAGTGCTTACATACTGTTGCTTGGCGGCAGAAATAGACAAAACAGTGGTACCAACCCAGACGGCGTTTCGCATACGAAAGACCTACCACCTAGTAAGTTGTATCCTGATACCCACATGATAGGTACAGGTTAGTTAGTGTAGTCACTTGTTTGGTATGTGAGTGACTATTTGATGTCATAATGGCCGCATTGTTAAAAACTTGTGTGGTTTTATGTTTACCCTTACGGTTAAGTACTTTTTTTTTTAATTTCTAGATTAGTTTGTTTTAATTAAAAAATATATAAGTAGTCTAAACTCACTATACCTTAATTGTTAATTATAGTCATCGCATATCTGGACAATCTAACAGTCGCAAGTACAAAAAGGTACTTAATCTAAAACTTTATATATTTCATTTTTGAATGTTAAAAGAAATTGACTCTCCTCGTCTACAAACCGTTTTCCGACGCCTTTCGATCTCTCCCTGTGCTGCGGAATCGGTTTTGCTAATTATCAGACGAATTTCCGAATACCTACATTCGCGACTGTGTGGCAACAGCATACATAAATAACACAGAGTGGATTGATTCCGAAATGAGACGTTGTAACAAATGGCAAGAGGAAGGGATTATTTACAGATACATTTGTCATTTTACCAAGCTTGAGTTATCGCCTGCAAAACCTTGGAAGGATATGTTTGAGGAACAATAGGTAAAACTTTGTAGTTGCTACTTTGCTAATGAGATGATTCCGGGATAGATTACCGGCTAGAGGGAAACTTTTTATAAGATTACTTAAGGCTGATGCTTTCTTAGTACTTACCTACCTTTAATATCATTCAATATGTTCTGTTTTTTTATAATAAAATAATAATAATACCAGCCCTGTATTATATAAGTCACACTGTTGGGCATAGGTCTCCTCTACTGGATAAGAGGGGTTAGGCTATAGCCTGGTCACTGGCCTCATGTGGATTGGCAGACTGCAAATACCTTAGCACTTATTATGAAGAACTCCCAAATATATGCAGGCTTGCTCACGATGTTTTTATTTACATTAAAGTGTTTATAATTAAGTAACATTGAATACACACATAACTTAGAAACATCAGAGGTAGTACCTACATGCTCTTGGGGCTGGTTTCGAACCTGTGACTTTTGTCTTGGCAGTCCGTACAACTCCGCACTCAGCTAGCGTTGCTTCTGTTAACCGACGAAAGGTAATGGAGGAGGTTCTCAATTCGACGATATTTTTTGTAAGTACGTATAACCATATAAGTATTTAACTTTTCACCGAGTGATTCGATTCCGATGATTCATTTAGATTTTTCATAATTTTCATTCCCAAGGGATTCAATTTCAAGAAGAAATTTCACTCTTAAAGCAGTGAAATCTGGACTGAAAGACTAAAACTTCGCCATTATGTACTTATTTTGATTAATCAATAAACATAATAAAATTTAAAAAAAACTAAAAAAATAAAACCAACTCTAAAAAAATATAATTATATAATAATAATTCTATATCTTATAAGACACGTGAGATAATCCAAATACGTAACCCTAGAAAAAACATATTATTTCCAACGTTGCTTGTCTATACAACAAACGAGATTCCTCTTGTAATCATTCTAACCATCATATCTTTGTATTCATTCTTCTGCCATTCGATATAACACATAAGTTGACATAAGCCTTGTTAGAAAATAATTTTTCCATTTACGAGTATGTGTATAAATTATAACTAAGTACCTATACAAAAACAGAATAATAATTTGCACGTTTCAAACCCAGTTGGAACACGACGTTCAAGAGAACAAATTAGTGTCGTCAGCGGTTGACATTTTAGGTCATTCATATACTTACACAGCAATTTGCTGTCACATAAATGTTTAACTCTTTCCTACAATGATAATAAAATGATACTATAATGAAGAAATATTAAAATTGTATACACATAAATAAACTTGTTCTCACTGTATCTATTCCATTACTAATATACGGTAGTAGGTCCATATCCACTAGGTAGTACCTCGTATGCGAGAGGACGTCTTGGTAGATATCACCGATTTGTCTATTTCTGCCACCAAGCAACAGTGTGCAAGCACTGTTGTGTTCCTGTATAACTTAACATCTTATGTCTCGGGATGACGAATGCAGTCTAGTGCCATGCAGTACTTAATAGTTCGAAGTTCTGATTGGTGTTGTTTCTGTTTATGGGCAGGACTGATGCTTACAATCAGGCGAGTAACCTGCTCGTCTCGTCATTAACGCTAACGAAAAAAATGGACTAAATAAAACAAATAGGGTATTAATAAAAAAAAACTTCAAAAACAAATGAATAAGTCAATTGACAGCTCCGGGGCGCAGTGAGCGAGTAGCCGGCTGCGAAGCGAGAGGCCATGGGTTCGATACCGAGACAAATGTTTGTGTGATCCACAAATATTGGTCTCGGGTCTGAGTGTTGTGGGACCTCAAGTTCCTCGTAGTTCCTAATACCCACGATATAGGTTAACCTAGTGTAGGGTCAGAAAAATGTGCGTGACTGTTGGGTGTAAACATCTTAAAAAAATCCTAGAGCGGATATAAAATTAGGATTGCAACTGGAAAGATTTACGGTAATAACCGGCTAAGAGTTTAAAGTGCACTGAAGTAGCAAAAGCCGGTAGGTTTCATTATACAAATAGCGAAATGGCGAGAATCTCGAGGTTTATTTCAAAACGAAGAGCAGAAAGGCCACAGCGAATTCACTTCGCGAAAGAATTGTTACTATCCCAGAATTTCTCATACTATTATTATTATTATAAATCTCTTTTTCTGGGATAAAAGTAGCCTACCAGTATAATAATAATAATAATACACCCAACAGTCACACACATAGTCCTGACCCCACACTAGGTAAACCTGTGTCGTGGGTATCAGGAACTACGAGGGACTTGCGGTCCCACAACACCCAGACCCGAGACCAATATTTGTGCTTCACACAAACATTTGTCTCGGTGTGGGAATCGAACCCACGGCCTCTCGCTTCGCAGCCGACTACTCGCCCGCTGCGCCACGGAGCTGTCGTTCTAATTCATGTCTTGGTCTATTTGTATGGCAAATTTTATCCATATCCGATCAGCCGCAAAGATGTGATTGATCTACAAACATCAAAAATATCATAATAATATAAAAAACTAGCCGTCCCGCGCGGTTTCACCCGCAACATATAATTGATAGTTAGTACCCGATTGCACAGACACCATCCACTTAAACACATACAAAAAAACATCAAAATCGGTTGAGCCGTTCTCGAGTTTTGCGCTTAGCAACAAATTTAGCCATTCATTTTTATTAATATAGATTCAATACAACTATATTGCGAGTGGAATTTTACAAAAATGTGAAAAATGTGTTTCATTATTTGTAATAAGCAATATTCATGCTCAATTTCACTGTTTATTCCGTTCCATAAAAAGTATCCTACAAAGTTAAATTTTCCTTGTTAATAATTTGCATAGAATTATTTGCGTACTTCGTCACAAACGTTAAAAGCAATCCACTATGTATCGGTTAGCCCTCTACTCCAGACCGATTTTAAAGTAACACTGTATTATTTTACTTACAGGCGCGGCAACGGCGATAGAGAAGAAATAGTGCTGTCGATGTAAAAGAAGTAAACTTAAAATTGGCATTTTGAAGCTAACAACCACATCCATGATGGCGATACCTAGTAAGTATTAATTAAAAAAGTGCTAAAAAAGTTTGCAAACACTACGATCAAATTTTAAACAACATGAATTTCAACATAATATGTAACCAGTTTTCCAATATTTTTTTTGGTAGCCTTGTATAAAAAGGAGTGTGTATAAATTATTCAGCAAACATTTTTTCTGATGAACCAGGCTTTACCAACAAATTTACGACAAATGTGGATATCTAAAAGATAAGAATCGCCGCTGACCTTCTGTTAAATCTCATTTGAATATTTTTATTTCGCTGTCTGGAAAGTTGATGATAAATGTTGCTGTGCTTTTAAAACATTTTGGGGTCCTGTTGCTAAATGACGAAAACGAAATCATTATAATTTCCTCATGCCCATCTTTTTTTTATTAGCGTGAGTGACTTAACGCGCAGGTCACTGACCTCATGGTAAGCGTCTCTCTGTCCATATGCCTGTCTGGACGTCAATGTATCACAGCCATTTTACTCGGAAGCTATTAGCACTATATGGATGAAATTTAGATAGTGAAATTAAGAAAAAATTGGGCTGGGTCTCCGTATGGAAAATATTATATATACGTATACACGTAGCTGAGGGATGAATATTTTTTTCCATCTCGCATAGGCATGTGTGGTAAGTATCATTGGAATAGAGATTGCCAAATGACTTTTTGTGTAATTCATTAGTTTGTGAGATATGCGTGTCCAAAGTCGTGAATAATGTGTCGTCCCCATCTAACTTTTAAACTATTGGATGGAAAATTCTGAAAAAAATCATCTTAGTATAACTTAAAACACTCAACAAAAATTGGTTTCAATAAGCTAGGTTGTTCAGTTTTTGAGATTTGGGTACCTACTATGTAACGCTGTGACGACTAGAATCAAAAAAGACCATCCTGCGATCAACTACATGAATTTAAAAAAATATATAAATGTAAAAATAAATAGAGTTAAACCTTTATGTGCAGGACGGATATGGCTGCGCTCCGGAGCAGTGGTGCTGGTGGTGCCGGGCGTTACATACGCGCGAGTAGCTGGCAAGATGGGCGGCTATTCCAACAAGATGGGAGGTGGGTTGCCTATTCACTTCATGTGCCTACTCACCGCTAACTTCATTATTCGTTAACTTCGCTAAAAGCCTCTTCACGTGTTAAGTGAAGCGAAAAGGCATTTATCAGTTGCCAGTATATACTTAGACGTTACCACATGTGACAGTGTTTACTTTCTGCGTTAAAATGGCTAACACGCAATTTGATAAGACGTAAACAAACAAAGTTTACTTTAAACGTTCGCAAAAGTTGAATCGCAATTTTGTACTTTGACTAACAAATTGATGGATATTAGAAACGAGTGCGCGCTGAGCAAAAGTTGTTAAACACGTTCTTTTGTAAATATTTCTTCGCGAAAAAGCTACGGCACCAAATAGTTATACGTTGTAATTCAATCCTAGTTATGTGAGAGTGTTTACCTTCCCGCTTGTAATTCAATTTATAACACAACGCCATCTAAACAAAAGCTTCTACACTGTAACGAAGACTGGATAGACTATGTTACTAGGTGGTAGGTCCCTCGTATGCGAGAAGCAGTCTGGGTTGGCGCCACCGCTTTGTCTATTTCTGTCGCCAAGCAGTAGTGTGAAACGAGACTATCTCGCCCATACACCTGCCACTGTAACTCCTGTAAGCCAGGATTGACAGTGGCACGACACCGAGCAAAGAAGCGTGTATGTAAGCACTGTTTTGTTTCCTTTTGAAGAACAGTAAAGCTAGAGAAATTACTGATCATTATGTCTCGGGGTGATGAGCGCAGTCCAATACTATGTAGTTTTTTTTATATACGTAATAGGCTCGCGTTTGGCCACTATCACGCCTGATGGTAAGCGATGATGTGGCCTAAGATGAAGCACGTTTGCCTAGCAAAAAACGATTCACTCGCGACTTGAAGACACCCAGATTATATTTATCGGGGAACAAAGACTCCGGCAACTTGTTCCACAATTTGGCAGTCCGTATGATGAAGGTGGAGGCAAAGTGTTTAGTGCGCGTTTTGCGACGTCTACCATAAATGGGTGGCGTTTTGCCGTGTCTCTGGTCGCCCGATGATAGAATGGAGAGGAAGGAATCAAATTATGCAGTTCCGCTGCACACTCTCCAAAATGCATCCGATAGAAAGTTGATAAACAGGCAACCTCACGGCGATGTTCAAGGTTCTGAAGCCGAGACTCGACAAGGGTGTCGTTGCCATCGCGGCAATGAGCGCGTGGCGCGCCATCGGACGAGTGACCTGCTCGTTTTCTCATTCAAGCTAATAAAAATATACCGGGAAGACCAAGGAACATATTTCTCAAACCTATGGCATAAAACGAAACGAATGAACGAAATTTGAAAACGTAGGCGTAGCATGTCCACCACAATAATATTTTGAGCACAAATTCGTACCACTAGGTTAAATACCCTATGTACAAAAAAAGTTTTTTTGTTATTGTAACGTGGCCTGGATGAGTTAGTTTTTTTTTACTTTTATGTAATGCAAGTTTATTCAGACACAAAAAGTGTAGCAGTTACATGATACAGCAGTAGAAAGTTTAATAATAATTTAACCGTTTTAATATTAATCTGTATACAATGCATGTATATTACGTAGGTAATAATGTAATAATAGTTTTTATAAATCCTTATATTATATTTTTAGCAGAGGCCGGCAATAATGAAAAAGTTATAAGTTATATTACCTACGAAAGTAAACGAAGGTATAATTTATTTGAACATCTGAGTTTCTCATGTTTTTATTACATTATACAATGTTATGGATAACAAAAAACAAATGATGAAATACATTTTGCGTTGAAATCTACATTAGCACTGAGGAAAAAATGTTTTACTGAACGAAATACAATTTGGTTACATTTCTACAACGAGTACGTTTAACCGTCTGAATATCTTTACATAAATCATACATTAAACGTAAAAAACGTGTAGTCATATTTAAGGGTAACTACCCTTAACTAAACATGGGCGTTTTTAAATATTTTTGTCATCGATTCGCATTGATATCATAAATGCGGCATCTATAGGTGGCATCGTTATTTTAAAACCGGCCATCTCTAGTCATTACATATCAGGAATGATTGTATAGTACCAGATGAAAATTTGGAACCGTAAATTTCACGCTAACTTTCAACACTCGTTTTTTATTATCGATAAGGTCAGTCACATCCCTTAATACAGTAAATGAAATGCATGAGCGAGAATAACAATGCTGGAATGAGACAAAAGCTCAGCTATTTAATGCACGTTGCAAGTCGAATATCGACATGTTACTCATTCAATAAATGTTTTATGTTAATGCAACATTACACAGAACTTTGAATAACAAAGCACTGCATGGCACTGGACTGAAACACGTCTAGTATAGTCTAAGCAAGATACTGCTGCTAGGCAGCAGAAATAAGACAAAGCGGTAGTACCAACCCAGACAGCCTCTCGCATACGGGGGACCTATCACCTAGTAAACTATTAACTTTTGCAATTGAACAATTGTCCTAAATGTTGTATCTTTTTATGAGTGGTTGAGGCCTGAATGGGCCGGCTCGACCGTTTCGTTACCCCTTTCCGAAAACCAACGTAAAATAGTGGTTCCCTTCCCTTTCCTCTAAGGTCGGCATAACACTCATGATTCTCTGGTATCTCCATGTGGGCGTACATGGGCGGTGGAGATCACTTACCATCAGATGACCCACGTGATCGTTTGCTGACCTTTGTGATAAAATAAAACTAACAGAGACAATAAAAATATAGCTAACCTTCACTAAAAATTAGGTGGCCTAAGCAGTTTGGAGACCCCAACATTTATTTGAGTTTCAGAAGCGCAACTACTGAATCAAACAGAATTTACGGATCAAGTATTCCTGTTGTCCTTTAAACAAACTATCGACTACAAACAATGTCGCCGAAACAATAGAACATTGTTTTGCCTTTGAATGGACGCCGTTGAAATGCATTTTAGTGATTAAAACCCGGAGGGAGATTAAAATAAATAGAAACAGTGGATGAATAAATATAATTGGTTACTAATTAATTTATTATTATCTTGTTTATACTGTCCCACTGCTGGGCATGGGCATACTCTACTAACGAGATGGGTTAGGCCTTAGTCTACCACGCTGGCCTAATGCGCGTTAGCAGATTTCACATTTCCAAGAGATATTCGGAGGTCTAAACCCTAATACCTTAATCATACCTTTCTTTTAAGGTCCTAAACACGCCAATGATACTTCAGGTTTGCCAACTTGTGCTATTAAAAAAATTAGTGCTGCTCTTTGAGCTGGTTTCGATTCTGCGGCTCGTCTAGACAGGACCCGTCGCCGCTGACCTATTGTTATGTTCTCTAATGAAATAATGATATTTAAATTATTTGACAGCTTCCAAAATGAAACTACTCTGTATTAGCATGCATGGGACATGGGAACTATTCATTTTGTAACGCAGACGAGACACGAACTCGGGATGCTAATACTATATAAGCAATAACCGTAAAAGTTTGCGTTATAACACTGAATATTTCACGTGCTTAATTACTGTTAAAGTTCCAAAAGAACATTTTTTATTATCACGAGCTCACAAGTATCGCGTTTGTATTCTCTATTTACCAAAACAGGTACCTAATACTAATAAAATCGTGCACGTGTATTTCATATTTTATTCCGAGTAATGTCACGGTCACCGAGACCGTCGTCATTTCTGACACTAACTTTTATGGCACATATTTTCACCGGTGTATCTTGGTATGACGTCACATAAAAGTACTGATAGCATGTCACTTATGGCCGTTCCCTATATTCTGTCTGTCTCTAGTTTTGCTATACCGGCGATAGAAAATTTTATCTATTTTCGGTTTTACCGTCCCAATAAACTTACTAATGATAGGTAATCCTATTCTTCATTGCTGTCTACCGATGAGAGGACTGATAGCTGACTACAGATATACAACACTATGAAAATGACAGTTCAAGCGTCCCAATATTTTTTATGTGCTATCTGTCGATAAAGTTATTTAGTGTTTTCTTTATCGGTAGATTTTGACCGATAAACAGATATCCTCGGCTCTAAAAAATCGAAATAAATAACGAATTTTGAAGAAATAGCCATGAGTATACAAGGCTTACATGGCACTTGCACTGCAATACAAAAAACTAAATAAATTATGTAAAATCTAAAAGAAAATATAAAAAAATTCTAAAATTCCCTTAACTAAAAATAATGCACCGGTTTAATAATTAAATTAAGTGCAAGAGACATATAAATATTTGTTAATGCGGACAAAATAATTACCCACTTCAGTAAAATCCCCCAAATTCGCTTGGGATTTTTGTTCAAAGGACTTGTATTCAGAGCCGTAATGTATTGACAGTAAAACGTTTCGTTAATACATTGTGTTTTGCAACATAATAAGTATTTCTCGTTATTATTATTTCATTTACAGTGGTAAAAAATAATAATTATAGATAAATGTTAAATTAAAACTTATATTTCTAATCTAAATCATATCTTCATATTTTCTAACATAAATTAAACAATAGTTCCTCTTTCTCAGCTTGTATGAACATAACGCACAAGAGGGCCCAGATAGACTGCCTATCTATTGCTATCATAGTATTCGACGTGCATATCTAAAAAATAGGGACGATTCCAAGCAGTAGATAGAACAATACGGATGTTTTACGATAGCTATCTATCGTGAAATTGAAGATTAATATTGGGAACGGCCATAAGACGTAAGCCGGGAGGCATACGTGAGTGTGCAGCTGAAAGCGCTCTATTGAGCTGCTTCCAACGGTCGTGCCCTTTCTTTATTTACTATTAAGGCGTGTAAACAGCATGGTATTTTCCTTATGTAATATGTCGTATATTAGAACTAGAAATGTGAAGAGCCACGTTTTAACATTTTAACACAATTTACCAGAAAAGAAAACACATGTTGAATTAAGTTACATACTTTCATATTATGTTATGTAGGCAAAGCCCATTTAATGTTGTACTAAATGTAAATAATGTACTCATTATTGTAAACATACTAATGAAATGGCAAGATTAAAATTTTACTTTATTTTAAAACCTGACAAGATCTTGCATTATGGAATTTTTATGACTTATTATTTTTGAAACGTAATTTTGTTGCGTCAGGCTACTTGCATAGAGATTTAAATATGTAAAAATATAACGTAACTGTTCGCACGTAGCATGTATGCAGATAGCATAGCAATTATACTATTATAAGAAAGTTACTCACAATATTATAATAACCTACAGAAACTTCCATAATTGCATCTTAACTTTGCATTGTTTCACGGTTAGTTGGACCACCGCAATGTAGACTTCGAATAGTTGGTACTAGATTCGACAGAATTGTCTATTGACAAGTTCTTGTGGTATTTAGCCAATTCAATTACGGAACCTGACTAAGTATAATTACTTTCTAAGATACGCTATTTATATGCTTAAATGCCTAATTAAAGTAGGAAATCAGATGCCTTGTGTTACTTTTTGACTTGATTATGAAGACAAGGAATTAGTTTGCACGAAAATGGTTCACTTCGCCTAATGAACTTGAAATCGAACAATGGTTTATGATGGACCATTTACACGACACCGTACATTGTGATAATTCATTAAGCCAAAACATTACCAGTCATTTAATCATACATTCACAATCCATTGATCTCGACTGTCTCTATTCTCACAATTCCAATAATAGATTGTCTCAATGGATTGACCTCTTGTAAATTATTCATTAGGTTCGTAAGGCGGCTTGTTTAAAGACCTTATGCTGTTCGCTGATAGTGAACATGTCACTGAAATCTAAGCAGATATATGTCTAGTAATATTATGTTTCTGTTATTTTTATTCATTTTTACTTACATTCCATTCTTCCTTCTACCTGGCCTTATCCCATTCGCAGTAGGGTTGGCGCAAGATGCTTTTTAACACATGTTACAGCAAGATTTGGCTTGTTGTTTTTACGAACGGCCGCCTGCCTGACGTCAACCCCTCTGGGGATTTTTACTTACATCATCAAAGTACTTTATCGGTATATCACACGCGTGGATGACTAAGTTAACCCACATGCATAGTTATATAGTCCGGCAAACCCTATAATATATTAATTGGAGATACGGGTTACAGCTGCGCGATTCGCAAAATTCCTTAATAAGTACTAAATTGTTTGTTTTGTTTGACTTTTAATTAAATCATAATAAAAATCCAAAGATTAAATGTATAAAGCGAGTAAAATATATTTCCGGGTATTAACGAATCAGTTTCTAAAGTTGTTAGTGCTTGTCTACGCCAAGAACGGTATATGAATCTCTCTGGCTATGTATGTATGTATACCTATAAAATGTTTGTTTACAAACTCTTCTCAATAAGTACCTAGTTATATTCTCCGAACCCATCACGGTTGTAGAGACTTAAGCTCCGACGCAGCACTTTTATCAGCCAGACACGACATGGCGTGATGTGCTGTCGCCAGAGATCACCCACTTAGATATAGGTCCCACATTTTGTATTAGAATAAGCAGTTTAAGTAGTTTTATATCGAACTCTGTAAGCGCGGGTCGTATAAACTAATAAACTCTTAGTTAACTCGAGTCTGAACTTTTATTTTAATCGTCGCTACGCTCCCAAAATCTAACTACCTACTCAAGTAAACACGCTTACCATCATACATTTTTATTTACTTATATAATTTATCTGCAACTTTTTTTTTACAGGTAAATCAACAAGCGGAATCAACGAGGAGATCATATGGATAAGCATAAGCATGGCGATAGCGATTGCTGTGCTCATAGCTATCGCACTCTGCTACATTCTGAAAGAGAAATGTACCAAACGCCAGTCATACAGGGAACAGTCATGACGATACAAGGAGGAGTTTGCGAGGCACGCGCTCGCAGACTCCCTGACCGACTTGGATCTTGATCTGCCCGCATACACTCTCTATCCACAATATTCTCCAGACGGCAAGGAATACTTTTACAATTTCCACCGTTTCTCGTACATAAGAGACAGTTTCAAGTTACCACCAAAAGATTACCCAGTAAAAGTAAAAGAAGACATTTATATCAACGCGTAATAAAATTATTTATTTTAACAGTTCAAAATTTTGTATTACTGTTCCTGTGTCACATATTAATTTTATTAGTGGCATTGAATAAATGACTGTACTATATACTATTGTAAATGGAACAAACGTCAAATATAATTTTATTTAAGTAAATGCTAATATTAAATTTTATTCATAAAAAAATTAGTTGTGTTTGCATTCTCCAGTTAACATAATTGTAAAAGATAATATTAAGTCGTAAAAGACAATGGAATTGAAAGCCACTTGAATGTGATAAAAGTTTTAGCGTATCACATTAGCCGATGCCCCTAGTGTGAGTATTCAATAGCTGTCGCGTCATCTGTATATTGACGAAAATATGTATGCAGATCGGTGCAGCGCCCATAGCAGATTCTATTGGAAACTAATTAATTTCATATGTTTTTTAAATATATAATATATTTCTCGTGTACAAATGACGTAATAGGTATCAAAAAAACTAACACTAGGCACACAGGTTAATTCCAAATGCATTTAGCTAAGACCCAAACAAGCTTTTAAGAATTTGGGCTTATAACTGAGTTTGCCTCTAAACACGTGTCACAACACTAATAAACATAGCATAATTATGGTACATCACTATTAGTAACCTATACGATGCCCCAATTATACCCTACATAGAGATTATAATACTCTACCTCATTGTACTTATTTATTAGAACATATTTATCATAGCAAACGATTCTCGTATGAAATATTACACGCGATAAACTACCATTGTCATGTAAACGTGGCAGTTTGGCGCCATAGTTGTGTCAACTTGCGTCATAACAAGAAATAAGTACCTACCGCTACACTAACTAACTCCACGTTACAAAGCTTATTTCATTTTCTAGTGCAGCGACAGATCTCTTTGTGAATTTTCTCTTATTAGTATTGAAGATTTTTAATATTTCCTTCTGTTAAAAATATTTTTAAGTAACTACTTTATCAACATTAAAAGCAACGGTTTTATTATTACATAACTAATTATTATCAAATCGTATAATATCGTCTTGCTTACAGTTGTAATTATATTTATTTGTATAGTAATTAATATTAATATACTTTTAGATTGTACCTATTCTTACAGAATGCAGGAATTATATATATAATATAATATGTAAATAATTTACTAAATAATAAACGTAAGTGTTATAGACATGCCGGTTGTACATACTATGCTCTAGTAGGGATAACAAATGTCTATGAATAACTTTAATAAATGTAAACGAATACTACACGGTAATAACGTAATTTATAAAGTAAAGACCAAAAGATCTAGTTGATCGGACATTAATTAATGTGATTATCCAATTTTAGACAGAAATAAACTTATGGCCAGAAATGTATTTCATTTTATTTTATTTAATACATTCTCAATGTTTGAAGCTAAAAATAGTAATAGTTAAGTTGGAGCAGAAATACGAATACTACTCGTACAACCAATGGCGCGGGAGCACTTACGATAACTCCAAAGCCAAAACATCTCACCATTCATTGCGTTCAACACATTTGTGTGATACTACCTATGCTAAAAACTATACAAAGTAACAAAATTTGTAAACATAGACCTAATGTAGTATAAAATATCCATCACAAATATTTATTTATTTCCACCAAACACTACTTTTACAGGGTCGCTACCCCAATAGAGTAGTGTCGACTTTCTGCTTAGAATGATTTATTATATTTTAAATAATAATAATAATAATAATACACCCAACAGTCACACACATAGCTCTGACCCCACACTAGGTAAACCTGTGTCGTGGGTATCAGGAACTACGAGGGACTTGCGGTCCCACAACACCCAGACCCGAGACCAATATTTGTGGTTCACACAAACATTTGTCTCGGTGTGGGAATCGAACCCACGGCCTCTCGCTTCGCAGCCGACTACTCGCCCGCTGCGCCACGGAGCTGATAACATATTACCCACGTATGTTGCTATCCTTGTGAATTCACTCAAAGTATAATGGAATATAACCGTCTCAGTGGAAGATATTTTCGAATTTTCGAACATAAGTAAGTAATATGACTAAAATAAAGCCGTGGTCATAGGCTCAAAACCTCAAAACTTCACCTGCAAGTGGTACACTCTGCTGTTAACGGACGAAGCAATGGCAAAACTTGTTTTCTGTTGCTGGTTGTGGAGGCGGATGGCGGGTCGCCTTACATAATATCAAATCCAGCGTCAAATCATGATGGGAAGGCGGACCGATAACGCCAGGCAGAAAGTAAAAAAAAATTTACATTTTTTATGTAAGTGTACCTACATAACATAAAAAATCTGAGAAACAATAATAAATAGCAAAAATCAATCACATTTACTATATCTTTTTACTTACAGATTCACCTAATTGGTAATAATTTCTATAAAAATAAAATGGTAATGTCTATTCTACCTACTATACTATTACGTACGTTCCCGAACTTCATTGTTTCGTTGCGGATTATAGCATAGGGGAGGACCCTCACTACTTACCTACCGTTTTATTTTAACGAGTGAATTGACATCAATAAGCCCATAGCATATTAGGTACAAATTACAACTACAAAACTATACTACTATCTATTAATCACTCTTTTTTCTTAATAAGAAACGAAGTAAACACAAGTTTTGTACGTGGTCAAGCCACGCTATAGACTCTGCTGTATATCGTGGCATCTATAGTATGGCCGTACTCCCACAATGTCCTGCTATGTAATAGATATTTCAGGATTCACTCTGATATTAATATTCTTATTCAACTGTAATAAATACACAAACACGTGTGTCATTTACCATTAAGTCAGTTTTTGAAAGGACCGGTCGTTGAAAACATGTAGGTTCATATGATTGTTGTGCTAGAGGTTAATATAATGAGAGCCAAACTAATTGAGGGCGTAAGTACTAAGATAAAAATATGAAAACAAATGGAGTTTGAGTTGGAAGTTTTAAATAAGTAATCTGAGTTAGACTCACAGAATATATAGCTTAGTTTTCGTCTAGGGCTAATTACACAAACAACCAAATATCTCACCTCAATAAACCAGTAGATTTTTTTATACATACGAGTAGGTACAATAGTACTACACCAACCGTGGACTGTCTTCGGGTACACTGCTTTAGTGTATGTAGATAGCCGTCGGGTGCTGTCACATCACAATATTAGATTAAACTTGCCCTAACGGAGGCCCGTTAGGACGTGCCCATCGAGGCATACGTGTTACCTTAGCCCCACGCACGGCTACCAAAGGTTCGGGACTCTAGTATATGGTAAGACATATAATTCCGCATGATGAGAATCTCGCAACAGCTGACTAAGACAAAATGATCAAATATCTAGATCTGGCAGACGAGGTTAATAACATGTGAGATGTGGACTCGACAATCATTGTCCCGATAGGTGTTTCTGCCCATGGGTTGATACCGAAGAGTCTCGACCAACAGCTCCAGAAACTTTTAATTGGTAGTTGGGTCAGGAGTCAGATACAGAAGGCAGTATTATTGGACATGGCACACATTGTTAGGAGGTTTATTAATCAGGGGCCTTAACAGCCGTTAGCTTGGGTCTTGTACCTCGCCATCAGAGGGTATCGATTTATATTTTATTAAAAAATTAAAAAGAGCCTGAAAACTAGAGCAGTGAAACTGAGAAACACGAACATCCCAAGTAATCATCGAAATTAACAATGGCAGAAAATATATACTCATAATGAAAATTGACATTTTCCTTTGATAATTCAGCTCTTCTGTATCAAAAACATCTATTGTACTCAGACATTTTCTTTGTTCAACATAATCTTTTTGAAGAAATATTTTTTCAACATCAGCTTCTGTCTTCAGATGGCCTTCCTTACTTTACGCTACCGTATAGGTAGGTGGGCGAGGGCTTAAAGACGCAACGCCGCGCCGGGGAAGCGCTGTGGCAGACTGATTACTAAAAGGAAAAAATGTTCTGGAAATTCTCGGTACAGGGTATTACTCTCAAAAATGTTCTCAGGCATAGCTGACACCAGGCTTCATCACGAGGTCTTCCATTACCGTTAAACAGCGTTTTTTATAGCATAGTCATCTGATGGTAAGTGATCTCCAAAGGCCATGTACTCCCATAATACCAAAGAATCAAAGGCGCGTTGCCTATCTTAAAGGAAAGGGATAATATAGGAAAAGGATTGGGAAGTGCAGGGGGATTTGGGCCTCCAGATATCTCACTCACCGTATGAAACACAGCAGCTAGCTGCTTCTTTACGTTGCTTTACTGTGATACAGTGGTAACATGCCGGTCGAACGATTCGTGCTGTAGAAAAATCTGTCTAAAGCGTGGCTCTGCCACTCACAAAGACTATAAATTCAAAAAGTTAGTTTATAGGCACTGGGAACTGGGTCGAACCCGCCGCCTCTGTCTCCCCAACCTGATCCACTCACTGTTAGAATATCTACTCTTCGATCAATAGTCAATATAACAATTTAGTGATTACGCAAATGTTTCAATTGTGATGGCCATCTAAATAAATAACAATTTACCAAAATCAATACTAAATAAAGACAAAAACAAAGTATTTACAAGCAAGTTAACAATATTTTTGATTGAGAAATCCTATTATACAATAAATTAATACATGTATGATAAACTGTTATACCTACCACCTATGTTCATTGTAGATTGCAAAATAAAATAAATTGAAATTGAAATTTAATAAATACTGATAAAACGTAGCCTTTTGAAAATATGATTTCGTTTTATGAGGAGCTTGGAATCGAAAACAATGACAAAAGTTTAAATCTCACGGTTGGAATGCTTAGGACAGATGACAAAAGGAAATGAAATTTTGGTGGCTCAATTTTTGTATATCAACTTATTAATACTTTACTTATTATGGCTAATGACAAAAATATACATATTTTTTTAATTGGTTAATGATATAAAGAAATATACATATAAATTTATATCAATGTCTTCTCAGTAAATAGTATTTTAAGAAAACCCAATATTAATGCAATTTTCGCATAGATTATTAATCCAAATTTTTCGAGAACAGTCCAGTTTCAGTACCGTTTAAGTACATGTACCTTTTTTACGTGGACAAAATCCATCTTACGGATACCTTTTCAACCCGGGGGTGGAGGAATGGTTATGCCGGATCGGTGATCCGACCTAATTAACATCCGAGTGACAAGTTAGCTAGATCGGGGTCCTCACCAATTTTTCTACGCTGCGCCGATGTACCGACCAAAAACCCCGCGGTGGCCGCCTTTGGTGCAAGTGGAACCGTTCCAAGGATCCTAGAATACTCGGATTGCTGCTGGTACCTCTCCTGCGCTGTGACTTTGTGGTCCGTCTCCTTTGGGGCTTGGAAGCCCTCTCACAATCAAGACGCCCTCGACATCTTCGGAATCACGCAGTTTTCGCACTGCCAGGGTAGCACCAAAAAATTGTACAAAGGCCACAAATCGCCCGCTGTATGGCCGCGACCATTAGGACCCATGAGTGGTAGAGCCACGCTGTAGACACTTTTGTCTACAGCACGAATGAGCCGGCTCGTCCGGTTCGTTACCACTGTCTCACAGAAAACCGACCTTAAGTAGCAGCTTACTACTGCGTTTCGTTCGGTGAGTGAGATAATCGGAAGCCCAAATCCCCCTTCCCTTCCCAATCCCTTAATTATCCCTTACCTAAGGTCGGCAACGCGACCATAATTTTTTTGTAGTGTGCGTACATATGCGGCGGAGATCACTTACCATCAGGTGATTCACTTGCTCGTTTGCCGGCCTATGCTATAAAAAAAAAACAATTAGTTGCCTCCTACGACAGGAAGGGGCCGGGGATACCATGGTAGTAGTCTTCAAATGCTCCCGATCTACAGGGCGACTATATTACCTCTACTGTATCTTCCAATAAAGGCTGGTCGATCTAGAAGCGGTCAAATTGTGTGTGAGGTATTACTGAAATTATTGTTTTATCTAAAAGGCCCATGTATTGATGTCTGCGGAAGGCCGAGTTCTTGTGCACGGCGAGGAATTGACTGCTTCTGGTTCACATGCACATTTCCCTGAAACGCTGCGATGTTCTCAGCCGATCTGTCGTTTTGACGTAGGTTTACCTGGTTATTTATCGAACCGGTCGTCTCGAATTTAGCCATCAAAACGTTGCAGGAGAGTCGGCTTTGAAGAGCCACCGCGTCTGCCATGAAATGGGCGCATCGCGCGTTATGTTTGCAATAACGAACACTCATTTTGATAATTAAGTTTTACCATTTGGTACCGAACTGCTCAATCGTGTAACTTGTCATGTTGGTTCGGCATTACTGACTGAATAATAAACAATAGATACCGAAATACTAATGGCCGTTCCCAACATTCCGTCTATCGACAGAGTTGCTTTGTAAAATGCCATTGTCAGAACTGTGCCAAATTGGACCACACGAAAAGCATTTTCTTTCAAATAAAAAAAGAATCATCAGAATCGGTTCACCCAGTCGAAAGTTCTGAGGTAACAAACATTTAAAAAAAACAGTCGAATTGAGAACCTCCTCCTTTTTTTTGAAGTCGTTTAATAAGTCAAACAATGGACATGATAAATAATTTATACAATAAAGATGCTTTAACCGGATTTGATGTAGAGACCATTATTTCAATGTGCATAAAATGGCGTATGACTTATAATATTCATATTGTAAAATATTGTTTTCTTACATAATACACAAATATATCATACCTTAGATATACGTCATAAAAAACTGTGTACAATATATTATTATATTATGGTAATATTTATTCATTGTTGTTAAAAAATGCGTTTATGTGTCGTGTGTTGAAGTAGCATACTTATGCAGAGCTTGGCAGAGCTGATGTATTGTATTCGAGTTGAACAGGAAGTCAATGAGGGTAAGCACGGAAGTGGGTCAGTCTCGACTTGCCGAGATATATGTATGTTATAAGTACATTTTGTTTCAGTTTCACACATACCAAAGATAGTGGTCTACTATTACATTTTGCATCAGAGGATTTGAGACGAGGGTCCCGAGGTGCTCTAATCACGGGATTTATAGGGACGGGCAAGAAAATATATTGCCCTTTTTTATATAAGTAATTCGCTATAGGTACTTTTTAGTCTTAAAAATTTAGTTTATTACTTTTTAGTATATGAATGTTTTTTTATTTCCACGTGTTCGAAAATAATAATAACAATACTAGCCCTGTATTATACACGTCCCACTGCTGGGCACGGACCCCCTACGCCGAATGTGAGGAGTTAAGCCGTAGTCCACCACCAAATGCCCAGTTATTTCACTGGCTTTAATGTCCTTTAAACCCGAACACAACAGTGCTTACACACTGCTGCTTCGTGGCCGAAATAGACAAAGCGGTGGTACCAACCGGCCTCTCGCATACGAGGGACCTATTATTACCTTGTATAACTGGTATCTTGAATTTCCCAGGTAAGCAGGTTTCCTCACGATGTTTCCTTCAACGTTATATAATAATAAATACACAAGTAACTTAGAAAATTCAGAGGTGCATGCTGTTGGTGTTGGTTCCGAACCTGCAACTTTCGTCTCGCCAGTCCGTATCACATCCCGATGATCTAACTGTTAAAAACATATGACGTCGATCAGAAAAATAACTTTAACTTTTAAATGGTTGAACATATTTTCTTCAAACATAGATAAGATCCATTTTGATTAAATTATCTTTCAAACAAGAAAACCGCATTTAAATCGGTTAATTCATTTAAGCGTTATGGTGCCATAGACAGATACACACATAACCTACTTTTTCGCGGGTTAAAAATATGTGTGCTTGACAAAATCTGTTTCAGTTTAAAATAATTATTACGTTGTTCATTATTAAAAAATACTGGTGTATGACTATTTTATTATGTTGTATAAGGCAATAAAAACCCTCATGACTGCATATTGTTTATGCTTAAAACATAACTGACGATGAAAGCGCACGAGTAGGGGCTTAGCTATAGTTAAACTTTAATTCATGATTAAACGCTATTATAGATTCGCTATTGTGAATGTCACCCTGGAAATGACAGATAAAAAGAAAATAAGGTTTATCCCCTGTTCAGTGGTACGTACTTAGGTTATGCCGGTAGGCCCTTCCAGTTGAATGAACTTTGAGTGTTATTGTGAATACTACGAAATAAAATGTTAACTATTCACAGAACGAAAACAAAAACATCACAGTAATCCTGGTGTTATGTTTTCTACATGACAAAATACATTCATTTGATCATCCTAAACTAAACCGAGCTATCTTCCTTTAACCAACACAAAAAGCAAAGTGGCTCTTAATTCCTTTATATTTACACATACAATTTTTTATGTATGTTTACGGCAAATGTCGACCGATTTGGATGATTATTTTTGAAGTCGATAGGGTTTACCTACTGTGGTAATGGTCGTATTTAAACTTCAAACATTCATGCAGCAATGTTCATGATTCTTTCACAAAAAAATTGTAAAATAAAAATGTTTATTTTTTTCTTGTATTTTTATTTTTTGTTAAAAGTTTTTAGGTATTATGTAATATTTTAATTCAATTTACTTATTATTCTGTATTTTATACAATATGATAAGTGTAGCATATTTTAAATAAGCCCATAATTGCTACACTTGTGTTAATATATACTCATATATTACGTTCTCATATTGGTATTGGCAAAATAAACATTGAGGACTACACGTGTCGATTTGTTATACACGTATTGCCACGTAGCAACAGACATGTACACCAATACATCTAATTTGGACACTGATAAATAGGGAGCTTATAGCATTTGAGTTCGGTGTACCAATAAATCTCGCAACATTTGTCTTCGTCATAGAGGGTACAAACTAATGGACGGAAAATATTTTCACTACGTTTCCTTCTAAGAATTTATATTTCCCCAGAAGTTAATCGGCGTGTAGGTTTAAAGTTTAAACCAAGTTCACATAAACGTTATAGGCATTTTACGAAAGTTTAACTGTATGAGTGGATTGGTCGATTGGCACTTATTTGGCAGTCATTGAGCAATCGATTCTTAGTATACATATATTTCATCATCATCATTGTACCGTTGCATTATGCCTTTTAACTAATTTATACACACATAGGTATACTGTTATTGACTTTTTAATCGTTGGCGTTTTGAGTGTTGGTGATTTTCATATTTGTAATAGACTATCTGTTACTCATAGTTCCGCCAGCGTATTTGTCTTTTTCTGGGATAAAAATAGCCTATGTTTTAATTCATGTCTTGGTATAGACCAAGACATACACCCAACAGTCACACACATAGTCCTGACCCCACACTAGGTTAACCTGTATCGTGGGTATCAGGAACTACGAGGGACTTGCGATCCAATGAATTAAATTAAATTAAAACATGAATTAAAACTTAGGCTTAGCATTACCTATAGGTACTTTTATGCAAAACTTGGCATACAATATAGACTTGTAAGTTTTATCCAAAACTCAGCCCCTACCCCCCCGCCTCCCGCCTATTTCGCAAGTGGAATTTTACAATAATGTGTAACCTAGTTCCAGTCGTATTTCATTCGTCGTAAAAAAGTTTCACCCCTGTCCCTTCTTTCACTTAAAATTTAAATGTCCAACAATCCTTCCCTAGCAGGCCCCTACATTACACAAATTTTCATCTGACCAAATACTAGAATTAGATTTTTTTTAAATTTCGTGTTTTAATCAGTCAGTGAGTGATTGGTATTTCCCTTTGATATAAATACTCGTAGATTACTGCTTCGCTTCCGGAGGTAGTGGCGTGTTGCTTTAAAGTAATGAACTATCGTCTCCACAAAACGAATTTATGGTGTGAATATGATCTCAATCGCTCATTGGTCAAGTTGATCAAAAGTTTAAATAAATAGTTTCATGTAAAGTTCAACCTCTCCTCCCCCCTTTTGCAAGTGGAATTGTCCAAAAATGTGAAACATATACTTCACGAACGACTATTTGAAGAAATGGTCGCATTTCATCAAATAGTCAACTATTACTGACCATATCATTAAAATGTTCAACGTTTAATGATTTGTTCATCGGCGCGACGTTTAATCATATCATTAGGTAACTGTAGGTTTTTTTTTTATGATTGTAAACTTTGACTACTGCTGCTTCGATTTGATTCAGCAACCTTGAAATCCTTTATTTATAATTCTATTAATTATTATTTATATCCTATTGTATTTTATATATATTTGCGATTATATTTATCAACTTTAAGTTTATTGCGATATTCCTATAGTCTTGCCCCATTATTCCTGGCGGCCCTTTTCACCACTTCGTCGGCAAAGCTCAAGAAAAAGGAGCTCGTGTCGCCATTTATTAGGGTACTCAAATTATCTTCTGTAATTTTGCACCCCAGTCTGCACTCGCAATCGAAACGGAGAGAACCGTACTTCGGGCACTCAATCAATACATGCTCCACGGTCTCATCCGTTTCGTTGTCGCAAGCGCAGAAAGGGGTGTCTGCCAATTTAAATTTGTACAAATAGACCCGAAAACCACCATGGCCCGTAAATAATTGCGCCCTTAAGTTGGTACTGTGTCCCAATTTGCAAAGGCTTTTATAGGCGACGGTGACGTTTGAGAAAAATTTTTTCGTCACCGCCCCTGTTTTTGCTTCCCAGTATTGTTCTTGCCATTTCTTAATGGTACCGGATCTTATTAACTTCTTGGCGTGCGATAAGGGGAACGCGTCGTAGGCTGGTGACTCTGTACTCGTGAGAGCAGCGTTTTTTCTTTTAGACGGATGTGGTAGGGAGAAGGGTGATATCTTAGTTTGTAGTGTTCTGCCAGGCAATTCGGGTAACGGTTTTCCGCGCTTTACTTCGTACAGGTCCAGTTTTTCTTTTGCTCTGAGTGTTAGCGGTAGAATGCGAGCTAGTGTTATACTAGATGTTAAAGAGGCTGTTCTGTGGGTTTTGGCAATCATAATGGAAAATGTGCGAGTTATTTTATTCAATCTACGGGTGATTTCTACTTTATCTATAACCATGTTATAAATTATGCGCAGGATGTCTGAGTTTAAGCCCCATTGCGCTCTGGCGGCCCTGGAGACTTGTTTAAAAATGGAGCATACTTTTTTATTTGTGTTATCTAAATGTGCGGTAAAGTTTAAGTTTTCATCAATTGTTAATCCAAGTACTTTTAATGTTTTACTGAAGTTAATTGTTTTTTCATCTAATTTTAAAACTGGTTTCCTATATTTTAGCTTCCTGGTCAAGAGTACTGCTTGCGTTTTATGTGCTGCAAATTTCATTTTGTATTGTATGCCCCATTTTGTCACCGTCTCCAATGCCGCCGTCGCAATTTCCTCCACTTCCTCCGCGGTGTTGCCCTGAGCAATAATCAGCAGGTCATCCGCGAAGGCTTGCACATGGGCTTTTAACTCTTCCGCATCTTGTAACAAAGGGTCCAGCTGGATGTTCCACAGTATCGGTCCGCAGGTGGACCCTTGGACACAGCCTTTATTGGTGTTCCGGGTAACTTTGGTGCCGGCGTACTCCAGGAAGATGCTTCTGCCGCTGAGATAGCTGGCTATCAGTTTAAGTATAGTCCGGTCTACTTTCTTATCCGTCAGCTGTTGTAAGACGGCAGGCCACCAAGCGTTATCAAAGGCCCCTTGAATGTGGAGCGACAATACGGCAACAATCTTGCGCCCGGACAGCCCTTGCTTGATGATAGAAATTGCATCATACAAGGCGTCTTCGGTGCTCTTCTGTGGTGTGAAACCGTATTGCCGCTCATTCAATTTCCCTTCTGAGCCCAACTGCCACTGCAATCTGTTAACAAACAGTTTCTCTAGGGCTTTTCCCCAGACCGGAAGCAGACCAATCGGTCGGTAGGACCTCGGTTCGGTGTAATCTTCCTTACCAGGTTTCGGGATGATCTTGATGGCCGCCTTCTTCCACGGTTTGGGAAAATGTCCTAGCTCCAGGGATCTGTTAAGGAGTCTTTGTACAGTTGTAGGGTTGGCGCTATAAACCTCTTGGCAGATATCCGCAGTGAAGCCGTCTGAGCCGGGTGTCTTGTTAGGGTTCATTTTACGCAGAACAGTGAACACCTCAAAGTCTGTAAAAGGTGTAATTACCAGGATTGAATTTTGGAGCTCATGTTTTTCTGTCTCCACACGTGTTCTGAGCGCGCTCTGGGCCTCCGTGTCCGTTAATTCAGAGTCGCTTGGGTAAAAAGTTTCGGCGAGCAGTTCGGTCGACTCTTGAGGGGTTAATATCCCATTGTCGTTTGGGTCCCGTAACAATGACTCTTCTACGCGGGTGCTGTTTCTAACAACGCGGTACGCCTTTTTCCAGATATCCTCTGCTTGCTGTCCCGAGCAGAACTCCTTCCAGCTCTGGGTAAGGGCCGTTTGGATAGACTCTTTTAAATCATTTTTGGCGACTTCGTACTCTTGGATGACAAAAGGTTTACGTGTCGGGTTGGCATGTCGAATTCTTCTTCTAAGACGTATGAAATTCTTTTTCATTTCTGCCAATTCACTGTTCCACCAATGGCTACCTTTTCTAGCCCCGCAGTTGATAGTGGGGATGGTCTCCTGGCAGGCGTTGTCCACTGCTTGTGTGAAGTTGAGAACTAGATCGTCGAGTTCCTCGTTAGTAACGACCGCTGTAATGGAGTCAACATTGATGCCTTCACTGTCTAGCCGTACATTTAGGACTTCTTTGAACTCAGACCATCTGGCTCGTTTTGTATTATATTTTCTTGTTGAGCTCCTAAAGTTAGTATTGGTGGTTGGTGAGTCAACATCTATCTGGTATCTAATGGCTCTATGATCAGACAAAACTATAAAATTTTCGTCCACCGTCCAGCCAGTCGTTCTGCTCAGTAAACTGGGCGTACATGCCGTTATATCTATAACACTTGTCTGCGCTATGTCGCCCCGATGTCTATAAAAGGTGGGAACGTTTCCTGTGTTAAGGATGTGCAAATCCAGCTCCGCGAAAGCTTCCACCACCGCTGTTCCTCGCGCATCCTCAGTGTTACTCCCCCTCCATGGGCCGTTGGCGTTGACGTCTTCCGCTATAAGAATTTTGTCAGCGTTCATTTTGCCCCGGATGGATCTTAAATTGTTGAGGTAGGTGCTTACGCTGGACTGCGGTTCAAAATAAACGCTGATCAGTCCCAACTTGAAACTGCCCATGATTAGAACCACAGCGACTATATTCGACGTAATCAAGTCAGGGTTTTCAATGACCGTGAAGTTCCTATCCAGTATGACCACCGCGGACTTTACGGGGTCATCCTTGGTGGCGTTCTTCTTCTGAATTACGCGATGGTTAGTTGTGAGGAAACCCTTTACTCCGACATACGGCTCTTGAAGCATGAGTAATGCAGATTTAGTATTTTCAGCTTCACACAGACACTCCTTGATCGCCGCTAAGCCTCATCCTAGGTTTGCCTGTATGAAGGAGATCCTTTTGTGTTCCACGGAGGTGCCCTTAACAATAGCTTACAGCCGTTCTCGCCAATCTGTCCCACTTCTGCCAGATGGGGCAAACTGGGCTATAAGCTGTGTGAGTATTGTGACCGTCCAATTTATGTTCTTTGCAATTGGCGCAGCTGACTGATGAAGCATCCGCCTTGCATTCCCTACTATCATGCAAGTCTGAGCATCGACCGCAGCGAGGTGTGGCCGCGGTACAATCCCGCGCCATGTGTCCGAAGCCCATGCAGCGGTAGCATTGCCGTATTGGTGATTGGTCCACCGCCAACACGGTCTGATAGCCTATTTTGACCTCATGGTCCTTCAGGCTAGACCAAGTCAGAGGGTCCACCTCCACTGTTACATTTGAGACTATGCTCGTGCGTCCCTTGGACCTCCTCTGTACCTTAATGAATACATCCCTGGCAGTCGGGTTGATTAGACTGCTGTTTTGTCTGAGCAGAGCCTCCTCTATCCTTGTGTTGCTCATATCATCTACAATTCCAGGGAGCTTAATTAGGGGGTTTCCAGGCCTTGGTTTACCTATTGATAATTGAGTCGTTTTTTCCTTAATAGCTTGATGTAGCCCTGTCTTTCTCTGAGTCACAGGAGAGAATTACCTTTCGGTTCTTTGCCTTCCTAATTCTATTGACTCCGACTCCCAGCTCAACGATATCAACGTTATCCTTTACCTTCTTTATAATATCGTCGTTGGAGTCTCTAGGGTCGGCCGATTCAACGAGGAGCGGATAATTTGGTCTCACTTTAATCTCGGGTACTCTGGAGATGGGATGTACTTCCGGCCTGGTTGCTGGTCTGGAGAGTACTTCCGCGTAAGAGGGTAATGCCTCCTGGAGCTTTGAAATAATTCCGACGGTGTCCTTGGTGGTTTGACATAACTCGCTGAGGCTTTGGTTAGCTTGCTTGACACTTGTGTTAGTGTCGGTACAGAGATCCATTAGTGATTTAAGATCTATTTCAGATGTTTTTGTTTCGGAAAATTTTTGTTGATTTTTAGATAGCTGGGTCATGTCGCGGGGAAAGCGAATTATTGCTACCGCCCCGCCCCGGGGGAAGACGGAACGGTTATGTTGGGTTCACCGGTCTTACGACCCAGCGTTAAGCCGCCAGGGAGAGATGTTAAATCCGAGCGACCGCTGGGCCGAGTCCCTAACACTATATACAACCTACACCGGCATACCAACTAAAACCCCGCGGTGGCCTTCTTCGGCGCATGTGGAGCGGCCCCGGGGTATCCTTAGCTATATCTAAGGATTGCTGCCGGAACCACCCCTGCGCGGTGCCGCCTAGCGGCCCGTCTCCTTATGGGGGGCTCAGAAGCCCCCGCACACCGAAGGACGCCCTCGGCGTCAACGGCAGACACGAGGCCGACCACCCGTGCTGCCGTCCATCCCGGGGTCGCACGTACGAGAGTACAATAATGAACGCTACGACAGCCCCCGGCTGCGCGCCCGCGACCCCCGATGGCCCCAATTAGTCGCCTCTTACGACAGGCAGGGGATACCGTGGTGGAATTCTCCAAACGCCCCCATTCCACAGGGCGGGAGACGCCGGTCAGTCGTCCACCCGACGCCTCCTACGTCTCCTTTGGCGGCGCGCGGGATCGTTCCGCTCACGATCCCGCTCGGCGCTCTCCTTCTGCGTGGGTCATGTCCCTGCGGAGTCCGACCAAATCTTGCTTTATAAGCAGGAGCAAACTATTGTCCGGAGCACGTGCAGGGGCCTCCTTGATTTGATTGGTGGTGGTTGCGGGCGGAGATACAGTTGTTGACGTGCTGGGTTGTTGTGATTGGTCTGATGGTTGGAGTGGTTGAGTACTAGTAAATCTAGGGAGAATCCTGACAATCTTCCTAATTTCACTTGCTACGGCGGTGATGGTGCGCTTGTTGAGAGCTGTGACACTTTTGTACTGTGCTACCGTCGCAACAATGTGGTCAGTAAGTTGCGAAATAACATTGTAACCTGTCTCAACGTCAGTGACTTTTATCGCCGTCACGGGGAGAATCGGTGACACTGGTGCGGCTGCTGGCTTCTTATTTACCTTCGGAGGCGGCGTTCTAGCCAGAGACGTAGTGCTAGAGTTATTAATTCAAACCGGAGAAGTATTAATACGGAAAGCGATAAAATTTTATTTTCGTGTCTTATTTATTACTAATCCTGTTTTTGTTTCAGGTATTTTCGTCTTCGAGTGGTTACTGAGTAACTGTAGGTTAAGTTAGATTAGGTTCTCCTGGGTCCGAGGAACCTACCTAGGATTGGTACTAAGGTACCTAACCGAGGTACCTAACTACATAGCCGATGGAATTTCCGCGCCCACTTTGAGAAGTTGTCGCCGAAACTGGTGCGGGCAGCAAGTGCGCTTGGAAGCCTGCTGCCAAACCTGGAAGGTCCCGGCAACCCCTTTTTTTTTTTTTTTTTTTTTTTATTTTTTTTTTTTTTTTTTTTTTTTTTTTTTTTTGTCGCGGGGAAAGCGAATTATTGCTACCGCCCCGCCCCGGGGGAAGGCGGAACGGTTATGTTGGGTTCACCGGTCTTACGACCCAGCATTAAGCCGCTCGGGAGAGATGTTAAATCCGAGCGACCGCTGGGCCGAGTCCCTAACACTATATACAACCTACACCGGCATACCAACTAAAACCCCGCGGTGGCCTTCTTCGGCGCATGTGGAGCGGCCCCGGGGTATCCTTAGCTATATCTAAGGATTGCTACCGGAACCGCCCCTGCGCGGTGCCGCCTAGCGGCCCGTCTCCTTGTCGGGGGGGCTCAGAAGCCCCCGCGCACCGAAGGACGCCCTCGGCGTCAACGGCAGACACGAGGCCGACCACCCGTGCTGCCGTCCATCCCGGGGTCGCACGTACGAGAGTACAATAATGAACGCTACGACAGCCCCCGGCTGCGCGCCCGCGACCCCCGATGGCCCCAATTAGTCGCCTCTTACGACAGGCAGGGGATACCGTGGTGGAATTCTCCAAACGCCCCCATTCCACAGGGCGGGAGACGCCGGTCAGTCGTCCACCCGACGCCTCCTACGTCTCCTTTGGCGGCGCGCGGGATCGTTCCGCTCACGATCCCGCTCGGCGCTCTCCTTCTGCGTGGGTCATGTCCCTGCGGAGTCCGACCAAATCTTGCTTTATAAGCAGGAGCAAACTATTGTCCGGAGCACGTGCAGGGGCCTCCTTGATTTGATTGGTGGTGGTTGCGGGCGGAGATACAGTTGTTGACGTGCTGGGTTGTTGTGATTGGTCTGATGGTTGGAGTGGTTGAGTACTAGTAAATCTAGGGAGAATCCTGACAATCTTCCTAATTTCACTTGCTACGGCGGTGATGGTGCGCTTGTTGAGAGCTGTGACACTTTTGTACTGTGCTACCGTCGCAACAATGTGGTCAGTAAGTTGCGAAATAACATTGTAACCTGTCTCAACGTCAGTGACTTTTATCGCCGTCACGGGGAGAATCGGTGACACTGGTGCGGCTGCTGGCTTCTTATTTACCTTCGGAGGCGGCGTTCTAGCCAGAGACGTAGTGCTAGAGTTATTAATTCAAACCGGAGAAGTATTAATACGGAAAGCGATAAAATTTTATTTTCGTGTCTTATTTATTACTAATCCTGTTTTTGTTTCAGGTATTTTCGTCTTCGAGTGGTTACTGAGTAACTGTAGGTTAAGTTAGATTAGGTTCTCCTGGGTCCGAGGAACCTACCTAGGATTGGTACTAAGGTACCTAACCGAGGTACCTAACTACATAGCCGATGGAATTTCCGCGCCCACTTTGAGAAGTTGTCGCCGAAACTGGTGCGGGCAGCAAGTGTGCTTGGAAGCCTGCTGCCAAACCTGGAAGGTCCCGGCAACCCCTTTTTCTTTTTTTTTTTTTTTTTTTTTTTTTTTTTTTTTTTTTTTTTTTTTTGTCGCGGGGAAAGCGAATTATTGCTACCGCCCCGCCCCGGGGGAAGGCGGAACGGTTATGTTGGGTTCACCGGTCTTACGACCCAGCATTAAGCCGCTCGGGAGAGATGTTAAATCCGAGCGACCGCTGGGCCGAGTCCCTAACACTATATACAACCTACACCGGCATACCAACTAAAACCCCGCGGTGGCCTTCTTCGGCGCATGTGGAGCGGCCCCGGGGTATCCTTAGCTATATCTAAGGATTGCTACCGGAACCGCCCCTGCGCGGTGCCGCCTAGCGGCCCGTCTCCTTGTCGGGGGGGCTCAGAAGCCCCCGCGCACCGAAGGACGCCCTCGGCGTCAACGGCAGACACGAGGCCGACCACCCGTGCTGCCGTCCATCCCGGGGTCACACGTACGAAAGTACCATAAAGGGCGCTACGACAGCCCCCGGCTGCGCGCCCGCGACCCCCGATGGCCCCAATTAGTCGCCTCTTACGACAGGCAGGGGATACCGTGGTGGAATTCTCCAAACGCCCCCATTCCACAGGGCGGGAGACGCCGGTCAGTCGTCCACCCGGCGCCTCCTACGTCTCCTTTGGCGGCGCGCGGGATCGTTCTGCTCACGATCCCGCTCGGCGCTCTCCTTTTGCGAGATGACGCACTCGCAAAAGGAGGCTACCGCCCGCCAAGACCTCCGGCTGCCGACCATGGCAGACACCACGACCGGCAGCGACAGATCATCTCCGACGACTGCTCTGAGAGCGCTGCGCTCGTCACTCCAGGCTGGACACTCCTCCAGGGTATGCTGTGCCGTGTCCTCGCGGCAGTTGCCACAATGGTGGCACACGGCAGAGTCCTCCTTCCCGACTATCCGACACAGGTACGAGCCGAAACATCCGTGACCCGTCAGTACCTGTGTCAGCCGGAAAGTAGGCGCACCGTGGCGCCTGTCAACCCACTCGAAAAGGACAGGACGCACTGCCGCAACAGTCCTGACACCGGCACTAGGGCTCTCCAGCCTGGCATGCCACTCCTCCACGGCGTCCCGGCAACCCCTGCCGAAGTTTGTATGCTGGAGTCGTGCGGTCTATGGCCCTATATGGTTGTCCCATTTGTGCTGGGTCCCTGAACGCCCTCTGTGTCGCTCTACTGCGTAAGCCGCAGCAGTTAGTGGCACAGCGGATCATCAGGGGTTACCGCACGGTCTCTCACGAGGCGGCGTGCCTGTTGGCGGGTACTCTCCCTTGGGAGTTGGACGCCCAACACCTCTCGTTAGCTTCTTTTGGCGGGAGGGGGCGTCACGACTGCATGGGTGGTTGACCTCGTAGCTGCTTTTGACACCGAGGGATTTCTTCGGGGACTTCTGAGCCCCCCACATAAGGAAACGGGCCTAGATATTGCGAGGCCGCTCCACAAGAGCCGAAAATGGCCACCGCGAGTTTTTAGTGGGTATTGTCCGTGTAGGGTGTATATAGTTTTATGCCCAGCGGTCGCCCGGATGTTTACTATCTTTGCTGGACGGCTTAACGCTGGAACGTAAGACTGATGAGCCCTACATAACCGTAGCGAAAAATCAGAGCGAATTTGAGTGATAGGGCAACGTTGTAGACAATTTTGTCTACAGCATGAATGGGCCGGCTCGACCGAGTCGTAACGACTGTCTCATAGAAAACCGACTGTCTCATAGAGGCTTGCTGCCGCGTTTCATACGGTGAATGAGATATCCGGAGGCCCAAATCCCCCTCCCCTCCCCTTTCCAATCCCTTTATTACCTTTATCCTTAAAGATCGGCAACGCGCCCATGTTTCTACTGGTGCTGTGGGCGTACATGTGGTGGAGATAACTTACCATAAGGTGAGCTGCTTGCTTGTTTGCCGGCCTATGCTAGCAAAAATCGATTTTCCCCGCGATACAAAAAACAGAACTGTCACAATAATTAATTCGCAAGCGAGCGCCAAATTCAAACTTTTAATTCTTCCAAAGCTGTTACATTATACATTTTTGTTATTATACCGTATAGGTATAATACCGTGCACTCATTGCACTCCTCATGTGCAGCTTCCATGATGCCGTATTTTGAAAGCCATGAAATACAAGCATGTGGCTTAGCTCAAGACTCGTAGAAATAATGTCCATCACTTTTGTTTTTTTTGCGAATAAAGTATTATTATTATTATTATTAGGTAGTTATAGTCCTTCGAAGTTCGTTGCATAGTCACCTTACGTTCCTGTATGACATCACTTAAACAAATCACTATTAGCGGCTCCAGTGTTGGACAATCATTCATTAAACATAAAATACATACATACGCACTCACACCTGTAATCCCCGAAGGGGTAGGCAGAGGTGTAACCAGAACACCCACATTTCGCCGAGCGTATCTCCGTCCCATAATGTGATAGGGGGCGAGCTTATCGCCATACCGGGCTCAAATTCCAGACTCCGGGCTAATACTGAGCATTTCGCAATAGAAAAATACCACTACCCGACCCGGGGATCGAATTTCATGAAATATTCGATTATTTTATGATATCAATTTTACGATCTCGTCAAATCTGACGACACCTACAGTATAGTAGGTATACAACGTGTTACAGAAAGGTGTGGTCATATTTTAGGGTCATTACATGCACCTTACAATGCGTACTTGTGTACCGGACCTTCACAAAACCAAGACATCCAAAATAATTCACGTTCATTTTAAACACTCGTTTATTAAGATCGATAAGATTGATGACATCACTATTAATTATTATGAACGACACGACAAGATTTACGTAATTCTACGGACATACGTACATAACTTGTAATTTAAACACAAATTAACACTTTAAAGAGACTGTGTGCTGAAAACGATATAGGTACCATCCTCTAGAAGCATGTTAAAGACTTCATTCTCGGGTCTTCCATCTATGTATTTGGCTTAATACAGTCGACGATCCTCTTAAAAGCTGTTATTAGTTACACCAACACAAAGTACCAATACATAATACTTGTTACTTGTTTTTAGTCAAATACAACATAATATGAACTCGTAATCAGTTCTAAAAATCACAAATTGCCGAACTGACTGCGTCAAATAAATATTGACATTTGACGACTGATTAATGTTTTTTTAATTATAAAATAATTAAATGAAAGGAGGTCTATAGTATCATTGTTTATCATTTAGTGTTGTTCAAACTTGAAAGTCGATATCGACATGTTACTCATACGATAAAAAAGAAAATTCTATAATTATTGTCCTAGCAAAGCAATCGGATTTGGAACTATGGGAGATAAAATACTTATACCCACACTATACATTGCTTAAATTTGCCCGCCCCTTTCTATAACACGTTGTATATTATTACCAGTAACCACCCTGTATACAAGACATTATTAAATTACAGCTACTTAATGTTCTTATTTACGAATTTCGATGTTTATTCAAATGTTAAGAATAATCAAATTTATTATATAAAATCGTCATAATTTTTTAACCAGACTTTGTCTTCATATTTAAGTCATACAGAACAGGCCTAAAATTAGTCTACGAAGACACCATGGCAAAGTTATTATTTATTATTTTTAAAATAAGCGCCTTTCTAATATATTTATGTGATGCGCATAAAATATCGAAAAGATCTTTGATCAGTAATTTAATACCAGATACGGTAACAAATGTAGACAGTTCTGTGTTGAATGTTATAGAAAACTCGGACACAAACGGAGAAAATACTTTGACAGAGGTAATCAAAAATACTGTATCAAATGTAAATAGCTCTGTGACAACCGTAATTGAAATCACAAAAACATTAAAGGAAATAATTGCTGCTATGGAAGACATTCCCAATTTAACTGAAGGACTTAATATTAGAAATATTGTACCATATACTATCGCCTCCATTGCAAATGAAGATGCACATGCTGAAATATCAGTATTGGTACAGAAGTCCGGATATCAATATGAAAGTCACACAGTGGAAACTGAAGACGGGTACTTGCTAACGCTTGTAAGAATTCCTGGTAAAGGCATACCGGTTCTTTTAATGCATGGACTCTTATCTAGTAGTGACGACTTTATAACAGCAGGAAAGGATACTGCTCTCGCTTACTTACTTGCTGCTACTGGTTACGATGTATGGATTGGTAATGCCAGAGGTAATAAACACTCAAAAGCTCACAAAAACTTGTCGATTGATTCTGCAGAATACTGGGATTTCAGTTGGCATGAAATTGGTATCTACGATCTTCCCGCTATGATTGACTACATATTGGAAACTAGAAACCTAACCGAGTTGATATATATAGGCCATTCACAGGGTACAACTACGTTCTTTGTGATGGGATCCGAGAGACCCGAATACAATAGCAAAGTGTCTTTGATGATATCCCTTTCAACCGTGGCATGGATGAGTCATATAAAAAGCGTAATTATCAAAGCATTAGTACCACTGAGTGATTATTTGTCTACTCTATTATACCTAATTGGTCAATATGAATTTTTACCAAATAATTTGTTATTGGAAGTATTTAAGGATGCATTGTGTACTGTACCGTTTCCGCTGTGTAATAATTTATTTTTTCTCATCTTGGGGTTTAGTTATGACCAATTCAATGCTGAGGAATTTCCTGTTATTATAGGGCATTTTCTAAGCGGAGCTGCTACAAAGCAATTGCTACACTTTGTACAAGAAATAAAATCAGGAGAATTCCGTAAATATGACTATGGTAATGAAAAAAATATGGAAATATATGGTTCAAAGGATCCTCCTTCATACGTTGTAGAGAATATAAGTACACCAATATATTTATTTCATAGTAAAAACGATTGGCTATCAAATATTACTGACGTTAATTTGTTACGAAACAAAATACCAAACGAAGTTGGATTTTATGTAGTGCCGCATGATACTTTCAACCATATAGACTATTTATTTGCTAAAGATGTAGATACATTACTTTATAAGCAAGTTTTATTCGTGATTAAGAGTTTTATCGCCGTAGAAAGTAATGAATAAGGTGACCGTTACCGAGATAGATTCAATTGATTAATAGATTAGGCTCTATAAAAAAAATCACTATTATCTTTTCATTTTTCTGACCCCGCAAATTTATGAAAGTGTCAAAAAAAATGTTTATAACATGTTTATACTTCAATTAAACATACACTAAAATTCCCTCACGCCCTAAAACTATCTAGTCGCGCGAGTAAATTTTTTTTTATTGTTTTTAATTTGATAACAATACATTCTCTCTTTCTGCTTGGCATTATCCCGGCTTAATGCCAGGGTCCGCCTTCCCATCATAATTAAAATGTAGTATTATGCGGGGTGACCCGCCATCTAACCCCCACAACCCACAACGGGAATCAAGTTTCTCCATTGCCTCGTCCGTTAATCAGCAGAGTGTAACACGTGCAGTAAGGTCAGCTTTCCGCTTAAGATGTTGGTGGTTCACTTACACTACAATTGTTACCTATACACAATACATGTTATTATAAAAAGACTAATTTTCGAATAAAATTTTCTACGAATCGGTGTAGTTGTATTTATTGCATAGCCTGGCAAACGAGCAAGTGGGTCACCTAAAGATAAGTGATCTCCACCGCCCATAAACGCCCACAGTACCAGAAGAATCATGGACGCGTTGCCGACCAAGGGAGAATTTAAAGATTGGGAAGGGGATTTGGGCTCACCACGACGCAGCAACAAACCGCTACTTTATGTCTATTTTCTGAGACAGTGGTAACAACCCGTAACCATTCATGCTGTAGATAAAACTGTCTACAGCGTGGTTCTACCACTCAATGTATGAATTTATATTAAAAAATGCGCGGTTTCTCCCGCAACGTATAATTGATAGTTAAGGTTCAAATATTGAGGGGAGGAGGTGTGGCTGATATGCGAAACTTCTTTAAAAAACCTAGAACCCGATTACCGTGCCACCTACGGGGTCCAATTGTGAATCTAAACCAACCAGAGATCCACTGAAATACACACAAACCTATGAAATAGTACAGAACGAAAAAAGTAAAGTAAAGTATTTTTCCCATATTTTTTATTTTTATAAACCAAAGTAACCACTCATACTATCGATGCATCTTTGCAAGCGCATTGTCAATTTACCGAAATCATTCTTGAAGAAATCATTGCGTTCTGCTAGAGAAGCTCGCATATCTGCTGCCAGCTCGTCCCCGCTGCTCATGTATGCTCTATAAATTCTCCTCTCCCCATTAATTCCTTTATTTTTCCGAAACACATTAACTGTTTTATTACCTATTTATTTTATATGTACCGGTAAACTTGAGATAGTACTTATACTAATCAAAATTACAACATAAATTGTTACCCGTCTAGGTAAGTTTAAGTAAGCTATAAGTATAAAGGTGTATCCTTATACGAGTACTTACCTACTTTTATGTATAAAATGTATCTGAAAACGGGCAGGAGATCATTGCAGACCTTTGCGGGCAAACTATATTGTGTGCTAATATAGTTATATAAATTAAATGATTAAATGTATTGTACACTATTATAAGTTTTATTGAACATATTTTATTGAATATTTGTAACAAAAAGTTATTATTATTAATTTTATGACGCAATTAACTATTAGACCTATTTACCATCATTAAGTATTTCAAAGGAACCTAATAGCGATTACCATCTTTATTTCCGGTATTCGTCAAAACACACAAGCCATAAGCAACACGACAGAAAAAAATTGATTCATTGATTTTTGAAAAAAACGGGATCTTTACACATTTACTCTTTTTTAAGTCAGAGAATAATGGATTATTTGAAACAGTGTTGTAATAAAAAACGTGTGAAATAAAAAAAGAATTAAGCAAATAAAAATATCAAGCAACCAATAAATGTATAGTGTAATGTAATAAATCAATAATTAAAGTATACATCCGGCCTTGAACATGCTAGTTATTAAAGTAAGATATCAAACTAGTAAACTGGAAACCATCAATTGTAAATAATTTGATATCATCCATTTGAGGACAGACCATTAAAGGTCAAAAAACAACTGAAAAAGAACAGTCAAATAAAATAATATCAAACGTTGTAGATTATGTTATTATTACCCAGAGGAGTCGACGTTAGGTAGGCGGACGGTTCGAAAAACTACAAATCAAACATTGTTGTAACATGTGTTAACCCCCCCTTAAATGTATATGTTTTATTTATTTTATTCTTTGATAAACAAAACATCATAGATGTGTATAGGTATCTCTTACGAATCAACTTAAGATTAGCCGGCTAAACTTAAGTTTATTTTCGAGGAGAAGCGAATGTTCGCCATAATGTTCATTGCGATTAATAATTTCATCTTTAGCCGGCTAAATTGGATATTAGCCTAAACGCAACGGCTAATAAGTATCCGAGCAACATGCGGGGGACTGGAGATGAAACTGAAGTACGTTTTTTTTTAAAAGATGATTATTTTTTTGCATCTAAGGTTATGCTATCTATTCTATCTTCTTCTTCTTCTTCCCACTACTATATCCCAGTCCAATGAGAGGTCGGTGTAACACACTTTTTCAAGCATGTTGCAGAAAGGAGTCGGCTTAGTTTTTACGACTGGCCACCGGCCTGACGTCAACCTCCTCTGGAAATTCCAATCCCGGGCAACTCGTGTTAGAAAAACCCACACAAAGTGTTGCCCGTCCTTTGATACGAACCCAAGGCCTCCGTGTCCTCGGCCCATATACGATGTCACTAAACCTTGGAGGCGACATCACAGATCATTTTCTATTTATCCTATAAAAATCTTTTTAAATATTCTATATTTTATTAAGCAGTGATAGCTCAGCGGGGAGTAATATGGACTGTCGAGACGAAAGTCGCAGATTCGAAACCAGCCCCAAGTGCATAACACCTCTGACTTTTCTAAGTTATGTGTGTATCAATTGTTAATTAACAATTGCTTTAACGGTGAAGGAAACATCGTGAGGAAACCTGCATACCTGAGAAGTTTTTCATAAGAATTTCGAAGGTGTATGAAGTCTACCAACCCGCATTAGACCAGCGTGGTAGACTAAGGCCTAACCCCTCTCATTCAGTAGAGGAGGCCCGTGGCCAGCAGTGGGACGTATATAATACAGGGCTAGTATCGTTATTGTTATATTATACAAAAAAATCGCAAAATAATTAAAACAATTATCGTTTCTTAAACGACTTCCTAATTACCCAATCCATCACCACACCTCAATAAGCCAGTATAACGTATCCATCCCTACAATATTTATTACATTGTTCTTGGGTACATTCCTACAGTATATACAGGGATATCCGTCGCATCAGGGTCCCTATGCTATAAAACGATGTGAAGCAACGAAGATCGTAAATGTAGACTGCTATATCTACTTACTATATACTACAGAATATCTACCACAATAATAATATTTATAATATAGACAACTAAACTACGACTTAGATAAAGCCGTGGATAAAAACGTGTATATAAAGGGGGAATATTTTCTATTAGCTTTTTCTCGCGGCTCCGCCCGCTTGAACGGCCTTGTTCGGGATTAAAAATAGCCTAGTAATGTCCTAGTCCAGATCATTGTGTGCAAAATTTCATACCAAACCGTTCAACCATTCAAACATTCAACCGTTACGGCGGTCGTGATTGACTAATAAACATCCAAATTCAGAAACTCACAAACATCCAAACTTTCACACTTACGAGTATAATAGTAGGTAGTAGGATTATTTTAGCGTGTTATGTTAGAATTTGTATGTACGTTTTTTATTTTCGCTTTGACAATAAACATTATGAGAAACAATAATAGATAGGAAGAATCACTTTTTATAATATGCTTTTACTTACAGATTAATTTTAGTAGTGGTAATTACTAATAAAAAATATATTATTGTAATGACTATTCTATACCTACTTTACTCTCTGTACGTTTCCGAAGTTCGTTGGTTGGTTATGCGCCCTATGCACCCTGCTATATTAAAATTTTCTAACAAAGCTCTAAGTACGTGATAACGTAGACTCCAGGCAAGCTTTCCAAAAGTCCGAAATCTCAATGGGACCATAAGTTCCCAGATCAAAGTAAAAGTAAGTAATCTACCGATGTTGCTAACTGCGGCATAGTTTGTGATCTAACTGTGGTTTGTGTCGCAGTGCCTACCTTCGGATACAAATAGAATTACAAGGACTCAGAGAAAATTATATAAAACAAAGTATACTTAATTAGGGCCTTATTAATAATCATCATTGTTATCATTTAGGCTCGTGCCATACTATACCGAAACACCGATGTTTGTTCTGGATATCAAAGTTTTTATAAATTTGCCCAACATGAGGATCTCAATACGTCTGTATATATTTTTGAAAGTATGGCCACGCATAATTCCGCCAAATGTTTTCTAGGTGACAGATTCCTCTTATGCGCGAGACCGTTTGGGTTGCTTTGACCACTTTGTCGATTTCTGCCGCCAAGCAGCAGTATGTCAACACTGTTGTGTTTCTGTTTAAAGGTCATTGAAGCCAGTTAACTTACTGGGCATTGTGAGGCTTAACAACTTATCGCTTGGGGTGACAAACGCAGTCAAGTGCCAATTCCAAAATATGAAATAATCCCACCCCTAAGAGAGTACAAAAACTGCGACATTTACTTACTATTCCTATCTTCTAAACCGAAATAATTTATTTCTCTGTACTGTTTTCTCATTCCCCAAAAACAGGGTTTCTTACTTGCCTAACAAATTAGGTGTTGTTCCATCAATTGAACAATAATAATTAAATGCAATCAATAAATCTTGCATAATATCTGTATTTAAAATAGATACATAGGTACGTATTATGTGTCAAGAGTGAAGACTGTATCGCGCGACACGACGCGACGCGACGCACCCATGCTTCAGTGTAAAACTGCCTTTACTGTGTTAGACATCGTCAATGCTGGCGCTATTATGTTTAATTACAATTGGTGGCGTGTAAATAAAGGTATATAAAACTCGAAGTGTTACGGTTTAACTTAATAGTTCACAATATGCTGTTGATTTCCAAAATATTTGTATTGTTATATTTCATATTCACGGACGTGTTAGATGGCGGCTCAGCAATTGGGATATTCAACATCGATGCAGATTTAATAAGATTTTTGCAAGCACTCAAGTCTTTCGGAACATCCAGTTTAGACGCAAGCGCTCTGCTTTTGAACCCATCTAATTACCGTGAATATCAGTCTGGTCTCAAAAATGAAGAACTGCACTTAAACGCGACACAGTTGATTAAAAAACATGGTTTTCCTGTAGAGACCCATCATGTTACGACAAGGGATGGATACATTCTGACATTGTTTAGAATTCCATGTGGCGGCCCACCGGTATTCATATTCCATGGTCTACTATCGAGTGCAGATGATTTCATTATAGCAGGACCAGATAGCGGAATACCTTATTTGCTGGCTAGAGATGGTTATGACGTTTGGTTGGGCAACGCTCGCGGTAACAAATATTCAAGAATACACCAGAATTTAAATCCCGACAAGGACTCTGTATACTGGAACTTCAGCGTGAGTGAAATTGGTGAAATTGACACCCCAACGATGGTGGACTACATATTGTCTGTCAGTGGACATTCATCTTTAATTTACATCGGTCATTCACAAGGAACCCGCGCATTATTGATAATGTGCTCTGAGCATCCAGAATACAACAACAAAATTTCTTTAATGATTGCTCTGGCCATCGTAGGATTTATATCTAATATGAAGAGTCCAGCATTTAGAGCTCTTGCCCTTTTTGCTGATGAAGAATACTTTTTATATAAACATTTGGGCTATCCCAATGAAATTTTACCAAGCAATGAATTAAAAAGAGCAATTTCTTATGTAGTGTGTGGTACAGTAGGACTCCCAATCACAACAGTAACTTGTACAAATACAGCATTTATACTTTTTGGATACGATTACTCGCTATTAAATATAACAAATATACCAAACATTGCCCAGCATATACCGTCGGGGTCGTCCACAAAACAATTTATAAACTATTTTCAAGAAGTAAATTCAGGCAATATTCAAAAGTTTGATTATGGCGAAACGAAAAATATTCAAGTATATGGGAACAAAACTGCGCCGTACTATTACCTTGAGAGGGTGAATGTACCTATTGTTATCTTCTATAGTGATAACGACTGGCTTGTAGATGTTACAGACGCACGTAAAACTAGAAGTAAACTACCTAATGTCCTTGAGTTTTATAGGGTTCCTTATGCGAAATTTAATCACCTAGATTATTTGTGGGGCTTACACTCAAAAACACTAGTTTATGACAAAATTTCAGAAGTCCTAATAAAATATGGGCATTGTAGTAACGTTACTACATGTTCAAAAAACTAATCTTACTACCTACTTGAGTATCTTCCAACCAAGCAGTCTGCAGCTTACAACTATACGATAATTAATAGAAGACATAATATCGTGTTTGGGCTTATTTATTCAACGATTCGATGAGTATCATTCGTACATACACAGATGGTGATCAGGGTCTGATGATGGAGGCATGTCGGGGGTTTTTAACGGTTAGGTTAAGGTCTAGGACACACTACACAAAAAGTAAAAACTACTAATCTATCTCCACAAAACTTTGTTCTATTTTACATTTAAATATACACTTACGCCTATATCTTATGGGGATAGGCAGAAACTATTGAGTGCCACAAGCTAACACAACTCTTTCGCCTCCCTTCCATTCTTCCTTCTGACCCTTCCATTCACATTCGTACGATAAATACCTTTTATAAGTCGTCTTTCACCAAATCTTTTAAATCTGTGTGCTGATTGAAATTGATTGTTTCTTAATTTCACAGCAAAAAATATAAGTATTGGGAATTTATGTCTTCTTTATTGCACTCTATGCAAAAACATTTACACGAAACGTTGTTCCCTTTTACACTTTTTATTTCAAAGCCTGATGATTTCTATTTAGATTTTTGCCAGCTAAAATGTAAAAGGTAACAAAGTTTTGTGTAGATTTTTTTTCTGTAGTATGAAGTCAAAAACATGGACAGGAGATCTGGGTTTACTTTGCTTTTTCTGGTTTGCCATTCTGTACGACAAGAGTTAAGTATTTATCTCCCACATTTACCCTATTAAATAAAAAGTAACTATTTGTTTGTTTGTAAGTACGTAAGGGAACCACTGAACCTATTTTAAAAATTATTACGCTAATAGGCAGCTGCTCTATAATAATAATAATAAACAATAAAAAATAAAGCATTCGATTATTTTATTCATTGCTCCAATACTCCTACACCAACCGGGGACTGTCCTTGGGTACACTTCTATAGTGAATACAGAGATAGCTGTCGAGTGGTGTCACATCATAATATTAGATTAAATTCGTCTAACGGGCCTCTACGTATTGGCTTTGGGCCCACTCACGCCTACTAAAGGTCGGGACTCTGTAGTCCCGAGATATGGTAAGACATACATAATAATAATAATTTTTATTTCAGAACATGTCCATAGTACATAGGTGATAGTAACAATTTTAACTTTATCTAATGTAATGTAAGTACAATTAATTTATTTATTAAATGTAATGTTTATGTCACATTACCTAATACTATCTTAATCCAATGGTCTTGGAAGGGACGGGTCTGCAATAACTTTTAGAATGCCGTTGCCACTATTTCTAAGGCGCCGCAGCATGGAACTGGCCTTTTTACGAATAATCTATTGGTAACAAAACGGTCCTAGTCTCCGAAAACATACAAGATGCACTACAGCGTCAGGATAATTGCAACAGCAATCTAAACGCATTATTGTATTGAGTATGCAAGTTGCTGTAGGCGCGCTGCGTATAGGTTACTCAACCATATCCCGATCGAGTAGAATGATTATGACATACATTTTAACACATTTTAAAGAAAGATTTAGCTTGTAGTTTTTACGACCGGTCGCCTGCATGTCGTCAGCCCCCATTGCGGAGAAAACACCCTTACCCGGAACATATATTTGTATATAATATTTTTATATATTAATCCTAAAAATATTTGTCTCGGTGCACTCGAGCCTTTTACTCGCCCACTGCGCCACGGAGGCTGTTCGGAAGTTCGGAAATTTCTGAAGTTCGGTAATTTCTGAAGTATGATTGCGAGTTACGAGTACATTCTTAAAATATGTTGTATTTAAGTAAAAGCAAGTATTATGATTTGGTAATTTATGTTGGAGCAGCTGATAATAATTTACTAGAGGCTCTTCAGTTGTTTTAAGCCAAGTTCTTATATGGAGGACCCGAGAATGAGGTAGAAGATGGTATATCTTGGTAAGTATATATCTATATATCTTGATGGTTACACCTCTGCCTACCCCTTCGGGGATTACAGGCGTGAGTGCGTATGTGTATCTTGATGGTATGTCTTCAGCACTCAGGCTCTTTCAGGTGTTATTTTGTTTTTAAATAAAAAATTACGTATCTACGCAATAATTCCGTAGAATTACGTACACGTTATTCACGTTTATTAAAGCGAGTTACGTTCATAATAATTAATAGTGATGACGTGATCAATCTTATCGATCAATAGTGATATTTTAGGTTTCGGTTTTGAAATTATCCGGTACATACCTAGGTACTTACTGTATATATAATGACCCTAAAATATGACAAGACCTTTCTGTAACATGTTGTATACATATTTGTCTGAATAAAACTTATAATATTACATATGCAAACATAAATAAAAATTCTATGAATATTTACAATGCATCTTGTGTTTGATATGCGATGGCAAGCCGCAAGACGCAGGACAAGCCAGTCGGTACTCATATTCACCCGCGGAGCCCGTGTTGCCTGCTACCGTATTACTTGCACTCGCTCAGTACAAACTCACTTGACTGTCGCTAATTAGTGTCAACGCTATCTTTATTTCTTGTTCTACTGCTAATCGCTATATCTTTCCTACTCCTTCCAAAAAGACTCGTTTTATCTCTATGGTAATGGACTTTGATTGACTACTGTGCTGTGTAAACTATTTCTTTCGTGAAACTCGTGTAATAAACTTTATACTTTAAATATAGATAAAAATGATAACAATGAAAACTATAAATACCTATATACAGCCTCCATGGCGCAGCGGGCGAGTAGCCGGCTGCGAAGCGAGAGGCCGTGGGTTCGATTCCCGCACCGAGACAAATGTTTGTGTGATCCACTAATATTTGTCTCGGGTCTGGGTGTTGTGGGACCGCAAGTCCCTCGTAGTTCCTGATACCCACGATACAGGTTAACCTAGTGTGGGGGTCAGGACTATGTGTGTGACTGTTGGGTGTAATAAAAAAAAAAAAAAAAATTGGGTGTAATAATATTGCTTCTAGATCTAATGAATGTCCAGAAACTTATTTTATTCTCAGATTAGTCAATATATCAATATTGAATGTAATCATGACGTACAGCAAGAACTGCTATATATTCTTAGATAATAAGAAAACACATTTTAATGTATGTATTTAATGTTGAAAGTTGGTAATAGTGCGTACCAGCATAATTTTACATGGCACATTTGAGAACCTCCTCCTTTTTGAAGTGGGTTAAAAATTATACGCATCATCACTGAGTCTAATATCACTGGCTACCATAGCATTCTTGCGATCTATTTAGGCGTCCACGAAACAAGGTGGCAGGTCGCTCGTATGCGAGTGGCCGTCTGAGTTGGTACCGTCGCTTTGTCTATTTCTACCGCCAAGTAGCAGTGTGTAAGCACTATTGTGTTTCGGTTTGAAGGACATTGCAGCCAGTGAAATTACTGGGCATTATGAGACTTCAGGCGAGCGACCTTCTCGTCTCTTCTTTCAAGCATTAAATAAAAGAAAGAGAGGCCGTCACCCCAATGTGGCAATTATTTTAGTAATTGAAACATTATGCAGTCCATACAATTTGTATGATAAAAATTGGCAGTTGCCACAACTTGCTAGTTAAAATGAAACTGGAAAGAGACCGATAAAACCATCGATTTATCGCGGCAATGAGATAGATGCTTCACGCCATATTGTAGAAATAGATAGTTATGAATTAAAGATAGTTTTGACATCGTTGTTGAAAACACAAAATTGTTTGGTTGTGATAATTGAGAAATCCGTAACGACACATCTTTAATCTCTTAAGCGATCTACTTATTTGTGCTGCCAGAAAGTATAATTGGATACAAAAACTGTATAATAGGTTGATGTGTTTTCGATGCTATGCTATTCTATTCTATTTTTCATCGTGGAATCTTGCATACATAAATAAAAAAAATAACAATTTTATTTGACCCGCAGCGACACAGACACCGATTGTAAAGATACCTATAGAAATTGTTATTATTGACTTTTCAGTGTTTTACACACATATTTTGAAGTTTTGTTAAAAGTTATTATATTGTTAAATTTTTTGTGGTAGTTACAGCAATAGCATTGAAATTCCAATACAATAACACAATCGCGACGAGTGTACTGTTGTCCGTTGAGATTTATTTTTTACTCCATACTCAGTCATCAGATCTTAACCAAATTTATATGGGACCACATCGCAGCTAAACTCTATCTAGTGAATTTTTTTCAACAAAATCGGTCCACAATTGGTGGAGAAATCGATGTTACATACATAAATACATTAAAAAATGCAAAAAAAAAACGCGCCGAATTGAGAACCTTCTCCTTTTTTGAAGTCGGTTAATAAAGGAACATCAATAATAATCTGACCTTTGTCTTTATTATTTTATTCCATAAAAAACTATAAAATTTCCTTATTTTTTTATCTGTAAAAAAAAACTCAAGAAATAGCCGAAAAATCATAGCAATCGACGCTGAACAGATCGCAACAATAGGTTGCGGCTTTTGGTGGAAGGCTTTAAACGGTTTATACCCACGGGATGACCGTTAACCGTTAGTAAAATGTTCCCTGAATAAGTCGTCAATCGTTTTGTGATCACTGACGCCCGCCACGCTCACAGGGATGACACATTTATTTCATTAACATTTTTCCATTTGAATTTTATATTTGAGTGATTTGAAGCTGTCACTATCATAATATGCTATATTTCATTGTGAATGTAACTTTGACTATCGGATACTGGCAGCACCACTTAGGACACAAGTCAAATAGAAGTTTTGCCGTAACGTAGAGTTCATATTGGGTTATCGCATAGATAAATTTAAACTATGTTTACATAAAAACTTAATTGTTTCATTATTTATTTGTGACGACAGTCAGTAACAGTGCACTACGAAATGTATAAAACGCTAATTAAAACTGGTATTTACGCAGTAGCACAAAATTATACGACAATTACGTCACAATTTTTTGGAAATTTCTTCTGGTCAGTGCACAGGAAAATCGACTTTGAGGCAAGTAATGAACCTTTTACCATATGTCATTTAAATAAGCTCGAAGGCACACTCAATCGTTTCGCAGTTATAACCATGCTATGGAAAGTTTAGGTTAAAAACTATTTTTTTATAGTTCTGTATGAGAAAGTTTATTTATTCAAAATTTACAAAATATCTTAAGTTTATTTTGTCTTTTTAATAAGCATCCAATGAATTCCATTTGAATATTGTACCTATTTTGAATGTTGAAACGCACGTTCAACGAAATCGTGTGATAAAGGCTATTATAACTTTTGTTTGTGATTGCATCGCCTCTTATCAACGTAAGGTCAGCGGTCCTCTATTATATTATTGAACGTTTTGCAATGACTAGTTCAGTTATTATATTTCCACTGACGACTCTGCAAGTTTAAAATATATTAAATTTCAGACTCTACATTCAACAAGACACATAAGTACAACCACAGCCATGAGTAGCCAATTTCTAACCGGAAATCTATGGGATACAGATCCTGAATTATATGATATTATTAAAAAAGAAAAAAGTCGCCAACTTGCAGGACTGGAAATGATTGCATCAGAAAATTTCACCTCCATTCCTGTGCTACAATGTCTAAGCTCATGTCTCCACAATAAGTACTCCGAGGGAATGCCACATCAGAGGTATGTTATAATAGCAGCAGCAGTACTGTACTAGCCCTGGATCTAGGGAGGGGATTGAAACTAGCACCCGACCCGGGTGGCAGAGTCAAAGGGTGCCAAATTCATAATATGATATGATTAAAAATTAAAAACTTGCTCCACAAAACGCCTAGCATATGGTAGCCTGGTTGGCTAAGTACCAACTGCCATTATAGGGTGCCACTATTGTAATATAAATAAACCATATCAAATTGATTCACTGCATTGTACTCCATGGTGGGAAATATTAATACAAAAATGTTATGTGTTTTTAGGTATTATGGAGGTAATGAATACATTGATGACATAGAACTGCTCGCACAGAAGAGATCGCTCGAAGCTTACAGATTAAAAGCTGAAGATTGGGGTGTCAATGTCCAGCCTTACTCAGGTATTTTTTTCTGTGATTGTGTACAATCTGTAGTTCAATAAATAACACTGATTATTAGTAATATAGTTACATAAATAAGGTTAAATAACTGGGCTGTGATTACAAAAGACATTACACAAACAAGCTTTCAAAATAACTTGATATTTACGTCATAGGGTATAATCATTATGAAGTAGCTATGTTCAGGGTTTAAGTATCAAGATAAATATCATGATAATTATCAGCAACTCTATATACTCAAGTTGGTTAATAATAATTATACACAGTTAACATAGACAAAATGTTGTAAAATCAATGAAGTAAGTGCCAAATAAGTAAATTAATGAATGGAACATCATCCTCATCTTTTTTAACTGCATTAACAAAATATGGTTGGTGTTACTGATGATTCTGAATTTTAAACGATAATCATCAACTATATTTATCATGATAATTATTTCTTCAAACCCTGTTAGTTAGTACTCTTATAGTACAGTTCTATATTTTAAATGTCACATATCATCATAATAATTATTTATAATTGGGTATTTCTAAATACTACTTCTGTTTTCTATTTAGAAATGTAATGGTCCTAAAGTTACAAAATATTTCTCCAATAACACTCCCATAATAAGCATAGTGCCTTGTAGTACATTTGGAAATATAAACGGTAAGAAGTTTAAGACACCGTTAGAACGTTAGCCTTACAAGGCGAAAGTTTATATTTCAGGGCTGAATTAGAAATTCGAATCATAAAGCTTATTAGACAACAAAATTTGGTGGGCAAATTGAACTAAGTTGTTATTACAATTCTATTGAAGTTAGCACAGTTTATAAGCTAAGTCAGCAGTTAGTAAGCTAAGACATCACAATATGGTGCAGTTTTATTCTTATTTGGATTGTAATGTACAAAAATATGTAACATAACAATAGTAGCATATTTTTTTTTGTTAAAGGCTCACCAGCTAACTTTGCCGTCTACACTGGTGTTGTGGAGCCTCATGGCAGGATCATGGGATTAGATCTACCTGACGGGGGACATTTGACCCATGGATTCTTTACACCTACCAAGAAGATCTCAGCCACCTCTATGTTCTTCGAAAGTATGCCTTACAAAGTAAGTAATAATTTCAGAACCAAATAATATGCCAATTAAATATTCAATTCCTTTTAAATGATATGTAGACCAATGAATAAAATATGATTGACAGAATGGAATGCAGATGAACAGTGACGGCATTTTTGCCTTCACTATTTCAATAACAAATGAAACTCAACCTTATATACCTTACCTTACAGCTCCGTGGCGCAGCGGGCGAGTAGTCGGCTGCGAAGCGAGAGGCCGTGGGTTCGATTCCCACACCGAGACAAATGTTTGTGTGTACCACAAATGTTGGTCTCGGGTCTGGGTGTTGTGGGACCGCAAGTTCCTCGTAGTTCCTGATACCCACGACACAGGTTTACCTAGTGCGGGGTCAGGACTATGTGTGTGACTGTTGGGTGTATTATTATTATTATTATATTTCTAGTCATATGGTTGATATTACTATAATTCACATCTGCTCATGTCTCACAAAACTTTGCCTCCACTCCACCCATCTGCGCACGACCTAAAATTTTTTATTTAAAAATCGTGCTAAATTATTGATTCTAACTTTCTAGTATCTTTTGTTAACTATTTAGAAAGTTTGAAATAATCTTTATATAAATAACTGTAGTTGCGAGCTAGTCACTGACTGGCTATACCATAATATCATCCGCCATGTCTGATAAATTATAGTGCCTTCAATTAAATACTTTGAACCTAAGAGCAGGCTTACACGGTTCGATTTTATTCTATCAACTGCTAAATGCGATTCGAACCTTCTGTACAGACTTTCAATCAAATTGATCAACAAAAACCATACAGCGTTTTTTATTTAAGTCAGTTTATCAACTAAAATTTAACCGGGTATAACGCAATTAGCATTGAAAAACAATAGATCGATGACGTTGAAATATAAATATCCCATGAAAATTAATTCGCGATGTTACGGCCATTGTCGGGCTACGGCGAAGGTTCTTATTATCGCGGTAAAGGATCGCGCGAATACGAATGCTGAAACATAAATGGAAACACCATTCATCATGTTCCAACTGCACAAAAACGTCGACAATAAACCTTTGTCCTTCTAATAAATATAGCCCTAAACTAGCTGTTTACATTGATAGTAAAACAATGAACCTTGTAAAAAGCAAAAAGGCTTGCAGAACATAGTTCTCGACAATCTTTATATGTAGTCGCTGTGAAGTCACGAGCTGCGTAGTAGTAATTTCTTCGAAGAAAAGAAAGGGTGACGGGTGAGAGGGAGGCGTATAGGGCGGGTGAAGTAACTAAATTCAGAGAGGCCATAATGTTTGACGAGAACTATGGCAACTTTCGTTGTAATAAAAAAAATCTTATAAGATTGCATTTGATCGGTTACCAGTTTTTGCGGCAATTATTTTTATCCTGGCACGACAAAGTGACTAACCTGGACTTGATGTAAAGTACAATCGGCAGATTATGCTGGTTTGAAATTGAACATTATATATGGGTTATTGAACGTTATAATGATTATAAATTGATGTATAAATAACATATTAGCATATTATGCCTATGTTAATTCAATCAGATGCGTTTTTAACCTACGTTAGGTACATAGTTTCACTTATTTACATAACCTGAGATTAGTATTGTAGTATGTAGACACTTTCTTAAATCGTTACATCTATAATGAATACTATAGATGCCTTTATGTAACTGAGAACCAATTATAAGCCAAATACAAAATGATTACGCTTTCTAACTCAAGACACACGGAGACAGGAGAAGCGTATGCCTAATTGGTTCTTCCTAAATTGTCTGTCAGATAAAATTTAGACATTGTAAACCGGCCCAATTATTTACATAAGCAAAATTTTATAATTTGTTGGTCTTCGCGTCCGTCTTAAATTGGTACTTTTAAATGTTCATTCTTTCTGGCTGGCGTTATCCCGGCTCGACACCAGGGTCCGCCTCCCATGATTTGTCGGTTGATTTGGTATTATGTGTGGCGACATGAACAACATTAAATAAATATATTCGTTCGAAGGTTCGTAACAACCACAAACCCTGTAATTTCTATGCAGCCAGTATTTAAAAATATGAAATGGGTACACTAAAAAATACATATTTCAAATTATACTGGGTTTATCCATAACAAGCCAACATACTTGATCATAGAAGAGCGCATACAATTATGCCAAATATCGATTGAAACTCGTCATACAATTATAGTATTTATGCACAGGCATTAGGCATACGATCATTACAAATTATGTTACTAAGCTGGTGTTTGCCCTTAACCATAAGATAAAATTGTAGATAACTTAAACTTAAAACAACAAGCTGATATAAACAAGCGAGATATTTATGTTACAAAAAGTTTAAACTAAATGATAATAACGGATATTTTTAGTACCTATACCTACACTTCTTTTACTACGTGTATATTTTCTTTGAAATTTTGAAGGACTGTTAACAATGTATTTATTTCGTTTTGAACTGGTTTTCTAATAATCTTGTTATCCTTAGGTGGATCCAAAGACTGGATTGATAGACTACGACAAGCTGGCAGAAACTGCGAGACTATTCAAACCTCGTCTTATAATCGCCGGTATCAGTTGCTATTCCCGGTGTCTTGACTACAAACGATTCCGCCAAATTGCCGACGAGAATGGAGCATATCTATTGGCCGATATGGCTCATATATCCGGACTTGTCGCTGCAGGTAAATATATTTGTTTATATACACATAAACCTAAGCCTGCATCCCTGAAGGGATAAGCAGAGGTACAACTAGTACAAATCTCATCATACCTTGAGCTGGAGCTTATATCCGTCCTATGATGTGACAGGTGGCGAGGCTATCGCCATACTAGGTACAAATTCCAGCCCCGGTAATCTCTGGAGTGCATTCGACTCGAAAAGCGAACACAAATAATCTAACCAGGGATTTGAGCCCAGGACCTCACCAGTTTCTCAGCCTATAAGTAGGTACGCTGCTACTGGACCAATGAGGTTGCTTATCCATAAATGTATGTTATTACAAAAAGGTTCTCAAACAGATGATATACCTACTTGTTATTAAAATAAAAATGTTCCTCCGTGTCCATGACAAGATTGATTATATTATTTAATAACCACAAGGTTAAGAATGAATGTTATTAATATCAAAGTTCTACTAAGTCATTTAAGTTATCCACATTATTAAAATATTTGTTTTTGTTACAGTACATTTACTGTAACAATAATCCCGCATAACAAATATGTTTACTATTGAATCTCAGTGAACCGTGTTAACAAAACAAGATAAAGGTTGATTTAGGTCAAGAATCCATAGACGTTATACTTATTTATTATTCTCGTTTACATCATCCATTTCATACTATACTACATACATTCGTTACGGTTGCATGACACCTCGAGGGCGACGAGAAAAGTCCGCGCAATGCGCTATGCTCATACAATACGGAGAGAGTTTCCCATACAAGATATACGAGAAAATAGCAGAAAACTGATATTTACGAGACCATACAATTATTTTTTCCAACTGTATGACGCCGCCTGGTAAACAAAAGTTATTTTATAATCTCGTTTGGTTCATGTGATAAACTCTCTCCATTTAAATGAGAATGCAGTGAGTAGTCTGAGAAAATAGACGCGACGCCACTCGTGACTAACTTCATGCCGGCCAAGATATTTTGCGCCTATTGTACAAAAAGAGACAATGATCACGTCCCGTCCAGCCGTTTTTCCTGCGGGTCAATTTGTCTTTATTCGGTTAAATGTTGTAAATTAAATGTCTCTCGCCTGGTAAGCGCCACGCCAGCTCATAAACAGTAAGTTTTAACCACTTAGCAATATGGACTACAAAGCACTGCATGGTACTCTTCATGGAGACATAAGATATTGTCTCATAATTAATTTATTTGTCTCATAGTTGTGACATAATTCACTGGCATTATTATCTGCGTCAGTACCCAGAACACAACATTGTAGCGATGGTTAAGTTGGAATGGAAAGTTGACCCGGTAGATGTTTTATCTCGTTACGAACAATAATATTTCATGTTATAAATTGGTAATTGTAGACTACCTCGGTGGCGCAGTTGTAAAGTGTACGCGTTACGACTCAGGCTGACACTGAGGCCTCGGGTTAGTTCCCCGACTCGGGTAAAAGTGATATTGGGCTTTTCTATTACGAAATGCTCAGTATCAGCCCGGAGTCTGGAATTGTGCCCGGTATGGCGATAGGCTCTCCCCTATCACATCATAGGACGGAAATAAGCTCGGCGAAATGAAGGTGTACAGGTTACACCTCTGCCTACCCCCTTCAGGGATTACAGGCGTGAATGCGTATGTATGTATGTACTAAATAAAATAAATTGTAATAAATTGTACGAGTACGAGTTTGCCTTCCCCTTCCCAATCCCTTCATCATCCCTTCTCTAAGGTGGGCAACGCGTTCGTGATACTTCAGGTACCTATTGAGGATGTTCATGGGTGGTGGAGATCACTTACCGTCAGATGAACCACTTGCTCGATTGCCAACCTCTGCCTTATAAAAGACAAATTACAAATAAACCATGCTTTTACTTTGTTAAGATTATTTGTAGGTTGACTTAGATCTCGATTGCTCCGTAATATTCAATAGGTATCTAATTATTTGATCGCAGGTATAATCCCAAGTCCGTTCGAGTACTGTGACATAGTGACGACGACGACGCACAAGACGTTGCGTGGTCCACGCGCTGGCGTCATTTTCTTCCGCAAGGGCGTCCGCTCAGTGAAGGCTAATGGACAGAAAGTTATGTACGAGTTGGAGAGCAAGATCAACCAGGCGGTGTTCCCCGGACTGCAGGGCGGCCCTCACAACCACGCCATAGCGGCCATCGCCACTGCCATGAAGCAAGCCACTACACCAGAGTTCGTTGACTACCAGACACAGGTAATTATTCACTTTTTCTTAATTTTACAGGGGCGTATTTAAGCCGCAAACCACTGTCTACTGACCCACACTATAAACGTACCTATTATAAAATTATATTTCTAATATTACAATTTAATACATTTATAAATTGTCGAGTAGATCTTCATTTTCTTACCACTATCTATCAAAGTGGCGAAAATATTTTTGAAATAACGCCCCGCCTGTATTTTATGATAATAAATAATACACGAGATTGAATGGTGGTGCACGTCATTTCATATTAAATACATATACTATATAGATATACTGGCAAACAGAATAAACTATGTCTCTTTTTGTTAAATTATGGCTTTGCCTTTCCATGTGTATAGCTAATGATAAGTATATATATATATGTAATATATTTCAATATATTACTAACCAAGTATCTATTCACAAGAACTATGACACACTGGTGTAGCCGATTTAAATTTCTTGTTGGAGTTTTGGTGTCAATTCCTTCAATGCTTCATAGACGATTTTCTCCAAGCGGATCGAACGATCAAGATCGATCAATACACTTCGTCAAAAATCATCTAAATACACTGTTCATCACAGTCAATGTTTATTGCACAAATCCACACCACTTATACAACAAAAACAACTTTAAACTAGTTTAGGAATTAATTAAAATAGGAGATCGACTGCATTGTCAGAATTCCCGACAAAACTCCCAATAAACAATGACGAATACATATTCATTTATTATTGATTTATTTTTAGTTGAACAATAATTATTATTATTCAATAAGTAACCATATATAAGTTATTTTCTCTAATACAAGGCTGTTAAAATGGAAATTAAATTATAATACTGATGATTAACTAATCTCATATTTTATGAACTAATTAGTACTTATCCATGTACCATTTAGAATTTAGATAGCTTAATGAAACATTATGCAATAAAACCATATTCCTTGACAATAATACACGACATATTATATGTGAAATTATAATGCGTCACACATCGCGTGCGCTTCGCCTTATTGTTCTAGTGGCTTCGTACTAGGGTTGAGAACCGTGAGGTCGTGGGTTCATTTCACAGATTGGGCAATCCGAATTTGTGCTTGAGTTTTCGATTTGATAATTCACACATGAATTGCCCGGGATTTCGATTTGGCGTATCAATGGCGATACAGAGGGCGAGCCTCTGTATATCATAGGACGGCGATAAAAGCTCGCTCGGTGAATTGGAGTGTCAAACTAGTTGCACATCTGCCTACCTCTTCATGGATAAAGCCGTGACCTTATGTTATATAATCGCATGGTTGCTGTGAGACTTGTTCAATAACAGACTGTATTAATCTTTAGACTGTAATAGGTATTATCACAAATACGTTTTAAATAATAATATATAGTATCATATATGTTGACACATCAATGACATTGAACTCTGTGTACCGCGCTCTAAAGGCTATCCATAATAATATCAGGCATGTTATCCATAAGGCCACCAAAATAATGTTAAATACCCATTGATAAATTTAATGGTGTTATAATTATGCTAATTGTAGAAATAAAATTGTATTATCTGTTATTTGTTTAATCAAAATTATAATTATGTTATATCTTCATTACATAATATTGTTATATTAGATTTTTTTTATTCTTACAGTTTAACCATAATTAGTTGCGATGTGGTTTACATAGTAAATACTTAAGTTAACTGGAGTACCTAGTGCGGTCTATAACACTACCAATGCCTACATCGGGCCGAATTCCTGAGTGCCTGCTGCATCGCTTTATTTTACTGAGGCGCGCCTGTGCTACTATTACGACAATTGACCACACTCTTGAGAAATACTTGGGACAAAGAGCACAACGCTCTTAAACAGTCGTTGAATGAGACTTTTCTCTGCCCGTTGTGGTAGCTGCCATGACGGAGAACGAAGCGTGTGACAGCCACTTTAGCTTTTATGTCGCAAGAGAAGAGGACTGAATAAGATCGGGATCAACCGAGTAATTAAAGATCTGTTCCAAGAATAATATGTTAACTTCTACAAGCTCACGCCTGTATCCCTGAAACGTTGACAGAGGTGCAACTAGTGCATCCAGTTTCGCCCAGCTTATTTACGTCCTGGGGGCTTAGCATATGCAACACGAGATGATTTTGTCGACTGTTTTTGTCGTGAAAAAGCAGTTTTATCTGGTTATCTCTACATATATGTACATAGAAGCTAACAAGGTTGCTTATAATACCTACTCGACACGTTATGTCAAAAGTAGACATAAAGTATAGAAAATAGTACTTTCAACATCGCTGTAGTATTTTGTCTACGAACCCTAACGTGTCGACATGATTTTGAGACATTTTTAGTGGGTAGTTTTTTTTAGCGCGCGAGATATATCTTGTCGCACATCCTAAGCCCGCTGTGGTGTAATAGGGGGGTGGTAGGCCTATCGTCATATAAGGCATACATCGTCAACTTCAGCATATTACTCGAGGAAAATTCAGTCGAAGTTGTGAATTGTGATAATTGGGGTGCCACATGGGGTTTGAACCCAGAATCTTGCGGCTTCTCAGCCTAAGTACAGTGTGACATACTGAGACGCCATGTTTCCTTTCAGGTGATAAAGAACGCCAAGCGTCTGTGCGAGGGTTTGACGTCGCGCGGGTACGCGATCGCGACCGGCGGCACTGACGTGCACCTCGCGCTCGTGGACATGCGCAGCGCGGGGCTCAGCGGCGCGCCCGCCGAGCGCGTGCTGGAGCTGTGCAGCGTCGCCTGCAACAAGAACACCGTGCCCGGCGACAAGAGCGCGCTGCACCCCAGCGGGATACGGCTCGGTCTCTCATATATACTTTATACTTTATCATAACATTTACTCGTATCTCTGCCCGTCTTTTTCCGAGATAAAAAATAGCCTATATCTTATTCCAGCTCATGGTCTACCTGTGTGTCAAATTTCATCCAAAGCTGTTACTAGACTAGATTTACTAACAAACATCGAAATTCATAAACAAACTTCACTTATTTTTTAATATTTTATCTAGGACATCTGAAGACGAACAGGTCGCAAGCAATTACCCCTGCCCATAAACAAGAGCAACGCTACTCAGTTTTTTTTATTACAAATACTACATGGCAATTACCTGTGCTCATCATCCCGAGATGTAATAACTTGTAAATATGTGGTTTTGATTTAATAATGACGCATCAGCCGGCTAGTCGCTGTTCTATAACTATTGACTGATACACAACCATTGTGTCTATACAAACGCTCACGTAGCAAGATGTGCACAAATGAGCCGAAGTATCTATAATTACCGATACTTCAAAATATGTAATGATCTTAATGTTAATAACCGACTCGATAGCGCAGTTGTAAGGCATACGCGTTACGACTAAGGCTCACGGAAACTTGTCTGAGCTGCAGCCGAAACCCTAATGGTGGAGACTATCTCCCAGTGGATACGGTTATATCGGGCCAGTCCGAACCTATAATGGTAGTGCCACCTACACTGGGATTAACAGTGAAATGGTTCCACTAACGTGTGCCGATCACCCGTCTGTGCAACTCGCAGATGTCCCCACTTTAAATACAAATACAAGGCTGACGCTGAGGTCTTCGGTTCGATCCCTGGGTTGGGTATAAGTTATATTGGATTTTTCTATTACGAACTGCTCAGTATCAGTCTGGAGTCTGGAATTGTATCCGGTATGGCGATAGGCTCGCTCCTTATCACATCATGGGACGGATATACCCTCGGCGAAATGTGGATGGGTGTACTGATTACACCTGTGCCTACCCTTTCAGGGATTACAGGCGTGAGTGCGTATGTATGTATTAAATCTAAATGTACATATTTTCTTAACAGGTACTCCGGCATTGACAACTCGAGGGCTCAAAGAAGCCGACATTGACAAAGTCGTAGATTTTATTGACAAGGCCCTGAAGATTGCCCAAGAGATCACAAAGGTATCGGGGCCCAAGCTAGCAGATTTCAACAAAGCCATTGAAGAAAATGCTGTTTTCAAAACCAAAATAGAAAACTTGAAAGAACAAATTGAAAGCTACAGTAAAACATTCCCATTGCCTGGCTATGAAGAATATTGAATTTAAATCATATATTATAAATATTTGTGTAACATGTGTTAAAACATGTTGCGCCGACCCCACTGCGAGTGGGATAGAAGCAGGTGGAAGGAATATAAGTAATATTGTTTACTATGTATAACTTCTACATTTGTGCATTTATATTTGTATTTTGATGCCTAGGTATACATATGGCTATGACTAAACACTCGCTTATTTCTATTAAAAGGTGCCTTAGTGGTAATAATTGCCAATAGCAAGTAAGAATCTCTGTGTATTGTTAATTGAAAATATATTTTAATAATATAATATGTTATGCATTATTTCATTTATTATTATACATATTTTATAAACCGATGTAGCGTAGTAAATTATGGCCTATACCATAAAAAAACTCATGTTAGTAAGTAATGTAGTTTGTAACCACGGAGCCCGACAAGATATTCGATTTTAGCACATTTTTTTATTAGGGGATAATCTCTGGAACTACTGAATCGATTCTAAAGAAACAAATGAAAAGTTGCCCTCCTTGAAGATTTGGAGATCAGATTGCGCTCGGGCCCCACGGAATCGAGATCTACTACTGGTTGAATACTACAGTTTATAATAAACGGTGATAATCCATCCTGAGATTTGAACCCAGAAGGTCAAGGTTTCTGTTGAGAAACTGTAGGCGTACTATGTAGCTAAGTATACTGCCACTAGGCCAAGGAGGCAAACATTTTGTAAAGTACCTATTATAAAATTATAAGTACAGATGTACCAAGCTAACTGTGACCTGAAGAGCGTCCACAGACTATTAAAGAGATGCTACAGAGCGTGGCTGCCGTAGATAGATTGACTTTTCTGTCTAGGGTCGCTGCCATGCCGTCACGTCGCGTCGCTCGGTATTGTCATTTTTCATTCATTAAAAATGTGTTAAGGTACTAATACACATTAGGTAATTCTTTTATTCTTAGCCAAATTCGAGAAATTGTAAAGTGACTTTTTGGATACTTACCATTTAACAAATAAAATATACTTTCAACGTCAGCATCGTCATTTCTATAATAATATTGTCTGTATATCTTCAATTTTACTGGTTAGAGAATATGAACAGTGAAATAAGCAATTGGAACCTCAAACAAAAAAAGAATAATTAAAAAAAACTAAAAATCACGATTTTATAGAAAATCCAACTAAAAAATGAAAAATCAATGTATGGCATGTAAATTCCAATACAATAACACAGTCGCGATGACTGTGCTGTTATCTGTTGAGGAGTTTAATTTTTTTCTCCATACTTAGTTATGAAGTTATATTTTCCATCATCAGCTCAGCAACATGCTATGATGAGTACCAGACACAAATACTAGAATAGTATTAGAAAATATATATAACGCATTATGCGTTCCTATAAAATTTAAGGGTTGCCCTCGATTTTTCTGGGATCCCATCATCAGATCCTGACTTGGTGGAACCAACTGGGAATTACGCCCTTATAAACAAAAAAAGAATTACTCGAATCGGTCCAGGCGTCTTCGAGTAATCGGCGAAAATATTTAAAAAAATCCGACGAATTGAGAACCTTTCCTCCTTTTTTTATTCGGTTAAAAATATTTTTTTATCTATTACCTCATCTGTAGCATAAACGAATGACAATATATATTCTATGTTTTATCGTTCATTCGTCACCAATACGTACCATTCATAAATTAAAATCAAGGCTGCCAAACTATAAAGTTAGTTATAAAAGCTGTATAACTAGGTTGCCTATTATATCTTCTTTGTATATTGGAATTTCATGAGTAATTGGATACTTATGCAAAAACAAAACAAACTAAATAAAATTATAATTAATGTTGTATTTCTGTCGATTTTCACCATTGTTTGTATCCTAAATGTAAAATTTTGTATATTATATCAGCGACCCAAACGGTATAAAATAAGTTCGCTCTACTGGCAGCTCTAATTTCATTCAATATTTTCATGAGAATTGGGTTGTTTTTGTGTCCTCAGTGCAATTAAAACGTAATTGGTATACCAATTAATTCCAAAATAGACCTCTATTTAAGGATTTTGATTAGCATCCTGGCGGAAAAAAATAATTTTGTTGTGTGAAAACGTTTATAAGTGACCGACCTTGTCTGCTCGAACGTACGATATTTTGGTTGGCCGATTGAAGAAAAAGTGAAATATTCATTGTTTTGATAGAATATTCATTTTAAAAAATGGTTTAGTGGAGTTGGAAAATACTGTGTACTGATGGATTGTCCTATAGACTGAAGTTCGGCAATAGTATGTTTGCTTTTGCGTGTGGTAAATACCACCTGGAGATTAGGAGAGCGTTGCCGTATTCATCATGACTATGTTCCCTTCGTCTGGAGCAGGGGCAGCGCCACAACAAGCGACTGGCCAAGTTGCTCAAAATGGGAGCATAACATTACCAAGATCTCACCATCATAGGACAGGTAAACTTAAACTTTCGCTGAATTGCATTGTAGTTCAGTTGAAATATAAGCGAAAGTGCTCCTTCTGACGTCTGTACTGTGTCCAATAAAAATAAAAGTAATGAAAGAATGCTAATCTGTACCTACTTCGAATGAGTCTGCTTGATTTGGAAATTGCTCATTAAAATTCATTAAAAATCATACTGTTAACCCATTGTTTGTTTACTTTGGTAACAATGATTCAACAGCCAGTTATTACAAAGATATGAGTTTTGAAATAAAAGAAATATTATATTATACTATGTCTGTTTAAATCTTTAAGTTGACTTACATATTCTGTATCTTATACCCTCCATAGGAAGTGATTATATAGGTATTTAAAATTACATAACATTGCCTATGATATTATAAATGGCATAAAGAATGCAACATTGGTTTTTAATATTATTAAATATCCCTCTAACTATTTTATTAAACATATTATTTAAATAAATTTTACCAAATTTGAGGTGTTTATTGTGGCCTAATTTAAACATTGTTAATTTAAATTTAGTTATTGCTGATAACTCATAATAATCAGACAGAACCTCTATGAACCAAGGGCTGTGTAGCCCGCTGTGAGACAAATGTTGTGTGATACACAAATATATGTTTTAAGTCTGGGTGTTGTGGGTCCACAAGTCCCTCATATTTCCTGATACCTACAATACAGCTTAACCCAGAATAGGGTCAGTACATTGTGTGTATTTAATTTATTGAATATACTTATAATATTGTAGCTGATGATTTTATTTCTAATGTTTTGTTCTTAAAGTTGTTACTATTAAATATTATTCTGAGGTCCAGTATTTGAGCACATAATGTTTAATTTAGGAGCCCAAATTGGATCAGTGTCTTAATTTTTATTCCAATGAATGAAATTTTCTACACCCAGGATCAATGTCTGTTAAAATGTAGAGCATTAACAAACTCCAGTATTCTGTAATTTTAATGATGAATTTTTAATATGGCTAAATTTAACTAATTACCGGTGTACATAATGTATTATAATGCTGTTGGGCCTCCAAATGATGGTGCTTTGTTCATAATAGTATGAAATCTTTATATTATACAGCATTTATAGGAATACACTGTTTAGTTCAAACAAAGTTTTCCCTTATAATAATTACTATAAACTTTTTTTACAATCATAGTTGTCATTTTATCAACCTTATTGATTATTGTCAGTGGAGTAGCAGCAGCTTTATTTATGTCTTACATAATAATTATAACTATAATTTTTCCCCCTTACCTGACTTAAAATATAAACAAACATATAACTTCTTTTACTAACAATGTAATAAAATCAAAACTAAGCCTCTACTTTTTAAATTTGCCATAGCTTGCTGTGTAATTTTTTAATGGGGCTTGTTAATTAATTATTTTCTATTACTAAGATTTCACTAGGTCAACGACCATACTCTTGTTGCCAATACTCCAGTTGAGTAGAAATTAACGACATATTATATTTTAACAGGCCGCCCACCAACAGCTCCCAAATCTTATGACTATTTGCTGAAAGTGCTGCTTGTTGGAGACTCTGATGTGGGCAAGCAAGAGATCCTGCAAGATTTGGAGGATGGCTCTGCCGACTCACCATTTTGTAGTGGCAGTGGTAATTACTTTATTTCTAAATAGAATAAATAAGTGTAATAAAAAGGTGTCATATTATTGAATCATATTATTTTCCTTTTACATTATGCAATAAGATAAAGATTTGCTCAAGATCAGCCTTAGTAGGAAGGTGGACCCTAGCACTAGCCGGGATAACACCAAGTAGAAAAAAAGTAAGAAGAAAAGATAAAGATTTGTTAATGTGACAATGTTTAAAAATTATAAACAGAATCTCTATCTGTGGAAACGTTTAAATGGCCTTCTTATATTCATGTTAATGTAAGAATGCATGTATGCTTGTTGTAAGTTTTCCGAATATATTAAAATAAAATTGTTGTCATTTGTCTGTTTTTGATGCAATAGCACTAGGCTAGACCTTTACATGATACCTCTCTAAACATGAGGATTTTATCCTTTCATCCTAACTGCATTTTCTTATGGTGCAGACCGCAATTATACGTCGCGTGGTAATGTGAGCCGTGCCATGGACATGGTGCCGCATACTCGTGTACACAACGCCACGCGTCTTCAAAAGTGCCGAAACTTTGAAGACTGATTACTAATAAATGGTGTGTGACGTCACATCATATCTATACGTATAACCCGTCAGTGCCTCGACTCGCGCTATGTCGCGTCCTTTAACTGCATCATTAGAATAAGAGAAATATGTACTTACTCCCTTAGCTTAAAACTAGTTTTCTATGTTTTATGATAAGCTAAAATTGTGAAACTGTAGAATTTATTACATTTCCATTTTCAGCATACAAAACTACAACAATTTTGTTGGATGGTAAGAGAGTTAAACTTCAGCTGTGGGACACGTCTGGACAAGGGAGGTTCTGCACCATCATACGCTCTTACTCCAGAGGTGCACAAGGAATCCTACTTGTATACGATATCACCAACAAATGGTCTTTCGACAGTATTGACAGGTGGCTTGAAGAAGTCGAAAAAGTAAGTGGAATAAATAAATGTCTTGTAAAATATTTTTTGTGGAATGTGTTTGTTAAAACAGGGCAAAATTGCATAAGAAAATCTTCATGAAGACACCTTTTTTGAAACTTTATGTGAATTACCTAATACATCGCCAATCGCTCTGTGCATCCAAGGATTTCGATGTTGCATTAACCATATTACTTACATACTTTTGATTTACTATTTTTATTCATTTCTGAAAATAGGGATTGATTGTGTATAGTCAGGTATAGTTCCAGGGTATTTAAAATCTTAAAATTTTCTTTCAGCATGCTCCAGGTGTACCAAAAGTGTTAGTCGGGAACCGTTTACACCTCGCTTTCAAACGGCAAGTACAAGAACGCGATGCGGAATTGTACGCGGCAAAAAATCACATGGCGTTCTTTGAAGTCAGCCCTCTGTGTGATTTTAACATTAGAGAGAGTTTCTGTGAACTGTCACGCATGGCACTGCATAGGAACGGCATGGAGAGGCTTTGGAGAAGCAATAAAGGTAATAAAATAAAATCCAATAACTTTTATAAGTCATATTTTAAAAGGATTTTGAGAAACCATTTTAAGACCATTATGGTATAGGTTGACTATGGTCCTACATTAATGGATGTTACCCTGGCTTTCGGTTCGCAATACGCTAGCCGTGTTTTAGCGAAAACAAACTCCAATGCGGCGCGGCGGTAACACACAGGCCGCGTATTTATCAAAGGTACATGCATGGTACGCATACACCTAGGCCCTAGTGTATGCGAAGCGCCTGGGTGTACACAACAGTTATATGGCGTCACGTCCGTGTATAGATGTTTTTAGCACGCCTGGCGTGTGCCGGTCGCAACGTCTAGCACTTAACAACACAACAATTTTGTTATGCTATAGTCAACGTATTAAACTAGCATAATATTTTCAGTGCTGAGCCTACAAGAGCTGTGTTGTCGTGCGATCGTGGCGCGTACGTCGGTGTACGGTTTGGAACGTCTGCCGCTGCCCACCACGCTCAAGTCACATCTGAAGTCATACGCAATCTCCGCCGCGCCCAGCCGACATCGCGCGCGCACCACCAAGCACCCGCACCATGCACGACTCAACTGCACCGGACGGAACTCCTGCACCATCGCTTGAGACTACTGCACACTGCTGCAGACTGCTGGTGACTATTCACCACCATCGACATACATGGATGATGGAAACTTCGCTCGACATCAGAGGTATTGCCACTGACCAAAGATTTAAGTAGACGCGGTTAGTACTTCAATCTATTTAAAAACCAGTCGTGCCAATTTTTACTATGTACACTGAAGTCACTGGAGTATACACTAGATCACATAATGCGCGTTACTCAGAAAGTTTCCCTAGGCACGCGAAGGAGTAAACATTACACATACAATGTCTATTTGGATCTTTCGTCTGTGCTTGGTTTTGTCTGGTTTAAAAGTAAAGGTCTGATTCAGATGTTAAGTCTGGCATCGTGAATCAACTATAAGATAATTTAGGTGCTGGATGCAAAGTAACCAGACATTGGAAATGTGTCTTGACTGCCATTACTATAACTGTAGGTGTCCGTTCGTTTTGGTATATTATTCAGACTGTAATGTATAATACAGCTAGATGGACGATGCAAGGCTGACGAATCTGAAATCGACCCACACAGCACTGAGTTCGGAATTTGTAAATTGTAAAATAAATATATTGTAATTTGTAATATTATTTTTAAATTTGTAAACCTTGATAAATGTTTAAGAAACTTAAATTGAAAATTATTATTATTGTATCTCATTACCTACAATATCAAATCGCATCTAGCGATCAGTTCACTAAATAATCCTATATAAAATTGTACCTACACTTCATCAAACTTTCATTTAAATAATTGCAAATAAATGACACCAAGAAATATTTCTTTCAATAGCAACAATTGTTTACAACTGCCATTATTATATTGTTCCATAATTATGTTGCAGCCCGTTAAACATTACTCACATATAAACATTGTAAGGATTTATTAAAGTATAAATATCCATTGATAGCTATATTGTTGTCACCTGACTAAACTGAAACTATATTATGTAATTCTTAGTTTAGTTCAGTTTTAGTTTAGTCTAGTTTTAGCTTAATAAACTTGTTAACATTACTATCTTAACTAAAATTGAATGCATTAAGAGCCTATTTCACAATGTACTTATAAAGTTTATTCAGATAACGCATTAAACAGTTGATTTAGAAAGTCTGCGCTAGTATTGGTAGCGTGATAATGTTGTATTTTGCTGTTTATATTTTATTAGCTTTTGCTCGCGGCTCCGCCCGCGTGGGTATGTATATAAATCTTTCGGAAGAAATTGTCTAATTGATTGTGAAAACTCGACACTGGCGAAATCACCGATACAACGGTGGAGCCATATGTTTTTAAAAGAAGAAGATTGTGAAAACCACATTAAAATCCGTTGTTTAGGAGGAGTTAGCGGATAAACAGAAAGACGCGGAAAATCAAGTAATATTTACTTGAACATTGTAAAATAATAGAAAAGTATAATCATCGCCTGTAAAAATAAAATTAATTTAGTCCATTCGTTACAGACCCATCTGTTAGGAATAAAGTATTTTTGTTAAGTTTAGTTGGTGACAACAAAAAGACAATTAGCAGCATAATTGCCCAAGTACTGAATTATCCTAACACACAATACAGGATGTAACTGACAACGGATTTGTGACTAGCTATTAGAATAGAAATAAGGTATTGTTACTTAAATAAATGTGAATTAAGTGTTATTTAATTATAATATAACTGTCAATATATCGTGGCGTTGCGACTGGCGTCTCATTTGTCTGCGTGAACTGTACGAAAATTAACTGTGTACTAACATATATTATTATACCGTGCCTAGTGACATCGTTAAAAACCTATTATACAAGGAAAGTGCCATGAAAGGTCCTCTGGCACGTAATAACACATCCCAAATATCCGCAGATATCAATTAATATTATATATATATATATATATATAAAATTATTTGCATGTTCTCGTTATAAGAAAATTTTAATGTAATTATTATATTCTTTGCTTCACCTTGCATACAAAATAATCATTTTAATTTGCACCCTTAGATATGCGTCGGTCTTGAATAGTCTTGAAATGTAGCTTACAAATTGTACAAGTCACTTATTGTCCACTATTATAAGGTGTTTAGTGAATAAGTTGTAACATGTAAATATTGCTATACATATTGTGTAATTATTCTATGAGCTCATTGCATACCAAAAGTTCAGTCTAAATTGTCTTAAAGTATTGGCTATTTTCAGATATATATTATTTACAATAAGTTAGTGTTTAGGATATTAGTCAAAGTAGCTCGCACGTCTGATATAATGTATATTTTCTATATGGTTGTGTATGTTTTAGCATGTGATTGAATATACTTATTGTACGCTGCATTTACATTTTCTGTTTCATATCGTCATCGTATTGACACAAGTAATATTATTAATCTGCATTCAGCAATGTAACGTACTGAAACGTGTCAATAGCACTAATTTGGTTCATTCCGTCCCTAGAAAATAACGATACTGACGTTAGTCATTACTCAAGTACTCACCGCGACCGCCCCAGATCTAATGTACGACTCTCGAAACTACCTATATCATATATATTATTATCCATTTCATTTACCTATGGTTAGTTACATTTTGGTGTCTATGAATTTAACACAAATATTTATTGTCACTAGTTAATTTGTAAACATTTTGTTACTCCTTACCTTCATAAATGTATTGTGATAAATTATTAGTTTACGGTTAGCGCATAATCCAAAAACAACTAATGCCAGCTAAAAGTTTGGATTAGGTCAATACAGTCATAACTTTATTACTATGCATTACAGTAAGTTGTGAAATTAAACTAATTTATAATTAATATGACCGTATTTCTGTTCATCCCTGTATACTCTCCCTTGTGTCATGTCACATGTGGTAATGACATCGGAAGTTAGGCTTCGCCTAAACAAACCCAGGTAACCATGCGCGTTACGCACAACTGGTAAAAAATAAATCGATAGAAAATAGCATGCGCGCCGCAACGTACTGCCGACCGCGCTCCATCCCAGCCTGTGTTCAAACAATGTTTGCAATTCGTGCTGGACATACTTTATCAGATAGCGGTTCAAATGTTTGATAGAACTAAGCAATGTAATCTATCGCACAAAATGATGATTCGCCTAAATAATTTTTTGTACGTTTTCAATTTACGCCAAGGCACAATTCTTATTGCCGTCCATCAAATCGTAAGTACCAATGTGCTGCAGAATAAGTACAGTTACCATTAAAAATACAAATGTTGACGATTGTTATAACGTTTGCAGGCACTATCGTCATTTATTTTGATAATATTACTAGTGGGAATATCCCATGTTGGTGAAATGCTCTCTATGTTACACAATGATATGGAAGACGATGCTGAGCGACGAGGATTCTACGAGGTGACCTACGGAGAACAATTGACATTTCACGAGGGAGAAGTGACAAGCACCAACAATCAACGCAGATTCGCTAAGGCCCAACACCTTGCTTCAGGTAAAAAATATTACGTACCTACCTAAAATTAAAGGCCTTGAAGACATACATTAATTATTAATATTCCAGGCCAGTTTAATAGTTTCAAAGTACTTATCGAGTATATCGTGGGAACCGGGGCACCCGCCCCGGGCGGTAGTTTCAGGGAGCGCCAAAATCATAATACTTATAATATGATTAAAAATAAAAAACTTGCTCCACAAAGTGCCTAGCATACGGAAGCCTTGTTGGCTCACTGTCGACTTGTAAGAAAAAGGCGCCACGCAGGCCCTTTGTGCATCATTATTTTCTTTTCTTTTAGTTTTTTTAAGTAATTTATCTCAAACGCTGAAGAGGGGCGCTACTATCAGGTTTCTGCCCCGGTCCGAAAAATCGTAAATCCGGGACAGAAAAGACCGACGTGAAATGGCAGCATACTGTTGAGTTTCGTACGATGAGTGTGATGACAGGATGGCCAAATCTCCTTCTCAATCCCTTTCATCCCGTTTCCTTAAATTCGGGATCGTGTCGTAAGATTCTTTGGGTATTGTGAATGTTCATAGGCGACGACGATTACCTACTTGTCATCAGGCAAATTGCTCGTTTGCTTAGATTTCGTTTGAACTTAAATATGTCGCCTAGTGGCAGTGTACTTAGGTAGGTACCTACCTACGTTACTTACGCTGTGAAATCGGTGGTCCTGAGTTCAAATACAAAGTCGAGTACTTATCGCTATTAATGTTTCGAGTTTTTCGATTCAAAAAATCGTGTCGTAGTTTCCCGAGGCTGGACTTTGTCTCTGATATGACGAAAGATTCGACCCATCACACCTTGGGACGGAAATAATTTCAGCGAATCGTGTGTGCACTAGATGCGCATTTGTTTAGGTACCCCTGCGGATATACAGGTATGAATTTATAATATGATGTGTGCATTTCCAGTGACAGTGATATTTCTTTATACGAGCACAATCCTGACATCCATATACCTGATGTGCTGCATCTCGCTGCTGCACGGCGCGGTCAAATACAAGCGCGAGTACGTGCTGCCGTGGATTATGGCAGCGTGCGTTGGGGTTGTACTGCTCATTGTCGCGATCATCGTCGGCGACGGGTACCCCTGCGTCGTCAACCTCTTTGGAGGACACAATCTTTACCGTTAGTATTTATTTGCTTTGAAAAATAAGTAGGTACTTGGCGCATGAAGTATAGGTACATACTTGGCGCAACGTATTTTCAGTGGATAGTTTCCGTATATTGTATAATACACTTCGGTGGCTAGCTAGCACCTGTAGGCGCGATAACTTCAAGTTCTCAAATTCGAATAATAGAAGACGTGCATAGGTAAATATGATATAATATTTAAAAAAATCGTTTATTTCTAATTAGGGTAAGCAAGGTATACTATGGTAAGGGGCGCATAGTGGAGACATCTCACTCTCTCGCTCGCACACGTGCACCATGCTGGCACTGTTTACCAATACCAAACCACATTAAATATTAGGCAAGGATGCCATATTGAGATTCGCTCCCTGCTACAAGTAGCCTCGGGTCTTGTACTGCCCAGCTTTTTTCTACGTGTTTATAGTGGGCTGCGAATTACACAGAAAGGTGATCAGCTACTGCCTAGTAAGTAAAAATGCTTGTCCATAATTTATTTATTGTATTATGGAAAATAAATTCCAGATTTCGGTTGTGCCCTGTTCGTGCTGACGTTCATCTACGCGATCTGCGCAGTAAGTAGCTTCGCGTTAGAGACGGGCGCGGGTCGGTGCGGTCGCACTCGTTCAGTCGACGAGCGCGGTGAGAGACTGTTGCTGCTCGATCACGCCGCACACTCCAGCCTGCTCTCCGCTGCACAACTCAACAAGCTCTCGCACGGCACGCGTTCACAATTTGTGTGAACTATCAATACTGCTCGATCTCCTTTACTTTGGGGTCGAGTGACAAAGCAGCTATCGTTCCTTACATTAGCCCTAGAACATTATGTTGTACTATTTGCATTTTAAATATTTTTAGTTCACAAAAGTTGTCTGTAAATCATAAATACCTTATCAATGTAAATTAATCCAGCACAAGTTTATAATTTACATTTGGTTATGTAGTATATGCACATCTCTTTACTTTATTTTTAAGTGTAGTTAAAAGTACTATTATTATTATTATTTAATTTGTTATAAATATTACCTGAATCTATTGTGCAAAGCTGCTTATAAAATAGATTAGCTTTTACTAGAAAAATTGCCTAACATTGAATTAATATTATTATAATTTTACGTCCATTTCGCATATTAGGCAATATTTGCTTGAGCACAGGTGCATACTAAATTATTATTGTGATATTTTATAATTAAGTTTAAAAACAGAATTTGTAATATGTACAAAGTATTACTTTTAAGAAGCAAAGAAAGTAAAATGCATTTATTAATTCTGCTTTAGAATTATTAAAATATGTGTAAATTGTTTTAATAATGTTACAGAGGTATGAATATAGTTTACTTGAGGATAGAGAAATAGCTATAATGAATCATAACAGTATTCAAATGCTGAAGCAAAATAAATTCTTTTATTAAAACATATTGTCTTTCTGTTTACCTTGTATGAGTATAAACTGTCAATATTATAAAAACTTATATAATCTAACATTGATAAAATATTTTCAAATTTATTTATTAAACATATGAGCTTACAACAGACATCTTATAAACTAATTAATTGCTTTTACCATTTTTAAATATTTAACCCCATCTACCATTTTCTAATGGTCGTTGAATTCCTCTAAAACCTCTGGCTAAAATAAATTTCTCTGAAGAATCTGATCTGCTAGCATTTGGCTTCAATATTTTTATATTTTTATAAAATCTAGCCAAGTCCATTTCTAATATTGGCACTTCTTTACCATCCCACACTTTGAAGAGCAGGTTACCATCCATCTTAGTGACTAGAGCAGCAAACCTAAGAGCCATATAGCAGAGTCCTATAATTCTGTCTTTGTCCAGTTCTTTAACACCAGTTGCACTGGGTGCCATATCAGACAACACTATGTCCACTTTTCTTCCATCCAGGGCTGCTACAACTTTATCATGAGCTTCAATTGTGGAAAAATCCATATTGCTCATTATAGTTGCTCCCTGAAATCAGTAACAATGATATATAAAAGCAAACTTATTACACACATATTCCAATACATACATCATCATAAAAAGGCTGCTTTTAAAAAAATATAGTCATATGATTGTGTATATTGTTCAATATACCGAATTATCAGGCAACACATATATGATTCACAAGTTAATCACTGAGAAATTTTGTTATACAATGAGTCTTAACTACATATTAAATTAAGCAATGAAGGAATAAAATCTATTAATATACAATAATGTTTTGTTTCATATTATCGATTAGCTATCAGAATAATAATTGTAATATTTATTATTTTAGTAGATTTATTAAAACTGGTAAAATAATCCTTTATTTCAAATCAGCTTTACTATAGTTGGTTCCATTAGAACAAACTATTAAAATATAATATAGTATGCTCAACAAAGAGATTATTAGTATTCAAATCAGAGTAGTATGTAATCTATATTACCTCAATAGGGAAAATTTGTAGTTTATCAATAGACAAAACTGTTCCTTTAAGCTTGGTAGGTTCTGCCCCATCAGCATTAGTTTTCTGTACTGCAACTTGGGTCCATGAGCCAGGTGATGCGCCCAGGTCGATCACAGTTAAGCCAGGCTTTAATATGTTTGTCTTCTCATTCATTTCTAATAACTTAAACGCACTACGACACCTACAATATAATGATGATATTGTATCTAGCATGATTGGCTTGGATGAAATTTAATATATCAATAAAATAAATATAATATCATGTTGCATCGAAAGCAACTCAGTAGGAATGTTATTATAGAATGCTCTCATTGTACAAAATGAAATAATGACTATATATTAGACTATACACTAGATAAGGCAAAGAAACTCACCGATAATTGTATATCTTAGCCTTTTCTACATAAGGATCAGCCCTTTGGCGGCTCAACCACTGCTGAGAACTTTTTAATCTTTTAAGGCAATTAATAACGAAGCACATTCTGGCAAAATTCAATTCTCTACACGCGACTGTGCGCGATTGTAGCATTGTCTTGATATTCATATGTTTCGTAAACAACGTTAAAGTTATTTTTATTTGAGGATACACATTAACACAACAAACAAAGAAGAGGGAAAATGAAATTCAGGAAAATAGATGGTTTTATTTTTGTTTGTTTGTGCCTTAAGGAACCGGCTAAAATCAGAGACCATGCTGCCAAGTCATTAGTTATATTTTATATTATTTTCTTATATTCCAAGAACGATGAAACGGGGGTGTAGCCGATTTCAAGGTCTTGTTGGAATTTTGGTGTTAATTCCTTTCAGTTCAATGCTTCTTAGACGACTTTCTTCAAGTGGATCGAACGCACAAGGTCGATCGATACCCTTGGTCAAAAATCACCTAAATTCACCTATTTCAATGTTTTCTTATACTATTCAACAGCATTAATGATTATTGCACAAAACCACACCACTTTTATACAGCAAACACAACTTTAAACTAGTTTAGGAAATAATTAAAACAAGAGAGCCACCGCACTGTCAGAATTCCCGCCAAAACTCCTTTTTTTTTTTTTTGTTCCATATGGAACCGGCTAAGATCAGAGACCATGCTGCCAAGTCATTAGTTATATTCTTTTCTTATATTCCAAGAACGATGAAACGGGGGTGTGGCCGATTTCAAGGTCTTGTTGGAGTTTTGGTGTCAATTCCTTTCAGTTCAATGCTTCTTAGACGACTTTCTTCAAGCGAATCGAAAGCACAAGGTCGACAATACCCTTGATCAAAAATCACCTAAATTCACTTATTTCAATGTTTCCATACACTATTCATCAGCGTTAATGATTATTGCACAAAACCACACCACTTTTATACAACAAACACAACTTTAAACTAGTATAAGAAATAATTAAAACAAGAGAGCACCGCACTGTCACAATTCCCGCCAAAAACTCCCCGCCAAAACTCCGAAAATAGATGTTTTTTTTTTGTGTTTGTTCCATAAGGAACCGGCAAAGATCAGAGACCATGCTGCCAAGTCATTAGTTATATCTTTTCTTATATTCCAAGAACGATGAAACAGGGGTGTGGCCGGTTTCAAGGTCTTGCTGGAGTTTTGGTGATAATTTCTTTCAGTTCAATGCTTCTTAGACGACTTTCTTCAAGCGAATCGAAAGCACAAGGTCGACAATACCCTTGATCAAAAATCACCTAAATCCACTTATTTCAATGTTTCCATACACTATTCATCATCGTTAATGATTATTGCACAAAACCACACCACTTTTATACAACAAACACAACTTTAAACCAGTTTAGGAAATAATTAAAACAAGAGAGCCACCGCACTGTAAGAATTCCCGCCAAAAACTCGAAAATAGATGGTATTAATGTCAACTGTCAAACTTTTTTTTCCTAATGGAACCGGCTAAGGTCAAAGACCATACTGCCAAGTCATAACACGTAATAAAATTTCACTGTCAAACTCAAAAATATCTCAAATGTCAAACCTCAGTGTTGCCAGATGACCATCTTCCATTCCCCCCAGTCTTACGTAGCTTCCCCATACAATTCAAAGTGGTCATTTTTTAATTTATTCATTAATTGAAAATGTATGTGCCTCAAACAATAAAATTAAAGACGATACGATCAATATACGACACTTGCGTAGCTTGGGTGTATGAAAAAATAGAATCTTACACTCATTTCGAAAAACCCATACAAAGAACTTTGTTCTCTTTTACATTTTTGCTGTCAATGTATGCAACAGTCAGATCACGTCTGCCCTCCAAGGTGATGGAGATGTGATGGAGCTAGTTATTAATGCCAAACTCCTGGCCGTATTGTAGTACATTGAGGAGAACCAGCTGATTAGCGAACGCAATATGGTTTTTATCACGGATGCCTACGGGTCAGGCTCACAGATGGGCTGAAGCTGTGAAGGGTAAAAGCGAGGCTATAGAACTTGACATCGCAAAATCCTTCGGTAAGGTCTGGCCTATGCCAGTCCTTATATTGAAGAGTCCATCGTATGGGATCCCTGAGGGGCTCTGCAAGTGAATCACTGGCTTTCTGCATTACTGAAGTAAAAAAGTGGCATTAACAGCAATATAGTGAATCATCTAATGATGAAGTATCCATCTGGCATCACTGTCAAACCTACGTATCTCAAGTTTCAAACAATTCAATTTAATTCATTAGGTAAAGTGTTTTCTACGAATATGTTTTCATATTTGAAGTGAAAGTGAAACTTTTATTAGATCGTCTCAAAATTTTTGGCCTGTGTGTTGCATGTCGCATGACGGTCGGCCGCGGAGTAGGGATAAAGTGAAAGGCGCTCGCCAGAGCAGCCAAGGCCAATATATCATTCCAATTTTCCAAGTGTAAAATAAATTTATTAAATTAAATAATTAATTTCATTAATTAAATTTATTAAAAAAAAAAAAAAAACTTTTTTTTAGTTAAATGTCTATAATGTGAAAAAAGTGGTTTCATAAAACCACACAATCTTTTTTTATTTTGTACATTGGGCGATTATATGAAACTATTTTGAGTGTTTTCGTATTTTATGCAATACATTATTAAAATTGTTTAAACTTTTGCATGATGTGATGTGCGTGCGTCGTGTCGCGCACGCGTTGTAAAGTCGTTCTTGACACCGAAAGGCATTAATTTCGTCCCTCGACGTTATAGGGGGCGACCGTATCGCCATTATGGGTACAAGTTTCAAACCCTTGCAATGTGTGATTTGCTGAATCGCAAATTCAAACGCAAATTACTTCTTGGTCTGGGATTTAAACTCAGCATCTCACAATATGTCAGCCTAAGTAAGTTACTGCTAGACCAAAGAAGCAATAATATTACATTACATCCTTAAGAATCTTTTATTCTTGAAATTGATAAAGATTCGTAACATGAACTGTAATAAAAATACAATAAAAACAAAAAAAAATCGTTTGCACGTATTAAAAATAACTTAGGTAATTTGAACTTAGTCTTCTGCTCGAAAATCTGGACTTTCCTTAACGTAGTATTTACATCGGTTTACATACTCTTTGGGAACATTGTTAGAAAAAAGTCAATGACAGGAGTTTTGGCGGGAATTCTGATAGAACGGTGGCTTTCTTGTTTTAATTATTTCATATACTTGTTTATATAGTTGTGTTTTTTGATTAACGATGATGAATAGTGTATGGAAACATTGAAATTAAACTTGTGATTTTTAACTAAGGATATTGATCGACATTGTGTGTTCGATCCGCTTAAAGAAAGTCGTCTAAGAAGCATCGTACTGAAAGGATTTAACGCCGAAACTCCAACAAGACCTTGAAAACATCATCACATCCGTGTTTCATCGTTCTTGGAAAATAAGAAAATAAAATAACTAATGACTTGGCAGCATGATCTCTGATCTTGCCGGTTCCAAAAAAAAAGGCAATAAGTCACTGTCAAATGTCAATGTCACTTGTCAGTCTGACGGCTGTCGTCTGTAGTCAAATTTATTTTGGCGGTTGTGTGTATCACTCACAGACTCTACGCACAGACTACTTAGAAAGAACTGACGTTGTATCACTGTTCGTTATTGTTATAATTATTATATATTAAAAAATATTTTTTTCTAATAGTGCGACTATGTGATTATCTATAATCAGTCAAAGTATGAGAATATTATTTCGTGATGCCTATAACCTCAGACGTAAAAATGTGTACAGTTTTATTAGAGCTAATTACATTTTAATCACAAATAGATGGCAATCTGAAACTATGAAGTTTTTAAACGTAGCCGAAAAGAACGATGCCGCGAAAAATATCTCACTACATTTATCAAGAGGTACTTCAAGGAGGGTGAGTACCGAGTTGTAAACATCTCACATTATTTATATTATTATTAACAACTCAAAGAATTGAAAGTTTGATAGTTCTTAGAAAGTTTGGGTAGTGGCAAGTGGGGTGGATGAGTAAGGGGGGGTGACTGACCCACATACAGATTAGTCTTTTTTTCCGTAGTTTTTTTATGCCTAATCTCAAATCAAACTACAGTAGAATTCGGATATAACGACCTTCAAGGGACCGGCGATACTATGTCGTACTAACCGGATGACGCACAAAACGGCGGGATTATTTCTTAAGTACATACCTAACTTACGAATACATATTATAAATGCGAAAGGTATTTTTAGGAAATTTTAGGTACTTAAACAAAACATTTTATAAGAATCACTATGCTTTATTTTAGGTCGCGCTAAAGATTGAACCACTGTAACAATGCCTTATCCACCTGCTCATGAGTAGAAGTCCTTGCGCATTTGCATTTAATTGCAATATCTTTAGGTATTCTTTATTGTGGATATTGTAGAATGGGATACGCCAAACTCCTTTGCGAGGGTTGCATTTGATTCACCGGCTTCTAATCGGTGTAATATGACTGTTTTGCTTTACAACAAAACAGGTATTATGTGTTGAATAAAACACACAGCGTTTTGCAATGAAAATCAGTTTAATATTATGATATTTTAAAAACAATAAAGATACAACAATCTCTTTTCTTTTTCTCAAATAATGCAAGTTATATAAGTACACATAAGTTCTTTTTTTTTTTTTTATTAAATTATTATTTAAAGGATTAATTAATATTCTGAAAGTTTACTGTAACAAATTAACTGAATCACAATTTTTATTAATCTGTGTTACTGGACGACAGTAAAAATTTTGAAATGTTTTAATGTTTCTCCAATTTCCTCTGTCCAAGATTTCCTGAACAGGTCTGTTTTTCAGGCAACTTCTAGAGGCTACGGCTGATCTAATACTGCCTGGTGGGGCATCGATATTGGCATCTTTGAAAATGCTTCTTATCCACCCTGCAATCATTGTTCTTGAAGCGGATTTTAATTCTCCTGATAAATTGATAAATAAACTTGTGATATTATGGTTTAAACCTCTTCTATTATGAGAACTATCCATAAGGTCCTTAATATGTTTGACTGGACAGACACTATGGTCTGGGTGTTTCCGCAGCAACCAACCTGATTGTCTGTATGTATCACAGTCCGTCTTTGAGCCAAATTTAGGCCACATAATAATCTCCTCCTTGTTACAAACAAGATTATCAGAGCCAATATCTAGCAACGTGAGGTCATGAATTCTACGACCTGAGGCCAGCAAGAGTATTAAAGCTGTACGTCTAGATATTTCAAATAATGAGTTCGAATTTGTTGAAGTCTTAAGCCAATCAAACAAAATCTTTGTATCCCAAATCGGTAACTTTTTTACTACCGGCTTGGCATGTGATATAGCTTTTAATACTTGATAAACGAAAAAGTTCTTTGAAATACATACCTCTGAAGGTGCACAGTATGTAGCAATAGCTGATTTATGTAAGAGAATTGTTCTATACGCAAGCTTGTCTACTAAAAATAACTTTGCCAAAAACCTTGCCACTTGCTGGCCCTCAGGTGTTCTTGGGTTAACCCCGTTACTGTGACACCAAGCTATCCACCGTTTAATTGGGGCATTGTATGTTGTTAAAGTAGATGTCCGCCAACTACTTTTTAACAAGTTTTGTTCTTCAGTGGTCCACTGGGTCACCTGGTTAGCCCACCCCCAATTTTCCAGACGAGAAGAGTCAACTGCTCCACCTGAGCAGGGCAATTCCCTGTTGTGTGATTTATTAGAACCTTCCGCAGGTCCTTTATCGGCAGTGGTTCCGCTATGGCTCTCGCTCGCAGATCAGGTAGCCAAAAACACTTCGTCCATTCTGGAGCTATTAGGATATATATACCCTTTGCACTGTTCAAGTGAGTTAATACTCTGGGTATTAGGCTGGGTGGAGGGAATACCCATCCCAGCTGATAATCCCATTGACGGCTGAAAGCGTCGCAAAAAATTGCGGAGCCATCTCTTGAATCCAGTGTAACGTATTTTGGTACGACAGCGGTTTGATCTGATGCAAACAGGTCTACCTCTGGTATGCCCCATTTTTTGAAAATAGCCTCCGTGGCTTGGGGTAGAAGATGCCACTCTGGTACCTTGCGGCCCCTTGAGAGGCGATCCGCAATTCCGTTTAGCCTCCCCGGGAGGTATGTGGCTGAGAGGGTTATGTGTAACTGCTCCGCTAATACTAGGAGTCTGGTGGTCAGTCTTAATAGTGCAAGGGAACGCGTCCCTCCCTCGATTCTTATGTATGCAACAAGAGTCCTGTTGTCCAACTGAATTAGTATGTGCGCTCCCTCTAGAGTCATCCGCTGACTGTTTATGGAGGCAAATACTGCATACATCTCTTTTAAATTTGAGTGCCAGGTCTCTTGGTATGGAGCCCACTTCCCTGAAAGGTAGGCGTTGTTTAATTGTGCTCCCCAACCTGTATTTGCGGCATCTGTCGTCAAGAAGTGGGTCACAGTCTTTTTGATTATTGGCATTGATTTGTAATCGACTGCCTCTAACCACCATTTTAGATCCCGTTGACAAGCTGGGGGAAGAACTCACCTTTCCCTTAACCTTCCTTGTGTGAATTGTTTTAGAAACATTTGCATGCTGCGACAGTGCAGCCGACCTTTGGGAATTGCGTGATTTGAAAAGTTTAACAAACCTAATAAACTCTGAGCTTCTATCAACGAACTGTTTCCATTGTGCAACATTTTGGAAACCAATAATTTTATTTTTGTAATTTTTTTGGTTGGTAGTTCTACTTTGTTTTGAAGGGTGTTCCATATCAGACCAAGATACTCTACCTCCTGAGAGGGCTTCAGGACACACTTTTGGTGATTTATATGCCATCCCAAAGTTTCCAATGTTCTCAGCGTCTCCGCAACCTGAGAAACAAGCAAGGTCTGGTCTTGGTTTACCAATAAAATATCGTCCAGATATATTAAAATGCGGAAACCTTGTGCCCTTAGGATTTCCGCAATCCAATTTGCCACAGTAGCAAACATTCTCGGCGCTGATGACAGGCCAAATGGTAGGGCTGTCAATTGCAGTACTTCGTCCTTGTAAATTACTCGGAGGAACCTCCTGTGGGCCTCTGCAATTGGTATGTGAAAATAGGCCTGATGGATATCCAATTTGACTAACCAATCGTGGTTCTGTAAGAATTCTGCTACATCGGCCTGTGAAATTAATTGAAAATGTTTCGCTGTTACATATGAGTTCTGAGGTCGAATATGGGACGTAACCCTCCGTCTGCCTTTTTTACTAAAAACATTCGGCATAGAAAGCCTGGGTTTAGTACTGATGGTGTCTCTAATATATTTTTCTGCTTCAGTTGGAGAATCATGCTTGTCATCTCCTTTGTGACATTTGTTGAAAATCTTTTGAACACCTGATTGGTGGGATATTGAAGAGGAGGCTTCTGTGAAAATGGTATGCGACTGCCTTTTATCAATTTTAGAATATATTTGTTTGCACCCATTTGTTGCCACCTGTGGGCATAATCTTTCAGACACCCCCCTTTGAAGACCTGAGTTTGATAGTCAACTCTGTTTAGGCTTGGTGTTGGAAGATGTGCTATTTGTTGTGTTATTTCTACGAAAGGGCTGATTCTTTCTAAATTTTTGGTTCTGTCTCTTCTCTGGTTTGTACTCTTTGTTCTGATATTTGTGACCCCCAGGATATTTTTTATTGTGAAATTGAGATGTACCTAACGCTTTTTTCTCCTTGATATAAGTAGGAGTATTAAGCCATATTTGAGAGCCCCCTAAAGAAGCTATCACAGGCTGCAAAGCATCTCTGCTAAAGAGATATTCTGCACTTGGAGGTATGTTTTGAAGTGTGGCCCGTACATTTGGATTTGCAATTTCTTTTAATATACGTTCTCGCCTAACCTCAATGCACTCTGCTCTCTTTCCGCACACTACCTGCATTGCAGTCTCTGATGTTTTGTATGATGGGGAGCCTGGACCAAAGATACTAGTAATCTTTTCAACCAAAGAGTTACAATTAAATCTATCCGGGTTTGCCAATGCCCAGTCAAGCAATTCTTGTAATCCCGATTTTAATAATTGTCGTTGTTCCAAAATAATATTGGACAACCCTGCTAACAATTGCTCAGTAGACGCTAAATAGTCCTTATTTTTATTAAAGTGACACAACTCCTCGTTGATTTTAAGTCCTACAAAACCAGGAGTCGCAATGCTAGATTGTAAAGCCTTCTTATACCGAATACCTTTCCAACATGGAGTGTCAAACTTTTGAAGGTTTTTTAACTCTACCAAGCGATCTTTGTCCGCCTGTTGCACTAATGTCATTTCATCAAACTCTGTGCTAAGTTCGCCCAAGGAGAGTTTACTTGATGAACTTTTGGGTAATGTCAAAAATTCAGATGTTGATGGGGTTGCATTGTTATGGCCCATAAACATATTCGTTTCTCTAATTGGTACCGGCTGTAAATTTGCTATGTAATGAGATATGTACTTGCTGGATAAGTGCATTTACTCGCGGGTCCGAACGTGTTTCGACATGTTTAATTTTACGCCTTTTATTGGGCGGAAGTGAGGACATGCCTTCTTCATCTTCCGAAGATGAAGAGGATGAATAATTAGAGCTCACCTTACTCGAAGGCTGATCTCCATCCGAAACATCAGCGTTCGAAGCTTGTCCGCCGACACTTACCCGCACGATCTCCTCTTCATCCATTGTTCACTAGGTATTTACACAAAATCGACGCTGTGTGAACGTTTAACACGGTAAAATATAGAATTTTACACTCCTGTAAACGTTTTTTATGTAATATTAACACTTTATTATAATTCAATAAATTTTGCGATCTTTTCCCGGCAAAATTTACATTTGCTATGACATTGACAGCTAGATGGCGGACTTCCTTCGTGTTGGAAAAGGACGCACGCTGGTGAAAGAGTGAGTCAGGTAGACAATCAAAGACAATTTGGTAAGTTTTAACCATAAATAATTAATTAAAAGGGAAAATTTACTTCAGCTTTCTTCACCTCAACGCTGTGTGTTTTAGAAAAGCACATAATATTGCACTTTTATCTTCAATTGTAAAAAAAAATCGTTTCAAAAAACTTATTTTGGCGAGCTTTATGTACTTGTCATAACAGGTGACAAACGCTAACTGTGATTTACGCGCGCCAATAACGAGAGATGAAGCGCGCGGGCGGGGTGAATTGGGGCGCCGAGGTATTGGTGCGTAGTTTGTGTCAACAAAACATTGCGGGTCGTTTTAACCGGACGTAATATTATAAATAATGGTCGCTATAAGCAGTCGGTCGCTTAAACCGGATTTTAATAATAATAATAAATAATAATAAAAAACATTTATTGCACACAACACAATATACATTTGCAGTACATAAAAAAAAAACTATTTTAAACTGCTTCGGAACCGGAGGGTGATGATGGTAACCATCATATTCCCTCCACCACACCAACAAACGCTGCACACACCCACAGTAGTCACACATGAAGCGCCCCGTCCTACTTCCTCAAATGAGGCGACGCACCGGTGAGACCACTACAGATGCAATACAACGAATATCGGCATGGCGGGAAGAAACATAATAATATTAAATATAAGTGCATTGTTCCGAATGTCATGGTGTGTGTGCAAATTTTCTCAGTAACTAATTATGAAACCTAATTTGAGTAAACATTATCATCTCTAAAACCGGTTAGTCGTTATAAGCGAAGTCGTTATATCTGAATTCTACTGTATGTAGGTAATAGTGTGTATAGCTTGTAGTTAGTAATAACTACAACATTCATAAAAACTTTAAAGCAGCATTTTGGCAATTTAAGTACAATTTTATATGATAGTTTATATTTAATTGTCAGAATTAATTGTATACATATATAACAAATTGTTTGTGTTTATGATTTTTAGTACTTAAGTTTTTTTTTCTTTCTACCTGGCATTAAATAAATAATAATATTATTTCATTGTATTTAGCACCTGTTCCACAATTTCTAAGTAAACTTTATTTATCAAATAATATTTAACATTTTTTCTTTTATATTTATATACAAATACAAAATAAGTGTTTTTAACAAGTTAGTACATTTTGTTTTTTATTTTAATTTACAGCGTGAAGGCTTATCACAATACAACAAAATATATGAATTTGAGGCAGAGGTGATGGGCCAAAAGGCCCAAATGGTGATGACATCGGTGTCAGGACATCTCCTGGCTTTGGAGTTTGTTGGTTCATACAAGACTTGGAGATCTTGTGACCCCCTAACATTGTTCAGTGCACCTGTCTTTAAATACTGTCCTGATAATTATCAAAAAATTAAAGTAAGTAATGCAAGAAACATGCTATGAACTGTATGATGAAGATGCTGTATGCCCTACTACTGCATCTGCTGAAATGTTAGGCAACTTTATCACTAATGTGTCTATAATATTGTTGCATGGTGGGGGTTCTAGATAGACTATTTAATCAATATGTAGTTACATTATTTGACTATAATGGTGCTGTTGGTGAGAGAACATTTTAACTAAGTGTAGTTTTGCTACCCAACACCGCGTGGCGCCTCTGCCCATCCAGTCACTTTGTCCTGACTAGCGTAACAATATTAGTGTACACTGCAGTGACACAATTAGTGTAAGTAGCAAAAATTGTCACACTTGTTATTATACTGATTGAAATTGAAATACATACATGGTCTATTGTAATCCTCAGTACGTCTGTTTTGAGCTGACTTGAATGCTTTTGATTGTAATGGTATTTTTTTTTCATACAGTGTAGTATCCAATACTACTTTACCAATATTTGAATCAATTGCTTAGTCATATATCGGTTTTTATGTGTTTTATTAGTCAACCTTGGAAAGAGAAGTACGTGGTTGTCACGGACTTATAATCTGGACAGATTGTGATAGAGAAGGAGAGAATATTGGCTTTGAAATAATACAAGTTTGCACTGCAATTAAAAACAATCTTCAAATATACCGGGCAAAATTCTCAGAGATAACTGCAGTGTCTGTAAGGAGAGCACTGCAAAACCTGGAGAGACCTAATAAGAATATTAGTGATGCTGTAGATGTAAGACAAGAACTTGATTTGAGAATTGGTAAGTGTTAGATGGTAAGTACATGGAAAAAGTATTGATACTGAAATAAAACTAATTTATACAGATTTTATCATGGTTTTCTTAAATAAAACCGTGATAATATCGACACTTTTTGGTATCAAGTACTTTTCTTTTGATACAGTCCAAGTCTAAGGCCCGTATTATAGAACAACACTCAAGTGAGCTCTTGCTCCATTTTTGTATGGCGCCGAAAGTATGTATGACATGATATGAAAGTATCATATTGTTTCGAATAATTCCTTCTTAGTTTAAGGCCTAAGCCAAAATACTCACCACACTTTTTTATGTTGCTGTTATTATTTTCCCTAGTAATAAGCCATTATGTTGCAATTTTACCAAGAGTCATTATAAAACACTGTTAAATTACATGGATTGTTTTAATAAGTTACTTCTTGACATGGTCTATATTAGAGCTTACTTATAAATTTTATTCACAGCACTCTACTTTTAAGTAATCTAAAGTGAAAAATTATGGAAATATTAATTAAAGTGAGAACCTTCGAGAATAATGTTTTATACTTCTAATGAACCTATAATGTTTTTTGTATAGGTGCTGCATTCACTAGATTTCAAACTCTTAGACTACAGAGAGTGTTTCCAAGCAAATTAGCCGACAGTCTAGTAAGTTACGGTTCTTGCCAATTTCCAACCCTTGGTTTTGTAGTTGAAAGGTACAGAGCTGTAGAAAATTTTGTTTCTGAAATGTTTTGGAAATTAAAAGGTGAGCAACATATTACATACTATAAATAAACTATAAACTATTTTTTCTACTAAATAAATCTGCTTAGTAAAAATAAATATAAATTGGATTGATTAATGATATTGTATATTTCACCTGAAAATATTATGATGATTGTGAAAATACTTCAATTATAAAGTTTAAGATAATATCAATTTCTTGTATTAAAATCAATTTCACTTTCTCTTGAGTTAACAGTACTTTGGTTGTTCTGTTTCCAGTTATTCACACATTAAACAATTTAAGTGTAGAGTTTGCATGGGACCGGGTGAGACTGTTTGATGAAGAAGCATGTCAGGTACTACATGATGTTTGTTTAGAGCACCCTCAAGCTCAAGTACGAGATGTTAAAACTAAGCCGAAATCCAAATGGAGACCGCTTCCTTTGGATACAGTGGTAAGTAACTCATAAACTTTATATACTAATCTTCAAAGTATGTATTTTATTCAGCAATACGTCACTATTTATTTTTTCGATTTGTAAACTTCTAAATCATAACAAATAGTTTTGTTCTAATTTAATAAATGTTTTTCACTGGATATAAAAACTATTTTATTTTAAGGAATTAGAAAAATTGGCATCAAGAAAATTAAAAATTAATGCAAAGGAAACAATGAGGTTGGCTGAAAAATTGTATACACAAGGTTTGATCAGCTACCCACGTACTGAGACCAATGAATTTCCTAAGGAGATGAACTTGGCAACATTGGTGGGGCTCCATACGGGGGATCCCAATTGGGGCATGTTTGCACAGGGCATACTCGACAGTGGAGGACCCACACCGCGGCAAGGAAACAAAAGTGATAAAGCTCATCCCCCCATACATCCTACAAAGTTCACAAATGGTATTTACATTGTAACTACTAGTTTATTAATTAAAACTGTTGAATAGAATAATTTTACGTTTGCGTGATTAGGCTTATTAATTTGCTTATTGTTATTAGTATACAGTAGTAGGGGACTGATTGGGACGCAACATCTTTTTCCATTAAACTTGTATGTCCGCCGCGAGAATTAAACCCCTTAACCGAAGAAAATATAGTTTAATTTTTTTAAGTCTAATCACAAGCTTTTAAACACAAGAATTTACATCAAAATTGGCCCAGTAAATTTTTCCAGTTGATCGAACAAACATACAATTACAGTTTTATAATAGCTATGATTTCATTTCAATCTTTTGGTCGAGTCATTCATTTAGGGAAGATTGTTGTTTAGGAAATATATACCTGGCTTGTCAATAATATTAAAAAAGAAACGTCTGGGTACCATTAATTTCTGGCTACCATATTCACTGTCATTAAACGTTTTATATCACCTTTAAAAAAATGTATAACCTGTTATGTTGTTATAAGGTTTATCTGGTAACGAACAACGTCTCTACGAGTTCATAGTGCGATCGTTCCTCGCTTGCTGTTCTAAGGACGCTCAAGGACAGGAGACGACTGTGACAATCGACGTGGCTGGAGAAATGTTCTCGGCTAGCGGGCTTATGATCACCGCCAGGAATTATTTGGACGTGTATCCTTATGACAAATGGTCATCCAAAGAAATTCATGTCTATGAGGTTTGTTACTACACTATTATGTATGCTGTAAGTGCAAAAAATTATCGTCATATTTGTATCGTATTTATATAAATTTTCATATAGTTTTACCATAATATATCTAGGAGAAATCATAAATCATATTATAAACGAAACGGTAATAAACAATACCGTAGCATAAATGGAAAATACAAATCTTTTGCTGTTTATTTGCCATTTTGGAAACGTATGCCCGCAATGTAAAGCGTACTAATACCAAGTCAATGCCCCACGCGTACTACCGCGCTTCAATACTCAGTAGGCACATCCATATAAAATATGGATGTCTCGAAGAAATAATGTAGTGAATAATATAATAATATACAATGTAGTGAATTTCTGCAGGATACAGGCAATATCAGTTGCAGAGCAAAACTGCCTGACTGATAAAAAAATAATTAAATATCGATACCATTGCTTGCTAACTCCTGGGTCACTTGGATCTTGTACGGGTAAAGGGCCTAAGTCCCGACGCAAAATTCAAGTTGATGTCTGGCGGAATAGAAGGACGAGTACTTGTGCACGGCGTGAGCCGATCTGGCGTTTCGTTGACGTACGGGTGTTGGCTGGTTGTTTACCGAACTGATCTCGAATTTGACAACCAAATGTTGGAGACTTGACTTTGAAGGGCCACCGCTTTTGCTATAGAATAGGCGCAAAGCGCAACGTTTGCACAAACCAACACTCATTTTGATAAAATATTTTATCATTTGGATGTGCTGTACGTGTAAATTGTCATAGTGATTTAGCATCAGTGACTGAATAATAAACAAGAGATTGGAAGACGCCACGAAACAATAAGGCCGCCACAGGCCACAAATACCTACCCGCCCAAATTGAAAAAAAAAAACATTTATAAATAATGCCATGAAACGCATTACCACTAAGTATTTTTGTTTCAGACAGGACAAACATTTAATCCCAGTAGTATCGACATGGTAACTGGTTCCACATCACCACCAAATCTTTTAACAGAAGCAGATCTTATAGGTTTAATGGAAAAACATGGCATTGGTAAATATAAATTAAATTATGCAATACTTACTACAAACTTGTAAGCTAACTCTAAGTAGATGATGCATGTACTTCAGTCTATATGACAACTAAATGTGCCTCTGTTTTTATACATGCTGTGACGCATGTCTCTAATCACTATTTAATAATGATAGCTTTTGCTCGCGACTCCGCCCGCGTGAACTGCCTTTTCCGGGGATAAAAAGTATCGTACCTATATCTTAATAACAGCCATTGCACCGCGATTTCGGTTTTAAGTTTTTAATATAATGGTAGTTAATATATTACAGGAACTGATGCAACACACGCTGAGCACATAGAAACTATAAAAAACCGCTCATATGTTGCATTGACCGACGCCATACATTTCATACCCGGACTGTTAGGTATGGGTCTAGTGGAGGGTTACGACGCAATGGGCTTGAACATATCCAAACCGCATCTTAGAGCTCAGTTAGAAGCTGACTTAAAAGCCATATCCGAAGGAAGAAAGCAACCGGAACTTGTTTTAGCTGAACAGGTGTGATCGAACTCTTTAATATTTGCGTAAGTTCATATACTCAGAAATGGATATAAATAGACCACATATGTAAGTACTACGATCTGTATGAAAAACATGTGTGGCAATTTTTATTTCGTACTCTGACGTTGTCACTGCAGTGTTGCTTTTTTATAGCATAGGTTGGCAAACGAGAAAGTGGTTCACCTCATGATAAGTGATCTACAGCCCATAATACCAGAAGAATCATTGGCACGTTGGCGAACTTACCAGGAAAAGGATAATTAAGAGATTGGGAAGGGGATTTGGGCTTCGATATTTGTAATTAATTCATTTTATAGAGTTAGTTAAACAATTTATCAGAATTTACCTCAAATTACAAAGTAAGGTTATTTTAATACAAACAAAGATATATTTAGACAATCTGTACAAACTGCAGCAGTTTCCCCCATTTTCCTAAATTATTGACTACAATGATTCTCCCATTGGATAAGAATTTAGATGATTGGTTCTGTCGCGAAACGCGAATTGGTTGAATAAAGTCAATTTCCAATTTTGACTAATTAATTCATATATTTTCAATTAATTCCAATTATTTACGACAACTTGTAGTTGTTGTATCGGAGTCAATTACCTAATATGGGAGTCAAAAATAATGGGATATTGTGAAATAGGCATTTACTTGATATAAATAATGTTTTTTTTAAATATCCCTTTAGTGAAATGTTTTTTTAATATGATTCCATGCTACAAGTAGGTATTATTACTGGATTATATCCAGTGTCAAAAAATAAGTAACCATTAAATGCACGTTTTTATATTATTGGGTATTATATGTGTAGATAGCAAAATATAAAGAAGTGTACCTAACAGTGACGGCCGAGGCGAACAAAATCGACGCGGCACTAGGTGAGAGGTTCAGAGAACAACCTTTGCAACCACCTCCTACTACTGAAACATTTACAGCAATGCCGTCAGGTTAGCATCAAACCAGACATACTATATTATGTTTCGTTTACGGCAGAATAGTGACAAGCACAATAGACGCAAATATGGAGGGTGTTCGATTAAATAAAGTAGAGAAAATAGTACCTCTATTTTCTCTACTTACTACTTTCAACCTTTGTAGTATTTTGTCTACGAAACCTAAAATGACAACGTAATTTTATCGAATGTTGACAGTTTTACCCGAGATATTTGTCGTCGATAATTACCTCTCCCGCGAGATATGTCGTGTTACATGTGCTAAGCTCGCTGGAGCAAGTCCGTCCCTGGAATTCAAATTTTCTCCCAGACACCACACTAGATACAGCTAGGTGGTATGCACGGGGTCTTCTGGGTAGGTGCAACCGGTTTGTCTATTTCCGCCGCCAAGCAAAGTGTGTAAGCACTATTGTGTTCTGATTTAAAGGACATTGAAGCTAGTGAAATTACTGGGCATTATAAGACTTAACAACATATTGTCTTTATTGATGAGTTCAGTCCAGTGCCATGCAGTACTTCATAACTCGAAGCTTTGGTGCTGCTTCTGTATATAGGCTGGCGTGACACTTAGCATCAAGCGAACGACCTGCTCGTCTCGTCATTAACGCTAATAAACAAATCGTCAAAGATAAATACTTACATTTTGCTTCATTCTAAGTATCGGCCACGATATTTTGGGGATATGGCCGTATCCACCACGGCCACCATCTCCACTTGTGGTGTACTCTGTAAATATGGCACCCACGTACAATAGCACACTCTACTACCGTGAATGTTGATACTGATGACCACTTACTGGTCCTACTAAAATAGTTTAAAAAGTCATTGCGTGGCCAGAATCGTAACCCATTATCAGTATCGGCTCGAAGCTGCTTTTAGAATAGTAAAAGATCTAAATATGGCGCCTTTTACCTCAAAAATAGTATTAAAAGGGGTTTGGTATTGGTAAAGCTTGAATTGTGTCCGTTTCATGCAGAACTTCCTCTCCACTGTGTGTGGTAGGCAACAAAGGCATGTTTATTTATTGAAATATGATACACCTGTGGCTTATCACTATGCACTTATAGTAAATTAAAATTCACAGTACCTATTATTCTATGTGAGTCGCCTTTTAGAGTATACAACATTTTCTTTTAACGTCGTGTACAAATTGTATTTGTATTTCAGTTTTCAAATGTCCGAAATGTGGTTCAGAAATGTGCGTGAGGCAGAAGAAAAATAATGCAGACGAATATTATATAGGTTGTATGTCGTACCCCAAGTGTAAAAATGCTGTTTGGCTTCCCAGCATCGTTAAGTCTTTACAAATTATGCCTGAAACGTGTTCAGAGGTAAGAGCTAACTTACAGTTTTGTCTTTAATTTAACAGCGTCTGTTTACATCAGTTTTCAACTAATATCAGTTTTATAATATAAAGCTTTCTATAAAATCAATCACATTTTAGAAAATCTGTATTTTTTATAGTTTTATTGTTATTCACAAATGTATGTATTTGTAAATAGATTTATGTCCAAAATAAATAATTATACTGATTGATTAAAATTTTACGATCTTTTAAGGTTTAATATAGATACCATAATTGTCATTTCAGTGTGGTCCGAACTATAAGAAAATTAAATTCGAATGGCGTAACAACTCAATGAGTCATATTTATCCACCTCCATACGTATCATGCATCGGAGGATGCGATAGAACTTTTTTAGAGTTTCTTCAAATAAATATGTCAAGTGTACGGCCGACCTCGGAGAGGCAAACACAAGCAGCCAATATTAACAGACCTCGTACAGACAATTCAGAGAATATAAGAACGAATCAAATTCCTGCAACAGCAAACCAAGTACCGCCAAGAAGGACTCAAGTACCGACAGTAAGGGACCAAGTACCTACAGGAGGATATCAATTCTCCGCAGGAGCTAACCAAGTAAATACCAACGTGAACCAAAATATTAACGTAAATAGACAAGGAACATTTGTTCAACCACGGAATGTTAATAGAGCACCTAATACAACGAATACAAGAATGCCGACACCACATAACGATAATATGGAAAATAATAACGTGCTCTGTGCATGCCACAGACCAGCTATCTTGCTAACTGTGAGAAAACAAAATGATAATTTTGGTAAGGAAATAATTTATCGATAATTTGAAAAAACCATGACAGAAATAACTATAATCATAAGTGTAACTAAAACTTAAAAAACTTGTAACTTAAAATATATAATATATATAGCTATATAATAGCTTGTAGCTTAAAATATATAATTTAATAATCTGAGCATTGCTGTTAAATTACTTAATGTTGCGCCTGCGCAGATTATTATTAGCCAACCATAGTTGCATACCATATCTTATTGGTTGATACGTTGATTGGGGAATACTTCATAACGTAGTTCACCGTGTGAGTCTTCTTCTTTAATTGCCATCTCCTATCGGAGATTGGCGATCATACAGGCTATCTTTATTTTGGAAGCTGCTCCTCGTAACAATGATATTGTGCTCATGTTGAACCATTATAACGTTGCGAGTATGACGTAGGTACTAATTGGATATCGTCCAGGTCGTTGTGAAGTAGTAGCGAAACGTCCGTTGGTCACCATTTCTCACACCGCTAAACTTCCACCAGTCTCCCCGACGCCTTTATAAAAGGAGCGTGCAATATTGCTTGTCCTCTCTGTTTGGCGTCGTCTTCGACAGTGGCACACATAGCTCACGCGAAAATCGTGGTTCGTTGGTTGTTACCTCTTGAGGGGTTTCCCATTTTTTCCTCTCGTACCCCGTTTTTTTAGAAGTCGATTAAAAAATTATATCTTTTCAGGGAAAAAATTCTACAAATGTCAAGTTGGTAAAGAAAGTGGTGGATGCGATTTTTTCCAATGGGCAAATGAGTCTGCGGTTGTACAAAACGACTTTGAAACACCACCGCCGTCTACTTCCTGGGGAAACAGTTCACACTCGAGCCGCAGTTCCGATGGTAGAACATGGGGTTCAGCGCCGAGCCATTCCAGAGATGACTTTAGTGACAATTCAGATGGTGTTACATGTGATTGTGGCCTGCCTGGTAAGAAGTAAGTAAAACAAATTTTCCAACAATATTGTTATGGTGAATGATCTATGTGCCAATTTTTGACAGGTCGCTGAGGCGTCGTGGGATAGTAACCAGTTGTGAAACCAGAGGCCGCGGGTTCAATTCACGCACTTAGACAAGTGTTTGTGTGATCCACAAATATTAGTATTGGGTCTGAATATTTTGGGACCGCAAGTCCCTCATAGTTCCTGATGGCCCACAATACAGATTATTAACAGCAATGTGCGATCAGGATTATATGATATTTGTGATAAATTATCCTAGTATGATGTCTCAAAAGAACTAATCGCAATAAAATATGACATAGGATCAGTTTTCTGTAATACATTTTAACACTGAATACATTATAACAGACAACGTCGCTTAACAAAAGATCCCTGACGTTAACCAACACGCTCGGCTACATGTTGAGCTACAGATTGCACGTCTATAGTTACCTAAATATATAGGAATATATTGCTTTACAGGCACATAATGTCACAAAATGCGCACTAAAGTCTGTAAGAGTTAACATAACGTCTGATGTAGTTCCTTAATTTCAGGATTACTGTCCACAAAGAAGGACCAAATAAAGGTCGTCTGTTTTACGGATGTCCTAATGAGTTCAACAAAAGGTGCAATTTTTTTAAATGGGTTGATGAAGCAGGATCGAGATCTGGTATGTTAACCACTTTTTTGTGATACTTGGTATACTGCCTCGGTGGCGCAGTTGTGATACGTACAGGGTACGACTGCTTTTCTTAGGTCTCAGGTTCAATGCCCGGGCGGGTAAAGAGATATTGAGGTTTTCTATCAGGAAATGCTTAGTATCAACCCGGCGCGGCGACTAGAATTGTGCCCGATATGGCGATAGGTTTGCCCCTATCACATGGGAGGGAAATAAGCTCGGCGAAATGTGGTTGTACTTCTGCCTACACCTTCGGAGAGTACAGGCGTGAGTGCGTATGTATTTATGTACTTAGTATACTAATTAAAACCTATTGTTTTCATTGCCTTATTAGTACAATTAGTGATTATAAATATAGGTACACATTAAACAGTGATAAGTAATCTTAACAACTAACATTTCAAATATGTCAACCATGATGTTACACAATTGAATATCATGGATGACAATTTTGCTACAGATTCTGGTCGAAGTTCACCTCCGTACCGCGGCGGGGGCGGGGGCGGGGGCGGGCGGGGCCGGGGCAGGGGGAGGGGAGGCACCGGCGGAGGGGGAGGAGGAGGAGGAGGGGGCGGCACTAGGAAATGTGGCATTTGTAAACAAGAAGGACATAACCGAACGCGCTGTCCAACACTTAACTAACTTCTTCTATTATATGTTGTAAATAAAATAAACTGTAATGTAAATTTTATTACGGAAGTAATCTTATAATTTTTATTTATGTTAATTTTAATGTTTAGACACGTTACGCCCTTTTCTCAAAATTTCCTTTTGTCGACATGTCCCTTCTTCAAAATAATCGATCAGTACTACTTTACAAACCATCGATGTAATAAAACTAGTTTATACGGATTTTATCGCGGTTTAATTTTTATTTTAATCCCGACGTTTCGAAAGCTTAGTTAAGCTTAGCTTAGTATAATATTCGCGTAAACCTAAGAAATCACTAAACGATGTTTTTTTCGGTATTTCTGGTTTTCTTTATTAAGATGTTTGTAACGTAGTACTGAATCGATTAGTGTCAGAATGGTCATTTCACAGCCTCCGTGGCGCAGCGGGCGAGTAGCCGGCTGCGAAGCGAGAGGCAGTGGGTTCGATTCCCCCACCAAGACAAATGTTTGTGTGATCCACAAATATTTGTTTCGGGTCTGGGTGTTGTGGGACCGCAAGTCCCTCGTAGTTCTTGATACCCACGATACAGGTTTACCTAGTGTGGAGTCAGGACTATGTGTGTGACTGTTGGGTGTATTTATTATTATTATTTCTGTTAGAGTTGTAAATTTGAGTTACGCAATACTTAGAGAAATGCAATTTATCAGATAGTAAACAGAATAACAAAATATTATATTAATACAGTTACAGAACCAGCTTTTTTCTAAGTATTGAGTAACTCTAATTTTCAACTCTAACAGGTTATGTGCTTCTCTACTTCGAGATGTGCGTTGCCATACCACCTGAAGGTTCCTTTTTTGCATTGCCCTAAGTAGTAACTCTAAGTTTCAACTCTTACAATTTCGAGAAAAAGACATTTATGTACTTTACAATTTCTATTATATAACAAGCAATAGAATATATTTAAAATTAGATTTGCATTAAGGAAATTGACAAGCGAAACCTTGAAAGGAATCATTAAGGGAGTACGCTCTCGTATTATATTTCCTTTAATCGCTTACTAATAATAAATACACCCAACAGTCACACACATAGTCCTGACCCCACACTAGGTTAACCTGTATCGTGGGTATCAAGACCTACGAGGGACTTGCGGTCCCACAACACCCAGACTCGAAATAAATATTTGTGGGTCACACAAACATTTGTCTCGGTGCGGGAGCGAACCCACGGCCTCACGCTTCGTAGCCGGCTACTCGCCCACTGCGCCATGGAGGCTGTCAACAGACTGTTTTGATCATTTTTTTTGCATATTGTATGTCATAAAAGCATTAAGTAATAAATCCTTACCGTTTCCATGTATTTAATAAATAGATACACAGTTTTCTAATTATCGTATTGTTGAATGTTGAATATAAAGATTACCTACCACTTCTGCTTTTTACTTTTCTGTTTTATGTTGCCCAAGCTTTGCGCTCTTTGCATCTCTGCTTGTTCGGCCTCGACCGTTTTATCCGTCATCATGTCCAATAATATTTCAAACTTCAATCTTAACATATTGTTTTCTTCTTCAAGTTTTTCTAATTCATTTTTCAGACGAATATTTTCTTTGTGTGCTACGCCTGCTTTTCCAGAAGCTACAAAATGTTTTGAGTTTGTATAAAGTATTTTTAAATAAGATATAAGTTACGAACGGCCAAAGCAAAATATGAATTTTACGTCCTCTAAAAACTATTAAGCCGTCTCACTCACTATCTCATAGGTATGTTGACATCATTTGTAAATTGCAAACACAGTTCTAATTCGGCGGAGAAGCTGCTTTAAAGAACCTTCAAGAATATAATGTTTAAATACTGAAGTCGTAGCTCAATTTTGTGGAAGTGTCAAAGAAGTTTAAAATGTAGTTTAAAGTATTCTGGAGGTCAGTGCATCACTACATTCTTAACAACATAAGGTTGTTATCATGACATGATGTTAAAATATTTTGAATATACACCACCTGGTATCCATTGCCCGTCTTCGAAAGAAACTTCAAAATCTCCTAATTTAATTTTAAGTGGCGCACTATCCAGTGATAATTCTTTCGAGGCGTAATCACTTCCTAGCTCGTTTTTTAATACAGAAGTATCTTGTTTCCGTACAGGTATAGTTTTTGGCGAAAACTTACTGCTAAATAAGGGCATTTTAGATGTTCTTTTGACTTTAACGTGACTTTTTGATCTTTGATATCCGTAGAGGGAGAATAACTTGATATTTAGATTCTCAGTCAACGCTTGACATCTAAAGGAAAATATGTCAATTTTTGTTTGTATTTAATCGTTACCATAGCAACGCACATTGGTACTCATCAAGGAGAACCTACGGAGACAACCAAAGAGAAAACATTTTTCCATATCTAGTTAATACTATTTGCAAACATTATTAGAAAGTAACTCTGGGAAAATCATCGTACCCCGATAAAGCCACAATATAAAATTCTTAGATAAAATTGAATTGGATTAGAGAGTGACAACTACAAGTTTGCGAGACGAGTGGCGCTGTCGTCAAACGCTCATCGACTATTAACTATAATAATATTATTAGTGATTATTCTTTACATTTTTAAATAGAACCGTTTTCCCCCCGAAGGGTAGAAAACGGATATTTGGATTTTAGCCGAAGCTTAAACAACATATGAGATAACCCTTTCAATGTTCACTGACTACCCTCATTTTCAGCCAATATCTGTGCGTGTGAAGAGTGCTAACCCACTACGTCACTCTCTCCGTCCTTGTCTTTCATATGCCCGGGCAGCGCAGGCGGTGGAAGGCTTTTGCTTGTCAGTACCTTTAATTGCTATGGTCGGCAAGTAAATTAAGTGTGGTTTAAGCGTAGGCTCAAACACCTAAATAGAACCGTTTTCCCCCCGAAGGGTAGAAAACGGATATTTTGGTCACATATGAGACGTGTTTATTATCTGCCGACTGCGCTGATTTATGACTAGGCGTACTGTGATTGTAGATAACAATAAAGCATTACTCGGATAAGTTTTATTAATCAAAAATCAATAACTCAAGTGATCTTGTAAGATAACAAAAATTTACTGTAATCAAATATTTATCATTGGTAATTATTTTAAATGAAATACCAAAATTATTCTGCTGGTAGAAAAACTCAATACAATTGTCGATTAATTGACTGGAAGAAAAGAATTAGCTAGTACGTTAGTTTTTGAGTTTCTACAGTTAGTGACTTCTTTGAAATAATGATTAAAAAATGTGTTTTTGCATCTCCAATTGCCTCTTTGTAGAACTTCGTCTATACTAAAGTTGTTATTGACCCAATTATCACTTGCTACTGCAGCTCTAAAACTGCCAGCCGATGCAAAGATGCCCGCCATCCTGAATAGGTTTTGAATCCAACCCGCAATGACTGTGCGAAATGCATTCTTTACTGGGCCTCGCGTGGTTATAAATAAATTGTCTAATTTCTTTCGGCGGCTTGCTGATACTGTAATAAGTTTCCTTATCCAGTAGACCAAGTCTAGTGATAAATCATCGTCAATAGATCCTTTTTTCAAAAACCAGCCCGATTGCTTGTGCGATGTCGAATCAGTTTTCGACCCGAATTTGGGCCTCAATGTTATGGAATCTCCCTTGTCTTCGAAGGCTTCGTGTTTCAGTGTTAACAGTGTCAGGTCGTGAACTCTTCTACCCGACGCCAACAAGAGGAGGACACAAGTATGTCTGGAGACGGCGAAGATGCTATTTTCATCGAAACTGTACGCACGTAAGTAAGTTATCAAGTCTTCTATTTTCCATGATATTGTTTCTTTGTGGGAGGTTTGTCTATGAAAATACCCTTTATTACTTGTCTTATCAATGGATTTGACGCAAGCTCTTTTGTGCGTAAGGGATTTGCAAAGTTAATTACAACCGATTTATGCAGAGCCACCGTCCTGGCAGCTAGCTTCACTTCATTATAGAGGTAGCCATAGGTACTTTGCGACAGCTGGAGGGTCCGGATTATCCACGGTGACCCCATTTCCACGAGCCCAAATACACCATCTTGACCAGACGGGTTTATAAGTTTTCATAGTCGATTGTCTCCATGATAACTCGAGGAGTTTTACTTCGGTATGATTCCAGCCTTCTATTTGCTTTATCCAGCCTGTACCTTCCAAACACCTAAACTTAGGTTTTCCACTCCCGGTGGTGGGCGATTCGTCCGAAGATCGATCAGGTTTTCCCTCAAATTCAAGATTTGTAGGGGCGGCTCGATCGTTCGTCGACGGAGATCTGGTTCCCAGAAAGCTCTGTCCCACAATGGGGCTACGATTAAATAATAAACCGCCGACGTACGTAGGTGCTGAAGGATCCGGGGTAGCAGTGCTGGAGGTGGGAAAATCCATCCCAGCTTGTACTCCCACTTCCTACTGAAGACATCGGTAAATAGGCTTTGTGTGTCCGATACGTCCTCGCTCACATAAGTCGGGACAACAGCAGATCTTCTGGATGCAAAAAGGTCATCTCTGGTTTGCCAAATTTTGCAAATATCGCGGTTAAACTCTTTATGCTGAGATGCCATTCCGGAAGGGCTTTCGCTCTCGACAGTCCATCGGCGATTCCGTTGTAAGGACCCGGAATATAACGGGCAATCAGGTAACAATTTCTGAGCTCGCATAACAGAAGAATTTTTGTTGCAATTCTTAATAGATTCACTGACTTTGTACCCCCTTGCTTGGTGATATAAGCTATACTTATTCGGTTGTCTGTTTGAAGCATCACCGTCTTTCCCTGTATGTCGGAACCCACGCGTTGTTAAACCTCGTACACCGCCCATAGTTCTTTTAGGTGGCTGTGCCAATTTTTCTGAGGGGTGACCATTTTCCCCACATGTGGCGATTGTTTGCGATGGCACCCCAACCCGTATCTGCGGCGTCGGTTGTGATGAAAAAAGACGGATCTGGGTAATGTATTGGAGTGCATCTGTGACAATTTTTCCTCCACCATGTCAGTTCTTCTCGCAAAACTTTTGGCATAAGTGATTTCCGAAGTGGATTCTTGCGTGGTAAGCGACGTAAGGCCCTCTGCAGCAACCGACAATGGAGGCGACCCAGAGGTACTGTGAAACATGCGAAATTTAGCTTTCCTAAAATCACTTTGGCATCGTGCCAACTCCATCGACTTCCTTTTATCAGTTCCCATATGGAGGATTTTAGTTGTGTGACCTTTACTGCCTATAGTCTTTTTGTATTTGTTAACGTGTCCCAAGTCACACCCAGATATTCTAGCTCCCTTGACGCACTTGACGAGGACTTTAATCTGTTTATTTGCCATCCCAACTGCTTTAGGTAGTCCATTGCAAAGTCGACTTGCTGTTCCAATATTGGGGGATCTTCGTGAAGGAAGAGAAAATCGTCCAAATAGACTATCACTCGTAGACCTTTTTGCCTTAGTTGATGTGCAACCCAGTTTGTAATTTTTGCAAATGCTGATGGAGCGCTGGCTAGGCCGAATGGGAGGCATATCATTTCGTAAATTGTCTCCCGGTAGGATAGGGATAGATAACGCCGGTGATTTTCGCAAATCGGAATATGAAAATATGCTTGTGAAATATCTATTTTCATCATGAAATCTTTGCTTTGCAGGTGATAAGCAATCTGGTGCAGGCTTATGAGACGAAATTTCGGAGCAGTTACATATTCGTTTAACCCCTTTAGATTGAAAGTTGGCCGATTTTCTCCGTTCCCCTTTTTCCTTAGAAAAACGGTGGAGAGAAATCCTGTTGAATGGGTGCTTTTCTCTATAGCTTTGGAAGAAAGAAGTTTTTGTATTTCTAAATCCATTTCGGAAGAAGCTTTGGTTGCGAATTTGGTCAAATTTTCCATTGAGAATTTCGTAGAAGGAGGTATTTGGTTGAAGGGTATTCTGTATCCCTTTATAATGCTTATTAAATTTTTGGGACCGATGTCCAATGCGAAACGTAATTCGCCAGACGGCCTGTCCTGAAGTGGTCATTTTGCACCCCCTCTCCACTTTTTCCCTGGTTGGGAATTATTAAAAGCATTGGTCTTCTTTTTATTATTTCCCTTAGACTTTTCGTCTTTAGCGATGTGCGTGGTATGATAGGTTCTGAACCTGCTTCTATCCTTGTTGTTATGCTCGTGCCACCGGTTTTTCGGTGGTTTGTCTCTGGGCCTCGGTTTCTTTTTTCTCTCAGGAAAAAACCGTCGTAAGCCCCCTTGTTCCTTTATCGTTTCGGACAATACCTTTTTCTCAAACAAGTAGGTTTCAGAGGGTGGAATATAATTCAAGATGTGTTTTAATGCTTTGTTTTATGGCGCAAAAATGTCTCGCCTTTCTTGTATGACCTCTGCGCGACGCCCACAAACATATTGCAGCAGGGAATCGAAAGTTCTCCTAAATTTAGAATCTGCTGCTATCAATTCTTTACCTATGAGACTTTTCGTCTCCCTTGGAAAACTATTTAGCAGACTCTGGAATGTAAGTCGTTGTTGAATGAGGCCGTTTGTAATAGCCCCAAGTGTTATGTCAAACCTTTCTAGAAGTGACACTGACTTCCAAGTCGGCGTAACTTCAGCCAAAAGATTATTGGTTTTCAATGCACAGAAGACAGGAGCAGCTTGAAACGTTTTTTGAGTATCAGCATATCTAATGCTACGCCAACTGCTTTGACCTAGTCTCTGGCACTCCACACCGTATTTTACCGCTACAGGGTCCGCTTTTGCAATTTTTGGTTCTTGTTCTGAAGTTTTTGGCGCAAAGTCGTACTCGACGTTAAATTCGCCATCCGACTGATTATTTTCTGCTGCCTGTGGTGTAACCAGGTGCTTCTGTTTTTCAGACATTCTGTCTCGTAAATTGGGTCTTTGATATTGTCGCGAAGTATGCGCAGAAAATTCTTGTGTGCTACATACGCTTAGAGTTTCGAAAGGTGGAGACTCTGGCTCTTCCTCTGATCGAGTACTGTCTGGCTGTTTGTAAAAAGAATTGTTTAACGAATTCTGTACTTCGTTTATGTTAGCGGATGCTTCCTGGTATTGGAGAATCGATTTTATATTCTGCCCTTGTTCCGACTGCATTTCAACCATTTTGTTAAACAGTGACATTTGCTGGCTAAGCACTTGACCTAGCAGATCACCGTCGCTTCTTGGCGGTGGTGGAGCTGAGTGAACTGGAGTTGAAGTTTGAGTAATTTGTGTCTCGTAGGATCCATGATGGTCAGAATTGTCGCACCCTTGATTGCTGTTGGCGCGACGACGTTTTGTAACTCTACGACTGGGCTCCCCGGGTCTCTTACCCGAAAGCGACGTTTCACTACCACTTAACTCGTTGGAGGCATCCGTTCGTTTTAAAAACAATGATTTTATGGATTTTACTGCATTCATAAATGACTCGTAGGAGTGAGTGTGCACTTTTTCTACAATTTTATGCGGAGAGTATATCAGAGCCCTACCCAAGGGCCACCTGAGAATTACATTTCGGATATTTGTGTATGCACGTTCTGACAGAGCCGTCGCGCTAGGATCAAATGATCGCGCAAGATCAACTGTCGAGATAGCAAATCTTAATTTTATTTCCGTTGCCCGACTCACTTCTTTACCGCCGAACAACTCTTCAAATGAAAAATTTGAGACTTGCCAATCTTGCCAATCTATGGGGAAGTAGCGGTCCAGCGATGAAATTACGGATTCGAACTCCTTCTCTTCCTCAACCCGACAAGGCAATTACAGGTACTGAAAAGCAAAAGCCTTCCACCGCCTGCGCTGCCCGGGCATATGAATGACAAGGACGGAGAGAGTGACGTAGTGGGTTAGCACTCTTCACACGCACAGATATTGGCTGAAAATGAGGGTGAGGGTAGTCAGTGAACATTGAAAGGGTTATCTCATATGTTGTTTAAGTGTAGGCTCAAACACCTTAATAATTGATATAATTTTTTTAATGATGTCTACGTTTTTATCTTTATTTTTAGTTATTTCAATTTATTACTCGACATTGGCGATATCATCGAAACTCGATGAAGCTATAATCAAAAAATTAGAATACAATTCAATTATTTCTAACATTTAACAGCGAACTTGCACTATAAAAGCTAAGCTAAACGCAGTGATTACATGCTCTTTGGGGGTGGTTAGAGATATTATACTCTGGTACAATTTAAAAAACACGGAGCAAATCAAAGTAAAACACTGGAACATGATACTGTTATTTTTATTTTAATACTGTTATTCGAGACACTTTACGAAAAGTAAAAATAAAAATTAAATTGTATAAAACAATACAAGATTCATCAAAATATAGTAGTAATACATTATTTTATTTATCATATAAATTATTAAAGTATTATTGCTTGTAAATAAGTATTGTATAAAATGACTATCATTACGGTCATGTCTTCAGTCTAAATAACATCACAGTTGGTATTATTACGACAATTGATCCTAGTGTATAAGTGATAGCTGCACCGAAACACCAATAAACTGAAAAAAAGAAAACATTTTACTAAATACGACACCATAAGTATAAGAATATCGATTTCAATATACAGAGAAAAAAAAACGGTTTGGTTTAAAATACGGAGAAAAACATTTAGACGAACTTTTTTGGCATCATAAAAGAGGTATAATTTTTATATGATTTCGATATATCGAAATAAAATATAGCTAGTATCGAAGAGAAAATATCGATACTCACTACCGTTTAAACAGATTATCTGTGGCGCGCACGCACACCTGCTGTGTTATTAAGAGCGCGTCGCATATATGAGACTTGTGGAGGATTTCTTGTCTATAATGAATAGTGCTCTGGATGAAATCTTGTAACGCGCGTGAGAAATTTTTATTTATAACAGTCACCTGATAGAATGTGATCTTCACCGCTCATCAACATCAACATCAACAATACCATGAATCATAGATGTGTTGGGCAACATAAAACAGAACCCCTTTCGTTAAAACATCATCAAAATTTGTTCAAAATGAGTCGGCAATTATGATTTTAAATATTGATATCAACAAAGGTGTGCGTGTAGTGGGGACATCTCACTCGCACGCGTGCACCGTTATAACCATTTATACACGGTGACGTTAAGGCTTGCAACATCTGTCAGTTGACAAGTACCCCTCTATCAGATTTGAATGTCTTGTAACTTATTTATTATTTGACAGATTTATAAAATTCTTTTTGCAACAGGTAAAATATATTAAGCAACTACCCTATTCACCTAGAAAGCGCGTTAACCGCCAAAGGCACCGAATCCTATAAATTGAGCTTAACCAAATTCAGACATAATTCATAGAAATAAAGCTCTTGTGCGTAGAATCTAAATTGTGCGAACGTAAGAATGTTAGTGTAACTGTACTGTAGTTTTCTCAGTATGGACCATACCGAATGAGTTAAATAGCACTTTATTCCGTCGATGACATCGTCGCATTTGTTTGGTATAGTTATGGGGTGGGTGTGGGGTGTGGTGTATGATGTGCCTCACCTGCGGATGCGAGCAGCGGTCCGGCGGCGCGCGCCAGAGCCCCGAGCGAGCGCAGTGTACCGAGCACGGCACCGCGCGCGTCCGCAGGCGCCTGTCCGGCCGCCATCGCCGTCATGCACGACACAGCGAACGCGGTCGCTGATATGTACATTGTACAGCACGTTGTAATAATTATACACACTCTTATTTTAATTATATATACGCACTCACGCCTGTAATCAGGGTAGGCAGAGGTGAAACCAGTACACCCACATTTCGCCGAGCTTATCTCCGTCCCATGATGTGATAGGGGGCGAGCCTGTCGCCATACCGGGCACAAATTCCAGACTCCGGGCTGAACCTGAGCTTTTCGTAATAGAAAAACCCAATATCACTTTTACCCGACCCGGGGATCGAACCCGAGACCTCAGTCGTAACGCGCCAGCATTACAACTGCGCCACCGAGGCAGTAATTTTAATTACTTACCAAAAATACCTAAAAACACATTTCTTACATGACATACTAACAAAGACTTTCTGAAATCGGTGCCGGTCAACTGAATTGTCTATAAAATACTTTTACCGACATATTAGGTTGGTATTCTGTTGTGTTGAAATAGATGAATCTTTAAGGGACTTTATCTTGCCGCTCACTTGGGGACGCTTATGTCCAACAGTGGACGGCAACAGGCTGAGATAACAACAATAATTTATTTAAGGCAAGCGGCGCCCAACGTGTAATAACGAATAGTGGATTATACTACGCATAATTCTAAATTAGGAAAAATCATTAGTAACAAAACGATACACAAACTTATCAACAAGGAATTCTAAACGAAGGCTATACTATGGCTATACGGAAATGAATGACGTCAAAATTAAATATTCGTAAATTGTATACATGTATAATGAGGCGATATCGATATCTGCAGTTGGTAGGTACATATTGTGGTAAATACAAATACAGATATGATTTTGAATCACCATAGTGTAAACAACTCTTTGACCGACAACAATCACATTGATTATATTGTACTTATGTCCACTATTAATAACCAAAATACAAAATGGAGCTGGGCGAATCACGTCGGTCGCATGCCTGATGAGCTGTGGGCCAGGATTCCGACTACGTGTGACCCTGACAAGGGTCGGAGGCGTCGCGGTAGACCGAAGAGAAAATGGCGGGATGGCCTTGATAAATAATAATAAATACACCCAACAGTCACACACATAGCCCTGACCCCACACTAGGTAAACCTGTATCGTGGGTATCAAGAACTACGAGGGACTTTCGGTCCCACAACACCCAGACCCGAGACAAATATTTGTGGATCAGACAAACATTTGTCAGGGTGCGGGAATCGAACCCACGGCCTCACGCTTCGCAACCGGCTACTCGCCCGCTGCGCCACGGAGGCTGTCAAATACAACAGAAATTGGCTTACTATTGTTATTCTAGCTTGTATTGTTACTATTGTAAGCTTATTTTGTGGAGGCCTTTGCTCAACATTGGCACAAAGCACAAGCTAATACAATACAAGATAATTCATATATTAAATTGCTAATGCATGAATATTTCGTTTATTTATCAATTCGAACTTAGTTCTTTACAAAGACGCGCGCCATTAGAGGTATTGATTAGTGCTTACTGCTTACATATTGTGCATGTGTGCGTAATTTTCCATGCATATATTTGCAATTGTTACAGGTAAAAAAAAATAGTAGGACCTACTGGTAGTGTAGAATAATATAGTAAAAGGAACAACACGTAAGCAGAGTGGAGCTCGGAATTAAAATTGCGCACAATTATGTTCACAAACAATGTCTTAGTGTATATGTGATTTGTCAATATTTCGATAAAAGTATCCTAATTTATCCGCTTCAATTACTTATCTATGTATAAGTTTAGCAGCAGTAAAAGCTGCTATTATAAATGCAGTACCTAATTCATTAATTAGCGTTCGCATACCTACCTACTAAGTGAGTTGTACCTAATAGCAACAACCGAAATCCTGTTCAACCTTGAACAGATAACAATGTTACCCAACGAGGTGAACGTGTTCTTATGATACTCTAGCCAAATTTCTGTCTAACATACCTACTCAAAGCCTTTTGCCCGCATATTCATATCCATAGACATAAATCTAGCATGGAAGTAGGTACTTTGCTTGCTGAAATCAATATCATGTCAAAATCCTAAGCACTCGTAAATACTTATTCCGATTTAGTCTGTTCTCGACATTACCACAGTTAGACGCCAGCCAATCACACGAAAATTAAACCTCTTTAAAAACACCAGTGAAAACAGTGGCAGATGAGCAGTCGGCCCAGCTGATGGTAAGAAGCGGTTACTATCGCCTATGGATTTCAGCAATGCCAGGGCTTAGCCAACCCGCTGCCTACCGTATGTTTCCCATTACTAAATTGCTTTTGTGACATCACAGCAAGTAAAACATGTAGCACGCTTGTCGTTTGGTATTCACACAGCTGATTTTGTTATTAGCTTGAGTGACGAAACGAGCAGGTCGCTTGCCTGATGGTAAGGGTAACGCCTGTCCATACACAGAAGCAATACCACACATAACTTTGAATTAGGTACAAGGCACACAATTTACTTACGTAGATATTTAGCATAGGCCGACAAACGAGAAAGTGGTACCTAAGTGATAACCACCCATTAGATCTATGTCCGTGTATGATTTATAATGACAAGAAAATAATTTTGTTTCTGATCGTGCTGAAATTTGAACTCCCGAATATGGCTTGAATATAATGGCTAACAAAAGAAAGAAAATTTATTTGCCACAGACAACATTATAAAAGCTGTATTTTGTAAACTTACAGAGAGCATAGAGTACGAGGCCGGTCCATAGCCAGGCCCAGGGTGTGAGCAGCGGCGGGTGTTGCAGCGCCGCGCACGCGATGCACATGAAGGACAGCGGCGTCAGCGCCAGCGAGCCACGCGCCGCCCTCTCCGCGCCACGCGCACCCAGCCGCCGCGCCGCGCCGCCTTGCAGCACTGCCATTATCAACCCTAACACAAACCAACACTGTTCTATACACTCAAAATATATCCTCGACAGTTTCGTCTTTACCATAAGGGAACGGAGGGTACAAGGGCCCTCAGGTAGCTGGCTGATGGGATCCCAAAATACCGAAACGCACCGACTTTCCCCGTACACATCTTATCCAAAAGGCAATATGTCAAAAAAAGACGTATGCAAATCAGTCATAATCGCAACCATCCGTATGCCACCATTAACTAACTGGTTATGACTTATGGCGATGGCATAACGAAGACTTAGAATAATAAGTTTTTTTAGGGTTGATCAGATTTTAAAGACCCACCCAAAGGGTATGCAAATGGGTCTCCGTAGCTCTAAACGGAGAACAAGGGAATCAACATTAATCTTACAATAGGGGTGCATGACGTCAATTGAAAATGTGAAGGCCAGAAAACTCCAAACTGTGATCCATCTCGGAAGAGTCGTGTCTGCAGTCGGAGTAAAGTATTCATGGAGCCTAGAATTCAGTTCTTAACATGATTACGTATGATGTCTAGTATGCACTAAAAAAATAAGAGCGCAAAAAAGGTAAGTGGTAAGTGGCGTGACTACAAGATGATTCTAAGTGTAGAATCATCTTGTAGTCACGCCACTTGAATATGTAGATGACAATAGATCTATTATTAATCTGTAGGTATCAATGGTCTGTAGATATCAAATAAACAACGATACGAATTACATAATATATTTTTACGATCGTTATACAGTGTCACCTATATTGTTACTTTTCTATAGCAGAGGTCAACAAACGAACAAGTGGGTCACCTAATGTTATACTTATACAAGTGGGTCACCTAATTACTATCTATTTACACCGTACATGAACGCCTACAATACCAAGTCATGGACGTGATGCCGACTTCAGAAGAAAGTTATGGGGATTGGTAAGGGGACGGGAAGGGAGATTTGGGCCTCTGGTAAGCACACTCGCCGTACGAAACACAATAATGAGTTTCCTGTGAGTCAGTGGTAATAACCCGGTGCAGCCGGCCCATTCATTCTATAAAAGAGCCACGACTCTGCCACTTTAATTAAACTATCACTCGTAAGTTCGTAACTGTAACTCACCTATTACTAAAAACATTTTTCCTTGCTGCATGGCGGTGTACTCAAACGTATGATGTGTTAAGAATGTTATCGTAAATTCGAGCCCGGAATATATGAACAAGTACAAGAAGTATGTCATTCCAAGCTTCGATAATACTTTGCTTTGTCGTGGTGATAGATTTTCGACTGCGGTAAATTTCAACAGGTGCCACGGCGACACGAAATCCACAGTTTTTATTAAACTAAACGAGAGTGGTGCCCTTTTATCCTAAAAAAACAGTAATATACATTAAATAACATTATTTTTTGCTTCGATCATAAATACCTACTCCATAGAATATGTGTTATTATTACTTATTATGGCGGATCTTTAACAAATAATTAAATGAACAAAAATTTTAAATTTAAAGGTGTACGGTACCCTCGGTGCGCAGGTCCGACTCGCACATGATCTATATTTATTTTCTTCAAACAAGTGGATAAACTTTTAGGTTACCTTATCGAATAAAAATTACCATCAAAATCGTATCTCTGTGCAAAAAGAGGGGCATCGTTTTTTACATAGGTTAATTCTGTTTGTGTAATAAATACAAGTTATTTTTAATATAGGTACGAGTACGTACACCTTCGCAAAAACCTATATAAAGTATGGACTGATTACACAGTCGTATTTAGATTAAATGAAAATTAATGTTGTGGAAATGTGACGCATTTCCACAACCTTGACGTGTCTTCGAATAATCCAGCCGTTAAAAACCACCGACGTTTCTTCATGTTTTCTTAATACATTGAGAAGATGACGTGATCAGCTGGATGGGAGGTAACAACTCTTCAAAGGCAGTTTGTACTGCCTCTCAGGTATTGAATTTTTTCTTGCCAATAAGTTGTATATTGTCATTAATTGTGTTCTGATGGAGAAGCTCGTACATCTGCGGCCAGCTTTGGCAAATCGCTCGCCCCGTTGCTCCTGCACGACAGCGCGGTCATCCCCTGTCCTCACCAGAACTTGTGCCTATTATGGCCTAAATTATGGAAAAAGTAGCAAGACTTCTACTTTTTCCAAAATTTGGACATCTTTTTATCGAGAAAAAAAACCATACACGAGTAGCAGTACAAAATGCATTTGAAGTGTTTGTTGCTGCCCGTCCAGCCGATGACTTCAAAAAGGGCATCGATAAATTGCCACTGCGCTGGCAAAGATGCATCGATAGCATGGCTGGTTATTCCGATTAATAAAAATAAAAAAATGTTAAATAATACATTATTTTTTTTTGTACAGAACGGCAATTTAATATCAATTCCGAAATAACTAATAAAGACCTATTATTTCCGTCTGTGGATGTAGTAGGACCAGAATTTCCAATTTATTTCACTGTTTGAAATTATTCACGTTGATTATACTTATAGACAAAGCTTTCCTTGAGAAACTTACAGTTTGGATAGTTTCTGGGCAAAGGCATAATTAAGACTGGGTGGTAACTTTAATACTATGATTTGTTAAAAGACCGATCAGATCAAAAAAATTGAATATTATCATGCAAGTGTTACATTGTGCAATACCTACATAATATGTGGTTACCTACTTAGGTGATACAAAATAGACAAGATGAGCCAACAACATTTTTGTATGAATGTAATGTAGGGACCAGCAGCTGATAAAATACATACCTGTTTTTAGGGTGCCGTAGCCAAATGGCAAAAACGGAACTCGTATAATTTCGTCATGTCCGTCTGTCCGTCCGTATGTCACAGCCGTTTTATCTAAGCACTATATGGATAAAATTTGGATGGGAGGTGTTTTCAACGAACCGCCACACAAAGGTTTAAAATAAGAAAAAAATCGGGTGGCCCTCCATACCTACATGTAATTAAGATTTTTTTTCCATTACACATAAGCATGTGTGCTATTATTAAATAGGATTAAAATTAAAATGATATAGAGTTTGCTAGTCATTAGTTTGTTAGATACGAGTATGTGTGTCCACAAATGTGAAAAGTATTTCCCTCTCCTCTCAATCTTTTAAACTACGAGGTGGAAAATGTTTGAAAAATTCAAGGTAGTTAGTATAACTTAGGTTGCAATAAGCTAGGTTATATAGTTTTTGATTTCATATATGGGATATTTTCGGTTGGGTACACTTCGGAACCACAGTGCGGGGACCGACACGCACTTGGCCGGTTTTTAGATTCGTTTCGATGAAAGTTTCCTGCTCAGTTATAAGTCATAAAATGATATATCTATTCAGGTATCTTGTACATCTTACATGTACTCATACATACATACACGCACTCACGCTTGTAATCCTCGAAGGGGTAGGCAGAGGGGCAACCAGTACACTCACATTTCGCGAAAGATTATTTCCGTCCCATGATGTATAACTTGAGAATACTACCTACTCAAACTCATCAGTGCTAAACAGTAATATTATGCCGTCAATGCATATTTAAGTAGGTACCTACTTACATAATTTTTTTTAGCTTACACGCACATGACCCATGGTTCATATTATTTCAAGTTCATATTATTGCGTTTAGCCTTATAAATATTATAATAAGCATTTATTTATTTTTGAATACCAATATATGAATTTTAAATAAGGTAACATATTTACATGCGTGATAAATAATAATTTGCATACCAGTCTAAACGATATTATAGCCGGTATACTGAGTGTTAATAACTTTAATGTCTCGTTGGTATAGTGGCAGCGTATGTACCTACTTGCACTGCGGAACTATCGAGATTGGTCCAAGACGGGTTCGACCCCCAGTTCAGGCAAATAAAAATAAATAATAGTTTACGCTTTTATAGAAAATCCAACTAAAAAATGGAAAATATATACTTATTAATAGTTTAAAATATTTTATTGTAATAAAATATATTAATTAAATTAATTAATTTAATTTTAGAATTGTCATCGGTTTTTGATAAGTACTTATGCCAAATTTCGAGTTAATCTGACGTTTTGAAGGGGTTCATGTTTCCGTACTTATACGTATGAAGCTAGTAAAAGCGTATTAAAAATTGTGTGAGTTTTGCAAAAGTTTTGCTTCAACGTATGTACGCCTGATGTACTCGAAATTGGAATTATGCCCTGATATAGCGATAGGTATTATCACTTTATGGGTTGGCAAACTCTGGGCACAGAGTGTGCATCTCTGAGTAAATATTCGGGGATACATTATTAATTAAGTACGTACCTATGTATTAACTTAATTATGGTCAATAAAAACATACTGATTATTTCATCAATCATAATAATGAATAGAACCAAAAAATTGCTCAAATTCAAGTTAGATACTCATCAAATGGGTTCCGTAGTGAATCAACATGATTTTGCTACCTAGGTAGGTACTGTGCGGAATGCGTATGTCATTGTTGATACATACCTACATACACAATCACGCCTAGACTCCCCTAAGGGGTAGACCGAGGAGAGTACACCTACATTTCGCCGATTTTATTTCCGTCTCATGATGTTGTGATAGGGGGCGAGCCTATCGCCATATCGGGCACTATTCCCGACTCCAGATTGATACTAAGCATTTCATGATAGAAAAACTCAATACTTATCACTTCACCCGACCCGGGGATCAAACCCGAGACCTCAGCACAGCAGTCGTACCACGTACCTAAGCATTGCAACTGCGCCACCGAGCCAGTCACTGTTGTTTGTAATATAATCTATGAATCATTGTGGTCAAGAAATTTTCCTAAGCAATGTTTATTGTAGCCTATTTGCACTTACCTTAGGCAGTGTTTCTGGTACAAAAAATAATACTAGTACAATATTGGCGAGGGAAAGGCAGACTGCGTAGAACGCGGGTCGTTCTCCCCACAGACCCGTGGATAGGTCACTAGTTTTTGCGAACCATGCTCCAGCTAATGGTCCTATTATAAATGCTATGGAAAATGCCAGTCCTATGAGTGCCTGCAACAAATACCTATAAGTAGTAACGTGATCTAAAGTTTTAAAAAATAAAATTAAAAAAACGTTTGTTTCATCAAATTTCCCATAAATATTCTCACCAGGAAGCAATAAAATAAAGTTTTCCGTCTAAACAAAAATACGCGGGCAAAAGCTAGTAAGTATAGAATAATAATAATATACTAGCCCTGTATTATAAACTGTTCTACCTACTGTTGGGCACGACCCTCCTCAGGCCTAATGCGGTTAGATAGACTTCACCTTTGAAATTCTTATGGAGATGGTTGGTGTTAATTGACGCTTTCGCTTTCCGCTTCGCCAGTAAAGCGCCCGATAATTTAACAATGAAGACACACATACATTCGAAAGGTTCGAATGTGCCATGAGGATTTCGATTGAACCTTTGCCTCGGTAATCCATTCCTCTTCCCATCTCCTGTCATAGTATTTTTAAATTTTCGGCTCATGGCACAGAAAAGTAACTTGCTCACGTGACGTCAGGCGATTCCTTACAAATCGATATAACACCATATTCTATAACGTGAGTGGCTATTGTGTGACAAAAGCCCATCTATGTATAATAATTATCATTACTTACCATTCCTTTGGCCCTATTCTTTTCATCCGAAGCATCAGCTACAACAGCCATGCTGAGGCTCACGTTGGCTTTGCTCAAGCCGCCGATAAAACGAGCCAAAACAAATAAACTGAAAGTGCTTGCACTGCACCATAGCCCGTGGGATAATGTTATACCACTCTGAAACAAATTAGTTAAATACAAATCGGTTACAAAACAGTGCACTTTATATGGGAATAAAGTGTATTTTTTTCTGTTGTGCAGAACTGTTTATGCACATACCTACTTAATATATTTATAGTCACCTAATCGAGTTAAGCGACGGGATTTTCACAGTGTGTGGAGTGTAACCACAGAATTATTAGTGGTAGGTTCTAAATAGTGCAGCCTTAGAGTAATAACATATTGTAACAGAATGCAAAGCCTACACTTCTGTGGATAGTGGATTATAGGTACCTACTCTAGCACCACGTTGTAACTTATAAAAGCACTTTTCTTATACACGCACACTACACACACTACACTTTTCTTGGCGAATACTTTTCTTTAGCTAGGTTATTAACAAAAAAAACTTAGGATTCCAATTCTTTTGGCATAAAATAACTGTTAAACTTAGATGACTAAAATAAGGTTGTTAGTAAAAAGGAAAAAATATAATTACTCGTAGTTTTGTAATACAGAACACAAATAAAAATGGTTCATAAATACATTATCAATAATTATACTAACATAACATAATAAACAACTTAACGAACCATTATGAACATTGAATGTCAAGGTTAGTAGGTATAGTTATTTTTATAATTCAAGTTTGTTTAGATTTAATCAATGCAATTTTTTATCTTAGAATAGGATTTTCAACTGACTACTAGTTACTACCGACTAAACCAGCCAAAGAATCTTATATCATGGCTTCTAAAATATCATGTAAAGCTCAACAAAATATGCTAGGTTTAGTTGGGCCGATGAAAGTCACTTTATTCGCCCGCTACGACTCCGTATCATCTTTAGTCTTTAAAAACAATAGTTGCGATGCCACGAATCACTAACTTAGATCTGGAAAACATATTTTACGCGAATTATAACTTCCGCGCGGCCGCGCCGCGTTCTCACCGTCGCGTCGCAACCACCGCATACCACCTACACCTGTACAGATGCTGACTAGTACTTGTACCCTAATATATAATGTACTCTGTGAGTACTTGTGCGGAAATTGTAAAAAAAAATGGCATCCAAAATGTTTCAAAATGATAGTAATGTCAATGAATGTAATCACTAATTGGTTCACCATTAAATTAAAGGTCATTTTGTATTTATTGAGTAATTTATCACGATATTGCCTTATTATTATTCATCAACTTGATAAGACAATTGGGTATTTAACTCTGGTTAGTTTTAAAGACGGAATGTTTAAATTTCTACAGTAACCTTGAGTATAACTAAAGAACACTTGAATAAATGCTACTTGTTATAATTAGAGCTAATACTTTAATTTCATGTAAGTAGTTTATGCAGAATACAGTACTTATTTAATCTTATGGACATGTGAAAAACACATATCATCTATGATAAAAATTATGGTAACTAATATTAGTGTGCAAGCTTATTACCATACATACATACATGGCCTTTTCGTCTATTACAAACGATTAATTATTCATTTCATGAATCTTTCATTAATTAATATTAATTGAATATAATCTCTCATAAAATGCAAAACAAAGATTTGTTATATTGAATTTCTGTACTTAAACAAAAGTTTTATTTATTAATATACTTATAAAATAATTATTTCCTAATTCTATACCTTTAAATGGTTCCATAAAAAAATTAAAAGTTTACAAATCATCTAATTGGTTATTAATAAGTACTAACACTTATAACAATGGGCAAGGGACATCACAAAGACAATGACTCAATATTATGTTATCAATATGGGTGAATAATTAAAATAAACAAAAGGAAGAGAAAATATTATATGCAAACATACAAGATAAAAAAGGCAAACTAACAAAACTAAATATCAGAAAACAAAAACAAAGAAAGATGTATGGTTAGTATGCTTGCACCAAATGGGAATCAGCATTTTGCTAGACTGGTGGCCAACTGCCTAGTGCAGATTATAAACTAGTTCCTTTGTGGTGTGTTGCCAATAGTCACAATAAAATCAGTGTTTTCTATTAACACATGTTCCCTAGGGTTCTCTAAATATTGATATTTTTTTAAATATATAATCATACACTTGAGATGTTGCCTTTTTTATCACACTAGATATACAATACTTATAGTAGGATTTATCATGATCTAGTTTTGATAAGATCATGAGTGATGAGAGTTTGATAAAAAATCCAAAGTATTATAGTAGTAGTATATTATTATATCAGTCCTTATAATTTTTTGTAATGTTAAAATTTTATAAAATCATACCCCTAAGTTAGCCAATTGAATATATTATTTAAAAACCATTTTATTGTATAAAGTTGCAGTACAAAGTAGATTGTTCTAATTTATTTTATAATTGAACTTTAATAATACTTTTCTTTTTACCTGGAGTTATCCCGGCTAGTGCCAAGGTCCGCCTTTAAAAATAGCTAATACAATAGCTAATAAATAGTTATTAAAAAACTTACCAAACAAATAAGAAGCATAGGTTTTCTACCATATGCATCAGAAAGACTGCCGACGATAGGGCTCGTTAAAAACTGCAAAAAGCTATACATCGAACCCAAGGCCCCTCCAAACAGGACTGACGCAAACCGATCAGGAACCCCAGTTAGCTTCTGAAACCTTTGAACTGCTTTCAATAAAGAGGCGTATAAACTGTTCCCATGACCCTCTTCTCTATTATAATAGTCGAGCAGTGAAGGTAGAAGAGGCAAAATCATTGTAAACGCTAGAAGATCTAATAACAATGAAACGAAAATAAGTGCGATAATTTTTGAATTTGATTTGCCCAAACTTTTCATTTTAAAGTTGTTATTATCTTTTTCTTCGATTATTTCATTTACAATTTTATTGGATCTTTTCTTTATAAGCGCATTACCCTCTTCATGGTCCTAAAACAAGACAATCAAAATAAACGTGTTTAAAAAATAAAAAATAAATGGTATTGTTACGATCACCGTAACTTTTATTTATGTATAAATAGCTATGAGAAACGTACCATATTGTAAAATCTATAAGTTAAGTTATAATTAACCACCGAAACGACGAGCCATCGAGATAAATAACAATTGTAAACTGAATAGAAAATTAAAATAATAAACTTTCACTTTCATGATTAGCCTCGTCGGCGCAGCAGCAGACAGTGTTGCCAGATTACCGTCTCCCATTCCCCCCAGTCTTACGTAGATTCCCCACAAAATTCATGTTTAGAACGAAAAAAAACTCCAAAAGTCGACAATTTTTTTTATACAATAATAAAAAATGTATAGTAAATGAAATAAAATTAAGTTAATAATAGACACGTTATAATCAATATATGCCAGTTGCGTAGGGTGGTGGGGGTGTTAAAGGTTCCTCTTTTGAATTTTAAACAAATCAATACATAATAAACATTTGACTTTATTATTTTTTCCTCTTTTAAATATAATATTTTCTGAGTTTCTGAGTTTTTGTATCTAAATCAGAAAAATACTGCCACAGCCGAAAAAATCTTAGCAATCCTGTTCTTTTTTTTGTTTGTTCCATACACTGACCAATATTAAAGTTCCTTATGGAACCGGCTAAGATCAGAGACCATGCTGCGAATTCGTAAGGCAGATAGTATTTTCTTATTTTCCAAGAACGATGAAACACGGGTGTGGCCGATTTTAAGGTCTTGCTGGAATTTTGGTGTTAAAATTCTTTTCAGTAAGATGATAAAGGTCATCAACTTAAATGGACCATTTATAACGTGTAGCGTGGTGTAGCGCCATTGCTTTGGCTACTGGTATCACAGAACACTATTGGAGTATCAGCTGGCCACATGCTATTTGGTCAGTGATGCCAGATTAGGGGATTCTCCCCAAATTTGGGGCGATTTAAGAGCTCAGGGGGAATTTTGGAGATAGAAACTCCTTGGAGGGTTGGCGCTCAATAGTTTCTGCCTAGCTACATGGAATATACAACGTATCACAGAAAGGTGTGGTCATATTTTAGGGCCATTACATACACCTTACAATCCGTACTCATGTACCGGATCTTTTTAATTTTAATCACTCGTTTATTAAGATCGATAAGATTGACGACATAACTATTAATTATTATGAACGACACTCTCTTTTTAATTAACTTGAATAAGATGTACGTAATTCTACGAACATACGTACGTAACTTGTAATTTAAACACAAATTAACACTTGAAAAATACTGTGTGCTGAAGACGATATAGGTACCATCCTCTCTCATCCTCGGGTCTTCCATCTATGAATTTGGCTTAATACAGTCGACGATCCTCTTATTCGTTACAACAACACAAATACCAATAAATCATACTTGTTTTTAGTCAAATACAAGTTTACAACATATTATTATGAACTCAATCCAATCCAATTTTATATTGTGGCTCCATCGGCGAACGATGATTTTGCCAGTGTCGAGGTAAAAGAAACTATTATGAACTCGTAATCTTCATAAAATCAGACATTGCCAAACTGACTGTGTCAATAAATATTGACATTTGACAACTGTTTAATGTTTTTTTTTTATTTATGAAATAATTAAATGAAAGAAGGTCTATAGTATCATTATTTATCATTTAGTGTTGTCCAAAGTTGAAAGTCGATATCGATATGTAACTCATTCGATAAAAAAGAAAATTCTATAATTATTGTCCTAGCAATGCAATCGGAATTAGTACTATGGGAAATAAAATACTTATACCCTATACTATACATTGCTTAAATCTGCCCACCCCTTTCTATAACACGTTGTATGTGCGTGAATGAGTATGTAACTGTAAAAGATGTAGATGAAAATGTAGAAGTTTTTGTGTAGTGTGTACTCTACACACTACACAAAAAGCGTACACAATAATTTGATCGTTAAAAACCACCGAGCTCTCTACTTTATTATTTAATACATCACCATATTATTATTGCTGTTAACGGCCACTTTTTTACTCCACTAATCCCGAAAGCCGGCGATTCACTTGAAGAGATCCTCAGGAATCCCATACCCTAACTCGTGTATTGATTATAACGTGTTTATTTGTATTGTTTGAGGCACATATAATTTTTTTTTATTGAATAAAACATATTTAGTAGTCCACTTTGGGGTTTATTTGTGGAATACCTGAATGTTGGGGTCAATCTACGTAAGACTGGGGGGAATGGGAGATGGGCATCTGGCAGCACTGTTTTTTGGCTTAGAACGCCATTTTGATTTGCGTTTGATGTTTTGTCTTGGTTAATTTTTAGTGTGTGATTATTACGACTTTTGTATTGTTAACGACAAAATGGGAGAAGATAAAGGTAACTTTCTTAATTTTTTTGCATGTAATATATGTTTAAACACGTTCTAATCTGGTTATACATCTTTTAGTAGAACGTCGTCGCCGATCACGCTCAAGGGGGGAGAGAAGACGATCTAGATCCCGATCAAGAGAGCGTCGTGAAAAGAAGCGAAGCAGATCGAGGTCCCCTAACAAACGTTCTCGCCGAAGAAAACCTTCTCTATACTGGGATGTCCCGCCACCTGGCTTCGAGCATATCACACCGTTACAGTATAAAGCGATGCAAGCGGCCGGACAGATACCGGCCAATATCGTTGCAGATACGCCTCAGGCCGCCGTGCCGGTGGTCGGATCTACTATAACACGTCAAGCGCGTCGGTTGTATGTCGGAAACATACCTTTCGGTGTGACGGAAGAGGAAACCATGGAATTCTTCAACCAACAAATGCACCTGTCCGGTCTGGCACAAGCCGCCGGCAATCCTGTACTCGCGTGTCAAATTAATTTGGACAAAAACTTTGCATTCCTTGAATTTAGATCAATAGATGAAACTACACAAGCTATGGCATTTGATGGTATTAACTTTAAGGGACAGAGTTTAAAGATTCGTCGGCCACATGATTACCAACCTATGCCAGGAACTGAAAATCCATCTATCAATGTTCCAGGCGAGTAATTGTTTACCCTACTATCCTCCTATTATAAATTATTTAGATGTTTGTGAGTTTGTGAATTTGGATGTTTTTTAGTCAATCACATCTTAACATCTGAACGTAGACCATGACTTGGGTTAGGACAGGCTACTTTTTATCCTGGAAATTGCGGTTCATGGGTGTGGAGCTGTGAACAAAAGTTAGTTCATAATATTGGGACTGTGTGTTTCACTGTGTATATTTCTCTATGTCTGTAATTCTAAGTATAGAGATTATGCATAAAAGATCAGCTTTATGCAATTGCAACTAGCAAACTTTGGATCACTTAGTACCTATACATAGACTAAGCTCAGATGAGTAAAAAAAGTAAGTTGATAGGTATTGTTTTCCTGATACCCACAATACAGGTTAACCTAATGTGGGGTCAGGACTATGTGTGTGACTGTTAGGTGTATTTATTATTTTATTTGTAACATTTAGGGCATTTTTTAACATAATTTATTTTACAGCCGGTGTTATCAGCACTGTGGTACCAGATTCACCACACAAGATATTTATTGGTGGTTTGCCTAATTATTTGAATGAAGATCAAGTAAGTTTATACATTATTTTCAATATTATTGCATTTAAGTCTCCATGAAACACAAGTTTTGTGATTTATTTGTGTTTGCTATAAAACTGCAGTAAATTGTAAATTTATAAAAATTTCTTGGTATTTGCTAAAATATATAGTGTAAAATAAATTCATAAACTAGTGTTTCGTTGAGTTTTTAATGACATCTTTGAATAGATTCGTCATTTTATTTGCAATTTCTTACAATCATTTTTTACCATTATTTTATGAATAATATTAAATTAAAACATAAACAATAAATATTTTCTGCAACATTCATATTATGTCTATATGCAAATTCAACATTAATAAATAATAAAATTCTGCGCACACATGATTTTGTTCAGGAATTCCCAAAAATTCTTCATAAAAAACATAAATATTCCTGATTTAAAAATCTTATGAAATTCTTTTATGCATGTGTGTGCACATGTTTATGAAATTCATATTGATTTTAAAATTGTATTTTGCAGGTTGTATCCAAAGTATCCAATGAAAACATCCTAACCCTATTTCTGTACATTCCAACTGAATTAGGAACCATTTTTAAATATAGTTATAGGTCCCCAATACACAACTCAAGTACATTCTAGGAATTAGACTAAAACATGTTTTTTTTTAATGAACATGATGCATCTCGATTTATTATATGAACCTATGTTCTAACTAGCAAACGGAGTCTAGATGTTAGTTCCCATTAGGTAGGATAGTAGCCGCAGCTATTTCAGGGCGAGATTCAACAGTTGACAGGGCACAGGGCTTCGGTGGCGCCAGCACAGTGCCGCGATATATTTTTAGTCCGTTTCAGGTATTTTCAGGTACCCATAGCTGGGACGAGCGTGCACTCTTCACGCTCGAAACTTTCTTAAACAACTCACTGATATAGTTTGCTTTCTGCCCCTCCCTAGCATAGATTTGGCACATTCGCGGCCCGCGTGTCACTGTTGTCTCTCATTCTCACCTATACGTCTTGTACTTGAACGAGACGTCGGCACTTCAAGGCAAGTCTCCTCCATTCACATCTGATTCTATCATGCGGCTAGACACAGGTCAGATTAAATTCATTTATGTATTTGCTGCATTTTGCTGAGCAAATTTTATGGGAACAATAGAACTTGTGTGCAATAGACGACTACATTATATTTATATCTGTAATAATGTTTATTTAACATACTCTAGATCTTTTTTATGCCATACTGACTATTTTCTGATGTATAGGTAAAAGAACTGTTGATGTCATTTGGTCAACTGCGAGCTTTCAATTTAGTGAAAGACTCATCTACAGGATTAAGCAAAGGCTACGCCTTTGCGGAATATGTGGACATTTCAATGACTGATCAGGTGAGTCACAAATATCAAAATAAATTCATTAATAAATTAATAGGATGCATGTTTTCTAAAATATTCTCTGATCTTCAACAGGCAATAGCTGGTCTTAATGGAATGCAATTGGGCGACAAGAAACTCATAGTACAACGAGCTAGTATTGGTGCTAAGAATTCGACCTTAGGTAAACATTTTAGACTATTGCTAGACAATAGAGTGCATTTATGGTAAACATCAGAATACAGTTATAATTATATTATAGTATATGTATAGATCTAAATAACTCTAGATTTTTAAATTTGTCATACAGATATATAATTTGTCCTATAAAAGTTTATATTATTGTCTGTTATTAGAAATTGAAATAAAAGCAATAGTATTTTAATTTTCTAGTTACTATAGTTATTAAACATTTTTGTTTGGAAAATAGTTCTTCAGTAATTTGAAATAGGTAAAAAAATATTCTTAGTTTAAAGTATTAGGATCAGAACAAAAAAAACTTTTTTTACTGGTTCTGAGTGTGGAAATAATCAGATTCTAATAAATGACATAATGACAGTCATTAAGCAGTTTTATAGTATTTTGAAGCACTTATTATAATACTTTCAGTATAACGTCATCGTGCAACAGCCACCACAGGCCCAACGGTTTGCACAACAATCAACACTGGATAATGTTAGTAATTGATTGTTTTCATAGCAATGACGGGAGCGGCACCGGTGCAGCTGCAAGTTGCGGGACTCACGCTGGCGGGCGCCGGACCACCCACCGAGGTGCTGTGTCTACTGAATATGGTCACACCAGACGAACTGCGTGATGAAGAGGAATACGAAGACATTCTAGAGGACATCAAGTATGAATCTCATACATTTTAATTTTGAAGCCAGTGATCTTCTGAACATTATGAGGCTTAAGGCATTGTGAAACGTAACATCTTATATCTCATGGTGATAAGAGCTGGGCAATGCCTTGCAGTACATTGTAGCTCGAAAGTTCTGAATGAATTTGCTACTGTGTCGGCAAGCAACCTGCTTGTCATGTTCAGACTAATAAACAAAATAAAACAGCTAAACTAGATCATGAAAAATAATTGTTAATTGGTATTTATTATCAGAATTATATTGATGACATTGCACTTTGTTTCAGGGAGGAATGCAATAAGTATGGTTGTGTACGCAGCATAGAAATTCCAAGACCTATTGAAGGTGTTGAAGTACCTGGGTGTGGAAAGGTAATGTCTTTACAATCTTGTGGAATTTATTGTAATAATCACAGACATAGATCTTATAGATGCCGCAAGCTTACATAATATATTGCGTGCTGAAATCGAAACTAAATACTGGGAAAAATCATAGGGCATGTGTACCCTCTACTATAATCTAGTCTGCTCACGATTAATCTGCTCTGCTCAGCCGAAAATGCCTTATCGCATCGTAATTGTAAAACTCTTGGACCGTGGTATTTCGAAACACTGAATTAGTGTTGTGACGTCACAGCAGGCAAAAATTGCGCACGCTTGGTTTTCATACTGATTACTGTACTACTGAAGTACTTTCGATATCTATTTGGCTCTATGTCTATGATATTAACCCACAAAAAATTATAGAAATGCTACTTCAAGGTATCTTTATTTATTATACAGTTGACAAATTATTAGCTATATCCCCAGAGGGGTTGATGTCAGGCAGGCGGCCGGTCGTAAAAACTACATGCCGAATCTTTCTGTAACATGTTTTTAAAAGCATGTTGCGCCGACCCCACTGCGGGTGGGATAAGGGCAGGTGGAAGAAGTGTACGAATATGCATTAAATTGCCGGCCATCGTTGTCAGTCACTCAGAACAATAAGTAGATAATATAATATTGTAAGTAATTGAAGTGTCATCATCATCACATGTCGAAAGTCACGAAGATTTTTGCCATACCTATAATTAGAATCCAGTTTAACAGCTCACGCGATAGGACCCACTTAATGACATCCATAGTGCTTTACATCTGGCTTCTCCAGTTGTTAATGTCCTTGTGGCTGAGGCCGAGACCTCCTTAGTTCATTATTTTGTCTTCCGTTTTGCTATGGAGGGCAGTGGACAATTAATATTTCCAACTCCTCCCTAACTTTCTATTTGATTAATTTCGTTGCGGGATAAAGACACATTTGCACTCCTAGAAAGTCGCCGAGTTTCATTGCTTGGTGTCGAAATATGCGTGCCGTTGTCGATCCTGGCTTTCAGGAGTTACAGTGGCGGTGAGTGGGCAGGATAGTCTCATATCCGACGATTGTAGAAGCGCATAATTTTATTAAATCGTAGTACTTTAGTTACTTTTCTACTTTACAGGTATTCGTAGAGTTCAACAGCATTGCGGATTGTCAGAAAGCTCAGCAGACACTTACGGGACGTAAATTCAGTAACAGAGTGGTTGTCACTTCTTACTTTGATCCAGACAAGTACCATCGCAGAGAATTTTAAAATTACTACTGCTTCCTCCTATTGATCTATTAATTTTTTCCATAATTATTAAAAACAATCTCAACAAATGACATGCTCTTTTTAGCGGATTTGAAAAGTATGCCCTATTGTCTTTATTATAATATAATAACAGCTGAGAATAAAGTAAATTTTATTTCAAAATGTTTTTATTACTTAAGTATAACTAAACATATAAGTTTACATAATAGTAAATAAGTATCGATGAATACCGAAAAGTAATCGTTAGATACAATATTAAGTTTACACAATAAAGATGTACCAATTAGTCCAACGAAAAATAATCATTAGATCCAACACAATAAAATGATCGATTTTTGCACCGAAAACGAAACTTATCATAGTTGAAAGTTTCCAAAAGATGTACGCTGCTATGATGAAAAAATGTATTTTGTTATTAAGATAATATAATTTCTAAACATCTTGCTGCATTGCGGGTTGATACGTATTGAGGGAACCCGTTTCCGAAGAAAGTACAACCTTCCTCATCACCACATATAATACTCCGCCGATTATTAACATGCCAATACCAGCCATCAAACTTATAGCCCAAGCAGGAACTGCATTGCCTCCTGGAATTGAGAATTACACATGCAAAATGAAATTATAGATTAAAAACTTTAAAACGCGAATGACGATGCGAGATAGCCTCCGTGGCGTGGTGTGAAACAGAGGCCGGCGGGTACTATTCCCGCACCGAGACAAATATTTGTGATCACAAATGCTTTGGGACTGGGTGTTGTGGGACCGTACGTCTCTCGTAGTTTCCTGATACGATACAGGTTAACCTAGTGTGGCGTCAGGTTTATGTCTGTTGGCTGTATTAATTTAATTATTTATTGTTTTCCTATTTCCCTCGTATCTCGCCATCACATCTTAACCAAATTTATATGGGTTTACCCTCGGGGGTATACACAAAAAATCATCAAAATCAGTCTGCATTTGGCCGAGAGATGTGCGACAGATACATATAATATACAGACAACTTTGTCAAACCGAAAATCTTGAAGTCGGTTAAAAATATAACTATTTGTATTTATTGAGTGAAATATAGGTAAATAATTAAACATACGCACTCACGCCTGTAATCCCCGAAGGGGTCGGCAGAGGTGTAACTAGTACACCCACATTTCGCCAAGCATTTTTTCTGTCCCATGTGATAAGGGGTGAGCCTATCGCCATACCGGGCACAATTCGAGGCTCAGAGTTTTTATACTAAGCATTTCGTGATAGAAAAACCCAATATTAGGTACTTTTACCCGACTCGAGAGACCTCAGCACAGCAGTCGTAACACGTACCTATGGGTATGGGTACATTGGTATGTATGTAGATTATGTAAATCAAGCGTCCATCTGTAGTCCCCATGATCCGTAGCGGTTTATATTGTTTTGGCAAGTTATAAAGTTAAAAATGTAAGTTAGTCACTTCACCCGCCTACTACGCCTTACCTCGCCCTTTTTTCTCTGAAAACAATACCTGCGACGCCACTTCTATTTTTACACGTAGATACGTGCGTAATTTATTAGGGTGGTCTTGGGTCATGCAGAGACCGTGAGGCACCTAGAGCTCAGCCTTAGAGAAAGCCATTTTTTATATCTTTAAATGATTTTGAATATAAAGTAGTGATGGGGTTTCGGTATTTCGGAGGCCCTGAGCTCTGAGGTACCTTGCGTGCGTTTAAGGTACTTAAAAGACAACTTGTATGTTTTTTCTATTGTTATAAGCTACAAAGCTAGTATTATCGTAGTCTGTACGTAGATAGTCTATACTTTATACTATAGCAATAGAAATAACGCGAAAGTATGGTACATAGATTTCGGAGTGCACGCGTGTTCGTTAAATGCACAAACGCTAATGTTATTTTATGAAATACTTACGGTAGTATGTGCGCGTCATAACCCTTCTTCCTCTTAGGATTCTTCGCCTTGCCTCGGCTTCATGTGTAAGTGTGCTCAGGATTACTGAAACGTGAAGAATACAATAGAGAAAGACAACACAATTAAATTGTTTCTAGTTTCTATAAGTATCGCATATTGTGCCGGGGCGGAGCGGGTAGCATTATTGCGCGGCGGATCTCCGTTGTACGAAGCGGAAAATATTTTATATATTTGTTAATTCTTCATACAAATCCTAAACAACAAAGTCAACACTAATGGCTGTTCTCTATAACCTGTCTATCCACAGATTTGCTTACCATCATTAGTGTTTTGACAGATTTTCCATACAAAATGTGTCAAAATTTTACTGCCTAAATACTGGCAAATCTGTCGATGGACAGAATATTGGGAACAGCCATTAATTAACATTGAATTCATTTGATTCGCCTGAATGAAGAGACCCGCAGGTGAGCCTGAGCAGATGTTAACAGTCACGCCTGGACGTGAATACAACTTGAATTACAAAGTACTGCATGGCACTGCACTGCGCTTATTACCCCAAGACATAGATGTTAAGTCATAATATATCTACGTAATGCCAAGTTTTTTAACTGGTTTTAATGTCCTTCAGACCGGAACACAATGAAGCTTACACACTGCTGCTTGGCGACAGAAATACACAAAACAGTGGTACACTACGAAGGCGGACTTTATACTACAAAGCAGTACCAATAATAATTAAACCTATATCTTGATAATATTATGAACCCATATAGGTATAAATACTTGCACACATTTAAATTTCTTTGTAATAGTATAGATTATAGAATATAGATTGTTATGACTTGCACTTACCTAAAATAACCGCAAAGTAATACAACAGTGGTTTCTTCAGTGCCATTTTGTGCGATTACACTAAAACAATTTGAAGAATAACACTAAACACTGCTGTGAATCACACACTAAAACCAAAAGCATAGGTGTGTTCTTTTGCGAGGTGCCCTTATCAGCTTTAGATAAGATAAATGATTACTAATGCGTAGATATACCTTCAGCGTCTATATACTATGTCCTGAATAACAATGAGTAAGTAGACGGTAAAATTCTAAATACTTGGAAATGAGGACATAAAGATTTTATTTCCGTTACTAGGAATTTTATTTGAATTACAGTTTTCGACAACTCCCAAGGCGTTGTGGGGGAGTAGCCGACTGTAAAGGGAGAGATCGTGGGTTGGGTATCCTACAGATATATATACGTACCTATATGTTGTGAACCTCAAATATTTGTTGTAGGTTTGTGTTTTCGAAAATATCTTTTAGTTCTCGATACACACGACACAAGATACTCGCATCTTTCGGTGGACAGGTGTCAGGACCTCAGAACAATTATTTTACTCTGGCGAATCAGGACCGTGCGTGACTGTTGGGTTTATTATTTATATAAGTACCTATTTAATCGTTTTAATGTATTTATCTAATCCCGGGCAAATAAATAAATACCTATCCATCACACACATAGTCCTGAACCCACACTAGATTAACTTACCTGTATCGTGGCTTGTAGGTATCAGAAGCTACGTGGGACTTGCGGTCCCACAAAATCCAGACCCGAAATAAATATTTTTTCGGGAATCGAACCTGCGGTCTCTCGCTTCACAGTCGGGTACTCGCCCACTGGGCCACGGAGGAGGCTGTCGAAGAACTAGTGGTTCATCATGAGAATCAAAGGCAACATTTCTTGCATCGCGGATGATATACGGTCAAAGTTTTAAATAACGTGACCTCTAGACTAATTAACCTACCACTTACCTACTGTAAAAACTTACCAACCAAACTAGAAAGAGGCCTTCTGTCATCAAGTTTTGATAACAGCTCAAAGATAATTAGGTACTTACTTACTTAGAACGACGGGCACAAATTCAGCGTACTTTTCGGTATACGACCCTTTTTTAAGCCCCTTCACTCACACCCGTCCAGTGCTGTCTAAACATTTCGATGACAAATACGCCAGATGTGTACTTGGGCCCCTATGCTATAAATCCGCATCATCTATTCTTGAAAATTGATTCATGATCCCTAGTCGACACATAATACATCTAATTTTTAGCGAGGTGCAGAACGTGGTATCTCGATTTAGAAATTTAATATTTAGACATTAACTTTTATGAAATAAAGTTGATTTTAATCGTTCATAAATTATTGTTGCGTGTTGAGTTACGTGTGATTTTACCTTTGCATGTGTAAGCTCGTAGTTATCGTATTTCGATGATTTTAACTGATATAAATTACCACCACTAAGATGATTTGTAAGTAAAAACTAAAAATGTATATGTAAAATCATTGAATTTTCCTATTTATTGTTATTCCCTAGAATATTTTTGTATAATTGATAAAAACAATTAAAAATACGTAAAAATTCCGACATAAAACGTTGCCATAATAAAATATATTCCCCTTTTATAGATACATGCTTTTAGAGACAGCTTTATTTTAGTCATAGTATTTTACATGCATACGCACTCACGCCTGTAATCCCCGAAGGGATAGACAGAGATGTAGTCAATTCACCCACATTTTGCCGAGTTTATTTCCGTACCATGATAGGATAGAGGGTGAGCCTATCGCCATACCGGGCATAATTCCAAACTCAGGACTGATACTAAGCATTTCGTGATAGAAAACCCAATAAGTAATCTTTTACCCGACCTAGGGATCGAACCCGAGACCTCAGCACAGCAGTCTTTTTTTCTGGCTCGGCAAAGTGACTGCGCTACACCTGATGGTAAGTGTAGCGCAATCCAAGAATTGTGTCGACCAACGATAGACACTGTATCTATCGTAGATCGGCATAATAATTATGCCGGCCTGCTTAATCCCTTCTTAGATAGATACGCATTACAATTGCGCCACCGAGGCATAATAATTTATATTAGATATACGAGTATTAACGTTGTAATGGATATTCTGTTAGGTACATTAACTCTACGTTTTCGAACTTCGTCGCTACATGTCGTTTTATAGCATAGGGCCCTGATCTTATAGTGGATACGCAAAAAAATACTTGGCCCATCTCAAGTTGATCACGACCGGCGTAGACCATTGTTTTCAGAAACTCAAGGATAACTAAGGGCAACTAATTTCTTTCTTTCTTAAATCCAGATAGAATATGAAAATTTGAGTCGGTACTCGGCGCGTGGACTGCGCCAGTGATCATCACCTGGGGCATGCGCGGGTGCCTAACAGTTTCACGCCTGCTATTATAAGTGTTAATATATTTATGCTTAGGCCGGTGAACAACACTCAAGTGAGTTCTCTTTGCTAAGTGTCGATTTCAGTACACGTGATTGGTCTATGTTTGGCACCAAAAATAGGTAAATTAAGACTACAATAGGCGCAAAATAACATGACCGGGCCGAAGTTAGTCACATTACTTCCACCCGCGCGGCCTATACACCTCCCGTCTCTGAAAACGATTACTGCGACGCCGCTCATGTCTAACTTTAGCCCGGACACGTTATTTTGCACGTATTGTACATAAGCAAAAGTCTATAAATGTGCAGCACAGACGATTACAAGTGCATAGTGGACAGTTATAATAGTTATATACTTCGTTATTGTGCTACATAGACAGTAAGTGTACATAGTGAATGATTATATACTTCGTTATAGTGATTATTATTTCTTAACAGTTACAGTTCTTATAGTGATTATTATATCTTGACAGTTACAGTCCTTATAGTGAATATTATGTTTTAACAGTTCTATTTGTGTAGTGTTTATAAGTGTCTAGATCTTTAGTGTTTAGTTCTTATAAAGTGTTTACAGTTACAGTTTTATTTGTTGTACATACAGTAGTATGTTTTAGTGAGAATAATTTGTGTTATGTATTTTGGTTAAATAAACAGAGGGGTTCTTCTCGTCGGTATAGCCGGTGGCTAGGCTAGGGAATTCCGCGATATTTTGTCCTTTTTCTCACACATAGGTCCATCTCGCTCCTTCGCTAAGTGAAACCTCACTATGCGTTGGAGCGAGATGGAGCTGAATTTTGTATAAAAATCGTGCAAATTCTTTCAGCGTCACAGTTTACAGGAAGATTTCGGGCTGAAGAAAAGTAATGGAAGAATAGTAACCACCAAAAGTACCAAAGGGGGGCGTGGCTTTTACAGTTTAAATTCAGTGTTTTCTTTCCTATACAGTCCACTCTCACAGACAAAGCAATTTTCATTGCGCTGTATTTTCCTATGATACAGTTTCTGCCCGTACTGGCCTTCCGGTGCCTTTGTACATATACAATATATTAAAGTATATGTACCGCAATTTTCATTGCGAACCACCAGTACATAAGGCCTATAACACATACCACTTACACAACACACGTACGGGATACAGTAAAGTCCCGTAAAATAAACTTACTAAATAATTTATTTATTTCTACTAAAACTAATTTTTAATGTTTTCGAAAACAATCACTCACTACTATATACTCCTATTCCTTAAAAATATTTTTTATATCTGCCTCTGCTAGGACTTGCGCCGTAACAGAATCGGGATTTTTTACGCTGATTTTTGAGATCTCGGTTTGGCGTTCACTTGCTACCAATATTACTGATTTCTCAATTATTTCATTTTCTGGTACACCTTCTGATTGTAATTTTTTGTACTGCTCGATAAGTCGCTTTGTTTGTGTTTCGGTTGTTTGATTAAGAAGGTTAACTGCACCCAGGCCATGACCTTTGGAATGAAGTTTTCTGTAAGAAAAATAAATAATTTTGCTTATACTTAACAATAATGGTAGGTAAGTGACAAAAGATGTTAGAAAGTATAGTAAGCGCAAAATTGCTTGAACGATCTTAAGTTAGGCACGAGGGGGCACTGCAGCTCTTTGTAGACTGAAAGGTGACGGAAAATGTCGAACGCGAGTAACGTGACTAACTATAGCCCATCCAAGTTATTTTGCGCGTATTTTATGGTGGTTAGGTAGGTAAATACACTAACGCTCTGATAGCATCTTCTTTGTAAAGTATTGGTCGAATGGGTTTAATTTCTGGTTTTGGTTTAGCGAACTTAGGTTCAGAGTTCGGCGGGAAAGCTCGGTACACATCAAACCACAGCGGTCTATCATCAGGTTTCAAAGCGCCTCTAGTGAGAAGACCTTCCACCCTGTAATAAAAAGAATTCATGATTTTTTAACATAATATACTCTTTTAACATCAAACATTAATGAGAGTTCTTCGTAAGTAATTACTAATGTATACTACTAGACAAGCTGCGCGGTACACAGAAATTGTACTACTAAGTTGCGGTCGATTCCGTAACTCAATATTACCCCCCGCTGTCTGTGAGCTGTCAAACTCCCGCGATATATGACGCAATTTTACTTCTAAAGCAGCCCGTTTAGTAGTATACATTAAAGTCTTTGCTCGTAAGTCATAGTTTCAAAAACTATCAAAGAAAAAACAACACTCGCCAAGAAACATAAGGTATTTGGCTCCAGTGCAGTGAGACAAGTACCTTAAGGTGGTATTAAATTATTTAAGTATCTTTATTATATCCATTGGATCAAAGAAAAAGGATGATTTCATCACTCATCACATTAATTTACCAAAGATATACAAAATAGACCTGTCAAATAATTTTAATCTATGTATAAGTATGACGATTGCGTTTCTAAAACCTTTATATTGGTCAACACTTTTGTTTTTCAACACCAAGTTTAGAAATACAGCATCGAAATCTAGGTTGACTTGCAGCTATTCCTATACAGCCCCATTATAGCCACAGTATGCATGGCAACAATACCTATACCTATTCTCAATTAACTTCTCTTCATTGATTCTATCTCTGGCTTAGTTTAGATTAAGTTGTAGCCAGTGTCTAGATATAACTGGCTAAGCTAGCTAGTAATAGGATGTGTCTATAAATACAGTAAAAATAGAATAATAAACAGGCATTTGTTTACATATTATTATATATTGAATTTTTTCTCCATTAATATAAATAAGTAACTTTATAGTAGCTTATGTAGTATTACAATTTTCAAGCATTATTTCCAATTTACAAGTGGAAACAAACTGAGTATGTAATGCCTTAATACAATAAATTATTTTTAGAAACATAAAATCCCTGAACTTGGTAAGTAACAAGTGTATCTAGCTAGACACTTCATTTATTTTCCATAGTAAATACCCAAATATGACTTATAAACATTTAGGCATTGGTAAGTTAAAAATCAAGAATTTTATAAGTAAATCATAAAAGCAATAAGTAAAGACAAATCAAAATTCATTCTGAATTGCATGGAATATTGTCCTCCTCATAGCTTCCCATCCACTGCGTTTGGTATCTTGCACCAGTTTTTGCTGTAATTTTTTGATGTCCTCTTCTAATTCATTTGCCAACTGATCAGTTTCTGCTTTTTGTTCTGATTGCATATTATCACACCTTTAAATAAATAAAATAATTAGTACAAGAGCTACCTTTAAAATGGCGATAATGGAAATTAATTTTAACGAATAGAAAAATTACTGTTTCTTAAAAGTATCATGAATTTCCTTCAGTGCTTTTAATTTTTGTTTGTGTGCTATTGTCGCCTGTTGAATGCATTTCATAAGAGCCCCTGTTAATTGCTCTAGTTTTTGTTCATTTTCTTTCATAACACTATGGTCAGCTTCTAACTGTGTTGTAAGTTCACATAAACACTTAAGGAGAGTGTCATTGCTTTGACTCCTGAAAATATAAATGACATGTATTATCTCTCTATATGAGTTTCTACAAAATAATATTATTAAACCTAATTGAAATATAACTTATAGCAGTGGCAGATTTGCAGTCTTGGCCGCCCTAGGCCCCAGGCTATGTAGTAAGTACCAGCCGAACATCAGTTAATTTTTTGTCACAATGGACCGCCCCTAATATTTGGCCACTCTAGACCGGGGCTTACTGGGCCTTAGGGCAAATCCGCCACGGACTTATAGTAATGTAAAATTAAATCTACCTGGCAATTAATTGTTGATCCATAACTTCTATTACTTTTTGACGAGATTGCTTACCAGCCTCAATATTTGCTTCTAGTTTCTTCTTTTTACCACTTACTTGTATTGATTTGGGAATATCATCATCTTCAGCTATATCAACCTTTGAACGCTTTTGGTTTTTTCTATTTAAAGGTGACTCATTGAGAAATTGAGAGCTATTCATCAATTCATTTATGTCTTCAGATATAAATTTTGATTTAATGCCTTTTTTTGAGGAAGCCATAGCCGGTAATTGCAATATTTCTTTGAATTTATATTTTAGTGAGGTAAGTAATGTAAGTATTTTCCCGCCGAAAATGAGCTTTCGAAATTCAAGCAAGACCATAAACTTTTACTTTTCTTTTTTCATCACACAAGGGCCAAAGTCAAAATGTAATGTTCAAATTATTACCTTACAGTAAACTAACCTCGTATAGATAGTTCCAATCCTCTCCAATCTGCTGCTCGCCATAGTTTATTTAGTATTACGATCTTAATCTAACGCTAAAAGAATAAATGTTGTTTGTTTTTTATCTTTTTCCTAGTTAACCACCAAAGAGAAATAAACAATAAAAATGTTAAATGATCAAAACTTTATAGAGAAATTTGACAACAGGGTTTCCAGATTGAGTCTTTGAAATTCCCCATAGCAGAAGAAGAAATCCTCAAAATGATACTATTTTGACAACTTTTCACCAAATATCTACCTACAGCCTACCTACTCCTTACACTAAATTTAAAATTGGCAACTTGAAGAAGTGAAATCATGTAATCAGGAACGTAAAAACATCGTACATAAACTAATAATTTTAGTTGTAAATAAAGACTTATAGCCTGACCAGACCACAGGTTCGTCTATAGCATGAATAGGCTACCTAGAATAGGTCAGCATCTCATATGTAGTCTGTGCGCTCAACTGTCTCACAACAAATCGACGTAACTGATAAGATGTTAAAATATTTTCTTTCTGTGATATATCAATATTTTTTTAGCGATAGACTATTTCGATATACCGATAAGAATAAGTATAGAAATTATAACCAAATCGATATTTTTAAAATAAGATACCATCGGAGATTGCCTCGGTGGCGCAATTGTAATGCGTTCACGTTACAACTGAAGCTGACGCCTGAGGTCTCGGGTTCGATCCCCGGGTCTGGTAAAAGTGATATTGGGTTTTTCTATTATGAATTATGAATGCTCAGTTTCAGCCCGAAGTCTGGCATTGTGCGCGGTATGGCGATAGGCTCGCCGCCTATCACATTATGGGACGGAGATACACCCGGCGAAATTTAGGTGTACTTACACCTCTGCCTACCCCTTCGGGGATTACAGGCGTGAGTGCATATATATCGTTTGTTTTTCGATTTAGCAAAGTCGATATCGATACTTTATTGTAATTTCGGAATGCCGTACGTGAACTAGCAGTTTACTGATTTGTTTTATACGTTCTGATGAGTGACATATCCGTAAGCCCAAATCCCCTCGACTACCCTTTCATTTTTTTATAATTGCTCTCCTTCAGGGTCGACAAGGCGTCCATTTATTTTCAGGAGTTGAAGACGTTTCATGGGTGGTGGTGACCACTTACCATCATGTGACCCACTTGCTCGTATGCCGGCCTATGCTGTAAGGAAACCTGCTTTAGGGGGTGCCACATTTGCTTTCTTCGTGCTTTTTTCATTTTTCTAATGATTTATCGCATGGCGAGGATTTTGTTCTGTCTGGATGTTTCTGGTCAAGCTATAGATTTACTATATACGATACATAAAATACCATTAGATGTTAAAGTCACTTTAGAAATGGTTAACGAGGCTTATTATGTGGCTTACCAATATTAAAAAACAAACAACACAAACCAGCTGAGAAATACACAAAAGAAAAAACGTTCGATGTTCTTCGATTCATTTGAAGACGACTAGTGGTTATGAAAAAAATCCTTGTTTGAAATAAAATATCAGTGACGGCATAAGAAGTTAGGCTAGGCCAAGGCAGATAAAATACTTCCCAAATTTCCGCGGTACCGAAATTTTCTTCCCCAAAAATGTCTCCAAGGATTTCGTTTCCTCAAAGGTTCTCCAAGAAAAAAAAAACCCCAAAATTGCGTAAAACACCCCAATCTGGAGAATCAGTTTGTCAAGACTAGGTGTCAGTATGACCAACAGAAAATTAGAGATCCTACTAAATGTGGCTTCTTCTTCACGCTCCGCGTTAAGTGCGCGCTATTGAGCAAGATGGAGTATAGTGTTACCAGATCCAATTTTCAAAAATCCGCAGATTGATGCAGAAAAATCCGTAGAATTCCGTAGATTGCCACTAGAAAAATCCGTAGATGTACGGACTATTTGTTATGGCTATTTTGAACTGAACTGGCTTTACAAAATCCCGAATACTGGAACGCAATTCAAGCTTTTGTTATAAACGGTTAAAACGCTTTTATCTGTGAAACTTCTATGAAATTATGTAGAATAGACAGTCGGCCGTTGAATAGTGGTTCTGTATTCGGGCATCATATTCATAACAAATACCAGCACCTGTTGACATTTAAGTTGAGACATTGTGATTTGATAACTAAAACTATCAGTTATTACTAATTACCAATTACTTATTATAATAGCAAATTCAGTTTCCTGCAATTAAATTAAATCTAGCCGCTGCGACTACGTGGGCATAACATTGTAAAAAATTAAGTTTAATCGAGGCAAGAGTTATATGAATGATGCAACTAACATAATGTAATCCATTGTTTTTATTAAGAACAAAATAATTAAAAATCCATTGGATTACATTCAACACAACTCAACCCAAAGGTGAAGTTTAATTTTCCGCAATATTTTATGTTTTTTTTTTAATTTGTTTGGGTAGGTGGTATAAAAATCCGTAGGTTTGCCATTCATTTCCGTATTTTCTTATGTGAGCCCAAAATTCCGTAGATATACGGAAAATTCTGTAGTTTTGGCAACACTGATACAGCAAACACTCTAATGGAGTTTTTGCGTAGAGGGAGAATACCTCGTAATATTATAGTAATTCATAGCTTTTGTCGCATTCGCACAAGAAAAAGAGCTACTTATGGTGATATCGTATAAAAGAATGAAACAGAACGATTATATTTTTTGGTTCATGACGAATGTTTAGTATTTGAAGTATATCAAATAACTTTCATAAACAAAGTTTGACAGTTGACGTATATTTGTCTGTCGTCTTCCTGGTAAAATTAGTTAAAATTTATGTAAAAGTACAAATGCATGCTATATTTTGCTGTTGATTAGAACTTCGTATAATTATTTATATCATTTTCTATGAAACTATGGTGCGGTGTAGCATTATAGGGTGAAAAAGTGATAGTGGAAAGAAAATGCAGACTTATCTTTTCATTCGTAAGTAAACCACGGTTTATCAGTAATAAGGCTTTTAAAAATATGATATATTGTGTTTAAAGATTTCTTATCGGAAAATTCTTCGTAGTAAAGCATTAATCAAAGTAAATATCATTTAATAAAATTTATAACCAAACAAAATTACTCCGTTTGGTGTTGCCGAAGTTTCAATAAATTATTACCCCATATTATGGGAAATATTAATTTTGCAGTATGCATTAATAATAAAATTAAATAGAAGAAATGTATTAATTATGTATAATAAAATGACTCGTTTCAGTTTTCCTGAAGATAATGTTTTACTGTAGAATTGGATTGTATCAACAAGACATTGATATTGGACACCAAAACCATCATCAATAATTTTTAGCAACATTTAGAGAAAAATGTATTATTCAAAAAGAAAAAACTGACTGTACTGCTTTGTAATGCTGTACCTATTCTGGTAAATATTTAGTTTAAGCATGTATAGCAATAATCAATAGAAAAAGTACCTAAATTAATTATATTTTAAATATTATTTTATTTATTAGGATCACAAACCGATATATAATGGTATGTATATTAGAGTAAAGGCTTTTTAATATAACAATGGTAATTCTTGTCACAATAATAAGTAACCACAGAATTCAAATATTCAGAAAATACAGTTAAATTAAATACGCACTCACGCCTGTTTTCCCCAAACGGGTAGGCAGAGGTGTACCTAACTAGTATGCCCACATTTCGCCTAGTTTATATTCGTCCCATGATGTGATAGGAGGCAAACTTTATCGCCATACCGGAAACAATTCCAGACTCCGGGCTGATACTAAGTAAAGCATGATAGAAAATCCCATCCCGGGAACTATGCCCGACCCGGGGATTGAGCCCGAGACCTCAGCACAGCAGTCGTACCATTACAACTGCGCCACCGAGGCAGTCGAAAATGAAAGTAATGAATTCTAATTTACATTACAGATCAATAATATAAACTTTTGATTTAAATAAGTTATAATCCATGTTTTTTTAATGGTATAGGCCGGCAAACGAGCAAGTGGGTCACCTGATGGTAAGTGATCTCCACCGCCCATGTACGCCTACAATATCAAAAGAATCATGGGTGCGTTGCCGACCTTAAAGGAAAGGGATATAAGGGATTGGGAAGGGGAGGGGGTTTGGGCCTCCGGGTATCTCACTCACCGTACGAAACGCAGCAGCAAGCTGCTACTTTACGCCGGTTTTCTGTGAGACAGTGATAATGACCCGGACGAGCTGGCCCATACATGCTGTAGACAAGTGCTTACAGCTTGGCTCTACCACTCTAAGTTTGGTCCATATGTTTTGAGTTTAACATTTTTAAAACTATTATGTACATTGACCTGCTTCAAACTGTCATGGTGTACATTTTATAGACAAATAAATTATTAAGGAAGATTTCTCACAAACTACATACAAACCACCGTATGCGAGAGGCCGTCTGGGTGGGTACCACCAGTTTGTCTATTTCTGCCGCGAAGCAGCAATGTGTTAATACTGTTATGTTATTGTTGAAGGACATTGGCGCCAGTGAATTTACTTGGCATTATGATACAACACCTTATGTATCTGGGTGACGATACATAACTGATAACTTCATAATTCGAGGTTCTGATTGGTGTTGCTTCTGTTTATGGGCAGGTGTGACGCTTATCACCAGTTGAGTGACTTGCGCGTCTCATCTAAAGCTAATAAAAATAATATTTAAATAATAAAAGGTAATTGAAAATAAGCATGTTGTATTATTTACTCACAAAAGCAAGAACCTATTATTTCTCAAGAAATTGTAGTACATGACGTCACGTAACAAAACAAATTGTGGGGTAATTTGTTTTTGACGCGGTAACCCTCGAAATTGTATCCTTGTCTCTTTCTGCGACACCGTAGGAGTCTATTAGATTCTCAGTCAACGAGTTTTTGCGGGAATTCTGACAGTGCGGTGGCTCTCTTGTTTTAATTATTTCCTAAACTGGTTTAAAGTTGTGTTTGTTGTATAAAAGTGGTGTGCAATAATCATTAACGCTGATGAATAGTGTATGGAAACATTGAAATAGGTGAATTTAGGTGATTTTTGACCAAGGGTATCGATCGACCTTGTGCGTTCGATCCGCTTGAAGAAAGTCGTCTAAGAAGCATTGAACTGAAAGGAATTTACACCAAAACTCCAACAAGACCTTGAAATTGGCTACACCCCCGTTCATCGTTCTTGAGAAAACAAAATGTATGCGTCTGAAGGACTTGTATCCATGGACAAGAATAAATAAAAAAAAAAACACTTTATTGACAACTAATATCTTTTTTTTGTTTAATTATGGATTCGCAATCCCATGCATATAGCCAATATAAATGACAAGTATAAAATATATTTTCAAGTATTCCTATTACCTATGAAATACCGGTGTGGCCGATATCAAAGTCTTGTTGGAGTTTTGATGTCAATTCCTTCCAGTACGATGCTTCCTGGACGATTTTCTCCAAGCGGATCAAACAACCAAGGTCAATCAATACACCTGTATCCATCGAAATAAGATATCTAGAAACTTTCGAGAACGATAACTCTCGTATGAATCTGCCAAAAAATACGGCTCAACTTACTTCCACATAAGCAAAGGTAAAATCACACGTAGCACTCATACACGCAACAAAAATTAATGAACGGCCAAAATAAACTTTTTCATAAAGTTAATGTCTAAATATTAAATTTCTAGATCGAAATAGGACGTTCTGCATTAGGGATAAAATTATACATATCAAGTGTCAACTAAAACCTATATTTCTATAAATGTCTTATGTAGTAAACAAACTCCACTTCGCACTAAAATCACAATTTCCGAATCAATCACACATCATAATAATCATAATAATATGTTATACGTGAACGTGTTGATCTTTGCATCAAACATACCCAATATGAATTAAACTTTGAATTGCTCCAATTAACCAATAAATTACGTTATATTTCCCAAAAACTGAATATTCCCAAAAGGCATTTGCACAGATTATATACGGGAACTGTAAATTTGACATTTCGTATTGCTAATTCGTAGCGATGGGAAGAAGTGAATGCATTAATGATTTTAACATAGGTTATACAAGGTTTGAAAATAATTTTAATATTTAATAAATTGTAATAATAAATACGTTACATAACTACACAAATCATTATATTATTATTTCTAAAGTCGTTAGAATAATGCTACTAAAAAAATATTTTGCAGATTTGACAAAATATGATAGTTTCGAGCCGGCCTAGCTCAGTATTGCCACCTTAGCGATGTTTGCAATGTATATAACGAATTTTGGCCCCTTTGGTGATTTACACAATTAGTAAAATCATTCACTTTCCATTCAGGTTTTATTAGTTCAGTACTTCGTTCAAGCGTTTCCCAACCGTATCAGTTGTTATCGGTTTACATACCGCCATATTTGTATACTACATAAGACTTCTAAGAAAAAATGAAATATAGAGATTATTATGCACAGACTTTTATAGCGCCGCCCCCTTGTACAGAGTTTTGGTGGGGTCGTTTTTTTGTTTGAATTACGTTTCTTGTCATCTTATTTCGATGCCTGTATCACTTAAATTCACCAATTTGAATGATTGCATACACTGTTCATCACAGTCAATGTTTATTGTGGTTTATTGCACAAATGCACACCACTTTTACACAACAAACAATTTTAAACTAGTTTAGGAATTATTTATATTAAGAGATAGACCGCACTATCAAATATCTGATATTATTGGAGCAAAAAACTTGCACAAACTTCCTTATACCATTCACTGTGTGCAAACTGGTTTGTTTAATTGTAACATGCAGGTAAGACGAAATAAAATTAAATATTAATAATATTATGTAAGAAAACCTTTATTTTCTAAATAAAAGTGGTCAAAAATAAACTCATTCGCATTATTCTCTCAACTTAAATACATACTCTTATCATTGCACAATATACACTAGTTATTATTTACAATAATTACTTATTATATAATAGAACCTTTAATTTCATATTTACGAGACGCACTTTTTTTAGATTGAAATGCAAAGTAACCCTGCTAGTGTATCCCATATAGGATAAAAAAATAATTGTGGCAGGATTGGAATAAATATTTTCCATTTCATCAATTCAGCATAATACTTTCGTAGACACTATTTCGAGATTCCATCACACAAAGTGAGTGCTATGATTGAGAACGGTGCTTTCTGAAACACCTCTTATCAGCTTGTCGAGTTAAAATATCAGACACGAATTTTCTATGTGTGAATACACGTAGAATATCTTCACGAGCTTCTTGAACACCTTCACACACGATTTTACTTCGCTGAATATTACCCTGTTAACAGACAATTAATTCTGAATAAATTTACCATATCAAGAACCATTAGATGCGCTCATAGCTAAGGTAAGAAAAGTCCGAGGCCTTCACCTACAGCCACTAATCATTTTATGATGTATTTGTATTTATGGTTAGGATGTCTGCTAGTTGCACAGAAGGGTGATCAGCTCACGTTAATGGAACCATTTCACCCTTAATCCCAGTTTGGGTAGCACTCCACTTTTGCTTCGGATCAGCCTAATTCACCAGCAGCACTCTTGAGAGGTCTCCACTCTCCACCATCGGGTTTCGGCTGCAGCTCAGACAAGCCTTTGGGGTATCGTGGCGCTCTTCCGGAGTTACATCTTTCCGAGTTGTCACTTGTGCCGCTCGTGATTTTATTATGTACGAGCGAGCGACGAAATCATAAGTGAGATGAACATTACGAGTTGTGCTGATATTATGATGTATGCCTTAGTACTGAAACTGTGTGCGTGCAGTACCTTGAGCAGTTCGAGTATGGCGTGCTCGTGCGGCTGCAGCGCCTGCAGCGCGCGCGCTGGCGCTCCGTCCAGCGCGCGCAGCAGCGCCGACAGCTGCGACCCCACGTCCGACTGCAGCGACACGTGACGCTGGACGCGTTGTGTGTTATGTGTTGTGTTGTGTTGTGCGTGCAGTACCTTGAGCAGTTCGAGTATGGCGTGCTCGTGCGGCTGCAGCGCCTGCAGCGCGCGCGCTGGCGCTCCGTCCAGCGCGCGCAGCAGCGCCGACAGCTGCGACCCCACGTCCGACTGCAGCGACACGTGACGCTGGACGCGTTGTGTGTTATGTGTTGTGTTGTGTTGTGCGTGCAGTACCTTGAGCAGTTCGAGTATGGCGTGCTCGTGCGGCTGCAGCGCCTGCAGCGCGCGCGCTGGCGCTCCGTCCAGCGCGCGCAGCAGCGCCGACAGCTGCGACCCCACGTCCGACTCCAGCGACACCTGGACGAATTATCATAAATATATACAACTTGTTACAAAAAGATGTGGTCAAATTTAAGCAACATATGGTTTATTATATACGTATTTCACACCCTCCGTAGTACCAAATTCGACTGTATTACTAGAAAATAATAAACAACTGATATTAGGCGCGTAGAAATCTAGAACTGTTATGAAGTAATCAGGCCCATCCTTGTTGAGCTCACTGTAATAATTCTTTTAATGAACGCGTTTATAAATAAACATCAAGGTTTACGTGATCATGTGGCTGCAAGGTAAGTATAACTTTAAGCTTGAACACTGCTGTTTGGTAGCAGAAATAAACAAAGTATTACCCACTCAGAGGGACTGTCACATGGAAGGAAACCACATAGTGATATATGATAAATATAAAAGTGAATGTAAGATACCAAGTCGTCCATCTGTGCGGTGAGATGGTGCACCTTCCACCCGTCGGCGCTGGAGAGCACGTGTTTCTGTCCGGCGATGGCGAGTATGTCGCGCGCGCGCGGTTCTCTGCGGCGCACGTCGGCGGGCCGCACGAAGTGCATCGCCGTGCTGCGCCACGAACACACGTAGCTCGACCTCAGTACCGGGCCTGTGTATCAGTATCAATTCAGAACCTCACAATAACTCGCTCGTCGACAGGTTCCGTTGGATATTGTTCGATTTTTTATCATTTTAAAACATAATAACCGTATCGAAGATCAAATTGTCGTATCCGATATCGAACCGTTATATGACGTTATACTCGTACAATTACCCGCATATTTTGACCGACAAAGTCTAGCACCACTATTCACAATACAGTTGTCGAACGAGAGTTGGCGAATCTCTTTTCTTTGGTAATTTATCGAGTGGTGACCAGCATGAATTTGTGATTTTAAGGAACAATAATTTTTAATGCTAAATGCTAGGTATCTAACCTACCTAAATAACACGCATTGGGTAGAGCCATGCTGTTTTGTCTAAAGCATGAATGGGCCGGCTCACGGTGCCATTTAATATACTTACGTTTAGGCGGTTTTATTGTCACTGATTGTGGAGATGGTGGTGAATCTTCAGGTTGGTAATCACATTGTCTCACTTCATTGATAAGGCTGTAAATAAAAATGAAATTCAACTCTCAGATAAATTATTATTCTAAGGGCTGATTTTTCAATGTTGGAATAAATATTTTCTTTTTTTTTGCGACGCGATTTTGCCTAACTAGTGTAAGTGTAAGTGATCTCCACCACCCATAAACATTTACAATACCTAAAGATTATGGATACATTGTTGATCTTTTAATTAAAGGACTGGATGGGAAGAGGGTATCGGGATTTGGTCCTCTACTACTGGCTCTATCACTCATAACACAATATGATGATCTCTTCTTAATCCCTTAATTATTCCTTTCCGTCAAGGTCAGCAACGCGCCCATGATTCTTCTGGTATTGTGGGCGTACATGAGGCGGTGGAGATTACTTACAATCATATGACTCACTTGCTCATTTGCTGGTCTAGGATAAATTTTTTTTGGGACAATAAACGGTTACATGTTAAGAATATACAAACTTATCTTAACAAATGAATATGTAAACATACAACTCACACCATTGCCCACAAATTGATTAAAAAGAGTGAAAGACGCATAGTAGCAGTATGCTATAAAAATACAAATATCGCGTGCAGCTGCATTTAAAAATGAACTCTTACGTTTGCTTCCTGGGTTTCTTTCTCGGTGAGAGGTCTGGGTCGAGCGCCAGGGGAGGTGGGTCTGGCTCGGTGTCCGGCGCAGGCGATGATGACGCGGATATAGTGGTGGAGCCTGACCCACCCTCCCCCGCGGGCACGTCTTCCCATCCGGTGGTGCCGATACGCACGAACGTTACACCCGGACTCTTTGTTGGTGACCTGACAGAACATTACATATTTTTGTTATAACATTATACCTGATCATTTTTGTATTCGACTAGATAGCGACTACTGTAGACATGGTCGCTCTTTCAGGCGAGTCGCGTTCCGGTAAGATACACATATAGACAGCTTAATAAAAATAGTTAAATTAAAAAATAATAGAAGCGAGATATTATCCTTACACAGATAGCTTAGAAAAATGAACATAAAAATGTTTAAATAATATTAACATCTGAAAAGTGATGAATAGCTGACTGTGGCGTATTGACGAAGATTATAACATCAATGGCAACGATAAAAAATAGTTACCCATCGACATCCCGTTTTCTCAGTATCGATGGTCGAGGTAGCAATGGCGTTGAGGAAATAGACATAGAGGTTGGTCGCGTCTCCTGTAACGGCAGACTAGTGTTCACTATGTTCACTGTGGATAAAAATTCAATATTAAGTTATATTGATAGAATAAAAAAATAATAATCTATGAGTAATGTAGCTATGGTAAAGATACTTTATTTTTATTTGGCAAACTCATATATAGCTAGTACATTGACATAAAATAAAAGTAACTAAAGAAAGCCAATTACAAGTTACTATTAAAATATATTATATGTATAAAAATAGACGAACAGTCGCAATATAATATATACAGCATTAAAAAAAAACCCTGTTGGCCAGCTTAATAAAAATAGTTAAATAAAAAAAACAGGCGATATATTATCCTTCCACATGTAGCATAGAGAAATAAATATATTTAAAAAATTATATTTTGAAGTGTTGAACAGCTGATTGATGTGACGTATTGACGAAGCCGGGCGTGCACGTGGCGCGGCGCGTTTGATGCAAGTACAAGCCGCAACTTGCTATATCGCTCTAGTTCCGAGTCATCGCTCATGCAGAGGTAATCAATCGAAATACGGTTTACAAACAATAAAATAATTAACGGATAAAAAATGAATATGATTTTTATAGTCTCATTTTCTTATGCGAATTATTACATTATGTTTGAATATTGATTCTTATATCACAGTCAAAACGCCCAACAGGGTTTTTGTTACATATTGTATATCTATAACATAGTTAGTAGGTGTATAACTTACATTGTGTGGGCATGTGTGCCTGCGCGTAGGATGCGAGGGGTCTGTGTGCGTGCGTCAGGGCGTTGGCGACACCAGTCGCGTGCGCTAGTGTATGGTGGGGGGCGAGGGCGCGGTGCAGCGCGAGCGGCGCGAGGGTCGCCGCGGGCGCGGGCGCGGGCGCGGGCGCGGGCGCGGGGACGGCGGCGGGAATGGGGGCGGGGGAGGACGCAGGAGCGGACACGGACAAGGACGCGGGGGCGGGGGCGGGGGCGGGGGGCTGCGCGCGCGGCACCTCGTAGTACAGCTGCGCGGGCGCACTGTTGCCCACTACGCCGCGCACGCCTACGCTCGCCACACCTACTACCTGTTGTCAATTGTTTACCATTACATACATACGCACTCACGCCTGTACTCCTCGAAGAGGTAGGCAGAGGTGTAACTAGTACACCCACATTTCGCTGTGATTATTGTTTACCATTATTAGTACATATTATGCCATAATACTTATCAACCAAACCATAGACCAAAGATCTAAATAGATATCCTAAGTATACTCATCTTTTTTTTCTCATCTATATAAAAACCAAAACTGCCAGTTTTGCTATTCACACATCTGCACACTAAGGTTGTCACTATGGTGTGCACTAAATAATTAATTAGTGCAAGTTCGCGCATTGTCAAAAATGTAATAGGAAATAGCAGTACAGCGTCTATTAGATCTTTCGCCGGTGAACCAAACAGACAAATTACATTATTATATGTTTTAATGATTTATATATTATTTACCTTAGCAGGTTGGTAGTTTCTTTGCAAGAGTGGCAAGGGGCGGACCGTGGAAGTGACGGGCGCCGGTGTGGGCGTCGGTGTTCGTGGCGTTATACCGCGTACTGTGCCAGATATCACACCACTCGCTAACAAAATATATATATAATTTTGTAAAAAAATATGTGTAGTTATCTTAAAATATGGAGTATTTTAGGTCACTAACTTTCCTCTTCTTCCACCTACCCTTATCCCACTCGTCATGGGGTCGGCGCAACATTCATATTTCTCGAAGCGGGTATCTATCCCGGGCCTCTCGCTTCACAGCCGGCTACTTGCCCACTGCGCCACGGAGGCAGTACTTTTAGATGACTATTATATTACAATTTTCATTTTAGATAATTAACTATAGAATATTATAAATTTTATAGAAAATATTATATCAGTAATGATTACGATCGATCCAAGAATTACTTTCATTAATTGCTTAACACCTGTATATACCAAGTAGTCTCAAAATGCGATGCAAATGTAATATTTATCATCATGCTACTCATCCTAATAAAAACAATTTACATATTGTGTACAAATTTTTTTTGATAATGTTAATAATGGTTATTGTAGTACATAGTAATTTAGTGATTGGTCTAGTTAAAATAAATGTAACATACAGTTCAGCACTGAAGTAGTGGGCAGCGTGAGTATGGTGGTGTGTGGCGATGTAGTAGGCGCGTGCGGGGCGTGCGGGACGTGCGAGGCGTGCGTGACGTGCGTGACGTGCGCCACGTGCGGCGTGGCCACACCGGGCGGGGAAGCGCGCGGCACCGGACCGCGTGCGCCGTACACTAACGCACCACGGGCACCACGACCGGTACTCGACCACGCACCACCTAATATTTCATATTTTTTTATATTATACGCCGAAAACCAAGAAAGTTGGTCACCTGATGGTAAGTTATGAACGCCCACATTACCAGAAGATTGATGGACGCGTGTCGACTTTAAAGGAAAGGGTTAAATAAAGAATTGCGTAGGAGGGGGGATTTGGGCCAACAGATATCTCGCACACCATACGAAAACAGCAAGCTGCTATTTCTCGTCGATTTTCTGCGGAATAGTGGGAACAGCCACGTCAAGTAGGCCACTCATACTGTAGACAAAACTGTCTGCATCGTGGCTCTATTACGAGTATTTACAAATAATATCAGCTCCGTATTATAACTGACCCACAACTGAACACTGCCTTTGACCCTAATAAGAGCGGTTAGGTACCACCACAAATCCGATATTTTTAAAGAATTCCTAGTAATGCAGGTTTGTTCATGATGTTTTACTTCACTGTTAAAGCGAACGATAATTGGTTAGGTAATTCGATTTTCTTTCAATTATTTTAATCTATAAGTTAAGTCACACAAAATTTATATAAATAGTTTTCTCAATCCGCCCAAATACAATAAGAATAAGTTAGAAACCATTCAAATCTGCGGGCTTAGGATATGCAACACGATATATCTCACGCGCGTGAGAGATAACTATCGATAAATATCTCGGGTAAAAGTTCGATAAAATTACGTAGTCATGGTAGGGTTCGTAGACAAAATACCACAGCGAAGTTGAAGTAACTATTTACTACTACGTCTACTTTATCTCTATTTTAACCAATTGACCAACTAAAGACTTGACACGTTAGAAATGTGTGCTGGAGGCGAATGCTGAGAATACCATGGAACGCAAACACAAATGTGTCAATCCTCTCACACTTCAGAGTGAAGACGCGCTTATCCATGCATACTTTGTTCATATTATAGTACGGTAGGGCGATGAGAGCTTGGAGAAACTTATTATGGTTTAACATAGAAGGAAAACGGGGATGATTCCCAACTTAATGGACGGACCAAATTAAAGACTCATCAGCTGCCGGGTTCCGTAAACTTGTGAGAGATGCAATGAACAGAAGCCGATGGAGAAATATCATCCGGTCGAAATGCAGACCATCCGATGATGACCCAGATCCTCAGTCATACAGTCAGGAGGGGTTGACTACAGAGCGACTCTATTTTGACATAACGAGTATTCTATGTAACTGTGTTAGCTTCGATAGATGTACAAACTAGAGAGTCGACAAAACAATCTCGTGTTGCTTATGCTAAGCCCCTGGTGAGAAGAGAGATTGACAAACGCCAAAAAAAGGATGCACAACCAGTAATATGACATCAATGGCCATTAGGGTGCACGCATGCAAGTTTGCAGATGTTGACACTACACGCTGACCTTTGTTCCTACTAATAAAAAAATATTAATTGCAGTCTCATTTTTAAACCAATTTTGAGTTTGAAGTTTTTTTCAGACGATAGTTTTATCAAGATGGTTCTTAGCTATGTTTAAAGAAAATTTGTTCAGCCGTTTAGAACTACGTCTCCTGCACATTTTTTTTTCTACACACTACACAAAACCAAATGTTAAAAGTTACAGATGTTTTTCAGGTTGATGTTGGGGTTTTTTAATGGTTAGGTTACTGATCCAGTATACTGTATTACAACTACTACTACAACACTCTGTTAATTTTATGTAATACCTTGAGCGCCTCCGACGGGTTGTGATGCTGGTGGTGCTACGGGGCGAACGGCGAGTGAGGCGCCGGCAGCAAGACCCCGCGGCACGTGACTCGTCACACCAACACCAACGCTTTTACTCACAAGCACTCCACCTGCAGTGCTCACGTTCACACTAGACAGCTGTACTGCTGCATAAACAAAAAAACAAACCATAATACCAGAAGAAACATACTGCGTTACCAACCTTTAACAAGCGAGATGGTAACATTGAGACTTCAGTTTTGTTATTTTTAGTTTTCATTTACAGTAAATATCATTTTCGAAATAATAAATATACTTACATAAAATAACTTCAAATCAAATTAATAATATATGCACATAAATCATGACTATGTTTTGTGGATCACAATAAACAATTTCGCCTTAGTTTGTAGAATTCAATGCGCCGGTTGCTCACTCGTAGTTGATTAATGGCAATTTTCAATAAACTATCTTAGTTTGATACTCCAGATAGATAGCACAAATAAGCCAATCAGAATACAGTTTGAAGGTCATGCTTACAAATTACTTAGTTTGATGGGTTGAATTACTTAAGTCTATTTACCTGGCCTGTTATGATGCTGTAAAGGTGGAAGAACTCGTACAGTCTGAGGTAAAGTCCTCATCGATGAATTAACCACCAGATTGCCGCTTCCACTGACCAACTGTCCAGCGACATTTAACACCTGGGTGCCGCTCACAGACGTTGCAACACTTGTTTGGCAGTTGACTGTATTATTTGAGTTTGATACAGGGGCTGCAAGCTGTGTTCCTTGGCTTATTATCTGCGTAGCCGGACTGATTATTTGCCCACTTGGGGTGATCAGTTGCGACTGTGATATAATCTGGGAGCTCTGCCCAATCATTTGTGAACCTTGGCTGACAATTTGTGTTCCCTGCAATATTGGTGATCCGCTTACAATCATTTGAGGCTGAAAAATATATTATTTATCTAAGAGGGATCAAACAGGCAAGAGGGTCACTTGATGATAATAAATGACCATCGTCGCCCATGGAATGATAAATGGAATGGTACAAATTTTATATTCTTAAATTATAGAAACTTATGAGATTGCAATTATCAAGATCATTTATTTAATTATAACACTTCTTATACATGGAATATTAAGGCAGACTTAGTGCTAAAAGCATTCTCTTCCAGTCAACCTTTGGGTGGTGCAGATATGTTTAAGGTATGCAAAGATAACAATGACAAGATAAATAGGCATAAATAGATATAAACATATAATTTACTATTATTCATGTATCTATATGCCTATCTGTATATAGATACATGAAATAAATTAAAAGATATACACATAGGGGGCTCGTCATCTGTATTCCAAGTTCATAGGTGGAAGACCCGAGAATTAAGTCTTTAAAGTATATTGTCTTCAGCATACCAGCTCTTTCAGGTGTTAATTTGTGTTTATATATCAAGTTACAGGTCCATATAATTACGTACACATTATTAAAAGTTATTAAAAAGTGAGAGTTGTTCATAATAATTAATAGTGATGTGATCAATCTTATCTATATTAATAAACAAGTAATCAAAATGAATGGGAAAGTTTAGGATATCTCGGTTTAGAAAAGATCTGGTACATAAATACTTACAGTAAGGTGTATATAATGACACAAAAATATGACCATACCTTTCTGTGACACCTTGTATATATACAAGACAACTACTAATACATAATAATACAAAATAATATAATACATATTATATAATATAAAAGTTCCAAGGAATGGATTTAAAAATTGGTATATTTGGCATTAAAGTAACATTGACACAAACCAATATGTATAATACGGTGTACTCACCATGTATTATCAAAACAAAAAGTTTACAATCTGCATTCACAAAGGTATCTGCCATTTGCAATTAGGATAACAATTTTTTGTACAAAAGCAACAGAGACAAGTGGTGATAGGTTGTTGTATGAATTTATTTCTGTTCCTTAACCATACTTTAATGAAAAGTAATATCTCATTCACGATTTTCATAGCTTTAGTATTCATATTATTTGTAATAATTTGCATAGAATTTTATCTAAACATAATGTTGAAGAAAAACAAAAGCAAAGTATAAGTATCAACCATTTTTAATAAAACTTAAGTGCAATATCATAGTGTTAAATATGTGGAAAATAAGAAAATCATGTAACAGTGACTTAATTGATGCTCACCTGTGCTGCGACGTTTGGAGAAATAATTTGTGCGAGACCTGGACGCATCAAGCCTGATCCAGACCCTGTATGTCCTATTAACTGATTTGTACCAGAATTCTTCGACTGGCCCGGGATAAGGGCCATTTTTACCTCAGTATTCGACACGCTTTTAACTATTGTTATTTTTTGAGGCGCTAAATCTATTGGATACATTTTGCCAGTCGTGACCGACCTGTCGCCGTCCAAATTACTGTTCATTCTGACTGTATGGCTTTTTCAAACAACCATCATGAATACTACGCACACGGGTCAATACTTTGAGTTGTTTCTTGGAAGGAAAATATCAATATGTTACAATATAAAAAGGCTCCAATAATAATGTAAGAAAATTACTGACAGCAGTAAGATATGACGCCAGTGTGACAAACTAAAAATTAGAGACCTTTCCAACTTTTTCTGGAAACATATTACCGAAGATGTTTCCTAGAAACCCAACACCACCAAATGCTTCATTTGTTCCTGAAGGAATAATTATTTCATTGTTATAAAATGTCCATAATGTTTTTTGGTTATAATAAGCTAGTGGAATGAGAGGCCAGCCAACTGTTATGGATACCAGAACAAAATCAGACTCTAGCCTATACCAAAGGCATACAAGCAAGCCAAACACCCGATCTATGAGCATCTACATGGAGTCTGAAAAGGCTTGGTAATCCTCTGGAACCAGCCCAGGACTACCTTAGAGCGTTTTGCCGTTACTTAACCTAAAATGAAATAATATACGGTAATTTTTACATAAACGGATATGATATTCTAAAAACTGACATGATGTGGGTACAGTATTAATAAATATGTATTAGCCCATTTTTTAAGTAATATATTAATAATTATTATCAAGTTAATTTGTACTAAAACTTAAAAGTAAAAATCACATGAATTTTCTTTTAAATATGTCCACGACTGTACATAACTTATTTAAATCTCCTTTGATCTCCAGATTTTTTAGGGCTAATTTCAGTTATTTTAGACTACTCCTGGCCACATTCACAATCATAGACAAAAATAGAATGCATATTACAAAACAAAGTTATTTGTTTATAGTTTATGGTGGAAGGTCAGCACTAGCCCGCGAAATTCAATTTAATTTAGGTTTTTTGAAAATTGCAGCTCGATCCATCGAATAACTAAGGATAAAAAATATTTTGCGAAAATAATCACAGTGGATATACGGAATAAAAACAATGAACAATATAAATATTGCTTCTAGAGTCAATTAATTTACAAAATGACTTATATGAGAAAAAAAATAGTTTCTGGAATATGTAATTATCCTCATGGATTTTGGTTTTTTAACTGAAAGAATTTAGGTATTTATTATCATATTTTAATAAATCTCACGATGTTAAAAAAATTCAAAACATAATGCCAATACTACGACTACCAACCAAACAAACTTCAAACACGAATATATAAATTAAAAAAAACTGTTTGCATTGTTTATGGTGAACCATGGCGGAGCGAATTGGTGACTGTGATTTTTTGGACGAGGATATACAAAAATTTAACAATGAAAGACGGAGCAGTAAGCAATGGGTGAAGCTTAACGTTGGCGGGACATATTTTTTGACAACCAAGACGACTTTATCCAGGGACCCTAATTCATTTTTATATCGATTAGTTCAAGAAGACAGTGATTTGATTTCGGACAGGGTTTGTATGATTTTTCATTGTCTTTTTGTATGCTAATAAGTATCACCTTTTACGTATAAGTAATAAATTTATTAATATTATTTTAGGACGAAACAGGCGCTTACTTAATAGACAGAGACCCCACGTATTTCTCACCAGTACTGAACTACCTTCGCCATGGCAAATTGGTCATCAACAATGATATCGCCGAGGAAGGAGTATTGGAAGAGGCGGAGTTTTATAATATTACTGAGCTCATAAGATTAGTTAAGGAAAGAATATGCCTTAGGGAGCGACGACCACTGAAGGACTCAAAGAAACATGTTTACAGAGTCCTCCAGTTTCACGAAGAAGAGCTAACACAGATGGTGTCGACAATGTCAGATGGATGGAAGTTTGAACAGCTGATTAACATTGGGTCACAATACAATTATGGCAATGATGAGCATGCTGAATTTCTTTGTGTAGTAAGCAGAGAGTGTGGCAGTTCCCTAAATAGCAATGACATAGAACCCACAGACCGTGCTAAGGTGCTTCAACAAAAAGGCTCACGGATGTGAGCTTACCATACATTGTGTATTGCATATGATTTTTGAGACTGTTAGCTCTGTGTGTGAATTGTGTACATATTTTTAAGAGTGTAAACAGTCTGGCAATAATTTAATTTCTATACTATTATGTATTTTATTCCCTTAGATCAGATTAAGCAATACTGTTTGAGTAGTAATTTGAGCAGTAACTGGCATTAGAGTCTTCTATACATATGGAAAAGTGTGAGAATTAGGACAAATACTCAGTATGATATAGTTAGAAGAAAGTAATAGAACTTTTGTATATTTTTTTTATTGTAATTTTGAGTATAGTAAAATGTTGAATGTAGTTGACAATGCAAACTACTTGAACGAAACAATCCGTAAGATAAAAAAAGTCCAAAGGACAGTGTGCTATCCTCTCTTCTTGAGTTTGATGTGGACTGTGTTACTACAGTGTTATATGCCAATAAATACTGAGTTGATTGTGATTTGTGTATGCAAGTTTTCCACACAAGTTCTGGATCATAATATAAAGATTCCTCATAAATGAAATATTTTGTAAATATAAAACATAATTCCTTGCATCAGTAATCATCAATTCCAGATATGCTCATTTATGAAAATATGTAATAATAGAAACTTATGATTCCAATATTTGTTTTATTTCCCTCATTCATCATATTTTGATGAAATAATATGTTGTAATGTTGTCAATACCTTTATTTCTTGAATAAGTAAACAATTGACTGAAAACATAATTTATGATTTGACACACCTTTACTTATACATTATTAGTTTTCCAAGTTAATTTCATAACTACACAATATATAAATCTATACCACAATGTTTTTTAATAAAAAAATAAACATTAGCACTATTTAAAACTTAATTACACAATTTATTATAAAATATTGCATTTAACTGCATTAAATACGAGTTAACAAGATGACCTGTTCAAAAGTTTTCATTAGAGATAACACTGTTATTATCAAAATACAGAAAAAAATTCACACATTTTGTAAGGCAATAGGGGGTTTATTGTGTAAAATTAAAATTTAGTTGCGTATCATGCGCTATCATTAGAGTCACATTTGAGGCCTAGCACCAATCTGCCATGTAGGTGAAGTCATGGAACAGTTTGTGATCCGTGGCACTGAGTGGTCGCGGCTCCTTCGGCGGCGTGAGCACGGCTGCTTCCGATGTGAACTCACTGTCAAAGTTGCTTACATCCTCCAGGTTATTTATTGTTGGTACAAAGGGTGGTTTCACTTTACGAAGCAACAATTGTTCCCAGTCTACATTACGGAAGAATGCCTGCTTCTTCACATCTTCAGCATCTCTCTCAAAAGAGCCCAAACGTCGTTCTGGGTTTTTTCTCAGCAGTCGGCGCATTAGCGCTATGGCTTCTAGGGATAAAGTTCGAGGGTAGCGAACTTCATCATTAACAATAGAGTCAAAAACTTCACCTTCATCTTCACCAGGGAAAGGTGATTCACCAACTAACATTTCAAATATTAAGACACCCAGGCCCCACCAGTCAACGGCTCGCGTATAGGATGTTTCAGTTAACACCTCTGGGGCAAGAAATTCGGGTGTTCCGCAGAATGTGCCTGTGCGGTCACCCCACCCCATTCCTTCCTTGCAAAGACCAAAATCAGCTATCTTAACATAACCCTCAGTATCTAAAAGTAAGTTATCTAATTTTAAATCTCTATAAATAATATTATTTTCATGTAAATACTGTAGGCCTAATACTACACAAGCTGCATAAAATACTGCCCTTGGCTCAGTGAACACATCGGCATGTATATGCATCATAAGATCACCTCCAGCTGCATACTCCATTACAAAACAAACATGTTGATCTGTCTGGAAACAAGCAAATAGATTCACCAAAAATGGATGTCTGATAGCATTTGCAACCTCAAATATTCTTTTTTCGGACAATAATGAATCTACTTCATCTCTTGCTATAATATCACCTTTTTTTAAAGCTTTTATTGCGAAATATTCATTTGTTGGTCTATACTGGGCTAAGATTACTTTGCCAAAGTGGCCTCTCCCGAGAACACTCAACAACCTGAAACTTTCCATTGACATTTCACCTGATTGCCTTCTAGAATCTTGTTCTTTGCCCATGGTTTCTATAACTGAAGAGGATCGAGATGAAGACAATCTCATATTACTTGTAACTTCAACAATCTGGTCTTCATTGCTTGGATACTCCAAGACCAACTTTGGGGATGGTGATGGAGGATATTCCACCAAAGGAGTGTCACAAGATGGTGTTTGTGGTTCTTTTGTGACATAATTATCTTTTGTATAGGAATCTTCTAAAAATGCAAAGGCTTCTTGAAGTTCTTTCTCCATTCTGAGTGTAGACACATTGGGAGGTGGTTGAATAGGTAAAGTTGGTTTGGGTACAAGAGTGCTTGGCACTTGTGGTGTAGTTGGAGTGGAAGGTAGACCCAGTGGCCTGACTCCTGCCATGCCTCCAAGTGTGACATTAGGATTTTCTATTTCTCTGTTATCAATAGATGCCGATTCAAAGCTGTGTTGTTGTGGAGGAGTTATGTGTGCTGTTTGAATGTTTTGAATGGAAGGTGAGGATCGTTTCAACAGTCTACCCAACACAACAGCTGGTATATGCATTTCTCCATAAGATGGTCTGGGAATATTTTTGCCTTGTTGTTTGAAAATCTTCCTCTGGCGTTGTAGTTTTGGCTTTCTAGATATAATTGGATTCAAGAATTTAATTTCAGCAAACAAAAGCCCTTGTGGTTCAAGTTCCAAGGCCATACCATGACGTATGTCATCAATGAATTCTTCCAATCTTAAGAATTTAACTGCACATAAACCCCTCCAATCTTTCCAATGAATTCCGATTTCTAGTTCTCTTGATTTATCCAACTTCATAGTGAATCTGAAATGTAAATTACGATATTTCAGATATTTTATAAATTTAATGTATTTTTTATCAGCTTGAATGACGACATTAGCTTGCCTAACAGTAAGCACCACAACTGCTCATAAATAGAAGCAACATCACACAGAACTTTGAATTACAAAGCACTGGACTGCACTTGTCACCCCGAGACATAAGATGTTAAGTCTCATAATGCCTAGTAATTTAACTGGCTTTAAATCCTTCAAACCAAAATACAACAGTGCTTACACACTGGTGCTTGGTGGCCGAAATAGACAAACCGGTGGTACCAACCCAGACGGAGGAGAGGTCTCCTTCCTGCCTAAAAATGGTTCAAAAGCTGAACACCCATGTGCACTACTCGCAGCCGTCTCCACCATAAATACATAAATAATACCACCTAGTAAGAGACTTCTATGGATGTAATATATTATATAGAGAATAACAAAGAGCATATAAAATGAGGGTATGGTTACTCAAAGCCATATTTATATGTAACACAGCAAGCCTACTATTGGTTACAACTTTAGTCACCACAACGTAAATATGTGCCTATTGACACAGATAAGATAATGAGTAACGGCAAAGGAATCATAAAGATTGTAATTCAAGGAAGCAGATACATAAGATAAATGCAATTAAGTTTTTGATTATTATATAATCCAATTCAATGATTAACAGTATTGAGTGTATTAAATTTAAAGTAAAGTTGTAATGCTCAAACAATAATACAAAGCAAATTAATTTATAGTAGTATATGAAAAGTTATACTTTTTGGTGATCTCTGACTATTATAGAAATAGTAATGTGTGTTGATGATGATCTAATAGACCTATTATATTACATTATATTTATTTTTGTCTTTAGACTGACCACTATTGATTACGCTCAGACAGCTATATATTAATTGCATATTTGTTCTAATTCATAAAAGAATCAAATTGTCTAAGTACATAACTTACATTACATACTGTACTAAGGTAGAACTTTATTACACAGTTATTAATCTCACCTCTGATCCCAAGCTTGTTGCGAGCAAGGTCTCCAGCTAGTCTGGGCTACAGTATGGTTGTCAAGCTTTAATACTGCCATTATTTCATTGCTAGTGTCTTCTTTAATGCTGTAAGTGTATTTCATAGAATTACGTATCGTTACACCCTTGACAAAGGATTTCAAGTCTGAAGGGCTAGCTAGAGCATCACGACGACTACGGCCAGGCACATCTTCCAGGAGATCCTGACAACCCATTAATCGAACCTCCAGTGTACCAGTCACCTGTACACATGGACTGATCATGGGAGCTGGTGATAAGAATGGAGCTCTTGAACCACTTCCACCAGACAGACTCACATAGCCAGGGCTTGACCCTGTACTGCGTAACTCATGGCCGAGTTCCACAAAAGCAGCACTTTCTGCAGGAAGCTCTTGTCTACGCATATCCAGTGACCTACGTAATAAATCTAGTTTCTGAGTGGACTCCAGAAGGCTTGTCTGAGCTTCTTGCAAAGCTTTCTTGTCAGTCACTTTTTTATCACTCTGCAAAAGTCTTATGGCATTTTTTGAGCCTTCTACTACAGCTGCTTCAATACGAAGACGGTTCCTTAGTTCTGCTATTCTTTCATCTAACAATGCATCAACTCCAGTTGAATCAGGGCCTCTGCCATCACCATTTGATCCAGCGTTGTCACCTTTTTGTTGCTTTGTCAATTTAGATATACGCAACTTTAAATATTCAATTTTGTCTTTAGAATCTGCAAGCATCTGATGAGCTTCAGCTAACAGTTTTTTGTCTCTCGACTGGTTACTACTACTTATACTTTGTATCATATTTTCGGCGCCTTGCTTTACTTTCAGTTCAATGTTTAGCTGCTTTTCAAGAGATGCAAGTTTTCTATCAGTTGTGGCCTCGCCGAGCTGCCGCTGCTGCTGCGCCGCCTCCGAAGCCAAGATGATCTCTTCATCATACGATAAATCTTCCGGCGACGTGGGTGTAGACTGACCACGAGACAACAACAGTTGAGATTCCAACTCTTGCAGGTCCGATTTCAACTCATTTAGTTTTATATTAGCTTTCTTAACGATATTGGCAACGTCGGAAAGCGACCGCCTGTCGGTGGCCACTTCGCGCAGTTTCTCAGCACCCTCTTTTATTTTGAGTTCTTTACGTATCTCTCTACGTATGACATCCTTGAGCTCCTCCAACTTAGTTGGCAATGCTATTTCTGGAATACATTCCGTCTTTATTCCGTACTTGACGCCGAGCTCGTGCAGAATAGGGTGTCGAATATAATCACTGTGATAATAACCTGGCTCTGCCATAATTGAGGATGCACAGTCTAACGTCAGTTAACCATAATTATGTGGGAAAATAACACTGCTATTGCTTCTAGATCACAAAATATTTCCCCAGGTGCAATATTTGTCAACACTAACAGTTTTTGAGATGATATATGAAAGCATTATGTTAAAACATTTAATTTTGTAATAAAATGAAATGAATCACAAAACAAAACAATTTACACAAGTCGGTCATTCAACGAAACCAACGAAACGACGAAATCCTACCATTAAACCATAGATTATGGAAAGAGGCAGAAATATATGATAGCCATAGACTAGAATAAAAAATAATAATATGTACTTTACATAAATTAAATACCTAAGGTTTTTATTCTAAGGTACTTTATTTTAGGGAACATATTATTTATCTTTTTTTGCTTTTCTATAGATAATGATATTATTATGAAACATAAAATAAGATTTAACTCTTTGGGTTGACCGCACACAACTAATGAATGGCTGATTCCTTTATTCTAAACGATTCTAAAGCGTTGACTGAGTATCTAATAGACTCCTACCTAAGGTGTCGCAGAAAGAGACAAGGATACAATTTCGAGGGTTACCGCTTCAAAAACAAATTACCCCACAATTTGTTTTGTTACGTGACGTCATGTACTACAATTTCTTGAGAAATAATAGGTTCTTGCTTTTGTGAGAAAATAATACAACATGGTTATTTTCAATTACCTTTTATTATTTAAATATTATTTTTATTAGGTTTAGATGAGACGCGCAAGTCACTCACCTGGTGATAAGCGTCACACCTGCCCATAAACAGAAGCAACACCAATCAGAACCTCGAATTATGAAGTACTACATGGCACTGAACTACGCTCGTCACCCAGATACATAAGGTGTTGTATCAAAATGCCAAGTAAATTCACTGGCGCCAATGTCCTTCAACAATAACATAACAGTATTAACACACTGCTGCTTCGAGGTAGAAATAGACAAACTGGTGGTACCCACCCAGACGTCCTCTCGCATACGGTGGTTTGTATGTAGTTTTTGAGAAATCTTCCTTAGTAATTTATTTGTCTATAAAATATACATCATGACAGTTTGAAGCAGGTCAATGTACATAATAGTTTTAAAAATGTCAAACTCAAAACATATGGACCAAACATGGATTATAACTTATTTAAATCAAAAGTTTATATTATTGATCTGTAATGTAAATTAGAATTTTTTACTTTCATTTTCGACTGCCTCAGTGGCGCAGTTGTAATGCGTACGCGGTACGACTGCTGTGCTGAGGTCTCGGGCTCAATCCCCGGGTCGGGCAAAGTTCCCTGGATGGGATTTTCTATCATGCTATGCTTAGTATCAGCCCGGAGTCTGGAATTGAGCCCGGTATGGCGATAAAGTTCGCCTCCTATCACATCATGGGACGAATATAAACTAGGCGAAATGTGGGTATACTAGTTAGGTACACCTCTGCCTACCCGTTTGGGGAAAACAGGCGTGAGTGCGTATTTAATTTAACTGTATTTTCTGAATATTTGAGTTCTGTGGTTACTTATTATTGTGACAAGAATTACCATTGTTATATTAAAAAGCCTTTACTCTTATATAAATACCATTATATATCGTTTTGTGATCCTAATAAATAAAATAATATTTAAAATATAATTAATTTAGGTACTTTTTCTATTGATTATTGCTATACATGCTTAAACTAAATATTTACCAGAATAGGTACAGCATTACAAAGCAGTACAGTCAGTTTCTTCTTTTTGAATAATACATTTTTCTCTAAATGTTGCTAAAAATTATTGATGATGGTTTTGGTGTCCAATATCAATGTCTTGTTGATACAATCCAATTCTACAGTAAAACATTATCTTCAGGAAAACTGAAACGAGTCATTTTATTATACATAAATAATACATTTCTTCTATTTAATTTTATTATTAATGCATACTGCAAAATTAATATTTCCCATAATATGGGGTAATAATTTATTGAAATTTCGGCAACACCAAACGGAGTAATTTTGTTTGGTTATAAATTTTATTAAATGATATTTACTTTGATTAATGGTTTACTACGAAAAATTTTCCGATAAGAAATCTTTAAACACAATATATCATATTTTAAAAGCCTTATTACTGATAAAGCGTGGTATACTTACGAATGAAAAGATAAGTCGGCATTTTCTTTCCACTATCACTTTTTCACCCTATAATGCTACACCGCACCATAGTTTCATAGAAAATGATATAAATAATTATACGAAGTTCTTATCAACAGCAAAATATAGCATGCATTTGTACTTTTATATAAATTTTAACTAATTTTACCAGGAAGACGATAGACAAATATACGTCAACTGTCAAACTTTGTTTATGAAAGTTATTTGATATACTTCAAATACTAAACATTCGTCATGAACCAAAAAATATAATCGTTCTGATTCATTATTTTATTGTGCGAATGCGACAAAAGCTATAAATTACTCTAGGTATTCTCACTCTCCGTACTGGACAGCACAGAATGGCACACACAGACTACATTTATAGAACTGACGTTATGGGCTATGGCACAGAACAATTTTACTCTAGGGAGCTGGACAGTTATTGGAATGTCTATGACCTATTGTTGAGTATAAAACTTTCACATCCACTTCTATGTTTAAAAGGAAATTAGTGGTAAAAATAGACCTTAAACTTTTAAATTGTGGTTGCATCCTATAGCAATTTGCCAATTAACTAGTAACAAAAATTTTAATTCATAGAATTTACTGGAAAGAATACGATCTGTCAAAAGACGGTTGTCGCCGAAGAAATACTTATCATCCACCTGTCATTCGTAATATCTGGGACATTGTTTTTAATGGAACAATAATGCCCGTAAAAGTCGACATAACACCGCCTCCTCCAGCGAATTCAAAACAACCTGGCGTTACAAAATCTCTTCTTTACAACGGGTCAAAATTTCAAGGGCACCAAAAAAGCAAAGGAAATTCTTATGAGGTCGAAGTGGTTTTACAGGTTAGTAACCAAAACATAGTACGCAATATGATAATGTTTTAAATAATCACAGTGTTCTACCTTCGTGACTAGTGAATAAGCCCTACTAATTGTCATATTATTGTATTGAGTGTAGTCAAATGAGGTATTAATGATAAATTTATATTTTATTTCTTTTATAATAACGTTTTCCGACGATGTAATACTTATATAACTTTATTTTACAGCATGTTGATGAAGAAAATTCATATCTCTGTGGGTATTTAAAGATAAAAGGTTTAACTGAGGAATTCCCCACACTAACAACATTTTTTGATGGTGAAATTATATCAGCAAAATATCCTTTCCTTACTAGAAAATGGGATGCTGATGAAGATGTTGATAGGAAACATTGGGTGAGTGTGTATTCAATAAAGTAACTGCTTTATTTAATGACCATATGTTTATAAACATTTTTGTTTTTAGAGTAAGTTCGACTTGTTTGTACCATATTTAAAGACTTTCAATTCAGATTCATTTGATTATGAGTCTCTTGCAAAGGCTGACTACGTATTTATGAGGTGGAAAGAACACTTTTTAGTGCCAGACCATACAATAAAGGATATTAATGGTGCCTCCTTTGCTGGTTTTTATTACATATGTTTTCACAAGTCTGCAGCCACAATAGAAGGTTACTACTACCATCGGAGCTCTGAATGGTGAGTTTGAACATTAATATTAATGTGTAAAAACATTTATCATAGTTCCCTAATGATGGTGCCATAATAAAAAATGTTGTTTTTTATTACCATAAATATGTCATAAGAAAATTTTATTCTAAGGATCAAGAAAAGCAGATCTGATAATCATTTTATTTTTATAGTAATATATTTGTAAATTGTTTATAGATAGTATTTTTTAGGCATGAGCTGCGATTTGTAGCGAACAGTACAATGATATTGAAATATTTTAAAATCTTGATAATATTATTGATGTTTCTTTTTTAATTTATCTCTTTTTTAATCATAAGTTAATTTAATTTGTTTTTTTATCTTATCAAATATATATGACTATTTATTTAATTGCTCACCTAAATTGGCATTATTTATGAACTGTTCATTACTTAATACCCAGAAAACTATTTTAAAAATATTAATTTAATAGTAGATATGCTAATAAATAATATATAGGGCTGTAAAATTTTTGTTTAACTAAAAGACATTAAACTAAGTAAAGAGATCGAGTTTAAAACATACAACATTAATGGTTGTGTGTGTATTAAATAGCCACAAGTTAATGAAATTAGATTATTTAATATACATTTCTCCACCAAGCCTATAAACATATTCTGTAAATATTTATAACTGTCTATCTAATGTTATATAAATTGTGTTTAACTAATCATTTTGTTTTTGTTCTTGCCTAGAACCAGTTAGCCTTATGACATAATATACAACATATTTTTTTTCTTTTAATTTTATATGTATTTTTGAATACCAAAGTATAAATATTATATTAACTTATTTTTATAGCATCCATGATTATCTGAAAATTCTTTTAGTTAATCTTGAGTCGTTGGTCTAATAATTATTTAAAGTCTTGATTTGAATTAATTAAATGCCAAAGGTATTGATGAAAAATTGTTTATTATACCTGCAGAATGTTTATTTAAGACAGAACAAATTAATGTGGTTGTGGAAATGTACTCAACATGTTTCTTTGTATTTCTGGCTGAAATAATGAGATCTAATCTAAAGGCGAAATATATTTCATCAATGTAGTTGTAGCAAGTAATTTATACTGCTACAGTGTAGCTAGAACAAGTAGAACAACTTTGTAATACATTACTGAAGTTTGCTTGGGGCTTGTAACACTCATTCTCTCGCTGATGTCTTTATAAATGTCAAATGCATAACTGTTTTACAAAAGCTTGATTAATTGTTCCAATGTTCCTGTACTATGTCCTCAATACACTGGGATAATAAAATACAGAGCATTGTTTTGTAAATTTGAATCATATTAATTTTCAGGTATCAATCCCTCACTTTAAGCCATGTTCCCGAACACAGCATACAAATTTATGAGTTCAGATGAAATAACTGAGTGGAAACTTTTAGACTTGGATTGATAATTGTGTCCGCTAGTACTTACTTGATTGAAATGTCGTATCTTCAGTTGATGTAAAAATATTGCCAATGTTAAGTTTCTTCAGTAATATAAGACAAAGATGGCAGGATTAAAAATAATGATTGCTCTCAATTGGAATAAAACCAGAGATATGATTTAACTTGCTGTTTATGAACAATATTGTAATGATCTGTTCTTGCATATACTTTATGAAGTAGAGCTGTTTTGGTTGTTGGAAAATCAATAAACAAAATTACTAAAATTTATATTTTTATTTATATAATTTTTTAATACCTACGGCCTTTCCTGTTGGTCAATTTTGACAATTTTATGTCCATTATTACAACTATTATGTATATGAAGTTTTTTGATAATGTTATGTGTTGAATTGTGATAGTTGTACAAATTGTGTTTAAGTATTGTTTGGTTGCTATCGCTATGATATACTATTTTTTTAAGACCATAAATTATAATATTTGTTAGTTTTTTTACCTACTTTGTAGAATGTCAGCTGAAGTATGTGCAAGTACAGGGAATCTCGATTTTTTAAAAAGATAGATTTGGTTCTATAAAATATGACTTGTAGAAGTTATTGATTCAAATAATGTTAGATTACAAAAAAAAAAATATTTTCAATAAAATATCTCGCATCGACAACTTGAGTATTATTTTATTTGGTAAGAAATAAAACGAGTTTTGTATACATTTCATTTTTAATGTAACACATTTATTTATTTACAATAGAATACTGGCATTGATATTTATTAATTTTGTGTGTTGCTGAGATTTTAACAGTAAATAAGATGAAATATAAGATGTTTCGTGACGCGTAATTCTACTTGACTAAATTCTTAAAATATTTGTACAATAGTTTTCTCAATATTTCTTTACCATATAGAAGATTTCCTTACAAAGACATACATTTATAAAAAGCAAGTTATATAGTACAAAAGCGGCATAATTTTGTTTTATGTTATATAATCAAGATTTTGTCCGCATTAATCACGCCGTTTTGTACTTTTAGTAATTATTAGAATATAACAACACATGGTTAGTGGACAAATTTTAAATTGCTTACTGATAGAATTATACTAACCATTTATTAAAATACACTGGTTTTTAAATATGATATAATTTATGTGAAAACGTCGCTTATCATCGTTAAAATTTGCTAAATCTTTGTTTCCTCTAAATATATAAAATATACAATTACATTCTCTAAAAATTTTGAGTAAATGAAGTATTTTTATTTATGACCTAAGTAATATCCAATGTGGCAAAATAAGTACTTCCGAATATATTATGGTTATTAAACGTTTGATTCAAACTTTATCTTTTAAATTAATAATCAATTGAATATACTAGTAACTAATTAATGGATTAGAAAAATATATTTAGCTCATCTACCATCTAGATAGTTTCGAAAGTTTATTATGAATAGGTACAACTAAAAACTTAAACTAAGCTTTGGTGGGATCGTTATTGTGTAATAGTTCGGTAATGCAGGTCCAGCCCTTACAAAAGCATAACAATGCATTCACCAAGTCTTTATGCCACTCGACATCTCAATCCTCAATCGTGTGATTTAGTACATTATTCCATTCCTCTATAATTAATAAAAAGGCAAGTTTAAACAGGCTCTACAAGCCAATTGACAAATATATGAGGCTTTAACAAGATTACAATGCGTTCAAATTTTTAAAGGTGGGTTTTGAGTGTCCGATGTTGCATTTGGTTATTGTCTTCAACTAATAATACGTATTTCTACTAGCTATATCTACACACATCATAAACGAATAATAGATTAGATTCACAGAGTATTCAGTAATCATTATATAATACATTTGTAGGATAAGTCCACGGCAAGCCAGTGCCAATTTCGTGTTTATATTGTATTCAAACAAATAACCCATTGATGTTAACTACATTCACATCGTTTTTTTTAAATATAGATACATCGAATAAATATAAATCAGTAATTATTTAAAACAATTTTACATTAACATAATAAGTATAAAACAACGATAATACTATGTGAACAATTTAGCTGCAATAAAAAACACTTAAATTAAAAGGTATTTACAGAACTTAAAAAATCTAGCAAAAAATTAACTATGACTGTATTATTTGGCTTTGAAATAAATAACCTAGTATGTTGAAAGCTATATAAATAAATTTTCAAACCAGATTCGGTAAATTGTGTATAAATTATAAGTACAAACAAGTTTTTAGTAATTTTGTGTGAAGATTACAGGATATCATTTGCGATTCATAATAATATATTGATTAGTCGGTAGGTATATGCTAACCCCTATGTTATTGAATTGTATGTATCCTCATTTTCTCCATAGCTTTCAGCATACGTCGTCGGGTAACATCGAATTGTCTAATGCATCAGAAACAAGCTATCTCTTGGCAGTACCTTCACTGCTGAACCAGTGCCTTAATCCGAGAAGGCTGTAGAGATCCTGGTTGTTCGTGTGTGATCGCAAAGGACTGGCATGATGTTGAGCTACTCTGTGAATATACCGCTTGAGTTGTTCGGGATAAGTATCTGGTGCTCCAGGGTAAACGCCGTAATAAGGATAACTATGAGGCCGGAAATTATGAGGGTATGAATGATGGTGACGCCGGGGATTCTCATGGGTATTGTAGAGCCCTCCGACTTTGTTTTGTCCGGGCCAGTAGTCTTGTAAATGGCGGAACGGGTATCCAGGTGGAGGTGATTGAGCATGCTGGCTCGGCCAAGGGTACCGGTAAATAACTCCGTTGTTGACCAAATTGCCATATGGTGGTAATTTATTTTTGTGGCTCGAGTCCTGTGGCATTATAACTGGTGCAGATTCCTTCGTCTCAATGGGTCTTGGTTTATTGCGACGATGCTGAAGCTTGGTGCGGGTTCCCAAAACGCTGTCTTCCTTTATCGCAGTATTCTTTAGATCTTTGGTAAAATTGTCATCAGTAGTCACTTCAGCATATCGGCTTATTAGTTTTATAGCCTCACCAATGTCTGAGTAATCGTTTTCTGGGTTGAGTTTAGACTGATCTCCATCTTTTTTAAGTACATGGGATGATGGGTTGTGTTTATCTTCAGTAGAATTTTTGTTTGTAGTATTATTTGAGGACGTTATGTTGATTTGTGTTTGCAGTAAATCGGTGGGTTGATCCTTTATATCTTGACTTTCTTGATATTTATTTCCAGCATTGTAAACGACAGGGTCAAAGTTAACTTGCCCATACACGAACTCTTTTTGACCTTCTTCAGTGGTTACGTTTAAAGCTTCAATATCAGTAATGTTGAGAGGACTGTCACGTTTTGGTTTCTCTGGGTAATGTAAGTTAGTCAATACGTTATGATTCAACACACCTGCTCCATCGGGCAAAGCCGTATCGTTACGAGAGTTTTGAAGTTTTAAGATTTCTAGTTCAGCTTCTACGCTGGCGTCACCATTTGGTTTATTTGTATCTTTCTTGTCAACATTAGCGAAATTTCCTTGTAGATCTTGAGCCTGGAATACAAACATATTTCCTTATAATACAATCTAGATAATTTGTGACGATGATGATAAAATATATATCGCTGATGTAGTGTACCTTTATATGTGTGATATAGTGTAATAAAATATGCTTTTTCGAGCCGTAAAATATTTTGAAAACTCTTCAAAAATGTTACATTATTAAATTACTCTTGTAATGTTACAGCAGATACCTACTATATACAAATGTGACACGATTTCCATAAAGATTGAAGTAAATACCTTTGGCATCTATTTAGATCTGTGTCTGTGTTTTGATTCTATTTACTGGTAATTTCATACCTATCCTAATAGTGAAAAATCCCCGATATCAATTAAGTTATTGGAATAATGAGCGCATACATATGCTTTTAACTATCCAGGAGTTGGAAGGTGCAGACTGCTTGGCTGCAGCATTATATTAAGGTTACCTAGCAAGAACACTCAATTCAATTAAATTTCAAATACAAAAAACCGTATGCCAATCAGTGTATTCGTGTAGGTGCTACGATGCCGCAGACAGATATACAGATAACCTAACCTCACTGTTAAAAACACCCGACGTCCAGTAGAAAAACATTTGTAATTTTTAAATGTCTTAAACATATTTTCTTCCAACAGAGGTGGTACTCATCGAAATAAAGTAAAAATGACCCGGCGGGGCTATAAAAGTCCGTGCAGCTCGTTCATTAATCAATTCATAAAAAAATATTCATGATCTCTAGTTGACATACGTCTAATTTTTTGCGCGGTGCAGAACATCATATCTTGATTTAGAAATTTAATATTTAGACATTAACTTTTATGAAATACCTAAAGTTGATTATGATGAGTAAGTCGTAAGCCGTATTTTTGGCAGATTCATATGAGAGTTATCGTTCTAGTTATCTTATTTCGATGGTGGTACTTATCTAAGAACCATCTCGACAAACTTGTATAATTATTTGGCGGATAACATTTAATTCGACATTGTGAAATAGGCCCTTGTAGTAATATTGTCATACGTAATAGTTATGGTTATAATTTTGAAATGTTGCTGCCTCTTACCTGTCCAGATGGCTCCTGGCCCTGGAACGGCGCCGCTTGAGGATCTAAGCCAATAGGTATAGAAAGCTGCAGAGGGCCGGGTTCGTCGTCGCCGTAGTCGTACAACACGTTGTCGCCGCTAGGAGCCGAGGTGAACAGTGCATTCAATTGCTCCAGCAGAATGCGTTCGTGTTCATCTTTATTTACTGTCACCACCTATGAAGCAATGCAAATCAGATTATTATTTATTTATTGCTAAAAGACACCATCAACTTAACACTAGACATTCATAGTAAGAAAGTACAGAGGAAACAGACACAGTGCTAAATTACTAAATTACTACAATTACTATAGTTAAGATCTGAAATGCAGTGTTGAAGTGAATTAACCGGGCCGCCCTAACAATATATATGTTAAAGGGAGTGGCTGCTACAGACGCGGAACCAGGGAGAGGTGCCTAGAGCATGCACGTCTATACATTGTTTATAATTTTATCGCATAGACCGGTAAACGATCAAGTAGGTCATCTGATGGTTAGTGGTTGCCATGTACACCCATAATACCAGAAGAATCATGGGCGCGTTGCCAGCCTTAAAAGAAAGGGATAGTTAAGGGATTGGGAAGGGGAGCGGGATTCCGGGCCTCCGGATATCACACCGTACGAGACGCAGCAACAAGTAGCACTTTACGTCGGTTTTTCTGTGAGACAGTGGTAACGACCCGGTCGAGCCGGCCAATGATGTAGACAAAACTATTAACAGCGTGGCTCTACCACTACAATTTCCTCATACTAAAACAAAAAAAACTGGTCAAGTGCTAGTCGGATTCGCACACCGATGGTTCCATACCCCTTAACCATATTTTTTGTTATTTTAATTATTTGTTAGAATATCCGTCATAACAACAAATAATTTATGAAAATTTCAGCCGGCTACTTATTGTAGTTCGAGAGATAGAGCCTTTTAAAGGTAGGACAGACGTTGTGGCGTATGGATTGTAATATGGTCCCGTCGATCTGTAATATGGTTCCGTTGATCCGTAATATTTATGGGGGTTCCGCCCATCGTACGGAACCCCAATAAATATTAAGGCTCCAGGGGCGCCATATTTTGATCTAGCTCCATCATAAAACTTGCCTCGTATTATCATTATCATGTATTAAGATTCAAGATGACGTGAAGTAATAAATTACCTGAACGCAACCATTCCTGTCCAGTCGTTGTCCTTTCGGGCAGACGAATGGTGTTATGAACAACGACTTAGTGGTAATCCTTCTTGGTGGAGCATTTTGGTTGCCGCTCTCGGGGCTTTGCAGCCAGGACTTCCAGGCGAGTTCGGCGGCTTGCCGGTCGAGAGTGCGTGGTGGCGCGCGGGTGGTCGCCACCGATATCGCCGCCTCGGTTGTCGTCACCTCGACCTCTGCCGCCTTCACTAGTGCGAACGACACCAGCAATATCGTCCACGTGTACCACATCGCAAACACCTACCGACAACGTAAAACAATTTAATGATTACTTAGCATTATTTGATATACTTAAGCCTTTTTTTTTTCGGAGTTAAATAGTAATGCAAAAGCTTTTTAATGTCCGCTAAATTTATTTTCTCTTTAGGTGTATTTGATAATAACAAAATGGCGAACATTATAATAGGTTCCATACCTAAATTTCCAATTCAAGGATAGAAGATGGATTGTGCATGAATCCAGAAACAGTGATGTCAAGTAGATCAAGGTTTGGCCTCATCCATTAGTTCAATAGCTTGAGTGCGCATCAATCGTTTATTCATCGAAAAACTACATCTATTCATATTGACCGTACCTATAACAGTTACAGACGACATGATTAGGTACTTTGGCGATATTAAAGAGCCAGCTAATGAACGTTATGATTGTTAATCTGTGACAAACTTGATATGTATCAGAAGATGTACCAAATTGTGGTCCAAATTATTTTTATTCTGGCCTTGAAGCCCTTCATCATCCGAGAAAGTGAAAGCGATTTAATGAAAGACTCTTATATTTCGACGTCGTATTCACTTTTTACTCGCACTTAAAATTACCTTTATTATATTATTTCGTTATAATTATTGAGTCTTTACTCATTGTAATTCGGCATTGAATCTACTCATTAAAATTTGAATTTACGCATTGTAATTATTGAGTCTTTACTCATTCGGTAATGTAACGTTGACATTGTACGATTTTGTTTCAAACCTAGATTCGAGAAATCGATTGTAAAGATATTGTGTACCTACTGTAGAGCTAACTCCAAAATCCCCAAAATATTACGAACAAACAAAACGCAGTATTTTATATTTTGTTTTTGAAGCAGTTAAATAATAATGATTAAGCGAACGAAATGACTTGTTGTATTTGGCAGGTCGACATGCAATCGACAGTCCTTGCTTCAGGAGTGGAGGCAGCTGCTGGCCAATTCCTCGGCCGGCGTAAGGACTGTCGAGGCTGTTGGCCCAGTTCTGAATGATTGGGTCGACAGGCGGCACGGGTCACTGACCTTCCGGCTGGTGCAGGTCCTCTCGGGGCACGGTTGCTTCGGGAGGTACCTGTGCCGGATAGCCGGAAGAGAGCCGACACACCAGTGTCACCACTGCAGCTGCGACGAGGACACCGCGGCGCACACTCTGGAGGAGTGCCCCGCGTGGGCAGAGCAGCGTCGCGAACTCGTCGCAGAATTGGGGGACTACCTCTCGCTACCAGCTGTGGTTAAGGCCATGGTCGAGAACGAGAGGTCGTGGAACGCGATGACCGCCTTCTGCGAAACAGTCATGTCGCGGAAGGAGGTGGCGGAGCGTGAGCGGGAAATAACATCCCAGCTCGCTATCCGCCGCCGAAGGGTCACGCGCAGGAGGATGCGGGAGGCACTCCTACCCCCCTGACAGAGGCCTGGGCGGCGGACTCGTGGAAGTCCGTCGTCCGACAGTTAAGGCCTCGAGGTGACGCGCGCGGCGTTCCCGCGCGAACCTCTCGAGCGGAGCAAAAAGGTGGGTGGATAACTCCCCCAAACTCCCACCGACCGGAGAGGCCCTGTACAAGGGCCGGCGCCGTCGGGGCCGCGGAAGAGTACAATAGCGTTCCCGCAGCCCCGACCGAACAAGCATACCCGGAGGAACACCGTTGAGTTTTAGTCCGTGGGAGTCGGACATAACCGCCCCGACTGACCACGCGGTGGGGCGGTACCCATAAAGGGTTTCCCAACGTTAAAAAAAAAAAAAAAAAAGGTCGACATGCAAAATGGTATGTTTCTTTTTGCACTAATACAATCTTTTTGGAATTCTAAACAAACATTGTTTCTTGATGAGTGACGAAAACGCGCAATCGAGTAATTTATTAAATTATGAAAATTGTGCTACATTTCCTTTTGCACAGAATTTTAAGTATGTAACAAGTCATAATTTATAATTGATTGATTTTATTGGATTGGTAGATGTTCCTAGCGGTTTCATCTGTGTGCATGTTACTGCTCCGCTCTCACAGGAACCTGAAATATTATTCTAAAAAGTCCTGTATGTCACTGTTAAATAAGTTTAACCGTTGCGGCGATTAGCCCGGGCACACAAACATTTCGTAAAGCGTGTTTGGGTTTTAGTAACGTGCAAATAACTATACGAGCTTCAGCTGTTTTTTATTTTGAAATCACAGACTAACCTTCAATTTTATTCACATGTATATAGATAGGCGTAGCCGCATGCCGCAAGGTGTGTTCAAGTATGTTTTATATGAATATTATAAATTGTATAACACATTAAGACTGCTTAACTTAAACAGCGATTTCGTGAGTGATGATGTTCCTTTGACCCTAATAACGAGTGAAATGATTCACTTATGGCCATGCGCCCATGGTGGTTTTGGGTACACCCGAGTAAATATTATTATTTAGTGCGCAAAACAAGGGCAATGGCTGTTGACCCCGTCGCGATCTATCTGCACTCGACACTCGGCACTCGGCACTCGGCAGTCGGTAGCCGGCAGCATCTGGCAATGATCTCGCTTCAGGCGCCGCGCCGCAGTCCGCCAGCGCACGCGGAAGCGCCTCGCGGGAATTGACCGTGTTTCAATGGGTGCTTGATTGAAGCTCATTTCACCGTACTCACTTGCGTGAAAAGGATTAGAAAGTGGCGTCGAGAGCAGTGAATGTTGTCCGATCGGGATTTTCACCCTACGAGCCCTACGGTGTGAAGAAAGAACGCGCACCGTTCTCATGGGCTTATGAAGCTTTAATATTCTCGAGACCGCGTCTGACCTAATGAGATCATTCTGTTTACATAAAACAGACACGTCGGGTATTCCGTTTCGATGTATTATTATCTTGGCGTACCAAATCCTCGAATGTTGAACCCTACCTTGACATGTATGCGAGAACGAGACGAGAGTGTCGCGGAACAGAGGTGTGCCGGTGCAGGGTTGCACACAAATAACTTTCCAGTCAACTCGACTCGAGTGCTTCTGAGAATACTCGATGCGTCTGATGCGGCCGATGCGAACACCGGCGATTCAAAACTGTGTGAACGCATATTATTTATTATAAATACAACTTTACGTTTAGTTAAAATGGCTTGCTGTATGTTTCTGAATATAAATGTTCTGAATATATTTCTTCTTGTTCAGTTCTTCTATTTGATTCGTTTGAATTAACACCATTAATTAAAGGAGCACTCATTCTTGATATTCTATGGTTACGCTTGGCGGGTCACCCCTCCAAAGACTGGCAGGTGTTATTTAAGGAACAAGTAAATCTATCCCGCCCAAGTAACAATATTTTTAATTTGTATTTATTCAAATAAAGTGCACTGAAGCTTTTCACTGCACGTAATAGATAGTAACAGTCTTGTAATTACAAAGTTTGCAACGGATCATACAATTTAGAAAGGAATTCTAATTAAGACTATAAAATTGAAATAAGTACTATGAATGATGAATCCTATAGAGCTATAACATAAAAATAATGATATCCTTGATTGGTTACACGTTTGGCGCTGTTCGACATTAATCGTGATGGAATATTTTGCGGAAATGCGTGACTTATTGTATCTGGAACCATGTGTAATGCTCGTTGTGATGACCATTAAAATCTATTGTGTGGTAATGGCAATCGGCTGTGTCGCGTCGTCGAGAAAGTGTTGTCGCTAAATACGCGGGCACGATGTCGCCTGTATTTGCATATTAGGTAACTGCTGATCCACGCATTGTGAACAGGATTCCGAATTTACTTATGAGAAAAATCCCGGGCACTGTTAATATGTCATTGTTATTCTAAGGCCTGTTTCAGAATGTCCATGTAACAAAACAACAAAATGCAAACTAGCTGTCAAATAAATAGAGAAGCGTATGTTAAAATGGTACTTACCTACTTCCTAAATTGACAACCTAATGTGTTCTGGGGGTTGACATATAATTGGACATTTTAAAATAGGCCCATACCGTAAGTACCTATATATTAAGCGAGCACAATTTTACTTATAGATAGATATTATGTTTTTAGTAAATGAAAGTTTAAAAAACATTACTTAAAGGTAATTAGTCCGTGATAACACTCTAAACTCTTTGGAATTCGACCTATTTTATTTTGATCAGTTCATGGTCCGATTTATTTCGAGTTTGTATTGTCCATTTGTTTGTCTAGCATCCATTAAAGGTGTTTGTTTCCTTTTGTCACTAAAAGATCACCGTTATAATTACCTAAGTGTCAATTGCCTGGTTCCTTTTCACGATTTTGAACGACTGACTTACTGAGTTATGAGAACAAGAGTATGTTTTAATGTGTGTATAACGTGAACAATATTTTACAAAAGTAGATAACTTAACCAAATAAAATAACCAACATGTTTAAATTACCATTTAATTCCACTTATGAAAGAAAATTTGTAGTGGTATCAGATAAATTATGCACATTTTTCTTAAGTATAAACGTTAATTTAAGTACTATAATATTAATTTTTAGTCGTCTTTCTTATTATTATATTTTTTATAACAGAGATTTATTTTTATTAAATATAAATATTTTGGCTGGTTTAGAACTTAATAAACTATAAAATGATCCGTTGACCTCTATGTATACCATTTATTTATTTATTTATTTATTTATTAACTCTTTATTGTACACCATTTGCACGGATATATACAAAGGAAAGTAATATAAAAAGTGTGTTACAATAGGCGGTCTTATCGCTAATAGCGATCTCTGCCAGACAACCTTAGGATGGAATAGTGGCAAAAGAAAGTAATAAGTGGGGGTGTACATACTTATATATATATATATATTATAATATATAATGATTATAAAAATAAATAACAACTTTTGAAATAATAAATAACAATATTATTACATTTAAAATAACAATGTGTATATACAATATATGTGAATGCAATAAATGAAACAAACTATTGTTGCGACGAGAGGTAAAATAGTTAGTATAATTTGAGACGCTGAAGTTAACAAATTAGCACTAGCTAACCACGGATTATAAACCGTGAACTTGTAGGTACAGTGTTTATTGGAGTTCCACACATGTAACTAATTGCGATTCGGTTTCACAAGCATTTCTGTCAAGTAGTGGGCAAGTGTGTCGCTGAGAGAAGTGGCTGACCTACTACTTCAGTGATTAACATGTCGCGCGACATTTCACTATCATTCCTATATCTCGAATGCTTTTCGAGAGACACAATGTCAGATATTAGGTATATCTATGCGATCTCAACTATCTCAAGGCGTACTTACTGCACATACTTAGATAGTTGCAATTAGCATGCTTAGCTTAATTTCTCAGTTCTAATTACATACGTGGTAAAAGTACTTTACCCCAGTTTTCTATTTAATCGATTTATAATAAAAATTTCCCTTTACAAAAAGGGGGTTTAACCGACTTCAAAAATGGCGGAGGATCTCAATTCCGCTTTTCAAGTCAAAAATAACAATTTCTAGAGATCTTTTTGCAGTTTTTTTAAGTCAGTTTTAAAGTTTGGTTTGAACTTATAGTTTATACATAGCACTCACGCCTGTAATCCCTAAATGTGATAGGGGCGAGCCTATCGCCATACCGGGCACTATTCTAGACTCCGGGCTGATACTGAGCATTTTCGTAATAGAAAAACCCAATATCACTTTCACCCGACCCGGGATCGAACCCAAAACCTCAGCGTCACCCTCAGTCGTAACGCGCACTCATTACGAGTACAACTGCGCCACCGAGGCCGTCATAGTTGTAGTTTATGTAGAGTATAGACGTGATCTGGCCTGTCCAATAAGAAAATGTCGAACGGGTTAAAACCTTTGTCGATGTATTATGAGTTATGATAACGCGTATTATGTTTGTTTACAATGTCTACTAGTCCTATTTTATATCATAGGCCGGCAAAGGAGCAAGTTGGTTAACTGATGGTTAGTGATCTCCGTCGCCAATATACGCCTACATTCAATACTAGAAGAATCGTTGTAAAAAAGGGGTAATTAAGGGATTGGGAAGGGGAGGGGGATTTGGGCTTCACCGTACGAAACGGAGCAGAAAGTCCATACTTTACATCGCTTTTCTGTGAGATAGTGGCAACTACCCGACCGAATAGACTCATTCGTGCTGTAGAGAAAACTGTCTACAGCGTGACTGCCCCTCATAACTTATTGAATATTACTTCATTATCATATAATACGCTACACTATATAACGTGTTACAGAAAGATGTAGTCAAATTAAAGCAACGTATGGTGTACGATGTAAGTATTTCACCCATCGTAGTACCAAATCCGATTACATTTCTAGGACATAAGTAAAAAAAGCATTTTCTTTTTGATCGAATAATATGACGATATTCGACATTGTAACCTGGTGTAGCGTCATATAATATAGTATTTTACATGTTACAGTAAGATTTGGCTTGTAGTTTTTACGACTGGCCGCCTGTCTGACGTCAATCCATCTGGGGAGAAAACCCCCAGACCCGAAACAAATATTTGTGAATCACACAAATATTTGTCGGGAAATCGAACCTACAGCTTCTCGCCTCGCAGCCGGTGCCCCTCCCCTGCGCCACGAAGACTGTCTATTATTGAACTAGACAGCTAAGCTATAACTCAATCCTAGCAATTATATATTGGTTGCAGCGATGCTAAAACTTTACTTGTATGATGAGATTTGATGAGTAATTAATATTCTATATTTGGGCTTAAACAGTATTCTTCAACTCTCCAAGTGCAGACGCATGTGGTACATCCGGTGAATTGTGTTTATTTTTAAAAGGGTCCTAATTATCTTTTATTTTATTTGCAATGAAGCTCTACATAACCTAAAAGATGTTATGAAAAAGTTCATTAAAAGGAAGAATATTATGTCAATGTATTGTAAACAAAGTAGGTACGTAGTTTTCTTAAGTCTACAGAATGGATGAGACATACACAGTATTTTGTAATCATAAAACTATTTCATTAAGTAATCTAATACAGTTCTGGATCCCATCCACCACCTGTCAACATCATGGCCACAATCTGAAAAAACATGTTTCAGAAAAACGCGTGATTTATCTTGTCAAATGTCAAGTTAAACAGGAAACCGGTATCGAATTTCTAAGGGCCCATTTTCGCTCTAATTAGATAAATGTTCTAAAACCAATGGAAGTTTGCACGAAGCGTGCGAAATGTATTCAGCGTACCGACACGGATGCGTTTGGAATATAATCTGTGTATTTTTGGAAGGGAAACAGACTGCTTTGACGGAAGCCGGCGACATCTTGCTTGTGAATAACAATAAATTACGCGCAGATTCACGGCCGAGGCGCGGGCGGCGGCTGGCGACACTGTCCCCGCGCCCTGCATGCGCTGCGTCGGCGCACTCTTTTCGGCTTTTACTTAATTTGTATAGTATCTCGTATTTTAAATATACTTGACTCATATTACTATATTTAGCAGCAGTTTTTATCTTGTTCTTTGGGTTGTTTACTTGAATTTTAGCAACTAACGTGTTGATATCTTTGTTTAGTTATGAACATGAATATTATGAAATGTCACACAGGTAGCAACAAGCACTATTAAGTTATCAATCAAAACAAAACATTAACAAAATGTTTTGAAGTTTGTACAATAATTTTGTAACTATAACGAAATTGTTAGAATAGGGACCACATTAAATAATATGTTATATATCTATATGTAAATATAGTGCATTGCGTTTTTCTACGATCGGTACATAGGTACAAGGATTATTGACGTAAATGGATGTTGAAAACTAAACAGGATCACAGCGCGGCGCGGCGGCTACACGATTGACATATTTTATCTCGGCGGGTGTTAAACTGCTTTATTCTGCCATATTTGGTTTGATCTCTTTTTGGAATCTGTCACTACATTGTTGACTTGTGGACAATGGTGTACCTACCTATAGTTATTTCAATTAGTGCACGTTTTTCTGTTCATTGAATGGACGGATAGTAAAATTGTTCTCTAGGTACTACTTACTGAACTATTTTTAAAATAAATGTAGGTGCATAATATTACATTTTGTATGTGTTGTTCATCGGGCACCAGGACAATAGACCAAGTGGAACACCTGATGGAAGAGATAAGCGCGGCTCATTAATACTCAACACACCAAGGGAATTTTGGGAGCGTTGTGAACTTTGAGGAAAGGAAGGAAAGATTTTAGTTGTTAGCCTTAGAATAAATAACGCAGCGGCAAAGCTGTTCTTACGATGATTTTCTGTAACACAGTAACACTGCCTTGTCGCTACACCATGTATACGATTACTAGGAAACGATTTACTACGTCCCCACTATCAAGATTACTATGAATTTTGTAATTTACAATACCTGTGTTGTGATACAAGTGGTAGTGTCACGCTATAGACAGTTTTGTCTACAGCATCAATGGGCTGGGTCGACCGATTTGTTACCATTGTCTCACAGAAAACGTGAAGACGTGAAGTCGCAGCTTGCTCTTGCGTTTCGTACTGTGAGTAAGATATCCGGAGGCCCTAATCCCCATAGCCTACCCAATCTCATCCTTTTCCTTTAAGTTTGGCAACGCGTCCATGAATCTTCAGGTATTTATTACATACACACTCACGCCTGTAATCCCCGAAGGGGTAAGCAGAGGTGTACACTCAGTACACCCACATTTTGCCGGGCGTATTTTCGTCCCGTGATGTGATGGGGCGACTGGCGAGCCTATCGCCATACCGGGCACAAATTCCAGACTCCGGGCTGATACTGAGCATTTCGTAATAGAAAAACCCAGTATCACTATTACCTGACCCGGGGGGGACTGATCAGGTAACCAACTGGTTCGTTTACTATTCTCTGTTATAAAAAAGATTGAGATAATTTATTTAGCGTGGAACCAAAGACTTATTTGTTATTGCAGTTCCAACCTAACCAAACCTAACCTACTTAGTTATGAAGATGTTTCCAGTCATTTCAAGATCATTGTTGTATTTGCTTATTTCAGAAATGAAACATAATAACTATTTATGAACTGCTGAATCTTAGTCGCTGACTCTAATCAGATTTATTTAATTATTTGCCGAAGAGTACTGGATAATGTCTATGTACTATTTCACATCGGCAGAATGGCGTTCTATATCATACAGATATTGGCTGTACCATCAATATATTATTTTAGGTCAAGTCGGCCTATTCAGTCTGTACGTAGACAAAACTCTACAATGCGACTCTACCACTTCAAATACGTGTGTTTAAGTTTTTCCTTTTTACAGCAATACATTTTGTAGTAGGTAATAGGTATACCGTATGTGAATAAACACAAGAAATATTCTTAAAATTCCGCTATGTTGTAAATTCTTCGATAATTTATGACAATAGTGACATGTAATCGAAAAACCATTTTCAGTGATAGGGACTCACTTCTTGTGGATTTTTTTAGCAGAGGCCGGTATACGAGCAAGTGGGGGTCACCTGATGGTATGTGATCTGCACCGCCCATTAACCTCCACAATACCTGAAGGATCATGGACGCGTTGCCGACCTTAATGGAAAGGAATGATTAAAGGATTGGAAATGTAAAGGGGATTTGGGTCACCGGATATCTCACTCACCGTATGAAATGCAACATGCTGCTATTTGACGTCGGTTACTGTGAGAGAGTCGTAACAACTCGGACGAGCCGGCCCATTCATCTTGTAGACAAAGCTGTCTGCAGCGTGGCTCTACCACATTGAAATAAGATAACTAGAACGATAACTCTCATGAATCTGCCAAAAAATACGGCTCCACTTACACATGCAAAGGTAAAAATCACACGTAACACTCATACACGCAACAAAAATTAATGAACGTTCAATATCAACTTTATTTAATAAAAGTTAATGTCTAAATATTAAATTTCTAGATCGAGATACGACGTTCTGCACAGTGCAAAATATGAGACGTATCAAGTGTCAACTAGAGCTTATTATGCGTTGTTATTATGCATAGGCTTTTATAGCCCCACCCCCTTACACAGAGTTTTGGTGGGGTCTTTTTTGCTTGAGTGACGTTTCTTGTCATCTTATTTTGATGCTCTACCACTAATAATTTGAGTATATTTCTATATAGATAAGACAGTGCTGCAATATGATATTTATATAACAGATGTTTCACATTAGCCTCGGTCAGGCGCCCTTTTCATTCACAATCATCTTACGGTCCTCTACCAGTCAAAAATAAACATGTTGAAAGTGCATTAAAAAGGAAGCTATTCTTTAAACTGTATTACACTGTTTGGTAAATAGGTTAAGGCCAATAAGTGCAGCGTTTATCCACATTAAAGAAATGCATTGGTAGAACGGAGAGAGGATGCTCACCTTGAACGCAGGCGGGCGTCGACGTGCGTCGCTTACATTATAACGCGCGGCCGCTCTCGCCTGGCGTTGCCCTGTAACCAGGAAATCATTGTTAATTGAAGCTATCTTAACACACTAACTTATCTTTATATTTGCTCACATATATTAGACAAAGAACAGGAGTATAAAAAATATTGTGTAACACTCTAACGAGTAACTTCACTTTAACATCATTCTATATAACTAGTGTTCAGTCCGTCTGTCTGTTTGTGTCTGTAGGGCCTAAACTAATAGATTTGAAAGCTGATTTAATCCAGGTGGTTCTTAGAGAATTAAGATTAAGATCAGATGAAGAAAATATGTTCAGTTATTTAGAAATTACAGATCTTTTTGTAATTGCTGTCGGAGGATTATAACGGTTAGGTTAGTAAATAATTAACAATCTACTTTATGTACAGCGAACATAACGCCTGACGGTATTTAATTACTTTGAGTGCAAAGGGTTAATAGGTGAACTGCTGCGTATCAACTATATTGTGAAAACGTTCGACTGAGTCAATTAGAAGTCGGTACTCGGTATATGAGCAGTACATTTTTCAGATTTGAGCCGTAGAGTAACGCTGTAGATAGTTTTGTCTAGTTTTACCTATCCTAGCAGGTCTGCGGTCAAAATTAAAATTATGAAATCAATAGTGCGATTGATCCGTAAGTTGATGAAGATGGTAAGTTATGACTGATCTATAGGATGAATTGGTTCACTCTACCCGTTTGTTACCACTATCTTACAGAAAACCGACGTAAAAGCAGTGGCTTGCTGCTGCGTTTCGTACGGTGATATAAGAGGCCCATATCGCCCTCCCCTTTCTAATCCCTTATCTCTTAATGTCGGCACTGTGTACATGATACTTCTGGAATTAGAGGCGTTAATGATTACTTACCATCAGGTGACTAATTTGGTTGTTTGCCGTCCTTTACTATAAAAAATGCAATATTTGAAAATCTGAGAATATCATGAATTTTTATGGATTGTTTATGAATGACATTTATATAATACTAATGTACATAAATGTACATAACCTGTTTACTTTAAGTGAAGAATGACATTAAAGCCACTGTTTTGGGAAGTTATGTAAAATCAGTCTCAAGCATGTCTCAAGGTGCTAAACATCACAGCTCTCATGGAGCGTTTACTCCACAAGAACTTAGAACAATTAGTTCCTCATTGAAATATAATGTTATAATGGCATATCTTCCCGATCTCGGTCCCGGCGGGGCGCGGCGCGGCGCTGCGTGGTGATCGGTGACTAGTACCGAGTAAAGTGCAGCTCAGCTCACTAGTGCCTACTGTGCTTGAACACCTTGCCATCGATTTTCCCAGCAACCAGGGTTAGTGATAAGGACCATAGTGGGTTAATTATACTTTACAGTATAATTATAATCGATTCCGAATGTCAATGACTTTCATATTATTATGTGAAATTCGCGTTATTTATTGGTAAATTCTAATTATTATAAAGAAACGACCCTATATTTTAATCATTAAGTAGGCAGACTCGTTAAGCACAGGTTTTGCTACGTTGCAATTTGTTACTTTCTTTATTATTTGCTGAGCCCGCAGACTTCAAGTTCCTGTCTACGCGTCCCAGAGACATGGTTCGCCTGAGACGCACTTTCTATCAATATATTTGTGATGTATGTATCGGTTGGAGCGCGGTGCGTGTACGCTGCGCAGGCGCCGGCACACAAACTGAACGAAAGTGGACCGACGGGCCCACGCAATTTATAACTAGATATAGGAAACTAGCAGGCCCTTCTTAATTTTGACTTATTGCAGTCTCTTACGATGCAATTTATGCGTCGTTTTATAATGAACCTGTTTATTTTGTATAGGTATATTTTCAAATTATACGATAACGAAAGATCACGATTCAGGTAAGTTTGAACCAAATTTTAGTTCAACTTAAACACCTTTCAATAAAAACAAACTTTAATTTAGAACTTAAATATTAATCATTAAATACTAATTACTTCTATGTATTGAATTGAGTCCATATTATTTGGGTGTTTGGTCTGAATTTATTTACCTACTTTAATTTGAGACATGTAAATGGAATACATTACTTATTTATAACTTTATAACATATACTTACTTATTTATGAAACACAATAAAATAGTTATAAAATATACAGTTATATCGCCGGTTAATTTTGTATGCTATGGCGTCATCTTATTTTGATGGCTATGACTGGGTACATAATTCATATTATTATATCAGGAATGCTAAACCATACGCCAAAATAATAAAAATGTGGACACAGCCCAAGAATTACATCAGATCTGGATTTTATTGTGCTTTGTTTGGAAGGATATTGAGAAATAAGATATTGAATATAAATATTTCATTATACAATTATATTGAATGTACATTTTGTAATTAATTATTTACGGTTAACACAGTGAAGGTTGTTAGGTTTGTAACTATTTGTATGCAAATTAACAATTGTAGGTACGTTCTTGAAAAATGCACACCACTGCAGAATTATTACAAATATTCCTATATTTGAGTAAAAGTTTTGTGCTTTGTTTGGGCGTAATTTGGTATCTGCAATACCAGACAGCTTTCAATATAATCCCGGATTAAGATATATCGAATACGTCAATATTACGAAACACAAAAGAATATCACGGTACAAAGAGATTAGCCGTCAGTTAATAGACAATGAGAATGTCAATATTGGTCTGCGTGTCCGCCAGCCGGCAAACACTGGACTACTCGAACGATCGACTCCCGAGAATCCGACTGCGCGCCATTCTTTAAACGCTTGTTATATCGCTTCGATTGTTTCAGGAACAAAGACTGCTTTTCTTAAAGCTTTCATAGAATGGTTTTTATATGTTACCTGTCCTCGATTATACGTATTGGGTTTATTAAAAATCTTGTCTGGTACTCGCGAATGTGGGTCAATTGAGACATTTGTTGTTTTGAAGCAGAATGTACGCAATGAGTAGATGGGTCACTGTATAACAAGGGATGACTATCGTATCTGTACATGTGTAATACCAGAGGAATTCAGTGTGAGGCGCAAATCATTAAGGAAAGGAATGAGAATTGGGGAGAGGGAGGGATTTATTGAGCATTCGACAATCTTGCTTACTTTAAGAAAAGCAACAGCACAGTGACCACTTCATGTCAATTTTGTGTGACATTGTGGTACGACCCCGGTCCATTGTCCGTCTTGACATTATGTGTGTTAGTATGTGGCAATTTCGCTATAAAATACAGCGTGGAAACCCAGTTTCACATAAAAGTTTTAATATGACCTTGTTTTTTTTATTAAAATATCGTTTTGTTAATCAGCGTTACAATCGTTTCTGTCATTTATAGTTTAAAAGTATTTAAACTATAAACTTCGTATTGTGTAATTATATAACTTGTCTTTTATCTGAGGTTATGTTGATCAACCTGTAAGATGTATTTAATGATAATGATTTGTAAAATGTTTTACTGACGCATAATACAACTTCCCGCATATAAAAAAAACCTTTGAATAATTCAAGTGTGTCTAATAACAGTACAATCATTCTCAGCCACAAGCCGTGAAAGCAAAACATTGATGCGGTTTGTTTCTAAACATTGTGTGTAAATTTCTATCGATAAAACCAAATACGACTACTCGTACACTGGTTGTTTATGCATTTTGTGCCGATATTATTTATTGTTCGCACACCTGGAGCATTCAATCTATTTTATTGTAATAAAGTTGTGCCCATCACTTCGATTTTCTGAGACAGACGTCGTGACTGGACCAAGGCGATTGCCGGCCGTGCACTTGTATTAACATTGAAAATATTGACAAAGCTAGTACAAGAACCATATATGAAAGAAGACTTAGAGCAACTCGAACGAAGCGCCCCATGCAGCGGAGAATTCTAATACTGTTAATATGCCTCCACGAATGGAATTGAACTCGTATAAAGTACGATGATGCTCAGAAATATCTACCAAGTTACTCACCTTTGTTTACAGAATGGCAATATTTTGCATCACGTTCTGCTGCATGTAATCAAAGCACGTGCCATCCCAAGGAAACATTCAAAACATTATGTGATTTTGGCAAGTCTACGTCGCGTCGCTCAAATGGTTCGAAACTTTCGTTTGTAAAACTTTTAGAACCTATTGTCTTCATAGCAAGTCTACTCTGTCTATGTCTAAGTCTTTTTTATACGTTTTTTTGTGTCAACCAAGTGGTTTAATACAAGGATCATTTGATAATATCAGTTTCAGATCAGATTTTATGTTCACATTAGATTAAAATTCAATTAACTACAGAGCATTGTTATTGGTAAACTTGTTTATTGAAAATAATGTCTGTAATTTACGTGTTATACTAGCAACATCGCGTCAGCGAGAGGAGCTGTATGGGTGGCGCGTAGATACGAAATTTGTTATATTAAACAAGCTTAATTGAATGATAAGATGCGAGCAAAAGGTTAATTGATAATATTTATTCAATCAAGAAAAATATTAGTACGCACCACGTGGTTAAATAACGTACTCATTGAAATAGAAAGACTAATGATACGGACAAGGAAACGTTAACCATTGAATGAGTAATTAGTGCCGTAGATAAGATTGAGTTCCAGAATCGAACGTTACATGTACATAGTACATAGATATTATCATATATTACATACATTTAATCGGTAATGATAAAACAGTACGAAAATTCATAGGTAGGAAACGTGCTCGGCGTATTGGATGAACTAAACGTAGTGGTACGAAGTCTAATCGGCGCGGCGCGGTGCGGTGCGGTGCGGCGTGCCCTGAGAATTCCGCATGACCCGTGTATTATTGTTGTGATATCACTTGTACATCCTTGGTCATTGTATTTGTAATTATCGCTATATTTTTCCACTTGATATCGAGTTGCTTGTAGAAATCACTGCAAAACTAATATTCAATCGCAGTACTTTTGTACTTTTTATTATTAAGTAGACACCCTCATAAAAAAGATTTCATAAGTTTTATTTTATCGTTCAAAATTAAACGAGAGATGTAAAATATTTTATTGAGTAGTGTATCGGCGTAAATAATTCACAGATGATTGTTATGACACTGTTATTTTCCGCAATGTCGACTTAAATTTTTATTACCTCAGCTTGAAATACATATCAGTGTATCTAAGGTTTAGGACTATAACATTTTAGTTTCCTTTCAAAAGATATGTACCTAAGTACCTAAACCTTTAGAGTAGATTAATTGATATAAGTACTTTACGAGAATATGAAAATATGGCTGATGTATAGAAGATACTCATAGATAGGGAGAATACAAAGAACTTGTCATGAAAACCTGCATTTGGAACAACAAACGCTACGCTACGAACAGTCATGCTGATGAGCGACTCGATCGAATCTCACAGAAAAACGACGTAAAGTATCGGCTCACTGCTGCATTTCGTACGGAGGCCCAATCCCTCCCCCCCTTCCTAATTCCTTAATTAGCTCCTTCCTTTAAGGTCGGCAACGCGCCTATGATTCTTCTGGTATTGTGGGCGTACATGGGTGGTGGACATCACTTACCATCAGGTGACCCATTTGCTCGTTTGCCGTCCTATGATTGAAAAAATGGTGGCTTGTCATCATGTTTACATCCACTACGTAATGAGTAGATTAGAGTTTGTGAACTTTGCGAAAAGGTTAACGCGCCGCTCTTTATTCTAACATTCTCTAATCAAGGTGATGCATGTCTCGATATAACTACATAATCATGTAGGCGAAGTGTGCAATTTATTGTCCTCTCTGCAACATTAATTGTAGATGCAACTGTGCATCGTTTGTAAAACATATCGCGTGGGGTTTTTATGATTACATACATGCGGTAACTTGATTTACATATAGGGATTTTATGTATCTGTCACATATGTTTATAGACTAATATTAAAAGACTAGCCGCAGAACTTCTAATGTGGAAGCGGGATAAGGAGGTTTTCGCCTTGTAGTGGGACAACCACGGCAAATATACCTAATATGTATGTACATAATGTATCAAATGCGTGTTACCCGGTATTTGTGAATTAATTTTAGTGTTAAATCTCATAACGTCCAGTAAATTCACTGGCCTCAACGTCATTCAAACCGAGAACCAACAGTGCTTACACACTGCTGCTTTGCGGCAGAAATAGATAAAACCTACCCAGGCGATTATTCGCATACACGGGGCCTATAAAATACCTACTAAACTGCTACTACTTGACTATTTACTACTACTATAGTTCAGGGGTTAGTTATGGGGGGTTAATACGAAGTTTCAACAGTATACAACGTGTTACAGAAATGGGTAATCAAATTAAAGTAACGTATAGTGTACGATATAAGTATTTCACCCCCATAGTACCAAATCCGATTAAATTGCTTGGATATAAATAAGATCATTTTCGATCGATCGATCGTAATAGACGATTCAAATTAGCGAGAAGTGTTTAACATTTCAAGGGTACGTAAACAAACACTCAGGTGTAACGATCCTTAAATATGACCACACTTTTATGTAACACGTTGTAAATAATATATCTATCGGAAGTACCATGTGTCGTGGCTGTATGGTTTAATTTTTAATATAAAAGTATTCTATGTATACACGTGTGTATGCACGTGTAGGAGGCAAATTACTCATAAGCTCTAGAAAATCTACGTTTAATTAGTTTCAAGTCTTATATTTATGTGGTAAAGCTCATATAGGATTGAGTAGCGTGCTTAATAAACATTAGAATGTGAATACTGAATAAAACCGCGGATAGCGTATAAAGATTTTGAAGGCATCCTAATATTTTATTAAAGCAGAGTTTTATATTAAACCTGACCCTACATTGCGACAAAGCTATTGGTCATGGAATAAACATTGTTTTCTACATAATTCTAAAAAGATAAGTAGGCATTCCGCTGTGTATTCGAATCGCATTCGGTCGGGCCCTGTGTTTACATTGCAAAGTGTAGTACTAGAACTAAAACTAGTCAGTTAACTATTCATGAAAGTTGCTCCCGGCTGAGACAAGAATGCCAGTTGGCGCCACTTCGGTGCCGCTAAGTACGTGTATACTGAGATACGAGACCGCCAGGGCCGAATTTAAAGGTGTGGGGCCCTAGGACAACACCGATTTCTTTTAAAACAAAACAAACATCTAACCAAACCGGGTAATGTAACTCGTTGTAAATGTGAGTCGCGTCAGTCACCTGATATCCAGTTAATTTAGGCCGCAATAATTCTGGCGATCGCTGATGTATCGCTTTTCGATGATCGACATTATATTTGGACTGCACTGCATTTATCATCAATCAAAATCATATTCATTATCAACATATATTTGTTCACTGCTGGACATAGGCCTCTACCAATGTACACCATTGAGCTCGATCTTTAGCTCTTTTTATCCAATCATTGCCCGCCGCTTTCTGCAGGTCGGCGCTCCACCTTTTTGCAGGGCGTTCTACTCTACGTTTGCCTAAACGGGGTCTCTACTCAAGTATCCGTATACCCCAGTGGTTATCGGTTCTTCGTGATATATGGACAGCACACTGCCACTTCAGCTTGCTACTATGTCGACCACTTTGGTTCTTACTTGGATCACTTTGTTCCAAAGTTTGTCCTTTAAAGAGACTCCGAGCATAGCTCTCTCCATAGTTCGTTGAGCTACCTTTAATTTGTCGACTAGCCCCATCGTGAGTGTCCACGTCTCGGCATCATAGCTAATGACGGGTAGGACACACTGATTGAAGACTTGCGTCTTGAAGCATTGTGGAATGGACGACGTGAAGACCTGACGGGGCTTACCGAAAGATGCATCAAACAAAATATTTAAATAATATATTAAACTTATCTAAATAATCATGTTTCATATAACTTTACTTTAATAATATAACTCTGGTATTGTAGGTGTCCATGGGTGGCGGTGATCACTTATCATCAGGTAACCCTCTTGCTCGGACGTGCTTGCTTGCTGTACTTATGTATAATCTATCATTTTTATTGGGCGTATCCCGTTAATTTTAACATAGCTGTTTTCTAATGGCATTTTGTTGCCAAAAATATAAGTGTTCTTGCCTTTGTTGCCCTACCGAAAATTCGGTCCTGGATATTGCGAACCGATATCAATGTTTACGTTTTAGATGAAGGTTTAAAGAAATCTGGAACCGCAACCGACACCGCATGCGTTCAATTAATGTTTGTTGTTTTAACTATTTGTAATTAAAGCTTTCACATGCCCTTATTTACTTTGTTGGTTTTTAAACTCAATGCACCTGTAATAGGTACTCGTGCTGTGAAGAAACTGGAGGTGATCAAGCTTAATTAAAACTGCTAGTCGAACTTCGGAGTCACACACCGAGAGTTCCGTACTTTATTTTATTAGTCTGAATGACGATTCGTGCAGCTCACTCGCCGGATGGTAAGCGTCATGCCTGCTTATAAACAAAAATAAAACAACACAGAAATTTTAACTACAAAGCACTCTTTCTCTTTCTTCTTTTTATTTAATAGGATGTCTGCCATAATAACACGTATTCTTTGAATATTTCAGCCAGCTACGAATTTATCATTAGGCGAGCGACCTGCTCGTCCCGTCATTCAAGCTAATAAAAAACAGTTAGTCTTAATAAGTCTCACGACATGTATTGTATTAAGTATGGTATAAAGATATTTTATAGTTTATATTAACGGGTCACCCTACATAATACCAATTGCCATCAAATCAAGATGGGAAGGTGGACCCTGGCTTTAAGCCAGGATAACGCCAGGCTGAAAAAAGAAAGGTAAAATAACATTTATATCCTTATATGAAATGGGTAAGGAAATTGTCGCCATAACCCTAAAAGCCCAAGTAAAGCTCATAAAGTTTCATGCACATGTCACCTATCACGTTCGACTCTCAAGCCTTTATTCTCGACACGTTTTATTTGTTGCACCTGTTTATACCTAAAGTTAGGCTACTAATGACGTCAAGGGACATTACTATAGACGTTATTGTACGTTACTAGTGACGTTACTGTCGAATGGTCGCGAGAATCAATGGGAATTGATTTACGTACTGCATAGAAGGTAGAAACGTCACTGATGCTGGGTAACTGACACTTGCATCTGACGTTTAATGCGAATGCCATCTGAAGACTGCCTTTACAGTACACTCATGAGGCTTTATAAAAATAAACTTAGAAAAATTAAATTAGACTCGTGTTTAATGAACAGTTTCTTTTAGCCGACGAAGTAAGGGGAAGAGGTTGCTAATTGGTTATTATTTTTTTTTCCAGATTTGATTCGATCGATACGATTTGTTTTGATTCGATTGATCGATCTGATTTACTCGATCAAAATTGATCTCTGCTTTAGCAAAATTATATTGACGCTATAATGCAAACTCTTTAGTCTTTGAAGAGGGAGCGAGAAATCTAAGGATTTGTATTTATTAAGTCTTGAATTTTTGTCTAGTTGAAGATTTATTTCCGATATATTTATCTATTTCCAATCAGGATAAAATATCGTTTACTTAGTCTAGTTTAGAGAGTTTTGTGACAGCAGAATCGGCACCATTGACTCTAGATATATGTATAGCTAGACAATCGGTGTACGTTTTGAAAGAAGATAATCTATTGATGTTTAAACAAACTAGTAGATATGTGTCAATAAACTGGAGTGCTTCACAGAATGAACGATCAAACAAAAAACATATACACTTGTGAATGATATTATGCAGGCGGTACGATGTTAAAATAACTGTTTATGTACGGAGTTTGTCTGTAATTTGCGTATTGATAAAAATCTTCGTAGAATTGTAATATTGTATGGACAATTTGTACAATGGATGTATGTTTTTTATTATGAACGTAAAATGATTTGCATGTTTTATCGTAATTGTTATTATTATACCCAATGGAATATTAGAAACGATATATTGTTCTTCCTTGTGGAAAATTTGTTCTTTGGTTCGAATACATTTTACGCATCATATCTTTAGTTATTTTGTTGTAGCGTGTTGTAATTTATAAGCTCGAAAGTGTTAATGGGAATTAGGTTTTTTATATTTTCAAAGTTTTGTTTTGGGGTCAAAATGTAAAATGGATGGTGGTATGCACGAGCGCCTTTTGGCAAGCGATAGTTTTCTAACAGATATGTTTTTACAATGTGAGTCCGGTGAATGTCTTACAGTTGATACTTGTCGATAAGCTTTGTCCACACTCTTGCACTTTCGACTTGCCAGTGTAGCGTATGTGTTAATACTATAGAATTTAATCATGCCACAAGCCAGCTCATATAGCATGCAGTAAATGCACGGTGATCCGAGAGGCATAAGGCAAAGGAAGAGGTAAGTTGCTGTAGAAAGCATTTGAGTGGTGGACAACGTCATATACCCAGTAGGATTAAGTGAAACAAACTAGACTAGTTATGGAAATAATGGCTTGCTGAAGCCAAAATGTATTGTAGTACAGTGATGAGGAGCGAGAACACATATCTGCACAGTGGGATAATTAAATGAAACTGATGATAAGATTCAGTTAACTTACAAACTTCTATGTGTATTGTTATTACCCTACGAAAAAACGAATTAGTGCTATACAGCTTTTTAACCGTCTCAAAAACAGCAAAGGTTGTATATTTTATATGTATGCTCACGGTATAACTCCGCCAAATGTGGACCGATTTGGACATTTCTTTTTGTATTCAACTATATTCACTGCGGTGGTTACATTTTTTTAAGAAATAATTCCACCACTAAGGGGGTAACATCGAGGAAGAAAGACTACAACAACTTTATGCACCGATCTATGCACCGATTCTTTCATAAAAAAATAATAAAAAACCAATTCAAAAAGCTGAAAATAAAACAATACTATTTTGAGTCGGCGGTAATCGTTGTCTATTAAACTAAACACACAGGCTTGTTTTTATTAGTTTCCGCCTTTTATTGAGTCGGTTCTATTTTTTGTTAAAAAGTTTTTTGGAGAGATATGTTTCAATAATCGTTGATGGCACAGCTCCGTGTTAACGGTATTATGACATAGATCACGGTGACCGGCGCGCCATAAGAGGTGTGGTTGCATACTTCGGAACGATTCACTTTTACTCGTACAGCTCGACACAATACATTATGTCACTCATATTGTCACGGATGGGCTGCTTGCGAAATATAATGGAGAGTTATGAATTGATTGAAATAATGTCGGCGAGATGTGGGTACACTAATTGTAGTTCTACCTATCGCATCATAGACACAAGCGTGAGTTTATGAATTATGTTGTAATGGAAGGTTTAATGCTAGTAAGGTAGAGTATACATTTTGGAATTCGTCTTGTTTTTTAGCAATTTTCGTTTGGATAATGATTTTGTTACTGCGTTATAGCGGTATACAAAACACGTCGCAATATTGGTTGTTATTATATTATTATTATGAATTTTATTCTGAAAGTATCTCATCAAAGTTTTGTTTGTTGGCAAGTCAGTTGACAGGCGATTTGTATGACGGTGTAAATAAAATTAAATACACAAAAAGGTGATGAATGGTTAAAAATTTGGCAGGTCATTCAACTGCGCTCTCTAGATAGTTAATGTAATTTTGATATTATTTTATCTACGTGAACATTACCAAAAAGTATAACGTCATTTCATCATAACACAAGCGTATTCAGAGTGTAAAAGCGTAACTAAATTATAAAGGTGAATATACGATTGATAAACAGTAGCTAGTTTTCACTTTCGTCTGCAATGATAAATGAGGCGATTAACAATTCCGCCCGCGGGCAGGAGTCACGTCGCAGCTTCCGCATTACTACGATCGTCCCTTGACGAATGCGCGGCTGCGCTACAAGTGTGCAAGCTGCTTTACTTTCTATTCTTTGCAACATAATGAGTGCACTTCAATGTAATTAATTATATTTACTGTTGATTTAAATTTTAAATTTCTCTAATTGTACTTATACGCGTGGGTGCTTGATGTCCACTTTCACTGATTCCTTTTTTACATAGTTAATTTTTGTTCTAGGCTGCTTAAGAAATGGCAATGTATATAAAAAGATAAACGTGTAACATCTAAGTAGGAAGAGTTGTAATGTGGTTCGATTAACAGAGTGACATTAATGTTATAAGTAGCCACTCAGTATTCTACAGTGGGATTGAACTTCCTTCCGTGTTTTGCTTCGGTTCTAAGCACGACTAGTGTGTATGTGGCCACTGACCACGTTCGACCTGCCATATATTTCTTTAAAATAATAAGGTAGATGACTACTTTTTTTTTATTCTTTTGAATAATTTGCTATATAAAACTGACACGGTTAGGCAGAGGTGTAACTAGGACTCCCGTTTGTCGAGACTCTGTTTGTCCTATGATATAGTGGTTAGTGGAGAACTTATCGCCACACTGAGCACAAATATCTCATATGTGATTCATCGACTCAAAAACTCAATTTCCTTGACCGTCCTGGGATTTGAACTCAGGACCTTACCGATTCCTCCACCTAGGTACGATACAATATACCAGTGAACCATTTATCGTATGTTATTTACTCCTAAATGAATGACTGAAATTTTGAAAATATGTTTGTTACCTATTTTGTTTAATGAATATTGATTAGTGGATGGTTACGACTTACGAGGAAGTGAATAGTAAATCGTATGTATAGAATTATAAATTGTATTCTGTAGTATAAGTTTTAATGCTTTTCCATATGCATGATATTCCTTTGAATTATTGTTACACGTGTGAGAAAATTTATGGAGATATGATAAAATTAATAAGTTACGGTACCATCGGAGGGTTTAGGGTTTTACGCGTGTCTGCGGAAATAGTTTTGACAATTTTGCTAGATGGTAGTTCCCTCGTATGGTAGAGAGGCTGTCTGTCTTTTACCGCCAAACTTAACGAATAACGGCTTTACAATCTACCAGTGTACCAAATTTCAGCCAAATCCGTTCAGTCGTTAAGGCGTAGTTGAAAAAAAACATCCACATTCACTAATATCCAAATTATCGTATTTATATTATTAGTAGGAATGGTTGGATGATTGAGAAGGGGCAGTACGGGCAACTATCATATGCGTTGTACTTAACTACAGGAATACGTTCTTAAGAGACTCCCCTTAAATTTCCAATATATTGTGATCGGCATTCACAGATTTTGGAAAATATTTACCGCCAGCAAGAAAATGGGCAATTTACACAACTTTTTTTTATGTCAATCCACTCTGTCACTTACATGGAAAATACTCTATCCTGTTTCATACAAAATCCTCTATCATGTTTTTTTCTTTGAGCATTTATTGTAGAGTACAAACGTAAGGTTTCTTGGTATAAATTATACATGCTGTTATTTTATAATGTGCATGACCTTTATTTTTTTTTTGTAAGTATCCGTTTATTACTTATTGTAGTTGGTTCTAGTCCTTACGTTGTACATGGTTATCGAAGCCACGATGATTTCTTATAATAGTATTAGTAATCTCTGACATTTGTGGTGTTCATCTTAGTTGGTCAGGTAGAGTATTTTGAAATTTGATCCATAAAAGAGACACGATCGAGGGACGTTAAAAAAGGTTTTGTGTATACTACCCATTTTCTTACTGGCTGTATTTTTCAAAATTTGTGATCGTCGATCACTGTGTTTCTAATGTCCTAAAAACGTTTTCCTGTAGCTACAACGGTTAAGCTAGCTGCGCTAACTGTCCGGTCAAAATTCCAACCTGTATAGTAAAAAACCAAATACGCATGAAAAACCACAATTATTTTTATGTTCATGGATAACAAAACGCGTCTTAACAGACTTCAAAAACGAAGATGTCCTAAATTCGTCGGTAAATATATTTTTTATGTATGTTCACGCATAACTCCGCTAAAATATAAATTTGGAAAATATCTGATAATGGAGTACGAGGGTAAATGGTCAACTTCTCAAGGCAAATAGCATGCACCGTGATATGGGTTTCCAAAAGACGGTTTTTGAAGTTTTTAATGACATATTATGTTGTCATGTTTCACACCATTGACCTGTTACCATTACGAGAACATTTTCATGTCTAAATAACACATATGGTAATTTTTGTTTAATGTTATGTTTGCGTGAGAACAGGAAACGTATGCGTGCGTGTGCAAATAAAGGGTGTCGAAAAAATGTTATTTTAACGGTATTATACTTTAGGCAGGTGTAGTGATAGATAGGAGACAATAGTGCCTATTCTGTTGATACCGACTAAAATAAAAGTGAAGTTATTTTTATTTTAGTAGTGTAGTGTAAGTGGGCCTCCAACATTTTAGGCCCAAAGACAACCTCACCTGCACATGGTATACTCTGCTGATTAATGGACGAGGCAATAGCGTAACTTGATTCCCGCTACAGGTTTTGTCAGACGGCGGGTCGTCCTACATCATACCAAATCTATGGCACCAGAAGGCGGACCCTGGCATTAAGCTGGGATAACGCCAGGTAGAAAGAAAGAAAGTATTTAGTAGGTTTAGTTCAACGCCGGTCTATGTGTGTCAATCTCAGATCTACCTGCCCTGGGCGCCAATTCAGGGGCGACAAATCAATATGTTTGAAAATTGGCTCATTGGTCAGTGACAGCGTACTCCAGCCGAGAACCAGGTTCCTGGGTTCAATTCCCAGGTCGGACAGTCATAATTTGTGTTTGAGTTTTCTATTCCAAAAACACATGAATTATCCAAGATTGTCCTGTCAACCCTACCCTAGGGGTTGTGTCCTATAAGGTAATTAATACACATTTTCCTCTATAAAATATATTCCACGTCGCGAGAATTGAACCCGTTACCTGGATGAAATATACTAGTTTTGAAGTGTAATTATAAGCTTTTAAACACTAAAAGTTTTATCAAAATCAGTCCAGTAGTTTTAATAAATAAATTTGCTGTACTCGTTTCTATATAGACATGAACAAATAGAAAACAACGTTTGATATTCACATCTCTATGTAGATACGAACCGGATAAGGCGTTACAAATCCGCGGCGCTGTCAATCAACACATCAAGTGCTGCGGCTGGTGAGGGCGCGGTGCGGCGGCGGGCTGGCACGCGAGACTCTAAACGGACGCTATTATGATCCACATTGTTATTATAGTTTCATAACATCCATCTTGTTTAGAATGTTATAATTGGTTTGAACATCATTTTAGTGCCTTATCTGTAGACACGTTTATTTGTTTATCTTTTTTTGAGGCATCTTTTATAGCTACTTCAGAACATGTACTACCGTGTCATGTTTTGCTTATGCTTTTGGGCTGTAAGTGTGAGTTATGGTATGAAGACTGCGATGTAGATACGTCTTATTATTTCTTTGGAATAATGAACTTTGTAACTAAACATTACAGGAATTAAAGTTGGAAAAATACACTTTAGTCAGTCGTCAAGTAAAATAACTTAAGGCATGTTTTGAAGTATGCGACTGCGACACAGGACGACCGCGACACGTTCGGTTTTTATGCAATTGTTTAGGTGCGTTTTAAGGTATGCGGTAGACAGGACGCGATCATGCCCATAAAATTTCATACAAAGCTGACGTGATCGACTGTAACACGTCGCTATCTGTCTGTCTCGGTCGCGCATCTCAAAACAGACCTTTAGAAAGTCAAAAGACATATGTTAGGAACTGTCACTGTACACGTATCACATGACAAACTTGTTTTACTTTGTTGTACATAATACGATATAATTTATCTATTGAGTAAGAATAGTTAATCGGTCATATCGTATCGTAGGTACATTTTGCATAACATTATTACTATTAATTCTTGTCACAATACAGAAGATAGCAGTTTATTTCCTCTTAGCAAGAAAATATCAATTTTTAACTTATATACCACTAGCTTTTGCTTGGGCCTGCGAGAAAAGCCTTTTCCGGAATAAAAGGAGCCTATATCCTAATCTGGGACATAGTTTGTTTGTGTACTCTGTGTGCCAAATTTCATGCAAAACCGTTTAGCCGTTAAGGTGTGATTGACTAACAAACAACCAAATTCACAAACACATATATTATAAGTAACGAATTAATAACTATTAATAGTTAAGTGTCGGTACCTTTGGCTCAATGTCCTTAGTATATACGAGTACGTAGTTATGCCATGTTGATATCCCCCAATATATTTTTATATTATATTAGATATTACAACATATTTGAAAGGTGGAAGGTACTCTCCTATACGAGAAGCCGGCTGGGCTGGTACCACCGCTTTGTCTATTTCTGCCGCCAAGCAACAGTGTGTAAGCACTGTTGTGTTCCGGTTTGAAGGACATTGAAGCCAGTGAAATTACTGGGCATTATGAGACTTAACACCTTATGTCTCGGGGTGACGAGCGCAGTCTAGTGTCATGCTGTGCTTTGTTATTTAAAGTTCTGTATGGCGTTGCTTCTGTTTATTAGCAGGCGTGGCGCTTACCATTAGGCGAGCGACCTGCTCGTCTCGTCATTCAAGCTAATAAAAAAAAAAACTTAAACGCATATTGCTAGATATATTGTACTGCTATAGTATTATTTTGATATTGTAGGCAAGTCGAATGGAAAAGTACATTTTTCTGTACTTGTCTTGAATTTGAATAAGAATCTTTATTGTATATTTGTTGCTTACATACAGTTTACTTGGCAATTAACTTACTTTGTTATACAAGAATTATACTATAGTATATCTAACTGCTCACAAAATTTACAAAAAAAAGTAAAGCTGCAATAGGGTTGATGCGTGAACTTTAATTCGTAAATCAAGTAAATCTTCTTAAGAACTGTCGATACAAAATTCTAAAATGTAATTCTCGTGCAAATTTGTCGTCATAACTTTTGATCACCTTTTCCTGACTAATCCACATCTTATCTATGTATATAAATTGAATCCTAAGCTTATTACTGTTATATCAATGAACCTATTATAGATTAGATACATGGAAATTTAAAAACATTAATGTAACAGTTGAACACGCCCGATATCTATTAGAAAAAGATCTTTAATTTTTAAGCTAAAATGGAATGCTCCCTAACATAAAATACCTACCTAAACCAAAAAAAATAAAACGATATCAAATAAACAAAAGACGACCGATCGCGAATAAATAATACCTAACGGAAAATTGGCAATTTTTTAAAAGACAAGTCATGCTTTTTAAGAATATAGTAAGCGGACAAAAAACAAGCCCACTGAGTTTGTTTCGCCGGGTCTTCTCAAGCTGGGTCGCGTTTGGATCCGGTGGTAGTTTTAAAACAACACTTCGGAGATACACATGGTCCGCATTCAATCTCCCTAAAGTTAACTATAGGACTTTGTATTTCCTAATATAAATTATTGAAAATCCGGACCTAAAACAAGCCCCCTGAGTTCAAGTAGCTGGATCTTCTCAGAGTTTGGGTCGCACCGCGTTGAATCCAGTGGTAAATTAAGCCCACTGAGTTTGTTTCGCCGGGTCTTCTCAAGCTGGGTCGTTTTGGATCCGGTGGTAGTTTTAAAACTCGTGCCGTTTCGGTAAATGCAGTGGTCCATACCGACTCAAAATATTTAATAATTAATAATGGACGTTTCCATATTACAAATACTGTTAATAATGTAAAATAAAAAGACAACAAATAAACAATTTAGTGTAATTGCCTAGTGTATTTGACGATGCTATGTATGTTATGTATACATTAGTTGATATGATTTTTATACATAAGTTTCTTTATTTTGTACTGACTTGTCATAAGCGCTATTTTAATTGCCTACATGATTAATAAAACTATTTCATTTCATTTCATTTCAATTGGCTTAACAGACTTTCTTCAAACATAGAATCATCTCGATTTTCGACCAATATAATAAAATTTTAAACCAATATAAAAAAACGCGATAATATCGGTCCATTCGCTTAGGGACTTCGATTCTACATACAGACACACACACAGAGATGCACACATATATAGAACGGGATCTAAACACTCCTCTTTTTTGTCATGGTTTAATAATATGTAATATTTTATTCAAAGTATTGGGATTGGAAGAGAACGGAATATGTATACGATTTATCTGTAAATATCGGCGATTAACAAAGTCTTATATTTCTTAACCGCACTAATTTGAATATTAAAGTTGGTTATTTATCATAAGTAGTCAGTCATTCAAATACTTCGAAAACATAAAACACGTTGTCCTTTGCTTTCATACGAGATATTAAATTGTGTATACTATAATCGTTACAAGTACAATTCATCGAGATTTAATGTGTTATATAGTTATCGAAAACAATTATATTGTTATTATTTTATCTTTACAAATATACGTAACAGGAAAATTGATTATAATATAACATGATGAAGTACGATGAGGTAGTAGAGCCGTACAGATTTAGGGCACAGGTGATTAAGGCTGCATTGCGTATCTAACTACCTGTATTTCGTAAACCGGTAGAGACGTAGATTAAAATAATTATTATTATACAAACAATTACCAACTTTGGACATGATAGTTTAGTCCACAGAAAAGAGATATACAGTAAGTTAATTATTAAAGTTTTATTTTAAAGTTTTTTTTTTTATGTCATAGGTCAGCAAACGAGCAAGTGGCTCACCTGATTGTAAGTGATCTCCACCGGCCATGTACGTCCACAATACCAAAAGAATCATGGGCGCCTAACCCACCTTAAAGGAAAGGGATAATTAAGGGTTTGGGCATCCGGATATCACACTCACCGTACGAAACGCAGCAGCAAGCTGCTACTTTACGTCGGTTTTCTGTGAGACAGTGGTAACGAACCGGACGAGCCGGCCCATTTATGCTGTAGACAAACGTGACTACAGCGTGGCTTTACCACTCAAAAGACATGTTTCTATTATATTCTGCTGCTTTTTTAATGTAAGTAGATATTTGTAAATAGGTAGAGCCTGGTTGTAGCCAGCTTTGTCTTGATATTGCCGATGAAACGTTGCGTTTTATACGGTCACACAATTTTTTTTGGGCAGAGACCGTCAAACGAGTAAGTCGGTCACTACCTCCACCGGTAAGTGATTACCGCCCATGAAAAACCTATAATACAAGCAGTTGCAGCAGTTATAAAAAATAAAATTCGCGACACCTTTCCTTAAATGTCAGCAACTGTCGGCAACGCACCCACGATTTTCCTGCATTATGAGAGTTCATATGCAGTGTCGTCAACATCAGGTGACGCATTTTCTCGCTTGCTGGCTGCTATAAAAACGTAGATTTATGCTGATAGTTTGCGAAACGCTTATAATGTATATCAACGAGATATCTGGCAAGTTTGTAAACCGGCCACCACCGGGACTGTTGATGGCCGATGTCTTGTGGTCTGCGTACACATATCTTACTGTTACGTTGTTATACGGTTCACATGTCCACGGTGTAGTGAACAAAATAGGATAAGCACTTAAGATACGAGCAGGCGTCACGTCTCGAGATACGCTAATGAATGTGGATGATAAAAATATTACTTGGGGCTTAAAATGAGAGTGGACATAAATGTGTCAAGGGCTGCCCACTACTCATGTCCAATTGCATCTTATAAGGCATTGTAATAATATTAGTCCTGTATTATACTGTCTCACTGCTGGCACGGGCCTCTTCTACGAATGAGAACCACACGCTAGCCTAATGCGGGTTAGCAGAACTCACATACCTTCGAAATTATTATTCTAATGCAGAACTCTAGAGTATGCAGGTTTCCTCACGTTGTTTCTTTCACCGTTAAAGAAGCGATAGTTAATAATGAATACACACGTAAGTTAGAAAAGTCATCCTAATAATAGGAAAGATTGGAATGTTAAAGGGACATACCACAGCTCTGGTGTTTGAAGGTCATGAAGCAGTGAAATACTGGAAATTATCAAATATAACATTTTATATTTTGTTTTATAGTTAAAGCCGGCAAATGTGCAAGTACGTCACCTGATAGTAAGTGATCTCCACCGCCCATGAACATCCAACTCGCAGTTGAGTCCGCAGGTAGACAGAGTATCCGAATGTTATAATTAGACCTTTGACGTAAATATCGGTAAGTTTTCTGATTTGGCATGAAACCATTTTATTGAGAATGTCAGTTATGGAGACATAACTGCGGAATAACGTTAAGATGCAGTTTACACGAAGCGACGTGACGAGACGCGACGCCTGATAGCGCGAGGCAAGCCACGGACGGGGCGCATTTTACTCGTTTAAACAACGCGTTAAAGTTCAGTTTTGACAAATGACTACGAATAAATAGTTTGCTTTTCGTGTACACTAGTATACAGTGCCTTGACAGTGGCTCCGCCTTAAGTGCATATTTATAATTTGCGAGATTGATTAGCGCGACTAGATTTATGCATTGTTGCACTAATAACGATAACAGGATTTGTAACGCACGTGTCGCCGTATTTCTACACACAATAAGTTTTGTGACGTTATGGAATAAGTTGATTGCGATTGTTTTATGACGGTGTGCCGACTACATAAATCTATAGTGTCACTTAGGCCCATATTTACAAACAAAAATTAAGTGAGCTCTTTGTTAAATGTCGATTTCTGTGTACATGATGGGTCTGCAATAACATTCCTAAACTTTATTTAAAGTAATGTTCTATGTGCTTATATACATGGTTGACTCCATAAAAAATGCTACATAAGTTTAAGTCATTCACATTTTCAGTTCATAAGGTCGGCAAAGTTAAAAATTCCATTAAAAAAAACTAGCTCCGTATTATACATGACTCAGGATACGTGTTTCTTGTACTGAATGAGAGGGATTAGAATTGCAATTCGTAGTCAATATTATATGATATATCTCTTTGGAAAGTATTTAACAGGTATTTTAATAAAATAAATTATGTATAAATAGTGTTTTAACTAACCATTCTAATAATAATATGTTTGATTTAGGAATTATTAAATCGGCTATAAATAAATTACCACTGCGCTGCGGTCAGAAATAGGATTAGATATATTAAATTACTTTTTAGAATGTGTTTGAACACAAAATAATCAACAATCTTTAATGGTCAACATCGATAGAAAAGTGATACGTCCGTTTTATTTTAGTCGATACACCTTTTTATCGATTACCTGGCAAGGAAAAGCAATCGCTTCGTAATACCGAGGAAATATTGTATAAAACGAGAAGATTTTAAAAGAAAATAAAGTCTATTAGCCACTGTAGAGAATAAAAAAGATAAGACTGCTCTTATAAATTGTACACGCTTTAAATAAACTTTGTTATGCCTTTAATATCATCAGTCTATTTATTCTGATTTACTCTCACAAATCACGGCTATTCCTCCTGTGTAGTTTGAATCTAATGTCAATCACGTGCCAATGCAATGGCAAGACAATTTTATAAACTTTTTTATCTATGGTTTCTATTAATCATTATCGACTAAGAATCATACATGGTTTATATGGCGAAAAGGGGCAAAGATGGACACCCCGAGTTTGAAATGACAACTAATGCTACCAAAACAATTACCATTGACTGCCTCGGTGGCGCAGTTGTAATGCGTACGCGTTACGATTACGCTAACGCTGAGGTCTCGGGTTCGATCTCCGGGTTGGATAAAGTGGTATTGGGTTTTTCTATTACGAAATGCTCAGTATCAGCCCGGAGTCTGGAATTTGTGCCCGGTATGGCGATAGGCTCGCCACCTATCACATCGTGGGACGGAAATACGCTTTGCGAAATGTGGGTGTTCTAGTTACACCTCTGCCTACCCCTTCGGGGATTACAGGCGTGGGTGCGTATGTATGTATGTATGCTACCAAAACATTACGCGCCATGAGCTTTGCCAATATTCAACAATGTTTGAATTAAACCATCCAAGTAACCTTATGTATTTTCCGCTGTTTGTGGTTGGATTTTTTCAAGGCGAGGATGACGAATATTTTTGGATGAAATTGTTTTGTCATAGCACAGACAAGCAAACTGTCTGAATAGGAAAGCAATCTAGATATTATATTTCGTAAAACAATGTAACGTGCACTTAAGTTTCAGTTGCACCAAGATTTAAATTTCTTATTACTTTACGTATTAGTACGTCAATATATACAAAAACGTCACAACAAGTGATAAGTCAGATACCTTGTTCTTATCGAGATATCTGTTTACTCTTCCGTACAGTTCCACAAACAGTTCCGTGATTGTATCAAAGGGTGTTTAAAAGTATGTAATACAGATAATTTTTCAATTCTATTCTACATTTATTTATTTATTAATACTTAAAATTGCCTAGCAGTGGGACATGCATAACACAGGGCTAGTAATATTTAAGTAATAATTATATTAAACTTAGATAAATAATAATAGGTATAAAACATACACTTTTACTATTTACAGTTGATCATACCGCAGTATGATTTCTAAGAACTTTGTTTAGGTCGTACCGTCGCGTTGTTTCGTATCCTAGACTGTCTTAATGTGCAACACATATTAATAAAGCCATTTTATTTCCTTAATAAAAACAAAAAAAACATATTTGATAATTGATTTTACAGTTTTTCTGATAAAATTTATGTAGCTATTGTAATTTAATATTAAAATGATTTATAATTTCTTATATTTATAATAAGTAGGTATAGTCTGAATTAATTTATAATAAATTTAGTTAGGTACAAAGTGTCTAATAAAATCGTTCTATAACCTAAACAAAATATTAATTAGTAAGCTGAACATAAATTAATACATTTTTTTTTTATTTCTATCAAATTATAATGTACAAACCCAGAATTTAAAATTTGAATACAAAATTATTTCTTTATTCATGTCTGAAATTACATTATAATTTAAAAGATATTTAAATAATTGTAATAAATAAGTAAATTAAAACATAATAATAATGATCAATCCATGCATTTTCAACACATATTATTAAATACTTATTCATAATTTATAACATACTAATGGGTAGTGGCTAAGGTAGTGGCATATTTATATGCAAACATATTCGGAAATATTGTTCGATTTCACCAACGTTTGGCTTAAAAATAAACCAAATAATAAACAATTTCTCCGGCGGAACAAAATTATTACGAAAATTCGCTCTAGCAATATTTGACAAAAGGGAAAGCACGGAATCAAATAGGCATCGGTACCATTGTTTGTTCGCACTTTTACCTCCGTGAAACACGTCTGCCTTTGTCGCTTGATTCCTTGCTCTTTTCTGTTCATTCAAACAATAGTGCTGATTGTTTGCCATCACAATTTGATGGACAATTAGTAAGAAGTTGATCGTGAGGTATAATATTCGATACGGTTTCTTTAGTGTGCCATACTTCGCATAACGGATTCTTCGACAAATGGCGTCCATAACTACATAACATTTAATATTCGTAAACTATATTTTATTTATTCCTCAAGCGTCATGTATATTGAACGAAAAGGTTTGATAGCGAAATGTTTATGTTTAGTATGATGATAGCAACATTATTACACAATTATGCTTGCTTAAATTGTAAACGTTACAAATAAATTTGTTAATAGATTAATCTGACCATAAATGCCGATGATTCTCTATGGTTAGAATCTAAAATAGAATTGCGACTGAGATATTTGTCACAATCTTCTATTTCGCAAGAGGTTTAAGTGTTAATATTGGCATTTCGCCCATAACGGTAAACGATGCAACTGTGAGTTTGAAACGCGAACAGAGTTATACTATTACAATAGCGGTAAGTATATCGATGACAATAAGTATCAATTTGTATTCCGTAGGCAAATAATTAGGCATGTAATTATATTCTGACATGGCGAGTAATTGTTAAGTCAACCAAGAATAGTCTTCGTGTGAAACTCCAACAATTGAGGAGTGGGTGATTAGTTTTATATAGCTTGTTCACATGCGTTACAAATGTTCACTCATTGTCAATTTTATTTTCTTCGTTCAGGTACCTATAACTTCGTGTTACAACATCTTTCTTTCTTTCTTTTTGCCTGGCATTATCCCGGTTTATTAGCTAGAGGCTTAGCATACGCAACACGGAATATTTCGCGCACGGGAGATAACTATTGACGACAAATATCTCCCGTAAAAGTGTCAACATTCGATGAAATAAGTCGTCATGTTAGGGTACGGAAACAAAATACCACAGAGAGGTTGAAAGTACTATTTTCTCTACGTTATCTTTACTTTTGACATGACGAGTTGAGTATTTTATTGAATGTTAGCTTTGATATACATATAAAGTTAACCAGATAAAACTGGTTTTTCACGACAAAACGAGTCGACAAAATTATCTAGCTCAATGGGTCCGCCTTGTCGTCCAATGGATTTGATGGTATTTGTATTAAACGGGGTGACCCGCCGCCTGACGCTCATAATGCACAATGGGAACCAAGTTTCGTCCGTTGATACGCAGAGTGTATCACATGCAGGTGAGGTTGGGTTTGGGCCTAAGATGTTGGTTGGCCACTTACACTCCATACATCTAACCTCCTTCCATCTGCTCTTATCCCGCTTGCAGTGGGGTGGGAGAAACATGATTTGACGCATATTACAGAAAGAGTTGTTGTTTTTACGACCGGCCGCCTGCGTGACGTCAACCCCTCTGGGGAGAAAACACCCAGACCATAAATACGAGTAAATATTTGTGGATGACACAAATTTTGTCTCGCTTCACAACCAGCTACTCGCCCACTGCGTCACGGAGGCTGTCTCTATATACGTAACTATACCAATAATATTAAAATTCATAAATACATCTAGAAAGAGGAATGTTAAATTTCACAAAGTAATTGTTTTGGTGGATGTTTACAACATAAATGTTACTTACTAGCCTTACATTCCAACCCGATACAAATTAGCTTCCATATCTATTTCGACTTCTGTGTTTGACATTTTGGTGTAAGCCTGGTGCAGGCAGTGATTAATACCCTATAGGGCTATGTTCACTTTCAACCGACATCAAAAAGTAGGAGGTTATCTTTTTGTCTGTATTTTTTATGTCTGCGATATCTCCGCCAAATATGGACCAATTTTTTATAATTATTTTTGTGTTCAATAGGTTTTGTTCAGAGTGTGGTCTCATATAGGTTTGGTTAAAATTTGATGTCGGAAAATGGGAAATTCCTCAACGGAACACAGCATGCACCGTGATTCGGGTTTCGAAGACGGTTTTTGAATTTATTACTTAAACAAGAGTCAACTAGAGACGAAGAGATAAGAGTAGGTACCTATGTCAGATTCGATCCCTTTGCCTCTATCAATGAACTCCTTTGTATTGTTAATATTGACGGCCATACGTAAAGGACTTTCAAGGCAATGTGTCCTCCGCTAGTCATACTTATTGACAATTGACAAATCTGTGTGCGGAAAAGCGGACCGGTATACCACCTATAGAATATTCATTTGATTGATGGACGTGACTCAACGAGGGTGCTTGTCAATGAGCTTGATGCTAAGCGGACAACGTCAATGATTGATTTCTGTTATTGTTGGAGGCCGGTTCTGGTAGCACCATGTGGATACAAGTTGTTTTTACATGTCGACGACCTTAAAGGCACAGACATAGAAAAAAGGACAGCGCTATTGCCACTACTTGTGGCGAGAAGAGCACGTACGGACAAAACGAAAATTATATAAAAGTATAGTCTGCGGGTGCCCTCGCGTACTGACTTTTATGACATGGAAAGGACCTTACGTGAGTGTGAATGTCCAAATCATCGTAATCCACCTTGTACTAAATAGATAGAGAGACTTTCTAAAAAATATTTATCATTTACATAACATATAAACTTAGACCTATAAATCTTTTACCTTTGTAACGATTCGTTTTGCTAGTAGGGATACAAGATATGCCAAATTTGTATTTTTTAAACTTTTCCTCGAGCTTAGTATTTTATAGTATCAACACACTTGTTTGAATATGGTATAATTTAAACATTAATACTGCGCGGTAGCAAATCCAGAAATGGGTCATCATTATTAATTGGGGCAATAGTTTAACACAATCACGTATCTCCTGAACTCCATGAAACGAATTAATTCAGTTCTAATGAAAACGTGCGGTCTATTACATATTGCGAGAAGCGAAATGTGATGCCATTGTTAGCACGGCCCGACCACTGGCCGGATATTTGCAATTGCAAATTGAACTATCGAGTAATTTCAATACACAAGTTCCTATTTTTTTGTTGACTCCGTTCTAAATGTCACGCAATGATGAGGTAGGATATTGGGTTATCCGAGACATAATATGGCTGGTATAAGGAATAATGGACTTTTTCTGGAATATAGTAGGGATTATTAGCTTAAGTGAGAGCTAATTATGAGACTTAACAACTTATGTTTAGGGATGACGAGCGCAGTCCAGCCACGCAGTCCTTTGTAATTTAAAGTTCTGTGTGGCGTTGCTTCTGTTTATGGGCAGGCGTGTCGCTTACCATCAGGCAAGCGACGTGTTCGTCTCGTCATTCAAGCAAATAAAATAAAAATAGTAAGACCCAGTAACTGGTTATGTTTATTTTGTTTTAAACCGCTTTCAAAATAGTTTGTTATTAATAAAAGGAGGTGCAATTTTAGTGGATCGGTACCAGCATCGGCACTGATTCCAAAATCACCTATAGAAATTAATATTACTTTTGATTTTTCAATTTCTATTTTGAAGTAGGTTTGTTTTTGTTGTTTTAGTCATAGTATTTTATACTCTGGCTACTTTTCTAAAGTTTTCCACGGGTCAAACCATAAGTACTAGGCTGTGGCTGTGGTAGATGAAATAACTATAGCCCAAATTCAATTAAGGTAATCAAATAAAGTACATATAACGTAGCGATATCCGAAAATATTTTATTATAACATAAATAATAAGCGAACAAAACTAATGTCAAAATACTTCAAAGAGCTTGTATGAGGCAATAACAAGGCAGGATAGTTTTATCTTCTCAGATACCAATTAAGGTGTATTCACCCCAGTTGAGAAGCTTTCCTGTCTCGCAAGCAGCCATTAACTGCAGGGGAAGAGCACGAGATGGGGGAAAACTGAGAAATTTCCCCCGAGGGAGCTTGCACACTCGCTTGTAACGGATTGCAATTTGTTTTGTTAACCGATGTTGTTCATTAGTAAACTACTGTCTAATAAAGGATAGGCGTACTACTTACAGTGATAAACGTGTTTTACGCAATAAATTGAATTTATTTTTCTAATACAGTAGCTAGTAGCCACGACAGCAGAAAAATCGATGCTTTTGAAATGGGGTGCTGGCGAAAACTGCTACGTATACCGTGGACCGCCATGAGGACTAAAGACTCCATACTAAAAGAGCTCAACATCACAAAGATGCTGTCAGCTGTCTGTCAGGAGCGGGTGCTTAGTTTTTTCGAACACATTGTGCGGTCTCTCAGACGTAACCTGGATAAAGTTTTAATATTGGGCCAAATAGAAAGGAAGCGCCTCAGGGGAAGAGCGCCATCTAGATGGTCAGATGCCGTGAAAAGGGCTGTTGGTAGCAGCATATACCAAGCGGTCCAGATATCTTATGACCGCTTAGCTTGGAGGCACATATGTCGTCGCGATCCTCAGCACTGAGGGACCGATGAAGAAGAAAAAGCTAGTAGCAGTTAGCATAGCAGTAACTCTCTAATTCTTAAATTCAAATCAAAAAATTAATTTAAAGCAATATAAAATTGTGTTTTTATAAATATAAATTTCCATTCTGCGTCATAGACTACGCTTACATTGTCAATTTCAGCAAACATTCGTAAAATTATAATATTATTAAGCAGCTAAGTACATAAATACATTAATTGAAGTTGTCTAAATACATTTTAAATAGGTTACCGGTCGTGAGATGTCCACATAAAAATATCGTTGTAGTTGTAATAACTTAGTACTTTTGGCTATATAGACGAGTATCTAGGAGGGTTCGCTCCGGGAAAGGGAATGAGCGGTTGAACTTAACATGTTAATGAATATTTGATCGAACTAAACGCCGACACAGGTAGTTCAGTTTTATTGTAAAATCATATCATAAAACTTGAAGTTTGTTTTAGTACATGTTTTGACTTATAAATTTAAGTGCTGTCAAATCTATGGTACAAGAAGGCGGACCCTTCAGAAACAAAGAGAGTGATTAGAGTCGTCATTTTTGTTGTCGCACGACCACACACAAACTTATTATTTTTTATTTTTTTATTTCAGTTTAGTTCAAAGTCAATCTATAGCCAAATCTATAGCGTATAACAGTCATATGAAATTAGTTAAATCTTCTCATTGTAGATCGTTAGCACCCATCATTGGATACGTGTTAAGTATATTTTGGTTAAGTTTAGTTTGTGGTTTAGTTCATGCTCACATAATTAACACGATTTAATTATGTCACATTTTTTTTTATTTATTTATTTATTACGAACAAAAAGTGTGTACAAAAAATTATCATAGCCCCACAAAACCGCATAAGGCGGTTTGTCTGCAGGATCGTGAGAGTCTCACAGTGGCTTAGTTATATAAAACTAACACATGTTATACAGCAGAACAATCATTTCAGAGTATTGAGGTAGTGCTCCTCTAACAACGTACGGATTTTTTTTGCATTTGCTTCCGTTCTTATGACCTCAGGCAAATCATTCAGGAGGTATGGGATACGTTTCTTAAGTGTTCTATCTCCGTAAAAATTGCATACACTCGGGACGACAAATAATTAACAGCAGCTTTATTTAATACAGAACGTAGATATTTTGATTACCGTTCTGTTGGGAATTATGGTTTCATTTTTATATCAAAGACCATATTGAAACATGTTTACCAATAAGTTATTAATTGTTCATTTACAAACAGAAAACACCGGTCATTCATATCGCAACAGAGGTATTTTAAAAACATCCAATAAACAACGTACTGTGTGCAGTGGCCCGTCATAAAATTAAATTAGATACGTTTAAAATCAATTTTATTACCGTCGCGCTTGTGTGTGAATGAGAATATATTTTGCAATGAAATCCAACCTCCGCAAGAGGATTTAGTAAAACTCGTAAAAGCGAAGACAGCATGAAATAAGACTTAAAATCCTGTATTTAAGCAGTTGATTGCCTTTGAAACGACTTGGGTAATATATTAATCATATATTTCTATGGAATAAATTATTGGGCCAATGTATACTTCCGCGTATAATTTTAAATGCTCGTTAATTATATTTTATGTAGACATGAAGTGCCTGCGGATTGGTTGAAATAAGCACCATACTAAAATACAGTTAAAGGACTCTCTGTAATTACCACTCAAAATACATTTTGCAGCAACGCCGTGTTTTTTATACAGACTACATAACAGCGAATAGACAATCATTTTATTGTGTTTACCTGCGGTATTATCGGATGGTCGAGAGGCTTCTTACTATTTGCAGTTCAGTAGCAATTCTGTTATACAACAGCATTACGCTAGATTCGATTTTGTGTAAATTCTTGTTGTTGTCTTTTAATGAAATCATATACTTATCTAATGTCTGTTAACTATACATTATTTTTAAACGTATATACGAGGGATATAAGCAAGGAACAGTTTTATAAAAGACATCCAACACGCTTCTATGGGTATTATAATTATAGGTTATATATATACGTGTATAAATAAAATAAAAAAATTACTGCCTCGGTGGCGCAGTTGTAATGCGTACGCGTTACGATTGAGGCCAACGCTGAGGTCTCGGGTTCGATCCCCGGGTCGGGCAAAGTGGTATTGGGTTTTTCTATTACGAAATACTCAGTATCAGCCCGGAGTCTGGAATTTGTGCCCGGTGTGGCGATAGGCTCGCCTCCTATCACATAAGGGACGGAGATACGCTCGGCGAAATGTGTACTGGTTACACCTCTGCCTACCCCTTCGGGGATTACAGGCGTGAGTGCGTATGTATATGTAAAAAAAAATAGGTCATCGTGACAACGTCTAAATGATTTCCATTTTTTTACAAAATTATAATATGAGAATAAAACATTTCATAAGCATGAATTAAAAGTCTATAACAGATAATATGTCTTTCGAGTTACTGAACAGGTTTCAGGCGAATTAGTTGGTTGTTATAGCGCCTGGTGCCCACCTATCGACCGATCTTACTTTCTATAAAAGGAAATCGAAATTATCTCAATACATGGAGCATTCCGTTTCTCTTGGTAGTTGTGATTATTATTGAACCCTCGCTCACTCAGCTTTACTTTTATTATATTTACTTTAGTTTACAAATCCGTAGGACGGCAATGTATTGGACCGAGTTGAATATCCTGCGTGCTTCTATATTTAATGTTCTAGGTATGGATTGTTTATTCTTACTCATTCTTATACCCATATCATTTAGATGTTTTTCTTTACAATCATTGACCACTTTATCACTTTATTTCAAGGGCTTTCTTCTTCTGCCCAATCACAGGTGTGTGAATATAATCAATTTTGAGACTTTTTCCTATGATGCGTCCGCGTCCCTTCCAACACTTTGAGTGCCACATCCGATTGTATTAGGCACAAGCTCAATTGGTCGCTCTCACCCGTCAGTACCGTCACCGACACAATCATCCGTCCAACTATCAACTGCTCCATTTACGGAGTTCATTGTTTTGAACATGACCTGATGTACTAAAATATCCATCTTTATTGAGTTGGCTCCGTGGCAGGTCACAGCCGCGAAATTCGATTTCCTGTTTCTATTAGCGAGCCGGCGGGCACGATGCGCCTAGTTTTATCGAATCGATGCACATAAAGGAGGGACGGTAGAAATTGTTTCAGTAAACTTTGACCGCAAACACTCTCAAATCTCACTTTGTTTGCCGACAAAGGCTCTTAAGAGGTTCGACGACCCCGCGTAAAACGTAGTGCGTGAAAAAAATGCCGGTGACGAGTTGTTCGACGATAATTCATTTGGAACAAAGGATGGGAGTGAATGTTTGAGTGGACACAAAGCACGGATAATTGCTAAGTGGTAATGTATCTAGTTTGCCTTAGATGGAGTCAGATCTGCGCCTGCAGCGATATAAATAGCGAGGCGGACAGGACCAGATGTACAGTGGACACCAGTTTTAGAAGTGTTTGCTTCTATTCCGAACAAGTGTAAGTAAATCTAGCAAACAGCGAGTCACTTTCGTTTCTATTGGCCACGTCGCATAGCGCCGCTGTCGCCTGTCGCGGGTCGTCTGAGTATGAACTACGAGTGCGGTGTACGACAATCCAGTACCTATCGCGTTGCTATCATTCAACATTTGCATAAGCGGCTTAAAAGCCGTCGAGCGAAATTAAAATTAATACTTTGCTCTCCATGGTAATTATTTTATGTGTTTAGTCGCAATAAATTTTGTATGCCAATAAATGTAGTTGATATAATAAATTTGCATAGACTTTCTATACACGACAACATCAATTATACTGTTGTTTGAAATAAAAATAAAGAATGGCATGTTAAAGCAACAGTCATACATATTTATAACTTTTTGCGTGTCATATAGAGTTATAATCTTATTATAATTTTTTTTCTTACGTCGTATAAGTAGGTAACACAAGGCGTACACAAGTGCTAGAAATAGACAAAGCGGTGGTATCAACCTAGATGGGCTCTCGCATACGAGGGATCTACCACCTAGTAAAATAAGTGAAATTGTTAATTTTAATTGTTATTCAGTGCCTCGGTGGCGCAGTTTGTAATGCATACGCGGTACGTCTGCTATGCTGAGGTCTCAGGTTCGGGGTCGGGTAAAAGTCATATTGGGATTTTTTTAAATTGCAAAATGCTTAGTATCAGCGCGGAGTCTGGAATTATGCCCGGTATGGCAAAATGTAGGTATTTGTTACACCTCTACCTATCCGTTCGCGGATAACAGGCGTGAGTGCGTATGTATGTTGTTTATTAAGTACCTTTAAAAAGTGAAATTTTTGTTTACTTTTTAAGTCAATTAAAGAGGAACGAATCGTAGTAGATAGGTATTTTAACTTGCCAACACGAGATTATTATTTATTATTTTATTTTCTTTGATAAAAAGCATAAGACAGAGTATAATCAATTATTATTAAAAAGTTTTAAGAAGAATAGAATACGTGTTGGTTAACTCTATGTTTGTTTTATAGTAACCGAAGCTAAACAACCAAGTGGGTCACCTGTTGTTAAGTCACCACTGTCTATGATTGCCTACTATCTTACAGAATCGTGGATGCCGAACTGACCTCTGGGAGTAGCAAAGAGAAGTCAAGGATGAGGAGGTCCCCGTTCGTCGGCAATCCTGGTGCTCTAAGAAAATGTAACCGCAAAACGTACTTTATGTCGGATTTTTACACTGATATTAAAAAGAGGTAAAGTTTATGTTTGAGACGCTGTGAGTTTGTTTGTAGGAACTACAGTCGATTCAAAAAATTCTACCATTAACAGGAACTTACATTACCTCTGAATGCTAGGTATAGGCTTCTTTAATTACATAAAAGTGAGTTTCCAATAAGCAATAAACACTATCACGCGAGCGGAGCCGCGAGGAAAAACTAGTCACTAACAGAGCGGTACAGTCAACACTAAAAGTGGTTAAAAGGCTGCTGGGCGGTAGAAATAAACAAAGCGGTGGTATCAAACTAGACAACCTGTCGCATACCGGACCTACCACCAGTAAACTTAAACGGACATTGTGAAGCAGGCTCTAAATGCTTAATTTAATAATTATTAATAATAATACAGACTCACGAGTCCCGACTATACAGATGGGTGTATACTCATTAATTGATAACCTTCGCTATTATTAATTATGTTTGAAATACGGTTTGTTTAACCACCCACTATTATTCCAATACATTTATTTATTAACATTTACATTAATAACAATTGAATCAATATGTACCAAATGAAATGATACCTAGGAACAGTGTTGGCTTTGCACCAGGCTATATGCGTCTTTAGTTGTGCCGTATGGAGTAAATAAACAAATTTATATTAATGACCTTGTTAGTGATTGAAATGTACACAATATATACTCGTATTAGATATTCATAAACATTATATAATTCTGGCAATTATAATTGGTAATTGTATAACATTTCTGTAGAGTCAAACCAAAACCCATCAACTTTTCTTCAATATTACTAAATCAGGTATACGAACAACAATGCAACTTGTGATTCATTGTGATTTCAAGTGTGTGAATTATTTAACGTTATATAGCGCGTAACCGCCTATAAATCTCCCGGTGAAATCTATTTAAGTAAATCAAAGGAAACGATCCGAAACTAAGAATAGACTTTATCCTCCCATCCGGAGGATAACCACGGTTCGAGTACGCGGCCGCGGCACGTCGCAACGGAATTCCGCGGGGCCTACTGCGCACCCGACCATAACCCAAGAGTTAAGTTTCAAAGTAATATTCAATTGCAGCGAGCCATGAGACACAATGCGTAAAGGGTAGGCAGGTAGCCACGTGTCCTCGCTCTGTGGTCACGTTTCTATGTGTCGGTGAATTCCTTATGCGTCGGGACAAACATTTTCCCACGGCCTTACCTTCTACCCCGCGGTGCTAACAGACGCGAACGACTAGCCTAAATGTATGTTCTCTTATTCTTAATGCATGTTAGAAAGAGATGACAATGTGCACAAAGCCTAATTTAACATGTGAAGTGTAACGCAATATTGTTCTGGCCACATGATCACTGTGTAAGTAATTGTGTTGTGAGTAATCGTTTTCTTTAAGTCATTAATTCTGAGCGGACGGAATGATATAATACATACGAGTGTGCATACACAATTTGATGTATGTAGTAAGCAACAAGCGTGGCGCAAGCCGGTGGCGATGGCGAACCAAAACAAATGTACGCGACACCGTTACACCACTTCGCGGAATTAAATAAAGTAAAAAAGACAGCGGGCAACGGTAATCTTTGTTCGCTGCCTAAGGTCGAAACCCCGACTCCACGGTAAGCCACCTCGGATGCGCCAGATGGAACAGTAGATTGTTCGATGATAATTAAAACTAAGCCGCGATTGAAACGCAACGTAGAGTCAATGTCCGAATGCATAACATAACAACGCAACAGATTTTATCTCGGATAACATGAGTGTTAAATGCGAAAACGTGCAAAAAAATGAGAGGCAAAACGTCTTGAGTGGTACCGTGTGTGCTTTAAAAGGATAATAAATTACTGAATTCGGTCGGGCGTCACCTATAATGTACCCACATGGGACAGTTTTTCTTGGCAAAGTTGTTTGCCTGTTTCTAAACAATATTATAAAGTGGCGATGTGCGGCGGCACTAATAACGCGTTTACTGCACACAGAGGCACAAACAATTACAATTAGACCATGGGTTCACTTAAGACGTTCAGTAATTAGTCACAGCAATTTAAAACTAGGACAGACGAAAGGACTTCCCAATGATTCGTCAGCTTCACGTACGCACTCGACTTACGAGTATCCAATATAGTTTATTCAAACTATATCGCACTACGCGTTCCACATCAGAATTGGATCAGGTTGGCGCCAGTCCCAAAGGACTGGTATCGACGCCGTCGATGGCAAAATGTCGATACGCGGAAGTCATCTCGATTCTATAAAACGTAAGAAAAAGGTGAGTTTCTCTTCCAGGAATTCTTGAGGCACGGTAACCATTAAAGCAAACAACAAAGCTGGAAAAAATAAGCGGTAACGTAGCTATTGTGTGTCCGCGCGGCGAAGACGGAAGGCTGGAGTCGTGGGAGTAAGCAGCGAACACGGCGCGCGGGAGCGACCTGCTCCGCCGCGGGAAACTGTCGCTCTATGTGTCTGTTCACATGTTCTCGACGGTAAAAAATAAATTGTTAGACTCTTAGCGATTGAAAACGCCTCATACAACACTATTCATATACATTAATTAACTACGCGTTATAGACGACTGGAATGATATCATGTCGTTTCGCTTAGAAATTTAGATCATAAATCTTTGTGGTTTTGCAGTCCCATTAAACTAAGTGTGTTTTCACTTAAGTCACGGGCAAGTAAGCAGTACTTTGATGTTACAACGATATATGGGGCCTTTCCGTCCATTGACGAAATGATCAACATATATTGTGTCACACACATTACGAAGCAATTCACGAGATGCCACTCGCGTCCAGCTAAGTGTAATATTGCATAAACAACACGATTTCATTTCACATGTTATAATTATACGAATCACCGTCGTCGACATCAAAGATGTTGCGTACACTAAAGCAGTGACTCTGTGAGTTGCTAAAAGATATTCATTATATTAAAATACAGACGTAGTAGCGTTACTAATTCAGAATCGAAATTTCACTCGGCATAGTTGTTAAAACTTGATAACCATTGATCAGCTAGGTTTGTGTGTCGGGCAGGTGCGTCGTGCGCTGGCGCAGTGGCGGGTGATTTCGCTTCAAGTTCCGACGCCTAAGGCACTCGCACTCACCAATGTCAATGTGAACATCACTATTACACGGCCTTGGTGTCTATATATCATCGCGTCGTTTACATCATTGTGCCTTTCAATTGTATACGCTCATTATTTTTTCTAGTGATAATATTAAAATTTGTTTAAATCATGTTATTGATATTTGTTTCTGCACGTGGTACACTCTGCTGATTAACGGACGAGGTAATGGCGAAACTTCATTCTCGTTGCGGGTGGTGGGGGTCAGACGGCGGGTCGCCCCATATAATACCAAATAACGTCAAATCATGATAAGAGGGCGGACCCAGCCATTCAGCCGGGATAACGCCAGGCAAAAAGAAGAAGAAAGAAAGAATACGACAGCTTCTATGGGGCAGTGGGCGAGTAGCCGGCTGCGAAGCGAGAGGCCGTGGGTTCGATTCTTTGCATAAAGGTTGGCCACGCAGACATGATTATTTTTTTATTAAGGGTGTTCATAGGCACACTTATCATTTAGTGACCCAATTGCTCGTATGCCTCAGATTTATAAAAAACAATGTAGATTACTAATTTAGTAACAAATCAACAGTTAGTTTTATTCGAAATCTAGTTTAATTAAAATCCTTTAATTTTAATTGTTTTTTTTATTTGCCGTACGTATTGTTTTGTAAATGAATATTTTTTGTATTTTAAGTTTATCGGCGGGATTAGGAAAAATCTATTTAAACATGTTAATGAGTTGTATATCTCGATTGTTTCAGCGCTTATTGTCATTTAACAAATGTTACTCATGTAGGCATTTGGTTATTAAAAATGGCTATTAACAAACCATTAATAATTAGGTCGTGAAGCGACAATCAGATTATAAGCTTTTGTGAATTTAATGTATGTGGTAAAAAAAAACTTAAACCTTACATAACAAAACCGATTTATATATATTTTGATCAGAACTACCTATATTACCAAAAATGGGTTTTGTACAAAGAAAATATCTTCCCCAATAAAAGCGTTAGTTAGCGATTATTAAATTTTCACGAGGCTCTGTAATTTCATCCACAGGAATGTGTGGAACAGTAAAGTTTACATTACTATCTGCATTGTGTCCACAAGAAATGAGCTGGAGAACGGCTAAACATATGTTGTACCCAACGACCGCAAATAAAAGGAAGCAGGCAAAAGGTACTGTATATTATATTGGTTTATATTATAAGGTAATTCCAACACATAAAAGTAAAAGGAGATCAAAGGAAATAAATGCATGCATTTAATATAAACCTCTTTGGCGACAGATCCTAATAGAGTAGTCGTAACTTACTGTTTGCATTAATTTTCTGCATCAAAGTTGTTTGAATAAACAGCTGAATAAATTTTAACGTTAGTTTACATTATTGATACTTTTATTTTGTGTGCGGAATCAAAATATTTCATGTTTTAATTTGACATACAAGTACTAAGAATACGCCTTGCTAAGTAGAAATAACACTTAAGAAAATTCTATTAGAGGTATAATCATAAAATTGTATGTTTATTACAATTTATGCCCGTATCAGATACGATATGACATGGCATTTTGTTTATTTATTTGATGTATTTTAATGCAAATGTATATATCTATAAGAACACTAAAGATCTATTTCATAAGGTTCCAGTATGATTTAACCACCAGTTAACGTATAAGACATCCATGTTTGAAAGTACCTAATAGATATCTTTCTTCTTTTATAAATATATGTCAGAGTGCGACTTATGTATTTGAACGCGTCATAGTATATTTGGTAAGTTACATTTACTCAGAGTTGGTGAAGTAGGCCTTAAACATAATAACATATCTATAATTTTCATTAAAGTCTTTAATCTGGTTTGAAAAGAACATCTATTTAAAAGCGTAATTGAACGAAGATGAATGGAGGACTCGTCGTCGTAACAATATGTTGAGCTGGATTATACTAAGCTTACGAAATATTATTTCCCCTTTACAGATATAATATATTGTTCTTCGGTTCTCTTACAATAAATTACTTTACATGATATATTGCACAAAGAACTTAAAGGATAAGACAAACAAAGACACAGAACATATATTTATCATAATGTTGGTAATATGGACCTTAGACCTTATAGATATATGAATTATAAAGAGAAACATGTTCAGACTTTAGAGGCTTGGGATCGTGAAGATTCCTAAGAAAACGTAATTTCATATACCTACTAGGTATATGAGAGGTGAGAGGCAAAGACAATTCAGTTGTGGCTTTACTTTATGCGGGCGACCAAAAAAAACTTTTAAGCATGTTAAACTTGTTTTATTACATTTTGTAATGTTAATTTGAAAAAATATGACATTTTCTAGACTGGTGGCAGTAACGGGGACATGTGTCCCACTTAGTCTACTCCGCGTCAGACAAGTCTACAATTTATTTGACGAACAGTGCGAAAGAGGTCATCGCCAAGTATTCAGCATTAACTTAACTTTTGTACACTATTGTTTTAACACTGAACTACTTTTGAAAAATGCGTAATAGCGATGGCCGGAGTATTAGCAAGTGATGGTTATTTATTTTGTCAAATTCGCATTTGATTGTTACATTGTTAAAATATCAATAAACAAGCATGTAGATTGTTTACGTTCAGGAAATATGCGCACGCGATCAATTGTACTCGAAGCAGTGATTTCATTTATCCCATTATTATAATAAATCGGAATGCGTGTTCTGTTTATTTGTTGCTCAATCTCGCTGTCACGATGTAACTGATTAAGATGAAACGTTGCATATGGGTACGATTCCTCTTCACCCCATGATACATGATTCATAACTCACAAATATGGGAAATGTTCCAAGGCGTAATATGAATGCATTTGATATTCAAATAAGTGGTTAATTTATTTGTTGGCCTATATTGAATGAACAATGTAGGTAAGAGTTCGTTTATCAAATTTGAAAAAGGTCACGAGCGCTTCGAACGACTACACTATTCGCGATCAAAGAGGATATAACTATTATTATACTATTCGCGATGCTGAATTGTACAATTGTGTAAAGGCCAGTAATGAGACTAACTAACTAACTGGGTAGTCTAAGGGACTATTTCACAATATTTAAAGAAGATTTAACCACTAAGGCCGACTTGTGTGACGATACTACATCGAGATTTAACACGTATCACAATAAGTTTATTATTTATTTATGTCAAAACACTATTTCACGTCTCTTAAACTGGTTTAATGGGTTTAAACTGGATTTCGGATCGTCGTGCAAGTGGACCTAATTAATGTATAACCATTATACCATAACCATTTTTTAATATACCTAGTACACACCTTTTTGCCGGTGCATACGTCAAATTGTAACTTTTTTATTTGAACATACCTATCATATTTTATTTGATTAGGATAGGTTATTGCTATTTTAATACTCGACATTGGCGAAATTATCGGTAATCGATGGGGCCATAATCTAAAAATACAATAGAATAGTATATTTTATTTGGTAAGTAGCATTTACTCATAGGTGGTGAAACAGGCCCTAGCGTGTCAAAATATGACAAGTACAGATTCGTGCCGATCGGTAGATGTAAGTTAAATGACGTGATTTATTTGGTAATAGCGTTTATTTAGTAGATACAGAAAATTGTTTTATGAAATTGATTTCCACATTTTTTGGAGTCATTTTGACAAGTAACATTGAAAAATATGTTATGATTCATATTAAAACTAACTATGTTTGTTAACACCGTATTTTGCAACCGAAGAATTTGTAAAAGAACGTATATGTGAACTTGGTGATAAGTTCATGAACTTTGTTGTGTGATAAGAAATTTGCATAAATCATGTGTTAATGTGTTAAAAATGCGGTGGATACAAAAACATGGACATGTGGGCGCCAAAGGACCCTGTACATTGAGTGAAGGGACAAGACACCCGACGATAACTCCGCTCACAATATTTACACAAATTGTAATCTCGGACACAAATGTTGACTCGTCCATCTAATATCAGTGGAAATATTAAATTTGTAGTCTTCATAGTAGTTGTTTTAATGTAATAATTACACAGTGTTGTAATCGACTACTCACTTCTAAGGTTTTTGTTGTGTGTGCCTATTTTTCGTCGCTTGCAAAAGATTTCAACGCAAGTAACTAACGATACGTAGATGTAATACAATTATAGTCGGATTTTTACTGGTCTGTTTCTTTTGTTATCTTATAAGAATCCACTATTTACAGATTATGTTTCTAAGTATATAATTCAATAATTAATTATCAATTAATATGCAAGTATTAAAATGCAATCGGTTCAAAGCAGGTAGATTGATTTTTGTGGGGATTAATCATTGTAAATGCTTGTAATTAATCTATTGTGTTTATTAATTTAGAGGCAGACTTTTGAACATATAATGACATATCTATCAGGAATGTAATAGCTTTATCAAGAATGTATTTAACAAATGTAAGTTACACAAAGCTATCTAGGATGCTAAATTACATGATTGATGCAAATGATTAAACAAGAAAATCAATTAGCGTCGACTAATTAATGAATGTAAGTAAATAATAGGTCGATAAATGAACCTCTTTGACCCAATACCAATAGTGATATAGAAACCGTTTCGAATGCAGCAAATCGCGCGACCTTCGTTCGGTAAAGGCGGCTCGCGATCTCCTCTCGCGGTATAAATCAGCTGGACGAGGTTCCTACATAAATAAATTAAAATTCAACGCGTACTCACCGTAAACACACGGCCGTATTGAAAATAAACCGATCACCTCCAATGTGCGGGTCACAAAACAAAATAAACAACACAAAACCAAAACTGTCAAGCGTGAAATGAAAGTACACGCGACAAACGAACGTACGATATGTCAAAAACACCACTTTGTAACACGTTGTTCAAACAGTGTCGGACGTGAGAAGTTTCGCTTCTGGGAGCGAACGCGTGTGCGTGCAGTGCGCTCGGCGGTCTCGACTCGAATGCTCTGAGCCTCTGAGGCAGCGGATACCTCTCGCTCGGGAGGTGGCTCTCCGCTACTCGCTACTCGTTACTGGCCCTTGCCTCGAGGCTCGAATCGCCCGCTCCGCTCGTGTCGTCTCCTGCACACTGCAGAGTGCAGACACTCCGTTTCCGCACGACGATGTGGTGCAAAAGAAAATTGCGTGGTAATATGCATATAATCGGAGATCTGCCGGCATCCGGTGAGGAGCATAACCACCGCTGCTGTCGTCTGACATACATTTACATTTATTGACATGTTAATAGCCATCTTTTGATTTACTTTGGAGTGGGTGAAATTATTGGCCTGTTAAATATTACAAAATTCCATTGAATACTTGTATAAGTGGTTCATCATATTTAAGTCAAAGAATGACAGGTATATTGTATGTATTCAAATGAAATTATTGAACGGCGATAGATAAAAGAGAATTTCATTTTTGCCGATATTAGCTGTACACAGTAGTAGTAACAGTCAGAAACAGATTTTTAATTCTTGTCAATTTTATGGCCGCTTGGAAATTATTCACGAATTATGTAGCATTTATCGTTTTCGAGAGACTAAAGAGTGACAAGAGATGTAAAGGGGGGGGGGGATGACTATCTTCGTGCAACCATAAATATTGAAACCTCTATCTAAGTCTAAAAGAAGTTTGTTAGATGTCATCTCTTTCGACATCAGAGCTTTTAGGAAATAAAACTTTTGATGCACAAGACTTTTGATTAACAATAATTTTAATCAACAGTTAAATAAACATTTCTTACTTTTACTTACCTAAATAATTTGCCATATTTTTAAAGTAAACAATACGTACAAAATATTAAGCCAATACACAAAACGAAAATAGTAGCAATTTATGTCTGCACGGTTATTGTAACAACACATCTTCACATTCCATTGGCGTTAATTAAATTAATTTTGATTTTCATAATTGCTCCGGAATGCTATTTTACAATTTGCGTAGCAAGTTTCGGTCACGGGAGAAAGTCTGGAATGCTCAATTTGTTAGTTTTGCATAAAGAGAAAAGCATAAACACTCCCTCAGGCTATATTATCTACTCTATACATATGCAAAGGGTTTATCTACTGTATATTTTACGTACAAATATCATTTTATTATTTACCACCTTTTGCTCGCGGCTCCGCTCGCATGGATTTTTTTATGGCAGAGGATGGCAAACGTGCAAGTGGGTCACCTGCGGAATTCCACTGCCCATGAATATTCACAATACTTGAAGGATCATGGACGAGTTGCGTTGTGGTAGAGCCATTCTGTAAATACTTTTTAACAGCATGCATGCGCCTCAACCTTATTAAGTAACAGTCTCACAGGAAACCAACGCGCAACAACTGGTAGCTTGCTGTTACATTTCGTACAATGAGTAAGATCTTCGGACGCCCAAAGATCTCCCTCCCCTTCCTAATCCATATCTTTTTCTTAGAGATCGGCAACGTAATGTTTTATTTGTTTTTTATTAGTTTGTACAAAAAAATGCAGGTACCCAGTTGTTGTTTTTTTAATTTGCCTGTATGGCGAAACGAGTAGGTTGCTAACTTATGTTAAGCACCCACGACTGTCCATAAATAAAAGCAACACCAAGCAGAACTTGAAATTACAAAGCCCTGCATGGTACTGACTACTGGACTGCGATCGTCACTCCGAGCCATAAATTGTTAAGCCTCATAATGCCCAGTAATTTCACTAGCATCAATTAATATTATAAAGCTAATATTATAAATACGAAAGTGCGTTCCACTGCCACGCCTAAATCGCTGAACCGATTTTGATTAATTTTGGTATAGAGATAGATGGGACAATGGAGACGGTATAGGCTACTTTTCATCCCGGCTTATAAAAGGCTGTTCACGCGGGCGGAGCTGCGAGCAAAGGCTGATACTTCATATTTCGTAGCAATGATTGGTGTTGCTTCTGTTTATGGGCAGAAGTGACATTAAAGCTGTTTTTTTATTAGCTTGAGTGACGCACGCCTGCCCATACATAGACACCACACAGAACATTTTATTACAAAGCACTGCATGGCATTGGACTGCGTTCGTCACCCCGATACATAAGATGTTAAGTACCATAATGCCCAGTAATTTCACTGACTTCAATGTCCTTTAAAGCGGAACACAGCAGTGCTTACACAATGCTGCTTGGCGGCAGAAATAGACATAGCGGTGGTACCAACCCAGACGGTCTCTCACATACCACCTTGTAAAATGCTATTTGATGGACCTTCATTATGTTTTACTTACTATGTAAAACATAACATACTATGATGTATCTGAAGCTAGATAAGATTCCAACCTTCTGGTTTATTAAGAATTATCTTAACAATGTATATTAATTCATTGCGATAGCGCTCTTGCCGCGCGGGTTTTCCCGCAGAAACGAAAATATTCCCGTGTTAGTAATGCATTTTATTGACCCCTGATGTGTGTCTTATTATGATGGCCTGTAGTGTGTATAATCAGAAGTATGTAATTAATGACAAACGTTTTCAAAATAATTTCACACGCAAGAATCATAATTTATATATTTTTCAATTTGTATTTATTTTGACTTTTGATTTAAAATGCATACAGGAGTTGCCCGGGTTTGGAATTTGTGCCTCGCCCTCTATCACATCTGCCTACCTTTCGAGGATACATACAAGCGTGAGCTTATATGTAAAACTTTCTATATAAAAGACCGAACTCTATTTGAGCACATCTGATTTTCATTAAAAGTGCTTAGGAGACGCTTATCCGTGATAGATTATGTTGAACTATGGAACAAGTTAACACGTAACTACTCTAACTGTACCGTCTGAACTTAACTGGGCTTACTTCATATTAAGGAAATTGCCTCGAAGTAATTCGGCGGCAACTATGTAGGCGTATAAACGATGTCTTTTCTTTGATAGGATACTAATCCTGAACTGGTTAGTTATATTTTCAAAAACACTCTTACCAATATTTATCATTTAATAAAATAAATGTGATAAAAATATTAGCCCTGTATTATCCTGTTCTACTGCTGGACCCTCTGCTAATGAGAGAGTTAGGCCTTTGACCATTTCACTGACATAATGCGGGCTTGTAGCCCTAAGCTGTAGCCTTTACTTACATACCTACGAAATGTATATTTCGAATTCTTAGGTAGGTATGCATAATGCAGCTGCTTTCCTCACGATGTTTTCGTGAAGTCTGTGTGTGGCTTGGGAGTTGGGATTGAACCCGTGATCCCAATCTCAGAAGTCCGTTCCACTCCCTGTTGGCCTGTCGCTGGCAGAAATTATTGTTCAAATAAAATTCATGAAATCTATGTTCGTGCTGATTTGCTCGATTCTCTACTCACCCCACTGTGTAACTTAGCGACACCGCGCGACGGCCGGAGCATTGCTATTGTATTCGAACATTTTGATTAAGAAAATATGAACACTGCAAACTGTTCAGAATATAACACTGCTGTAGGTGTAATTTATTTACTTTCTATTTGTTGTTGCTGTCAAAATATGTTTATTTAGGTACCAAGTTAACTTTGAAATGTCAGAAAATGTAACTACAGATAGAGTTCCCAACTTATGGCCGTTCCCAATATTCTGTCTATCGACAGATTTGCTTACCGGCAGTACAATTTTGACACATTTTGTATGGAAGATCTGTTAAAACACTATTGACAGTAAGCAAATCTGTCGATAGATAGAATATAGGGAACGGCCATTAGTGGAATTATCTCTAGCTTTGGTGGGTTGGACCCAGTGTGGACCTAGTGTGTAAATTTTGCTAATGTTTTAGTGCTTTAGTTAACTACTCAGTTAGTGGAAACGAATGTCTTCATCCACTAAACAATCAAATTAACATGTCTAGGTTTTCGTATCATAGGTATATCATATCACTGTTCCTAGATATCCGAATGTGTTTTTTTAGAAATGACGTTGCTGACTTTGAAATTATATTTTATTTGGTATCTTGAAAGTCACTTTTATAATTTCTGTAATTTGGATGAAAATAAACGAATTACCTAATGTCAAATATGACACGTGTCATAACATCTGAAATATCTCTCATAATGAATGATTATTCGTAAAATCGCAAATACTGGAGCGAACAGAGCGACGCTCTTCAATTCACGGTTAACTTGGTACATCTATACTTCGCTTGACAGTATAGCATAATCGCACAAATTATATTCCCAGACAACTCACGTGAGATTTTTCGAATTGAAAACCAAATAGCAAATTATGATTGCTCGACCTGGGATTTGAACCCTGGATCCCACGTTTTCTCAGCCTAAATACGCTGCCACTAGACCAATGAGGCGACTTGAGTATTATCTTTTTTTCTGCCTGGCGTTTTCCCGCCAGTGCCATGGTCCGCCTTCCTACCAAACCGCCTCCACTTCGCCCGATCTTGAGCAACCTCCGTAGTGAGATCAATGTGGTAACAAAATGATTGTTATGTTTAGTTGCGTGTGAAAGTGACAATATAGCATTAGTTATTTTTGCTTTAAGATCGTTCATAAAAATACATTGTCAGGAACGAAAGCTTGGGTTATTTGCTTTACGTTATTACACATCTGAGTGTTATTTTGGCCCATAAAATTATATCTGCGGTGTACAAAGAAATATGAAAGAGAAACGTAGCGACTAGTCGCTTGACATTAGTGTTATTTAACTCAGTTATAAATGGGAAGATTTATTCGTAAGTGTAAGGGTCTGTTTCTCAATCATCATCATCATGCCTATTTGTGGTCTATTCTTGAACGTACGCCTTATCTTTCCTCTTCCATTCCCGGTAGTCTTGTGCCGGACTCATCCAGTCCTGGCATCCGTGTCGTCTGATGACATCCACTCCGCGTCGTGTGGGGCTACCGCGTCCTCTGGTATCCTCACTGAGGAGAGCCCCTCTGTTTTACAAAATACAATCAAAATGTTAACTTCCAGATAACGGAATACGCAGACAATTTACAATGTACAAATTTGACATACTGATACAGTGATAATCTTGTATTCTGCTGTCTTATATTTTATATGACATATACTACTTATTTACATATAATTTTTACAGATAGGTTTTAAGGTGTATAAAATTAAATATTAAATGCTTGACTTGCGTAGTATTAAGTATGTGTAGAAGGAGTGTAATAATATAAGTTGATGGAGAACGCTAGCATTTGTATGAAGGTTCAAACAATTTTTTGACATTTAGATACGATTACGTTCTCGCAAGTTATTCGTGCTAGCCCCTCAGATCTTAATGGGATGGAATTAAAGGACTACATCACAGCTAAACTCTATAGAAAAAAAACCCAACAAAATCGCTCTACGATTGGCGGGGATCTCGATATACATAAAAAAAATACGCGCCGAATTGAGAACATCCTCCTTTTTTGAAGACGGTTAGAGATGTAAACTATATGTTTTTAATCTATCTAAACTCAGATTTTTGAACATCCGACATTCAATGACAATGTACTAGCTAGTCAGTCTCAAGGGGTATGAACCTTAATGGGGGTAGGGCGCAATTAAGCGCTATAAGGGTGAATGATTGCATCAGATTTGTAAGGGGAAATATGGAGTTGAAAAATGTTTTAATTACTGCGAATGTAAAGCTTTAAATCCGTATGCTCATGTATAACAGATTAACGTCGGACATATTGAGTAATTAATAAAATAACTGTTAAATTAGACATCAAATAGAAAATCATATTCTGTAATTTCTAACTAAATTGCTGAGTAGCTTTTCTTCCAGTATATTTTAGAACCATTTTGATGAAACTAGATTTTATCCTGGCTCGGCAAAATGACTACACTGTCCTAAGTGGTAAGTACAGTGAATTAATTTGAGTGATAGAGCCTCGCTGTAGACAGTTTTGTCTCGAGCCGGCTCGTTGGGTGTTATGACTGTCTCATAAAAAACTGACGTAAAGTAGGAGCTGGCTGCTGTGTTTCGTACGGTAAGTGAGATATTTGGAGGTACATATCCTCCTCTCCTTCACAATCCCTTATTCCTTTCCTATAAATCGTGTTTATTTATGCCTGTAGAGCGTTATGTAATGAATAAGTATAATACGCATTGGCTATCGATGACACCACTTTTTATCCAATCATGGTTCTATCCCAAGATATAAAATAGGTCACAGATGTTTTGCTTATCGGTATATCGGAGAACTATCCATTTCCGAGTGAATCACGTCATAATAAGGAGTTTCATGACCTGGGAATCGAGCCCAAGAGCACACGGTTACTAGCTCACGCATACAAAACGAATAAGAGAATTTTCACACAGTACAACCACAACCGATTATAATAATTCATTTGATAGAACCATGAAGTTGGCATTTAAGATTAGCAAAACATTTTCTTCTTTAGCATATAACTGTAAAGTACTACTGTAAACACATTATCCGGCAAAATAGGCGTGCATAATTACGTGCCTCTAATTTAATGTTTACACAGCTGCACTTACCTATTTGTGTATAAAGAATATTTTCGCAAAAAGCTCTTAAAAGTTGTATCTTTATACAGTCTACGTAACTTCCTGTAGCAAGAAGTTTTAAATAAGCGGCTTGGATTCGTACATCTGCAGTCATGAATAATAAATACATTTTTTTTAACAAACAATGCAATAATTTAAGTGTACTCTTAATAATATTCTAGTAATATGGTGTTTGTGAGTTTTTACTGGGATGTTAATAGACTACGCCTTAACAGCTAACCGGATTTGGATGAAATTTTATACACAGGTCTATGACCTGGATAAGGACATAGGTTGCTTTTTATATCAAAAAATATATTTACATAGGCTGAGCCACAACCGAAAGCGACGTCAAAACATTTGTAACTTTGAAATCGTTAAACATATTTCTTCATAGCTAAGAATCATCGAGGATTAAATCAGGCTTAAAACAAACAACTATTTAAATCGGTCTATTCGTTCAGGCGCTACGATGTCACACATAATAAATAATAATAATACACCCGACAGTCACACACGTAGTCCTGACCCCACACTAGGTAAACCTGTATCGTGGGTATTAGGAGCTACGAGGGACTTGCGGTCCCACAATACTCAGACCCGAGACCAATATTTGTGGTTCACACAAATTTTGTCTCGGTGTGGGATTCGAACCCACGGCCTCTCGCTTCGCAGCCGACTACTCGCCCGTTGCGCCACGGAGCTAAACATTTTTAGTGAACGAATCATCAAAATCAGTTCATAAATGTATTATTATTATTATTGGTATTTTGTACCCGAAGCAGATCATCCCTTTAGAAACAGAATTCCATCACCAATTCATCGAATAACGAGACAAAGTTGCCAATTTTGTTAACATATGCGGTGTGAGTTAGTTAAAGCAACTTGCCACTTCACGTTGGTATTGGTAAAATATATATATAGTGATAAAAACCGAGTTGAACTGGCCCATTCATGCTGTAGACAAAAGCGTTTAAAGCGTCGCTCTACCACTTATATGGACACTTAACATGCACGCGGATGAGACTGCGAGGGGCAGCTAGTACAAACATAAATTGATGTTTATCAAAAAGAAATTTGAAGTCAATGTTATGATTCAAAAAGGTTTGATTTAAAAAGGAGCTTTTTTAATGTATGTACATGACATCTCTGCCAAATATGGACCGCTCCTATTGACTGTTTCTATATTTGATAAGATTTACTCTGAGTGCTCCCATATAAATTTGGTTAAGATATGATGACGAGGAAATGTTGAAAGGATCTACAATGTACTGTTAGCATACCCACCGCAAGTCTAGTTTTGAAGTAGTTTTTTTAAACTATTACTTATATCTAAGCATATGTTTTATTATTATTTATACTAGTGGTCGAAACTAAACCTATTTTTGAATTTTGTTCTATAGCTGTGAGATTTGAAATTCAGACATTACTGTCAGTGTGAGCGTAAACAATGAATGTTTTATTTAATTTAATTAAATGCATCGAAATAACTTTCAATTATTAAATGTGCATATTTCTTACAGATATTATTTATAAATAGCTTTCTGCACTCCTCTATATAAACCTTAACAATGCTAAATCTCACAATCCTACGTGCGTGCAATATGCTTAAAAAGGGGTCTGAATTAAGTTACACATATTAAGTAGATTATCTTCATACAAAGAACAAGACAAAACAATATCTACTACAGGTTTGGCCAAACTAAAATATAACCAGTCTCTATAAGTATAATATATTATGACATTCATTCGATAGATATGTGTATCTTTGTAGTCGGAATAGGGAGTGCTTTATAGATATCTACTCAATAGCTGTCAGATATGACATGACCGAACGACGACGACAAGTCGCAACGAGAGGGTGAATGGATCCATTTATTTTTACTTTAATATTATTTTATTGGTCTGTGATATCAGATATTTTATGCCTTTTTCTCGAGTTTTTTATTTATTTTATTTGCTTGTATGATGAGACGAGCAGGTCGCTCGCTTGATGTTAAGCGTCACGCCTGCCCATAAACAGAAGCAATGTCACATAGAACTCTGGATTACAGAACACTGCATGGGGCTGAACTGTGCTCGCCATCCCGAGGTATAAGATGTTAAGTCTCATAATGCCCAGTGATTTCCACTGGCTTCAATGACCTTCAAACCGAAATACAACAGTGGTTACACACCGGCAGAAACAGACAAAGCGGTGGTACCAACCCAGACAGTCGCTCGCATACGAGGAACCTACCACCTAAAAGCATACAGAATAGTTCAGAATACTTCTAAGTTAAATACTTCTCATTTTATTCGGACCAAAATATAACATACATTCATATATAGACCAACGTCTGTGTCCCATATGGGTAGGCAGATACAACGGGTCAAAGTATATGTAAGTGTAGTAGTCAAATTCTTGTTTATTATTTCATGCACACCATACATTTTAGTATGCATCTGTTTTAATTCTTTTTAATGTACTTTAAACGTAGGTTATGTATTCAAACCATATGAATGCATGTATCTGTGTATATATAATGTACGACCGTCGTCTTCTTAAACAATACTGGATCAATTTTGATGATTGCTTCACTAACATAAGCTAACTCTAAAGAAAGTTTTAATGTTTATTAAATTATGTTCTTTTTATTAGTTCTCTCCAGAGAGTTGGAAATCAGGCAGGCGGTTTGTCATAAAATTACAAGTCAAATCTTTCTGTTACATGTGTTAAAAAGCATGTTACGACGACGCCACTGCGGGTGGGATAAGGGCAGGTGGAAAAAGAAGAAATTATTATAACTACTAGTTGTCCCGCGCGGTTTCACCCGCAAATACAGCAGCGCCACCTACCGGGTCCAATTGTGAATCTAAGCCATCCAGGGCGCCACCCAAATGCATAAAAAAATCATTAAAATCGGTCCAGCCGTTTAGGAGGAGTTCAGTCACATACACACGTACAGTAGAATTATATATATAAAGATATGTTTTTGGATTATATTGATAATAATTATTTTCGCATCTTTGAAACTAGGTTTTGTTCGTTTTCTAGGTCAAGACTTTTACACAGCACACATTACTACCATTTGTATCTGAAGATTACATTTTGTTATATTGTTTTAATATGGTGAGTATTTCCTTTGAACTTTTATATTAAACTTCATAAAATCCGCATGTATATTGGTCGTAAAGAGCTTATCTTATTGTTATTTTAATCTGATCGCTGTTTGTCAACGTCGAGCTTTCTGCTCTGTGGGCTTTATTTAAATAACATTTAACTAGCCTTTTATCTCATGCGCAATCTCATGCTTAAGTGTTAAAATACTTATTAATATTTAAATGACTCAAGTACACAAAGGTGTATCCGACTCTCCATATCATATTTTAAAGAATAACGTTTTGCGGCCATATTGATACCTTAATTCAAAATTATTGGTGGATAAGGATATTTCTTACCACCACGTAATGAAAATATAAACTATTAGTATTAAACTTTATCATTATACATAAACCGATGATGCTGAAATATATAGTATATATATCTAGATGTATACGAATCTATTGTAAATGTTCTACAATCCGGATTACCATAAAACCTAGATATCTCCTTTGTGAAATCATTGGTGAATATCGCAGAAATATACTCCAAGGGTTATATATATTTTGAAATGATATGTGTGTTTCAATAGTAATAATTTCGGTGTGGTAGAAAGTGGCCGTTTCACCGAGTAACCGTCTACTGTTGCGACTCGAGTCAGATGTCATGAAACAACTTTCATCTATCACGGACGATTCAGGCGTTTTTAAAGTAATCCTATATTTTATGCACTTTTATATTTTACCAAAATTGTTTGATGAAATAAAGTGATTATTAATTTTAAACAGGAGTTACATGTAGCGAACACATACATTGGTGACCTAGTAACTAGATAATACGCGAGACACTTTTTAAAATGTATATATTAACTTTATTTGCATCCGATTTAAATAAAAGAACCCTAAGCTTATCTCAATGTATCACTGAAAATCACAACCAAATTGATTTATCCATTGTAAAAATTTGCCTGGATAAATAAACAAACAAGCAGACATAAAAATATTTACAATTTTACTATATGAGTTATATAATTTCACGTTATGTAAATTATTTACAAGATTCCATTTTTTACATTACATTAAATAACGTTTAATTTTTATATATCTCAGGACAGGTTTGAGGCTTCTCTTATGGCCGATCCCTGTATTCTATTTACAGATAGATTTGCTTACAGTCAATAGGGCTTTGACAGATCTTCCATACAAAATGTGTCAAAAATTTACTACCAGTAAACAAATCTCTTGGTAAACAGAATATTGGGAACGGCCATTAATAAACAGTTTTAGGGTCGTAGTTAAACAAGACGGCGCTATAAGAACTTTACGGGCACGTGGAGAATTCATAAAGCAAAAGGTTTAGGAGCTCTATATATCTCCTGGGATTTGAACGAGAAGTGAGAAAGTTTAGATTTGAAGCTGGTACAGTTTAGTACGGATGTGCAACACGTATATAAATACGCAATTTAATAAACGGTGTTCGGATGTCCCTTTGACGTGGAATTGTGGTACTCAGCGGAGTTTGTAATTAGAGTGAGTAGGCAAATGTCAGCCTGCTGTAGTTTTATTTAACATTACGCAATGATGATGGAACATTTTGTGCGACGTAGAAAATTTTATGTTTGCGTGTAAATTAAGTCTTTATTGTTGTGTAAAAATGCAGGTTTTAAGTATCAAAGCATATAAAATGAAACTTTCAGGTTCATTAGTTCAGATATGATATTGAGTTTATGTTTTTGTTTATAGTATAGGCCAGCAAACGTGCACGTGGATTAACTGATGTTAAATGATCTCCACCGCCTACAATACCAGAATAATAATGGAGGACGACGATGACGACTTTAAAGGAAATGGATAATTAAGGAATTGAAAAGGGGAGGGTGATTTGGGCCTTCGGATATCTCACTCACTCGTTTGAAACGCAGCAAAAAACTTTTACTTTACGTCGGTATCCTTTGAGACCAGTGGTAACAACCTGGTAAGCCGGTCCATTCATGCTGTAGACAAAACTGTCTATAGCCTGACTCTACCACTTCTAAATAAAATATATTATATTTATGCATGCATGGATATTTCTCCAAATCAGTTTTATAATATTGTTTATTTAGAAATATTAAAATTAGTTACGAACAAAGTGGCTATCACAAGTAATAGAAAAAAAACAAAAAAGCAGTAATTACACTAACTGAAATTATTCAATGTTCATATTTAATAAGCTCAAAATATTTTTCCAAGCATATATTGTGTTTTCAATACTTTGTGTATTTAAGGTGTTTTTTTATAACGTATGATAAAAGTTTAAAAGAATTGAGTATTGAGAAATAATTGGTAAAACATATAAGTACCTGACTGTATATATCTATGTATTTGAGTGGTAGAGCCACGCCACGCTGTAGACAGTTTTGTCTACAGCATGAATGGGCCGGCTCGTCTGGGTCGTTGCCACTGTCTAGAGAGAACCGGCGTAAAGTAGCAGCTTGCTGTTGCGTTTCGCACGGGAGTGAGATATCCGGAGGCCCAAATCCCCATCCCTTATGTTTAAGGTCGGCAATGCACCCATGATTCTTTTGGTATTGTGAGCCTACATGAGCAGTGAACGAAGATTTTTTTTTAAATAGCAAAGCCCAGCAAAGATTTAAATGGGTCAGCTGATGGTAAATGATCTCCACTGGCCATAAACATCCATAATGCCAGAATCATAAATGCGTTACAAAGTTAGAAGGGAAAGGACGCGTATTAGGAAGGTAAGATTTGGGGAGGCCCATAATCTTACTCAACGCAATAGTGAGCTGGCACTTGACATTGGTTTTCTGTGGGACAGTGGTAATAACCCGGTCGAGCCGGCTCATTCATGCCGTAAATAAGTTTATGCCATTTATAAATTTTAATTTATCATATAACTAAAGGTCATTTTAATTACATGTTGCAAAAACCTTGCTTAACACAACACATTCACGAATATTCTAGCAATTAAGGGTAATTTCGACGAGCTTATTGATATTAAAATTAATTCTAATATTTAAATATTCTCATGGCTTGTGAACCCTTAACCCACTTGGATAAAACAGGTAGAGATTACTTTAATAACGATGTGAGTATGCTGCAATGTACGTAGTACTATTAAGTACCTATTCAGTGGTAATGCTAATATAGTCCCCAGAGGAGTTGACGTCAGGCAGGCGGCCGCAGTCGTAAAAACTGCAAGCCAAATCTTACCGTAACATGTATTAAAAAGCATGTTGCGCCGATCCCACTGCGAGTAGGATAAGGGCATAATGCTAATATAGTCAGTATGCAAATAAAAACAGTCAAGCGCAAGTCGGAATTGCGCACTTAGGGTTTCATACACACATCCTTAAATTTATGCATACATACGCACTCACGCCTGTAATCCCCGAAAGGCTAGGCAGAGGTGTAACCAGTACACTCACATTTCGCCGAGCTTATTTCCGTCCCGTGATGTGATAGGGAGTGAGCCTGTCGCCATACCGGACATAATCCAGACATCGAGCTGATACTGAGCATTTCGAAATAGAAAAACCCAATATTACTTTTACCGACCCGGGGATCGAACTCAAGACCTCAGCACAGCAGTCGTACCGCGTACGCATTACATCTGCGCTACCGATGCCGTCAAAGATACATTTATATTCTTTGTTTTTTTTATTGTTAAGATATGCGCCACAGGGAGTGTAAGTAAGGCCAACTACATCTTAGGTCCAAAACCAAACTCACATACACCTGGTACACTCTGCTGATTAACAGACGAGACAATGGAGAAACTAGGTTTCCGTTGCGGGTTGTGGGGATTAGATGGCGGGTCGCACCTATAGTACTAAATACCGTCAAATCTATGATATGGGAATCACCAAACTGGCATTAAGCCGGGATAACGCCAAGCAGAAAGAAAGTAACCGGCTGTGAGCGATAGGCCGCGTGATCGATTCCCGCACCGAGACAAAGGTTTATGTAATCCACAAATATATGTTTCGGATTTTCATAGTTTTTTACTCAGAGGAGTTGACGCCAGGCAGGCGGCCGGTCCTAAAAACTACATGTCAAATCTTTATGCAACATGTGTTAAAACGTATGTTGCCCCGACGCCATTGCAAGTAGAGGATGGGGACAGGTGGAAGAAGAGACATCAGTACTGTACGTAATAGTTAATAAAATATTTAAATAATAAATCATTCTTTGATACTGCCATCAATGCATAACAAAACAACTACAGCTCTTTAGGTAGGTAAAGTAAGATCGCATAAAGACAAAGTTTTTCTCCGCATAATAAAGGTGCATATAGTAAACATCTAATTTATGCATGTTCATGATCCATTAACACCATTTGAAAAAAGCAATGTAAAAAAATAAATATTACACAAGCATTTTCACATCCACTGTGAACTATGTATCTCCATGACACTAAAATGCAACAAGTTTATCACGTACAATAAAGTACAATTTTTGCTAAAGCGCTCCTCAATTTTATCTCTAAGCTTTTAAAGTCGTCTGTGATTTTTATTTACACCGATGTGTAACAGAATCTGTGCGGAGTTGCTGCTATGTTATTAATATGAAGTTATGAAAGATATTTGGGTAAATTGCACTAGAGGTGTATGTGATCTAGGTAAATTGCACTGGAGTTGTAGGTACTTACTACTTGATCATCTTGCTACTATAATAAATGTGAAAGTTTGGATTTTTGTGAGTTTGGATGTTTGTTAGTCAATCACGCCTTAACAGGTTGAACGGTTTTGAATGAAATTTGGCACACATGCAGACCATGACCTGCTTTAGGACATATACTACTTTTATCCTGGGATATGCCAAAGGTTGTGTGTTAATAAAATTTGCAAAGATAACCTTTTACGATATATTTTTCATTTGTTAAAAAAACTTCGTATGATGCTTATCTCACTTGCTTGTTTCTGAAACAAAAACAAAAATAGTAGGTACTCGCATTTCACTAGGTAATAAATCAATTTTTTCATCGTCTGTATGACGATTGACGAGATGAGCTGAACGCTCGCATGATGGTAATCCTCACTCCTGTCCATAAACATCCAGAACTTTATATTAGATTTAAAATAGGTAACACAAACAGATTATGATACTTTGTTATATTATATTATTACTGTAACTTGACAAAGTTCGGTATTTCTGTAAATCATATCTCTCTATCTATCTGTATTTTGTACAGATGAGAGGATGACTGATTTGAGTAGATTCATCTCATCTCAGCATATCAACGGTCACTGTTTGAAGTAGGTCTTCTCAAGCGAGCTCAAACCACCACTTGAGTATCCTACTAGTTTCATAGGTATTAGTTTGATCACTTTTTATTAGCATTAAAATATGAAACTACTAGCATTTGCTCGCGAATCCGCCCACCTTTTCTAGGATAAAAAGCATATAAGCCTACTCCAGGCCATACTCTACCTGTGTGCCAAATTTCATTCAAAACCGTTTAGCCGTTATGGCGTGATTGACTAACAAACATCCAAATTCATACATTCACAAACATCAAAACTTTCACATTTATAATAAGAAGTAAGATGAAATACTATGAACTCCAGGGCGGATCGGGTCGTATTATTACGCGGCCTACTTCGGCCCGATATAAGGTGCGCTCACCTTTAAAAAAGCATCAAATTTTATATAACATTTGAAAAAGCATCAAATGTGCAATATCCGCGAACCTTAAATTACGCGATGGTGTGAAAACCTGCCCGTATAATGCGGAGTCTCAATTACCAAGGGCAAACTCGTAAACCTGTCAATTTGTCAGCGTCACCCTTCACACATGTTTGTACAAGGACTGCGATAAAAAGGCTTAGGGAGAATATAACGAGGATTATCATGTAATGTCAAGGACTTGTATAATGGATTTGATGAAATCCCTGACGATTAGCGTCAATCGGTTGATTAACCTTAAAAATTCAACGGTAATCTATGTTTGTTTATTTAAAGTGAACTTTGTGTATTGTCATAATAAAATATAAATGCTTTTTAGGTTTTATAATTTGGTTAATACATCGACCGCGCTAATATAACACGAGTCATAATCAGAATGTGTCAGAATCTAAAACATCGAGTTGAGCCTACGAAAACCTGCTTATACTGCGTGGCCTCGCAGCGTGATTCACTAGGATGAGTCAATGTGACAGGTTTTCGGCATAAACCGCAGCTGCTCTACCATTAAATTGAACGGATATTTTATAAGCTTTAATAATGAAACGAGCAGGTCACTCCCCTGATGGTAACCACTGTCCATAAACAGAAGCAACAACCCACATAACTTTAAATTACAAAGCACTGCATGGCACTCGATTACGTTCGTCACCCAGAGACATAAGTTGTTAACTCTTATAATGCCCAGTAATTTCACTGGTTTCAATATCCTTCAAACGGAAACACAACAATGCTTACACATTGCAACTTGGCGGCTGAAATAGATAAAGCGGTGGTACTAATCCAGACTATCTCTCGCATATGAGGAACCTACCACTTAATGAGTATTCGATCGGAATCCCAACAGTGGTTTGTTATAACTGATTCAACTGATGACTATTTTTTTAAAACAATTAAATAACTAGACGAGCTGATCACTTGGCTGATGGTAAGCACTACCCTAGTCACTACTACATTCATAGTCAATAAATAGTAGCATAAAAGTCAGAGTTTCAATTTCAAAGTACTGCGTGGCAAAGTACTGCGCTCACGAAATCTCATAATGTCTAGTAATGTCATTGATTTCAGTGTCCTTTAAACCAAAGTGCTTGCACACTACAGTTAGGCAGAAGAGATAGACAAAGCAATGATAGCCAGACGGAATCGCATACGAACCTACCAAAATTAATAAAATAAATAACGGCTTAGTGTTTTCTATTTTCGCGATGTACAGTCGCCTGATTATAATATTCACGTCAGTTAAATTTATTCAGCACTAGTATTAATACAAACTGACAAGATCGATAAACAACGACTAAATTGACACATTCATTTCCATAAAAGCTTTCATTTAACAAGCAGTAGGTAATGCTCGGGCGTAAATTTAATAAAATGTCGCTTGAGATTATTAGGACATGTCTTTGCATATATCAAAGTTTGAATAACAATTATATCGTCATGTTATTATAATGTGAATATACATCTTGAAGTTTTAGATGTTTATTGCTTGATGACGCCGTAACGGAAACCATAATTTTTGAATGAGGAATCCTAAACAGATTTTATGTACAATAAAAATAAATGTTTGTTTAATTTCTTCAATTTATTTTCTACGTGAAACGTGCAATAACAGATATATTAACTTTATATACTAGAGATGCACATTACGAATTGGTTTTCATGAAATTGTATACATTCTAGCGATTTTTGTATCAATGCAATACAATGCGATCTTTAAGTGGATCGATTCAAGATTAAGGCGAGTTGAATCGTCTAGATCAGTGGTTCCCAATTAGTTTTTGCTGGGTACCACTTAAAAAAGACCTCAAACCTGCGTACCCCTTATTATCTTATTATATTATCGACTTTATCGCAATGTTTATGTCAGGACTAAATGAAGTAGACGAATAATGAAACATTAAGTGCGTAGAATGATAATAATTTTTCATTACTTTAATTTATCTAACAGCCTCCGTATCGCAGCGGGCGAGTAGCCGGCTGTGAAACGTGAGGCCACAGGTTTGATTCTTGTATTGAGACAAATGTTTCGGGTCTAGGTGTTGTGGGATCAAGGTGCCTTGTAGTTTCTGATACCTACGATCAGGTTAACCTAGTTTGGTCTATGTGTGTGATTGTTAAGTGTATTTTTTTATCTTTCACCGTGTCTTGTCGTCGAGATTAATCATGTTTTAATGTTAAACTGCTCCTAGTGATTTTACAAATGGCTCCGCCGATGCACGAGATCGATTCAATAGCATGCATTCTGATCTGTGAATCGATTCAAAGGTATATTATCCTCAGTGATTCGAAAAATTGTGCATCCCTAAATTCCAGACGTTGAATCAATTATTTGATTGTCTAAATCTTACAAGTTCCACAGTCCGGTGAACTATCGTTTAAAGTATCGTATGCCTGTTCTAGATTATAGAGGTTGGAGCACGGACTCCGCAGGCGTGAATCACTAACGAACATACACATTTGTGACAGGCCAATTTATCAATTGAGGAAGTTCCAATAAGCGTTGGCTTAGTTTCATATTTACGATATGAGCATTCGAGTTATAAATATCGAAATTCACTTTGTAATAAGAATTTATAATTTTATAATATCCAATAATAAATATCGTGGGCTTTTGTAGAGATAAATGTAATTTGCAGGTACAAGTGTAGCAGAAGTATATGTAATGAAGAAGAACGATATAGACTATTCCAGTTTATTGGTCAATGATTGATAGCATGGACTCAAAATTGAATATTATTTGTAACTTGTTAGTTATAAGAGATATTATTATTATTTCTGGGTATACTGGCACTCTCTACGAATAAGAGGCCTTAACCCACCACACTGGTCTAATGCAGGTTGGCGGACTTCACACACATCTAGAAAAGTCAGAGGTGTATGCTCTTCTAGGCTGGTTTCGAACCTACACCTTACTCTACTCCCACTGAGCTATCGCTGCTTTTAGACCCACAGGCTGTGTGTTCTTTGTCAGTCAGTATAAGATTTTTATTAAGTAAAAAAATACATAACCACTCTTGTGAAAATGAGGTAGTAAAAGTAGATTCTTTTAATTTAATTACTACACATATCAAACCAAACATACGGCAAAATGGAGGAATGAATTCTATTATTATTATTATTTTTTTATACATTTGACAAAACGAGTAAGTCTGTCGTCTGATAACACGCCATGCCCATCCATAAACCGTAGCAATATTTTTTTGAGCTTTAAATTGTACTGCACTGCCTCGGTGGCGTAGTTGTAATGCGTACGCGTTTCGATTGAGGGGTTTGATCCCCGGGTCGGGTAAAAGTGATATTGGGTTTTTCTATTACGAAATGCTCAGTATCAGCCCGGAGTCTGGAACTCTCTACTCGCCCCCTATCACATCATAGGACGGAGATACGCTCGGCGAAATGTGGTGTTAAAACTTCGACTGCTTTAAAGACCAGTCAGTTTTATTGGCTTCAATGTTCTTCAAACTACAACATAAGTGTGCTTACAGACTGCTGCTAGTGAGCGGAAATAAACAAAGTGGTGGTACCCACCCAGGCAGAGTCGAATATGAGAGGTATACCAACCAATTGTAATCAATAAAGATTTGTATGTTTCATTACGGAGAAAAAATGTAACGGCTACGTTACGAAATCTCAGATCAGACTCGCCTCATTTCATCTAGATATTCTTATATTTCCGCATTATATAACATGTACAGTATTCGTTATGTTTTTATTAATCTTTAGATAAAGAGACGGGCAGGTTGCTCGTCTGATGGTTAGCGTCACGCCGCCCCATAAACAGAAGCAACACCAATAAGAATTTTGATTTATGAAGTACTGCATACACTCTACTGCGCTCGTTACTCCAAGGCTTAATATGTTAAGTATTATAATGCCCAGTAATTACACTGTCTTCAGCATCCTTCAAACCAGAACACAACAGTACTTAAACACTGCTGCTTAGAAAGAAATAGACAAAGCGGTGGTGGACCTACCGCCTAGTAAACTGTTGTAAATGTTTAACTCTGTACTATTTAATAACCTCTCTATAATTTTATATTGTGACTTATGACTGCTTTAGACAGCTGGTGTTAAGCTATATTTATATCTATCCTAAGTAGCTGACACATCTATAGTACCAGCACGGCCACCCATCAGCCTACATATTCACTCACTGATTGACAGAGGCCTTTCCAAGATAGCACCACCCACGAAGTGTCCAGGCACCCCCTTATTTGGCGATAGTATAGATTAGATTAGTATTAGATAGCAGTGATAGCTCAGCGGGGAGTGGTATGGACTGTCGAGACGAAAGTCGCAGGTTCGAAACCAGCCCCAAGTGCATACACCTCTGACTTTTCTAAGTTATGTGTATATTCATTGTTAATTATCACTTGCTTTAACGGTGAAGGAAAAACATCGTGAGGAAACCTGCATACCTGAGAAGTTCTTCATAAGAATTTCGAAGGTATGTGAAGTCTGCCAACCTAACCCCTAGACTAAGACCTAACCCCTCTCATTCAGAAGAGGAGGCCCATGCCCAGCAGTGGGAGTATATACAGGGCTAGTATTATTTTTATTATTATTATAGATTAGCCACAATTGAAGCATAAAACAAACATCTGCAATTATTGTACAAATTTTCATCATAAAAGCTTGATGGAAGCTTTTTGCGCATACGTTGCGCGTGTTACATTAAACTGACATTGCAAAGGGACTTTTTCTACTTTTTCAATTTAGTCTGCCGCATTTATACCACATTTTAACAAACTCTACACATTTGCATTCATATTTAAGTATTTTAATTTTGTGTGCGTTTTGTACGGACCGAGCATTTATATATTTATTTTTTATTTACTCGGAACACGAGTGGGCGTGGTGCATACATTAGTTTTGTTAAGTTTAAAATAAGTCTATTTATGCTACAATTTTCCTACCGTTCTAAAATGCTATAAGTTATTTATGCAACTAATTTGAACGTGATATTACGAGGGGTGTTAAATAACTTATGACATATCTTTAATCAATTTACGACCGTCTAGTTATATGTATCGAGAAACATTTACGCAATAAATAAGTAACATATCTTTTGAAATAAGACGTCTTCTAACTGGCGCCTCAAGTTACGATATTACTATAAAAAGTTTCGTTTTATCTTAAATTTGCTTAACAGACTATACTTATTTAATTTCACTTTCATGATATTTATAACCAACTGTTCATTGCCTTAATGAAGAAACCAATGCGTTAAGCCTCTAGCTATAAGGTTGACATTGTATACAGTCCTACATCATGAGTCATCAGTTCTGAATGTGTCAGTATCAAACCAGTCAACTATAAGAAGTATTAAGTTTCTATTATTTGACAGTATTCCTCTAAGCTTTATATGAGAGTAATCTAAATACTTATTCGGAATTTAATATGGCGCCAACATTACGATGACCATTATTGGTCAGTATCGTTTATCTCAATTAGTTTTATAGGGCATAAACTGAAGTGAGAGTCTCATATATTGTCGTGTCATAAATATGCACGTACACAAGTAATTATGTGCCCAGCGGTGGCGACACACAATAACATGTTATTGCTATAAAATACTCGTACAATGTGAACTGAATCATTCAGATTCAGGTTCGTGAATTCAATCCGGTTGGTGGATTTTATTCGTTGTAAACTTTGAAACGTACATTACAATCAAAAACATTATGAGATTTTGTTGCCGTTACATTTGTATATACTCTGTAATCAGGTTTTTGTTTAACAACGTACTCTTGCAGCCTCTTGGCTACTACGCAGGTTTAGGACGAAAACAACTCTATTTAAAAATGTACCTTATAGTAAATCGCAAAAAACTACCGTGAATGTCAGGTGTGGCGGTTTGTTAACATTACAGATATAAATGGATTAAGTAGGTTGTTCATTGTCCTTTTACCATTGTAACTAAGTTTTCATATTTTTATAACGAGTTTTTGTCCTAAAGATGTGTCTAGTAGATTCACGAAAATAATATGGACAAGAAAAAAGTGAAAACATGCCCGTGTATAATAACCATAGAATGTGTAATAAATTATTTAGATCCTAGTAAAAAAATATATATTTTGATTGATGTACATACAACTGAATACATTTGCCAATTTACTTCGAACTCGCGGATAAAGGCCGAATTTGCGAAAGGCCGATATTGAATAATGGCCGTTCTCTATATTCTGTTTACCGACAGATTTGCTTACTGGCAGTAAATATTTGACAAATTTGTATGTAAGATCTGTCAAAACACTACTGATAATAAGCAAATCTATCTGTAAATAGAATATAACATGTTATCATTAGCATATACGAAAATATAAGAATTAAAAATGATATTATTGTACGTATGAGATCGCTGCTAGTTGGTAAAATCAATTCGTTTTAAACTTTTAATGGTTTGCTCTCATTCCGGATGCTCCACTTATAAGCGAACTTGATTTTTGTTGCGTTTCGTTTTGTGTCGCACTATTTTATTTGTCTCTTTAGTTCGTATTGCATATTAATGAACCTAAGAGAAATCGGAAAATTTTGAGTGTTCCGAACTTTATAAAATGCAGTTTTATAATGCTACTCGTGTTCAAACAACATTATTGAAACGAGTTATTTTTAATTCGCGCTTCTCCTTTAGAGTGCCTGTAAAGTATACAAACTCTGAATTTTATTAAGATTTGTATGTGCTCTATAAACCGAACCCGACGTTTCAACGACACATGCCCACGGGTTATGCGGCGACTTCACATTGTTGAAGGCGGAAAACTTCGTCACCTACAAGGTGGTAGGTCCCTCGTATGCGAGAGGCCGTCTGGGTTGGTACCACCGCTTTGTCTATTTCAATGCCAAGCAACAGTGTGTAAGCACTGTTGTGTTCCAGTTTGAAGGACATTGAAGCCGGTGAAATTACTGGGCATTATAAGACTTAACATCTTATGTCTCGGGGTGATGAGCGCAGTCCAATGTCATGCAGCGCTTTGTCATTTAAAGTTCTGTGTGGCGTTGCTTCTGTTTATGGGCAGGTGTGGCGCTTACCACTAGGCGAGCGACTTGCTCGTTTCGTCACTCAAACTAATAAAAATAAAACTTCGTCAGCAGCATGTGTGCGGCACGACGTGGGCAACTTTGTCTCGACAGTTACTGATATGAGTATGGAGAGACGTTAACTGAGCGCGCACGCAATTCGCCGACATGCCACCAGTAGCGCAATCATCACCAGTGCAGTTTGCAAAATACCCACACCATTCTATCAAATAAAGTGACCGACAGACACCACGTCTAACCCGCCGATATACATGTGTCGTTAGTCGGCAGGATCGATGTGTAGCGCGCATTAGGATGCCATTTTGTTACTATATATCTGTGTTTACCATAATAACTTGCGCGTAGTGATTTCGTGCAAGTAAGATATTTTATATCACTGCATAATTCAAAGTGTAGTATTAAGATTATTTATGTCACAAAAACCTATATCTGAACAAAGTTTTTTTTTTTTTTATAAAGCACAACCACGTCAAATACATACATTGTTGTTATATACAATTTGGTTAAGTAGTATATTATCTGATGTATTTGACAATTACGGCGTACCTAACGTTACAATATATCTTGGCTGAGTGACGGACAATACACTATTTAATAATACGGGATAAACATTACTTATCTACAAACAATATTAAATTGTAGTGAAATAAGGTTACACGTAAAAAATAAATAAAAAACTTAAAAACTAAACACAAAGACTACACTAACACAAGTACTTAAAACTAAACCAAAACATTAACTAAATAATTTTATTTTAGGCAATTCCGGCTGAGCCCTTAAGCTGCAAGAGTATGATTATCTTTTTAAAACTTTGGAATTTATCATGTAACACATCCAAATCCTGTTTAAGTGATACGAAAATGTGGTATGTATTGATTATTCTACGGCAGGGTGATTGCAGACCTAGATTAGTTTTAACAGCTGGGGTGTTAAATAGATTTTTGATTATGCTTCGAGGATAATTGTAGGGAATATTCAAAGAAATACTGTGCAGAATATAGGTGCATTGGTTTCGACCACTCATAACTTTGTGAAAAAAACACAGATCCAGAAGTCGTCTACGATCATGGAGGGTGCACATTTTAAATTTGTTAAGTCGCTTTTCGTAGGGGTTCCTGTGTGAAAAACCGTTACACCTATAAGCCAGATGCCTAGTAAATGCCCTTTGATTGCTTTCGATTCGTTGCGAGTGTGTTGCGTAAAAGGGATTCCAAACTGTACTAGCGTATTTCAGATGGCTGCGCACTAATGTATTGTAGAGCAAGATTTTGGTTCGTTCGTATTTGAAGTCTTTTGTATTACGTTTTAGAAAACCAAGCATCTGGGCAGCTTTAGTTACTACTTTATTTACATGCGCGGAAAATTTTAGGTTATTGTCAATTATCACACCCAGATCTCGAATTTCGTTGACTTCTTCCAGTGTTACGCCGCCAAGCTCGTAACCCGTCACAAGTGGTTTTTTTTCTGGTGAATTTAATATGAAAGCATTTACTAGCATTCAGGGTCATACTGTTACACCTACACCAATGTAAAATAGCGTTTAAGTCGTTCTGTAATAATTTAGAATCTTAGTTCGATTTTACTGCTTTGTATATTTTGAGATCGTCAGCAAATAGTGCCACTTTAGAATATTTAACGCAATTTGAAATATCATTTACGAAGATAAAAAAAGAAGTGGCCCCAGGTGGGATCCCTGGGGAACACCTGACTTCGCTATATAAGTGAACGAGGTAATAGCGTTGACTACAACCGATTGTGGTCTTTGTCTCAAATAAGATTCAAACCAATTCAAAAGAGAGCCACCTAGTCCGAACAAGCTCAGCTTGTCAAGAAGTATTGTGTGACTAACTCTATCAAAAGCACTACTAAAATCAGTGTAGATTGCATCCACCTGCACACCTTTGTCAACATTATTTGAAATGTCAGATACAAATGGTACAAGCTTAGTAAGTGTGGAGCGACCACGTCTAAAGCCATGTTGAGAATCCGTCATATAATTCTCTACATGCCGCGAAACTATAGGATATATTAAAGATTCAAACAGTTTCGCGAAGCATAAAAAAATAGATATGGGGCGATAATTTTGGACATCCGAAAGATCTCCTTTTTTGTGCACTGGAACAATACGTGTTTTTTTTCCATTCTTCTGGAAATATACCTTTAATGAACGCTCAAATATTAGTGTCAACGGCAGAGAAAGAGCTAATCCACATCTTTTGAGGAACAATGGAGGTATTTCATCTGGGCCAGCATCTTTTGCAGAGTCAATTTTCTTAATCTGCTTGAGAACCTTCGATTCCACAATTTTTGTGGACCATAATATTTGCTGTGGAACTAAATTTGATTGTAGAGAGTTGTCGTTGCGTTGTGGGGATGGCGTTGGATCAGGTAAGTAAACTGACGCAAATTGGTCTGCAAATAAATTTACTATTTCGGAGCCTGATTTTGCAAATTTATACCCTAATTTCATATTTGCTGGTATAGTAGAACGCGAACGCGAGTAGCGTTTATGTTTAATAAAATTCCAGAAAATTTTGGGATTTTTGGAAATGTTACACTCTATCTTCTTTTTATACTCAGAGAGACATTTGTCATACAGTGCATGGCATCTTGTTCGCAATAAATTATATTCTATTTTATCTCTAGGATTATTGTATCTTTTAAACTTTATTCGATTTTTTTCCTTTACAGATAGCAACTTAATAAGCTTAACACTAAACCATGCAGGAAATTTATTTCTTTTGGGGGTGAGTTTTGGTACAAATCTTTCTATGATAGTTCCAAGTATTTTGTAAAATTCAATGGTCATTGTGTTAATATCATCACAGCATAAGAACTCGTCTTGCCACTTCACAACTTTGAGGTTCTTAACTATTGCAGAGTAATTGGCTTTGTAATAGTGTATCTTACATCACACTTTGGACGGATGTAAACAATATCGATGTACGGTAGTTGTATCAGGTATGTAGGCTAGGATGATTCTGGTAACATTTACTTAGGGAGCTTAGTGGTTTAATAACATGTGCCATATTCGAATTCGTTATAACCAAGTCTAAGAATTTAAAATCGTTGTTAGAAACACTATTAATTTGGTATAGATCATTTTTAACGATAAAATCAGTAAGGGAATATCCAATTGGAGAGTTGTGATTAGATGGTATCATGTAATTACACTTATCTTTTAAAGTCCAATGAATGAAGCTCAAGTTGAAGTCGCCGAGAATTAAGATATCATTGCCCTGATTAACAATGTGGTCTGCATTATTTAGAAAGGACACTAAAGTTTCCAATCTAACCGGTGGTGGTAGATAGACAACACAAATTATGAGCTTTCTAATCGTCGGTCCAATTTTGATGTGTAATATTACCCACAAGTCCTCAACGTTGGTTTCCCAACTCTCAACGCGAATAGAAGGTATGTCCTTAGAAACGGCTAAAAGTACCCCACCTCCATCTTTTTTACAATTATGACTACTTTGGCGATCTCTACGATAAATGATGTATCTATCATCCACCAGCTCGTTATCGGAAATCCTAGAGTTCAGCCACGTCTCGGTCAATGCTATAACTTTGTAGTTCGATGTTTGAATGTGTTTTGAGAGATCATTTGTTTTGGTTCGGAGACCTTGTGTATTTTGGTAATATACGTCAAGCATTATAGTAATAGAGACATAGAACAAATCACGGAAAAAAGCTAATTAAATAAACCTATACTAGCCGCTTCAAACATTCAATATTTTGTATTAAAATTGCTTGGTCTTCAGCGGTTTTGCGTATGAAGATTCGTCCATTTTGCACCCAAACAAATTTGTATAACATGCTACGGGCCTTTATGCGGGTTTCTGCGTGCAGAGACTTTTGCATTGGAGTCAAATGTTCTGATACAAAGACCGGTCGCTGAGGTCCTCCTATTCCCAGATGTTGAGTACTCAGCTTCTTCTCAGAATTTCTTCGGTTAAATTTTGTGACCGCCGCTAATATATTATCACGATGCCGAGGACTCCGCAATTTCACAATTACTGGTCGAGGTCTTTCTTTGTCGTTAGTAATTTTAGCAACTCTGACAACATGTTGTATGTCGTCACGAATTAGAGGTTCTTCAATGGTTGAGGCAAGTTGCATAACTGTAGTGACTAAGTTTTCAGATCGAAATTCCGGAATACCATTAATTTCCTTCCTTTATTATTATTATAATGAATTGCCTCGTTGTTCAGTTGCCTCAGTTGTAATGCGTACGCGTTACGACTGAGGCTGACGCTGAGGTCTCGGGATCGATCCCCGGGTCGGGTAAACGTGATATTGAGTTTTTCTATTACTAATTGTTTAGTCTCAGCCCAGAGTCTGGATTTGTGCTCGGTATGGCGATAGGCTCGCCCCCTATCACATCATGGGACGGAGATACGCTCGGCGAAATGTGGGTTTACTGGTTACACCTATGCCTCTGCCTGCCTGATTACAGGCGTGAGTGCGTATGTATGTATGTATTATTATAATTTTCGTGAACATCGAGAGACGTAATTTCTGTCGATGGTCGACATTATTTTTGGACTGGACTGTACATAACATCAGGTCCCAATGTAGTTCAGTCACTATACCGTACCAGTATAAATTTAATTTTTGTACTTTAATACCCTCTTCCCGAACTTTATTTGATACGCTATAAATCAATGCGTCTTGCATAACCGTAAGTACACCGGTTATCCTGTTTGTGGGATCAGTAGTATAATATTGGTCCTCGGTTATATTCTCGGAAGCAATTACTGCAAGGAAGTTTACTTTGTAATAAATGTTTGCATGATTATGTAACAGGAACAACCGTGAACCGGGTTACGCCCGTGGCTTTGTTCGTGTGCTGAATTTTATCGATTATTATCTTTGTAATAATCGATAAAATGACTCCCTCCCTGACCTCCATTACTGCCTCAGTGGCGCAGTTGTAATGCGTACGCGTTACGATTGAGGCTAACGCTGAGGTCTCGGGTTCGATCCCAGGGTCTGGTAAAGTGGTATTGGGTTTTTCTATTACGAAATGCTCAGTATCAGCCCGGAGTCTGGAATTTGTGCTCGGTATGTCGATAGGTTCGCCCCCTATTACATCGTGGGACGGAAATACGCTCGGCGAAATGTGGGTGTACTGGTTACACCTCTGCCTACCCCTTCGGGGATTATAGGCGTGAGTGCGTACGATATCTTTGTATATTTTGGATATAAAGCGTGTTGACATAATCTAGGTGTAGATTCTTTGACGAGACGAAAGACACCTAAATTCCTATTGTATGGCACAGCACTGCGTTCTTTACCCCGAAACGTATCATAACGTTCAGTAAATATACTGTTTGCCATATTATTCAGACGGCAACACATAACATAACAGTGCTTACACCGCTGCTTGGTGTCAGAATTAGACAAAATAGTGGTATTTACTCATACGACCTCTTGCAAGTATGAGGGCTTTACCTCATAGTATTATGTTTTAGGGAATTGTATAATGTTCTCTTATTAGTTCCATTTAAGTTTGGGTCATCTTATTTCGATGGTTTGGATAAATAATTTTTATAAAATTTCTGTGGTGGCAGTATACGGGTCTAGGTCCTAGGTATAGGTGTGAGTGAGTTCGATGAGGTCCTAGGTTCGATTCAAAGGTCGGGCAGTCATAATGTGTTGCATTTTTTTTAGTACACGCAACAGTCTTACACATAGTCCTGATCCCACACTAGGTTAACCTGTATCGTGGGTATCAGAACTTCGAGGAACATGGTCCCACAACACCCAGACCTGAAACAAACTTTTGTGGATCACACAAACATTTGTCTCGGTGCGGGAATCGAACCCATGGCCTCACGCTTCGCAGCCGTTTTTTTTATTTTTTATTGCCCTAGATAGACAGACGAGCGGGCGGTTCACCGGTTACTCACCCACTGGGCTACGGAGGTTGACTGTTGATTTTAGAGATTGAAATTTGTCACACTTACAACGGAAATACGCTGAAGGAACCATCGGTACCTACACCTAGCCTCACCTCTGCTTAGCTCAACGACGATTCAGGCATGATGAAATCATTTTTCAACATAATTGTTAATAATTGTCATTATTTTCAATATAGAGTGGATGTTTGTAAACATGATTATTTTCTGATTTGATAATCTTAAGGTATTTACTTCTTTTTTCTCAACTGCCCTAATCCCAATGCGAGTGGTATTGGGAAAGATTTAGCTTGTTGTTTTTACGACTGGCCGCCAGCCTGACGTCAACATCTTTGGGGAGATACACTTAAAGTCTAATTTTAATGAAATACTCTATCCATAAACTTAATGACACGTGGATACGATAATATCCATAAAGTAAAGAAATAAAAAATATGATAAGGCATCGATGTTTGCAAAAAGTCAGTGAATTGAGCAAGCATGCAACTTCCTTGAAGTCACGTGGTACGACATGGTGCCGTACTCGAGCGGCGCGGCACGCGTGATAACGCACCATGCGTCGCATGTGCATGCGCCTGCGCCGCCGTACCCGCACATTTTCATTATGTTGTTACTAGTGGTTGCTTTATCGATACTATCGATAAAATATAAATTTCACTTAGCGCAAATATTAATAATAACCTCACTATTAATTAAGAATAATGTTATCTAAAGCCAGTTACATTATAAAGTGCCATCAATAGAAGTTTAAGTAATAACGTAGTTACTTATATTAAAGAATTGAAATAAAATAAAATCTATTGCAACATTATCAATGCAAGCTATAATAATATTATGAGTAATGTCATTTTTGTATCATATCCCAAATGTTATAAGTATTACCGAGTTAAGAGTCTAAGTAGGCCAACAACATCTTAGGCCGAAAGCCTGCACGTGGCCCACTCTGCTGCTTAACGAACGAGGTAATGACGAACAACCCCGGATTTACGATTTTTTGAACCGGGGCAGAAACTTAATAGTGGCGCCCCTCTCTCCAGCGTTTGAGATAAATTACTTAAAAAAACTCACAAATATTTAATAGTTAGTATTTTTCGTGAATGGGACAATGACAAACCCTATAAATTTTGCCCCGGTTTGCATCCCTAGATCCGGGACTGATGGCGAATCCCATTCTGGGTTGTGGAGGTCAGACGCGGATCACCCCACATAATACCAAATCAACCGTCAAATCATGATTAGAAGGCGGACCCTGGGATCAAGCCGGGATAACGCCAGGCAGCAAGAAACATGAACGTAGTATCGAGATAAAAAAAGGATGCTATGTCCTAATTCCAGTCATGGTCTATCCGTGTGCAAAATATCATCTGAATACGTTCAGTGGTGATTGACTAAATACATTCAAATTCACAAACATAAAAACTTCCTTTTTTTATTAGCTTGAATGACGAGACGAGCAGGTCGCTCGCCTGATGGTAAGCGCCACGCCTGATCATAAACAGAAGCAACGCCACACAGAAATTTAATAACAAGACACTGGACTGCGCTCGTCACCCCGAGACATAAGGTGTTAAGTTTCATAATGCCCAGTAATTTCACTGGCTTCAATGTCCTTCAAACCGGAACACAACAGTGCTTTCATACTGTTGCTTGGCGGCAGATATAGACAAAGCGGTGGTACCAACCCAGCCGGCCTCTCGCAAACGAGGGACCTACCACCTTGTAAAAGATTTATAAGATTAGTGGGATCATAATGCTTAACGAGATGTCTTCACTATGGATTATCAAAATGCAACAAGTTCGCCTTGGGTAGTGTCCACACTTTAAATGGGCTAGTTGTTCTCGCTCTACATATACGTATAAGAAAGGTATGGTTGGTTCCATTTTTGTAACACTTTTGAAGTTAATGTATTATCCATTTACCGTGAAAAGTAGCTTCAGTATGTAGTACAATACTATAATTAAAGTGCTGCCCTTCAGTATTATTATTGTTTTTACTATTTAGTACGAATATCCGTGGCGCAGTGGGTGAGTAGGCGATTGTGAAGCGAGAGGCCGCGGATTCGATTCCCGCACCGAAACAAAAATGTTTGTGTGATCTATAAATATTTGTTTCGGGTCTGGGGGATTTCTCCCCAGAGGGGTTGACGTCAGGCGGAAGCCTGTTAAAACTACAAGCAAATCTTACTGTAACAACGACCCCACTGCGAGTGCGATAAGGGCAGGTGGAAGAAGAGTATGAATATGCAATGCATCCGCTCCTCATCAGTAATTCAAGATAAATAAAAGTCCATAATCAAATGTGATCGCTTCATTAGTCTAGTGACAAAGTACTAAGACTAACTAACCGTGAGGTTCTGGCTTCAATTCGCAGGCCTTGCAATCACGTTTATATCTCAGTTTTTAATTAGAAAAGTATAAAAAACTTTGTGTCTGGTATGGCGATAGACCCGCTCCCTATTACATCATGGGATGGAAATAAGCTTGTTGAAACATAGGTACAAAAATAGTTGCACCTCTGCTTAGCCCTTCGGGGTTAAAGGCGTGGACTAATGTATGTAATGGAAAGTTCTCAGGTTGTAAAGGCGATTACTCATATTAAAAGTACTATTTGACGAAAAGTGGAAATACTGTGTACTTTCTTAGACCGCTAAATTTATTTTAGAATAGCGGCATTATGCTTACATCGGCTACAACTTCTGTGATTTATATATGTATGTAAATTCGATAAGTTGATTGCTATGGTAATACCTGTTAAAATGAATATCATCATTTGCATGGGCTTGGTATGTCTGAATTTATATAGTAAAATTAACCAACATATTGTTCAAAGCTGCATAGAATTGGCATCTTTGTTTATTATATCAGAAGCTGGCAAACGAACAAGTGTGTCACCTGATCGAGAGTAATCACTACCTTCTATAAACACCCACAGTACCAGAAAAATCATTGAGTTGCCAACTTTCAGTGAAAGGGATAGGTATTTAACTGGGAAGCGGAGATTCTCAATCACCGTGCAAAATGCAACAGCAAGCTGCTCACGTCGGTTTTCTGTGAGATAGTGGTAACAACCCTTTCGAGCCGGTCCGTTCTACTCCATTCAATGGGTATATTCTGAGAAATGTTATATTGTTTAATGCGTAACAATAATAAAATGTTACAAGTCAAGAAAATATGAAAGAGCTTATCGAAAATTAGATTAGTAGATTAAGACTACAGATTAAATAATACATGATAGTCGATAGTACTAACAAATCTTATATAGGTAAGTACTATTATTATTGGCAGACATAACCAACACATTGTATTCTATTTATAAATTAAGGAAATATTAGTTAATTCTAACCAAAGGTTTCTTAAATACAGTCTTGTATGAAATATTTTAAATCTCTTAGATATTTAATCGAATCGATTGACATTTGATATTATACGCCGCATCGCTAATGTCGACTCATTGTGAAGGCGCGGAGATCAGTATCTATGAGTCACATACGGTGAGAATCCGGATGACTTGAGTCACTGGCAGGCGGGGCCGCGGCTGGACTAATTAACATGCTTTTACTTGTTTATAAACATATATGAAAAACATTCTAAACTTATGAAACAGGAGCTATATTATACTAAGTGATTTTTTAAAGGAAACTACTGGAACTTTGTAGATCTTTTACTAGGTGATAGGTCCCTCGTTTATGCGAGAGGACGTCTGGGTTGGTATTACCGCTTTGTCTATTTCTGCCGCCAAGTAGCAGCAGTAGTAAAAAAATATGTAAATTCTGTCTAGTGTTATCCCGGCTAGGATCCGTTTCTCGTACCATAGATTTGACGGTATTTGGTATTATATGGAGCTGTCTGACCCTTAGAACGAGATCCAAGTTTCGCCATTGCTGTGTCCGTTAATAATCAGCAGAGTGTACCACGTGCAGGTGAGGTCGGTCTTTGGGTCTAAGATGTTGGTGGCCCACTTACTCTCCTATTTATTATTTAGTAGGTACTACTAATATTTAAGTTAAATTAACAACTACAAATCAGACTTTTATTACGTTTCACATGTTCATTATAGTTAAATAAGGTCTTGAAGAATGTGGTAAGTACCCTTTAAAGGTATTTTATATTTAAACAAATACTTTACCGTTTAGAGCAATATCGATATGAAACTTTAAGTAGCCTGCCACGTGCAGCCTGACCTTTTAGAACTTTGTCTTAACTGGTTTGCGATTTGATTTCCTATACTTTAACAATTAAACCGGCCATGTGCGTGTTGGACCACACACATTGAAGGGTTCCGTAGTCAGAATGAACATTCATAGCTTTAAAAAAGTACTAAATACCTTAAATAAAGCGACCGCAAAAATAAGTTTGTATTTCTCAGTCACTATAAAAACGATGTATTTGTACGATCGCTAAACTAAAATATTGTGTAACTGAAAATATCCCATATATAAAAACTATTCGATCTTTATGAAACCAATTTTTATTGGAAGTACCTTTTAAGATATACCTTGAATTTTTTCAGTAGATTGCACACATTGTAAATTAAAAGTAAGAGAAGAAGTTAGAAAGAGGAGATATTTTTCAGAAATCTCATATCATTTTTTTTTACTTATATAAAGAAAGTAATTTAGCAACCTCTATATCATTTTTAAGGACCCATCCAATGATAAAGTGCAATGAAAAAAAATCATCCGTCAGTTACACGTATGAAGAGCCACCAAAGGAAGGGTTTTTAATAATTTTACTCCACCATTATGTAGCGGTTAATAGAATACACCTACCATCAAAATTTCATCTATATAGGACTAGTAATCTCCAAGTAAAATGGCTATGACATACGGACGGACAGATGGAAATTACGAAATGATAAGGATTCCGTTTTTGTCATTTGGCTACAGAACCCTAGAAGTGCCATGTGATGTCATGAAAGTATGAATGATGATGATAATGATGATGTTAAGTATGTCATTCCCCTGTTTTGTTCTTATTGTTTTCATCCTTACATGTAAAGCTTTACGACTTTATAACAGCTAATTTATCTGTGGAAGATCATAAGATTAAAGTTGAAACACTGAGGTGGTTAAAAGGATTTACGTGTATGAAATACTAATTAACGAAGTTCTTTAAATAATTAATATTACTTTTTATAAGATATTTTATGTTTTTAATGCGGAAGTTGGTAATACATGCATGTATCTAATGATTACCATCACTTTTATAGAGACGAAATTTTAAAGGCAATTACGTAATATTAGAAGACCGTAGACTGTTTTCTCAGTAGCTTCTGTATTATCGTCAACAAATCTGATCCGGATAAAGTTATTTATTTAGTATCGATAGCTCTGCGTTCTGAGAATTGGACGAGTAGATAAATTAAGAACTTACGGGGCGATATTTTATAGCACAGGCCGGCAAATGAGCAAGAGGGCAATGATGGTGATAAGTGGATAAGTGATGTCCACTGCCCATATACACCCTCAATACGAGAAGAATCACGGACACATTGCCGACCTTAAAGGAAAGGTATTGGGAAGGGGAGGCGGATTTGGGGCTCCAGTATTAATAAGTAATCGTGATCCAAATCTTCACATCGATATCTGAAATAAGCCAATCAGACTCAGAGAGCGTGGTAATAAAAGTATATCCTCATTGATTTATCGGTTTATTTATATAACAAATACCTAAACCGTACGGTGTATGCTTAATATTTTGATTAGGTGTTACGAGTATGCATGACGGTACGACTGCTGTGCTGAGGTCTCGGATTCGATCACCGAGTTGGGTAAAGTGATATTGGGTTTTTCATCATGAAATACTTAGTAACTACTTAGTAAGTACTAACAGCCCGGAGTCTGGAATTGTGCCCGGTATAGCGATAGGCTCGCCCCCTATCACATCATGGGGTGGAAATAAGTTCGGCGGAAATAAGTTAAAAAAAAAGTGTTACGCATGATACCGTAAGAGTACAAGTTTCAAGTTGATGGCCGAACAACGGAGCAATTACCTTCACCTCGGGGTCAGGACTATATAACACGTTCATTAGCGGCTTATTCTCTAATTTCTGAACCTCATACAACGCAGCGATGTGGAATGCAGGCGGTTCCTACTGTTGTTTTACGTTTTCTATACTAGTATTATAAATAGGTAACATTTGTTTGAAAGAGTTAATCTCTGAAACTATTGTACCGATTGGGATACTTACTTTACTTATGGCAAGTTAAATCATTTCTGAATGCCACAGGCTACTTAACATTATGGTAAAAATGAGTATTCACTAAGAAAAATACTGTCATGCGGGCGGACCCATGATAAATATTTAGGTAAATGAGATTATAGTTAAGAAAATAAGATCACGTAGGTGATCTCATGTTACGAGTGTCCTATGTACCCGCATAATAATCGTATACTTACCCGCAGTTGAAACCCGTGGTGACGCAAGTTTATCATGGCGACACCTTTCTATGGTAGACGCGGATCCGGGGAGTTTGCAAGAGATTTTCCGACAGTAGAATCGAACCTAGCTTCAAACTGCTTTTAGACCAATGCGGCGATTCTCATTACAAAGGTTATATTTATTAATAGAGAATCCGAATTCCATCGTTTCATACCGCTGAAATACTAATAACATTGGCATGTACGTAACATATTATTAATATTAGGCACGCGAGTTGAACTCTACAACAGTCACGTGACTTATGTTTGTTAAACAGAGCTCCGAACGTGACAGCGTGGCCGCAATACGTCTCAATCCTTTTACGAGCTTGTTTCAATTGTTTGTATTTGGAACTCGGCTTTTTGTTAATTGTTTGTTTTTATTCTATTTTGAAAGTCAAGTATTCTTTGATAACGACCAGTATTTTTATGTTTTTTTCCGAAGCTAATTTTACCTACTGGTTGCCAGTAAGTTATTATTTGATAAAGAAAGATTATTAGTGAGTCGAAGAGTGTTTTTTTAATAATATTAGTTTCAAATTTATATTAGTTTTCGCTCACTGCGCCAAGGAGACTGTGAGACTGACATAGGCATTAACATAATCTAAACTAAACGATCAGGTCGCTCGCCTGATGGTAAGTGCCACGCATGCCCATAAACAGAAACAACGACACACAGTACTTTGAATTACAACATCATCCATCATACATCAATTTTAATTACAAAGCACTGTATGGCATTGGACTGCGCTCGTCACCCTGTTAAGTCTCATAATGCCTAGTAATTTCATTGGTTTCAATGTCATTCAAACCGGAATAAAACAGTGCTTACACACTGCTACTTGGCGGCATAATAAGGCAAAACGGTGGTACCAACCCAGACAACCCCTCGATACGAGGGGCCTACCACTTTGTAAATTATATAGGTACCTAGGTTATTGTCGAATAATTACAACGTCGACTGCCTCGGTGGTGCAGTTGTAATGCGTACGTTACGACTGAGGCTGACGCTGAGGTCTCGGGTTCGATCCACGGGTCAGGCAAAAGTGATATTGGATTTATCTATTACGAAATGCTCAGTATTAGTCTGGAGTATGGAATTCTGCCCGGTATGGCGATAGGCTCGCCCCCTATCACATCATGGGACCGAGATACGCTCGGCGAAATGTGGTTGTACTGGTTATACCTCTGCCTATCCCTTCGGGGATTACAGGTGTGAGTGCGTATGTATGTAAATAATTACGATGTTTTTCTTTATTTATGAGTTGATTATGAGTAAAAAACAGATAACGCTCTACCAGATATTGTCGAAAATAGAGACGGGCTCAGCGGGTGACCTGATAGGTAGTAGTTAATTTTGTATTGCCCGGGTAGACAGAAGAGCGTGCGGCCCGACTGATGGTAAGCGGTTACCGCCGCTCATGGACTTCAGAATGCCAGGCCACACCCAAGCCGCTGCTTATCTTAAAATAATATAATATAATATGCATTATGAACGCGTTGTAGACCTTAAAAGATCGGAAAAGGGATTAGGCATGGGGGATTTTCGCCTCCGGAAATATCACATTGTCGGTTTCAAAACAGTGGTATTGCTCCGACAAAGCCAGTCTATTCAGACAAAGATGTCTACATGGGTCTACCACTAATAAAATATTTCGAGTGTTCATTGATATGTCGGGTCCTGACTCATATGGACTTTCTCTTTAAGACCACATGTCAAACATATATCAGCACCTACGCACATCTAGACATCTAATTACAGCTAAATAAAATGACAGTCCAATCAACAATGTGTTATGAATTTAGTTTGCTAATCACAATACTTAAACGTTTTTTGTTTGTGACTATAGCCTGAATGTCACAAGAGTGTCGTAATTAAATTTACCTTTTTTCTAGTATGCCCGGCAAACGAGCAAGTGAGTCGCTTGGTAAGTGATCGCCCATCATCCATCGCCCATTGACATCTATAATAGCCGGATGAATAGCGAAAAGGAATGGGGATTGGAAAAGAGAGAGCGAATGGTCTTAGTGGTCTAAGAAGTATGGTAGACATGATAGTGGTGGTAGAAGAATTAAGATGACATCTACGTCAAATGGCACCTTATAGATACGCTCGCCACTACGGGGAGCACAGTTCTCTCCCGACTGGCGAGGTACCCATAACTGAGTGTTATCCACGTCCCAACGTGTGATGAGCGGCAAGACTAGGTGAAGCGGTGGAGGAGCCCAGTTAAAAACACGACAGACACAGAATACCACACGTGGTACATTTGATTTTCATACAAATTGAAGTACTTACATCTACTTAGGCCTACGCATGTGACCATAAGAGTTCGAAACTCTCCGACTTGATGTTTTAGTTGGAAATGTTGTAAACTAATCAAATGAACTGAACGTCTGAAGCAGGCACTGTGGCTGAGAGGTACGACCGAGTATACAACGTGAGTAGCCCACGTGACCGTTTCGGCCGCAGGCTTTATTCTGTATGGGTTAGTATCTCTTTCTATACATCTTTTTTTTAATTACCTTGAGTGACGAAACGAGCAGGTCGCTCGCCTAATAGTAAACTATAAACATGCCCATAAACAGAAACAACATCATACAGAACTTTGAATTACAAAGCGCTGCATGATATTGGACTGCGCTCGTCACACCGAGACATAAGATGTTAAGTCTCATAATGCTCAGTAGTTTTACTGACTTTCAAACCGAAACACAATAGTGTTGCTTGTCGGTAGTTATAGGTAGCATACTTGATTCCGACACAGATGGTCTCTCGCATAATCATACTTTTCCTACATCATTAAGCTGTGAACAGTTTGCCGGCACATGTATTTTGTAAGGTTCCTTCCTATAATATTTTTTTAAGAGAAGTGTGCAAGCAAATCAGCAAAATTCTGACGACCTACAAGAAGTATATCAATTTTCTACTATTGGTCTGTACTGAATTTACATTTGCATCATCAGTTATAGAGTAGTCACTTTGCCGCGCCAGGATAAAAAAAGTTATAAGAGTGCAAAATCAGGACAGCCTCCGTGGCACACTCTACTCCGACTCCACTGCGAGCGGGATAAAGGCAGGTGGAAGGAAGGACGTGCAAAATCAGGCGACCGGTCGTAAAACAGCAAACCAAATCTTTCTGCAACACGTGTAGAAAGCATTGTAGTGCCGACCCCACTGCCCTCTCTTCCACCTGGAAGAGAGTGCAAAATCTGTAGAATTCAAAGTTTAATCCACAGAACACAGGAATTATTTAAAAACACGGTGATACCATAACATTTTTTGGATTTGTTTATAAAAAATTAAGGAGGTACCTCTATTGAAAGTTTTTACTACCTACTGAGTGAAAGTTATTCCTTGTAATGTTCTGGCTTTACTCCAATTGATTAAATCATGGTGATTTTTTACCGTCAACACAACCAATTAAATATAAATGTTTATCTATTTAACACGAAGTGCGATGTGAATTGTTTGTATACTGTATGAATTAGGTATATAGTAATATCTAAGTTAGGTAGTTGGTAATATGTGTGTTATATAGATGTATATATTATTTATACAACGTGTTACAGAAAGGTGTGGTCATATTTTAGGGTCATTACATACACCGTACAATTAGTACTTATGTACCGGATCTTTTTAAAATCAAGACATCCGAAAATTTCACGTAAAATTTAATCTCTCGTTTATTAAGATCGATCAGATTGATGACATCACTATTAATTATTATGAACGATACTCACGTTTTAATAAACTTGAATAAGATGCACGTAATTCTACGGACATACGTACGTAACTTGTAATTTAAACACAAATTAACACCTGAAAGAGATTGTGTGTTGAAGACAAATAGGTACCATCCTTTAGAAGCATGTTAAAGACTTCATTCATGGGTCTTCCATCTATGAATTCGGCTTATTACAGTCGACGATCCTCTTAAAAACTTTTATCAGTTACACCAATACATAATACTTGTTTTTAGTCAATTACAACATATTTTTCAAACTCGTAATCATACTTTATAAAATCAGAACTTGCCGAACTGACTGCGTCAATTAAATATTAACATTTGACAACTGTTGAATGTTTTTTTAATTATAAAATAATTAAATGAAAGGAGGTCTATAGTATCATTGTTTATCATTTAGTGTTGTCCAAAGTTGAAAGTCGATATCGACATGTTACTCATTCGATAAAAAAGAAAATTCTATAATTATTGTACTAGATGGATGGATTTGGTACTATGGGAGATAAATACTTATACCCTACACTATACATTGCTTATATTTGCCCGCCCCTTTCTATAACACGTTGTATAAGCGAGTAATTTCAAAAGTGAGAGCAAAGCATAACACAAACCGCTGGACGTACAAGGTTCAAATTTAGTAGATACATCCCTTCATTAATGTAGGTATCTGCTAAGAATTTTTAGAAAATAACAGCGTTGAATTTCATTACTTGCTTAGATTGACTATCTCACAAGAGGTGTTCAATCAGCTTAAATGCTCTCATTAGAGAATAAAGAGTAATATAATCAAGGAGCTTAACTCTACATGCCTTGACGAGTTGGATTAAAGAACAACATATCGCAAAGTCAGCGCAGCACAATTGCAGATAGATTGCTTACTGATTCTGTACATCCGTGGGTATATTTAATTGTGCCAAACAACACTTGAAAGAACTATTCTGGTTAATGAAAGTTTTATAGAAATGTAATTTGCTAATGCAACGACGAGACCATTAATAAAGTATGGTGAAATCATGGTCATACATGACTATCTAGCCATACGTTTTACCTTATTCATTCGGACCGGCACATCCACGCGGACGGTGTCGCGTTAAAAGCGTTAGCATTTCATTAAATGTTAAAATGGCGATCACACATTCGATATCTTATCGCACATCTATAAAATGTTTCATTTAAATAATTAACTCAACAACAAAATACAAAATTATTTCGCGCGGATTATACTTTAAATGACGCCCTCAACACACAAAAAAAGTTTATCATAATATACTACATGTGTTTTGCTTGCACCAATAACCGTTTAATAACATGCAAATCTATGTATTAAGTTATTGTAAACTGTGAGCACCCTTCTGAATTTGTTAATCGGATTATGCTCAGCCTATTAAATCCGAGATCGTGATAAATCAACAAGTGAAACAAATCCTGACACAAGGGCCGCCTCACTTGTTGCGTGGAGCTTACTGCGAGAACGAACATTCCCCATTAAATTGTTTTGATATTCTGCAGCCGCTTTTGGAATTACTTTACTATAATTAAGAATGGTGAATGTCCATTAGAATATTTGACTGCTTCCCTAATTTTCTGCCCAATTCGCAAATAGTATATTTTGTAAAAATATTGCGTAGAATTCAAAGAATATGTCACGCTATGTAAATGTAGAGTTGTAATACGAGTATACATACAAATTATTACTTCACAGAAATTTTCATCACTTGATCTAGTAGTAGTGTAAGGATACAAATTCCAGTTTGGTCGTCACAATTTGTATTAGAGCTTTCGATTTGAAAAATAACACATAGTTGCCCGGAGTTAGAATCTGTACCTGATGTGGCGATAGGCTCATCACATCACATTATGGGGTGGAAATAGGTTTGGCGAACTGTGGATATACACCTGTCCAACTCCTCCCTAACTATCTATTTGGTTAATTTCGTTGCAGGACAAAGACAATAATTTACACTCGCCACTGTTGATCTTGGCTCATAGGAGTTGCAGTGGCGGTTGTGTGGGTGCGATAGTTCCTAGCTACACCTCTGCCTACTCCTTCGGAGATATAGGCATGAACTTATGTTAAAATTATCACTTTTAAATAATTATGTATATATTATCTATGTAGATTTGCAAACATACATAAACAGATTACTTTGAGGGTTGTAAATATTTCATTTTGTTTATGGCAACACCTTTGCATAATGACGAGTCCTTTTGAAGTGTATAATACAACTGTATTTTTTCATTGTATATTTTCCTTGATCGTTAGCGAGAAATTGTATCTCATACTATGGTGATCATTTGTTACAATAACTGTAAAATACTTTCATGTGTTAAACAACGTGTAAAACGATCAATTCAAATTGTAGGTGTCATCAACGGATTGTGAAAAAAAATGAGAGACGATGTAAATATAGACGTCACTTCCTGATATTATCTTTTTGCTTTGGATCTTTTTTACTTTATTTTCTTTTGTGGTTTGTAAGATTTATATTTCATCACCTTTATAATATGTATATACATAATATGTCCATTTAAACATATATACATACGGACGTAAGTATATGAAAGTTTTGCAATTTTCAATTATATATTTTTCACGTCCTTAACAGTTTTTTATTACAATTCAAAATATCGAACAGAAATTTAAAACACGCATTCATTGTACTCTATATCGAACAGATATAGAGTAGAGATAGAGACTACTAGAGTAGAGTATGATCGGTTGTATTAATAAACTTTTTGATTATTATTTTATAATTCAATATAGTATAGAACAAAGCCTCGAAAGTGACATCCTCCGTGGCACAATGGGCGAGTAACTACTCCAGCCAACTGGCTGTGAAACGAGAGGCCGCGGGTTCGATCCCTGCACCGAGACAAATGTTTGTGTGATCCACAAATATTTCTTTCGGGTCTGGGTGTTTTCTCCCTAGAAGGGTTGACGTCAGGCAGGCGGCCCGTCGTAAAAACTACAAGTTTTTCTGTAACATATGGTGAAAATATGTTGCGCCGACTCCACTGAGAGGGGTATAAGGGCAGGTGGAAGAAGAAGATATTATAGAACAAAAAAGGACTTAAATTTGAAGCCATATTTGTGCCCGTAAGGCTCGGTGCTATAAATTATTGATCAATAAACTGGAATAGCTTAAGTTTTTTAGTTGTTTTTGAAAATAGGTACAGTACAAAAACACTTTCTTCCCCAATTATATTATTGTCACTTTCTCAAATGACGTGTATTGTTAAATTTGTACAAATGTTCATTCACGCTTATTTGTAACTATGAGCTATTATGATTCAGAGTATTATGGCGTTATAATGGCAGTTACGATAACTCGGTTTCAGATAAAACAAGTTTTAAATATGTTGCGGTTGGTTCCTGCGTCATGACTCACTGTAAATAAAACTTTACTATTAACTTATAGGGTTTCGTCGACAGTAGTCTGCTGATGTAGTAGACAATTGTTCGACTAGGGTAGTACTGCTGTCTCACAGAATACCGACGTGACGTGAAGTGGCGCTCCAATCTCCAATCTTACCTGCGAGCTTCAAGTGAGTAGGTCAGATTTGTTAATGATCAGTGTGGCTTATGAACAAGCACAATAACAGGAGAAGACCCTCGGTTGCGACCCAAATGTCTCAACTTAATTTTAATACAGAGTAGGTATTCATTTCAACATTTTCAAATGAAATATTACCCAACAAATCAACGCAAGAAATAAAATTACGAAAATTACCCACAAAAGAACTTTCGACGTATAAAGACGGACACTTGGGGATTATCTTGCGGGCCGAACTCTAAAATCCTTTTTTTGTTGGCTTTGTGTCATTAGGCGAGCGAAAAAGAGACTCAAACGAATGGGAAAAGATACGTACCTGTAACACCTCGAGTGGTGAGTCAGATTATCTGGATAATCTACGCTTTAATAAATAGTTTGGCATTCGAATTGGTAATGAAATAGATTTATTGCCAAGTGAATGTTGATTTGCTATTTCCTATGTTTCGGTTTATATTTTTTATTTTATTTAATCCTACAGGGTTAGTCATGTAGGTTGAGTTATGAATATTCTCAATATTTTACTATATTCTCGAGTTAAATATTGCACCTTATTTATGTCATCATTTAAATTAAATATATTAAAAATATTACTGATTGGCACACATTGTAACCTCCTTTTTTTAATAACTCTTCCACCTACACTTATCCCACTCGCAGTGGGGTCGGCGCAACATGCTTTTTAACACATTTTACATAAAGATTTGTCTTGTAGTTTATCCACCCAGACCTGAAACAAGTATTTGTGGATCACACAAACATTTTGTCTCGGTGCGGGAATCTAACCCGCGGCCCACTGCGCCACGGAGGCTCCCCTTTTTTTTATAACGATAAAAGAAAAAACGTCTAATAGAATAACGTCAAATAAGAGAACACAATATCTACTACGTAGGTAAATTCTTCCAGATCTTGGTTAACATTAAATGTAGTAAGTATAGATACAATCATAATTATTCGTTTCAAAACACAATAATACATTACCCGTTTCGCTGAAAGTCTAACTGGTCGGATAGTTTTTAATGTTGTTGTGTGAAGTGATACGCTCGGATATCAGCGACTGATACATATGAACACTATAGTAATCAACACTAGTGAATTGTTTTTATTGGCAATCGCCTCCAACAAATGGCCCCGAACCGTCTGGCTTGCAATGTTTACAGTTTTTTCCAGATTCCCACAAGTACAAAACGGCAATGTTTCTTGTCACTGCCATATTCATGTACTTATTCTTAATGCTTCTATAGAATAATCTAGAAATACGATGTGTATTTCTATTGCGTATATTTTAAAACGATCAGAAAGCTGCCTTCCATCAAATGTCATTGAGGTCACATTGAGAAACTAGTTGCAAAACTGGTGCAAGGAATTAACAAAACTGACAATATAATTTTAATGGTAAAATATTTTTCCGAGTATGAGTTTGTGAGAAGATAAGAATCTTAATTGATTGACAATTAATTACCTTTGACTGCCTCGGTAGCGCAGTTGTAATGCGTACACGGGTCGGTTAAAAGTGACGAGGATATTGGATTTTTCTATCATGAAATGCTTAGTATCAACCCGGAGTCTGGAATTATGCCTGGTATGGCGATAGGCTCACCCGAACCCCATAAAAAATAAACCCTATCACTAACGCTACGCCCGGGCCTTCTCTCTGTCTATTTGTCCTATCTTTAAAACGCTTCTGTATCTTTTGAACCATAGCTCTTTTGAATGAATATGTAGCTGGTTAAAATTTGTATTTTGTTAAAAGCATAGGCCAGGAAACTAGCAAGTGAGTCACCTGATGGCAAGTGATCTGCACCACCCATGTACGCCTACAAAAGAATCATAGGTGCGTTGCCGACCTTAGAGGATAGGGATAATTAAGGGATCGGAAAGGGGAGGGGGATTTGGGCCTCCAGATATCTCACTCACCGTACGAAACGCAGCAGCAAGCTGCTACTTTACGTCAGTTTTCTGTGAGACAGTGGTAATGACCTGGACGAGCCGGCCCATTTGTGCTGTAGACAAAATTGTCTACAGCGTAGCTATACCACTCAAAAGACGTACGGTATGGTACCGGCGCGTCTGTTCCCCAATCGGAATCGAATTTATCCGGTTTTTTAACAATTCTATTCTCTACCTAATTTGTACAATATATAGGTACTAAATACAATAGTATCTACGCATAGTTCTTTATAGCCCCATGTAGATAGAGAGAGTTAATGTCACGACGGAGGCAATAATATAACAGAAAATTATCATGCACGAGTTCACGATATGCAATTTGAAAATAAGAATCCCATGTCGCGTACTGATATTTACAAGGAAATATCAGTTTTCTGTTAAATCTCCATATAAATGGGGCTTTACTTAAGCTATTAAGGGTGTCCAAGGACTTTGTACCTCGTTACCTTATTGTTACAGAAAAGTTCAAAATCTGTGTTAACTGCTGTGACTCATAAATCGTGGATTTCCAACATAAGTCATTAGTTAATTGGCTGCCATAGCACCTGGTTCCGATATCAATAATAATTAATGTACCCCGTGTTGTGATAAAAACATCTACAGATAACTTAATTGCGTCTAATGCAGTACATTTATTTTCGTGATTTATTGTTCTTTATATAATTGTTTTATAATTTGTCATAATTTAAAATTGAGCATCTTGAACATTGATAAGCTTTCAGGTTTCTCGTACAGATTGAAGGTTATCTGCTAGAGATCGCTATTATCGATAAGACCGCCGATTGTTACATTTGTCATGATATAGACTATAGAAATAAAGAAAGAAGAAAGATAGAAACATTCATACATATAAAACTGTACACAACAACATTAACATAATACATAATAATAATTAGTGGTTTCGTAGTGGGCGAAATTCGACCTTCCTACCTACTTTTTGTTCTATAACATAAGCTGTGGGATTTGACATTTCGGCATTAATGGTATAAATGTAAACAATGAATGTTATACTTTATTTAATTATACTTTATGTAAGATTTGACATGTCAAATCTCACATTCCTCCGTACGTCGATATTGCTTAAAAAGGTGTCTAAAGTTTTCTCCTCACGTAACAATTTTTTACTTGCCCTGTATTACACATGACCCACTGCTGGACACGGGCTTCCTATACTAAATAAGAGGGTTTAGGCCTTGATCCACCACGCTGGCCTAATGCGGGTTGGCAGACGTCACATACTTTCGAAATTCTTATGAAGAACTCAGGTATGCAGGTTACCGCTCGATGTTTCCTTCATCGTTAAATTAACAATTAATACACAAATAACTTAGAAAAGTCAGAGATGTATGCTCTTGGGACTGGCTTCGAACCTGCGAATTTCGTCTCGACAGTCTGTACCACTCCACACTGAGCTATCGCTTCTATAATAACGTAACATATAGAGTGGCTCATTTATGCTGTAGAAAAAATTGTTTACAGTGTGGCTCTATCACTTTTAATCAGGTAAAGTGTAGTTACTTTGCCGTGCGAGTATAAAACAAAACTGATCAACTGCGAATCGGACTTGTACGTCTAGGGTTCCATACCCACACGTATTTTTTACTTTTGTTATTATGAAAACCGCTATAATTAAACATATATGAAAATCACAGCTTCCGTGGCGCAGTCGGTGAGTAGCCGGCTGCGAAGCGAGAGGCCGTGGGTTCGATTCCCACACCAAGACAAATTGTTGTGTAATCCACAAATATTAGATTCGGGTCTGGGTGTGTGTGGGACCCCAAGTCCCTCGTAGTTCCTGATACTCACGATACAGGTTAACCTAGTGTGGGGTCAGGACTATGTGTCTGACTGTTGGGTGTTTTTTTTATATCATTAGCTTAGTGGAAGCGTATTACGCTTAGCCCATCCGTGAAGTCCTGGGTTCAATTTCCAGATCGGGTTATCACAATTTGTTGTTGGGTTTTCAATTCGAAAATCACCGAATTAGTCAGTAATCACGATTGAAGTTTGGGTCCCGTATGGCGATAGGCTCGCTTATTGTCAAATCATGGAACGGAAATAAGCTCAGCAAAACATGGGTGCTCCACTAGTTGCACATCTGCCTACCTCCTTCGGGGATAAAGTCGTGAGGTTATGTATACTGAGTTTTTTTATTAGCTTAGTGACGAAACCCGATGGTAAGTGCCACGCCTGCCCATAAACAGAAGCAAGAACTTTGAATTACAAAGCACTGCATGGCATTAGACTACACTCGTCACCCCGCCGATGATGTTAAGTCTCATAATACCCAGTAATTACACTGGCTTCAATTTCCTTCAAATCGGACCTCAACAATGGTTACACAGTGCTGCTTGGCGGCTTAAATAGACAAAGCAGTGGTATAAACACAGATGTCCTCTCGCATACCAGGGACTTACCACCTTGTGAATTTCAGCCGCCTATTTATTGCGATTCAAAAGATAGAACCTTTTAAAAGTAGGATAGACAGACAGCCATACATAAAGACAGCGTAAGCTCTATAACAAGTTTCCGTTGGCACCATTTGGGTACTAGACCTAGACCTAGACTATAAAAAGCTTCATAATCTCACGTCTCCGACGCTAGCAAACCTGTATAAATACTAATTTGCGTGCTTCCGTTGTTGGCTCTATTTGCAAACTCCGCTTCGGGCTTTTACTGAATTATCTCCCATCGACTTTAACCTAGCCGTAATATAAGCTCATGGGAAAGTTGGGTCAATCCAAAATGTTTACCGCAGGGGCGAAGAGTGAAGGGAAGGCGTTGCTTTTTAATACGCTTTTATTAGCTTCCCGACGCCCACACTTTTTTTACAATAAAATATTTTTAACTATTATTTATTTTTCATTTTTTTAGTTGGATTTTCTATAAAAACGTGTTTTTTTTACTATTATTTTTCTATGCCTGGTGATATAAAAATATGTCAAAATGTTATCTAATTGAATTGTGTTATTGATAACACAATTATCCTTATAAAATTCATACTTTTTCTATTAGCATGAATGACGAAAGTAACGCCACTCGCCTGATGGTAAGCGCCACGCCATAAAGACAAGCAACGCCACTCAGAACTTTGAAAAACAAAACACTACATGGCACTAGACTGCGCTCGTCATTCCGAGTGTTAAAATGCTAAGTTCCTAATGGCCCGTAATTTCACAAGTTTCAATGTCTTTCAAACCGTTACATAACAGAGCTAAATACTACTGCCTTGTGGCAGTAATCGACGAAGCGGTGGTACCTTCGCATACCAGAGCCCTTTTACTACAGGATTTAGTAGATTGTATCAGCATAGTTAAGTATTCTTTGGTATGAGGTACTCAATTAAATCAACCATAATGTTCCAATACTGTAATCAAATAAGTATTTATTTTTATTTGTAAATGCATAAATAACACTAAAAATTCTCACGCACCTAATTAGAATATGACCGACACTTATCATTCAAATATTGAAATTTTAAACTTGAATCGATTTTACGGTTCGTATTCCAAAATTCCATCGCACATTCCTACAACAGCGCGTTTGATTTCATTATAGCGTGTAGTATGTTAGGAATGCACATATAGATTCTCACATTGGAATGGGTTGTTCAGGATTGCTTAGAGCTATTTATTACCCCCACAATTGCGGCAATTGGGCAATTTATGTGAGCGTGAATTTCCTATTTTAAATTATTTTATGATTTACAATAATTTAAAACAGTGAATTAATTATTGATCTACAGCTATTGCTCGAAATCAAGACACGCCAAATTTAATATTAAGACTGTTTGCGTATTGCATCCGATCGGAATCCGAGAAATCTAGATCCGAAGAAACCGTAGTAGTTTTCTTTGAGAGATTACGGACTAGATCCGAATTACATGTTCCGAAGTCTGGACAACCTCTAGTTCAGGCTATAACGAATTCAGACTGGATGCAATACTTCATCATTCTAGATATTAGAAAAAATGCAGTACTATGATTTAATAATGCGCTCCGGCAGTCTTTTTTTTCGATTTTGTAGATACGATTGCGTAAACACCTGCCTTGTCGGGCTTCGTTAAGCATTTAAAAGAAAATATAACATTTATAAACTCACTTATGTATCCCTGTAGGGGTTTATTTATTATTATGTCTGTATTTTGTACAGTATAGTCTTGAGTATTGCATACAAAGTTATTTAAGTATTTACTCTGAAACAGCAGAGTATGGTAATTTTACATTTAACCCTAATAAGAACTATATGTGAATTAAAATCTAAATAATAATCAACGCACTGAAACATAATTATTCCTGAATAACACTATTATATTCAGTTCTTTTACAAGATAAAAAACGACGCAGCTATCCGGAAATTTGGTAGAAAAATTCTTTCAAGTAAGGGTGATTTAAAATATTTCACATAAACACAAACTAATCGAAAAATATTTATTCATCTCTATCAATAAAAATAATAATATCCAAATGCAAACACGCTACCGTCGCACACGCGCTACAATTTTGTATAATTTCAACAATCACATGCCACAGATTCGCAATCATAAAAATGATCCAATAATCATTCATTCCAACAGTCAATCAATCAATCAGTCAGCGAGATTAGACGATAATCGGCGGAAATTGTATAGCTCCTGTCATTTGAAGCTGTTGATCAACATAATTTGACATACATCAAGCACGAAACGCGTTTCCTGTAAGACATCACGCCGGAATAAGGTTATTTCGTATTCAAAACAGTTCCTAAGTGCGGCACGCGATCGGAAGTCGCGTATTATTGATACGCTACTGTAAAATTCCATAAACAAAAACAGTAGATTTATGGAACTCTTACTTTGTGATTCTTGTTTTGTGTTACTAATGAAAATGTGAAAACAAAATTATAATAATTCCATTTACTTCGGGAAATAGACATAAAATTGGGTTAGTTGCATTTTGGATAGGCAGTAATTTTTTATGTCTGACCATGGACTTATAGATGAATTTAAACCACCTCATCCCGAAAATTCGGATTGTTATTAGAACCCTAATAAGGTAATAAAATTGCCACTTTTCAAAAAGCACGGTTGATCTGATTTTATGTCTGTATTTGCTGCAATACCTACTTGTTTCTCGAGTTTACAACTTGAAATCTAGAAGGGCGCTCAATATCGAATTGCTTAAACCTTTTTATTTTATAGTAGAAGACTAACAGATACAAAGTACGTAGATGGTAAGTAATCTTCATTGCCAATGAACATGAACCGAGAATCATGGGTGTGTTGCCGACCTTTAGTTAAGGAAAGGGATTAAGAAGGATGCTTACCCAGCTAACAATACAGTGAAACAAGAAGACCTTTGACCTTTGCAACTCGTTAGGCCAACACTGTAATCTGCTGCAGCGATCAGCGTAGATTTTTTGTATTGTAGTTTTTCTGTTGAAAATGCAATTGCAGATGGCGTCAAATTAGCTCTTTATTGTTATAAGTAGTTAAAATAATATTATTATTTGTAAGCATCCACAAGAAATAAGGTTATTAATAGGTTATTTGAGCCCAAAGCATTTTGGAGTTTCAAAATCTACCCAAAGGCCATGTGTTTTTTTTTCGATTACAAAAATGATTCATGATTGCCCGGGATTTTAATTTGTACCCTTTATGGCGTTAGATTTAGCACCTATCACATCATGGGATGTAAATAAGCTCAGCGAACCGTAGATAGTTGAACTTCACCTTCGAGATAATGGCTTTAGCTTTTAAGGCTATATTTATAATATCAATGAAAATTTACATATTTTTAATAATCGAATATATTTGCACTACTCATTTCTTTAAGAGCATTAAATGGCTGAGATTATCTTATAGGACATATGATATACCATCTGTGTGTTCTTTGCGTTAAACCCTACGCATTATCGAGTAGGAAATAGTATGCAAGTAATCGCATTAGGATCTGGAGCGAGCGAGATGGGTCGTGTAAGCAACACGCGAGACGCCTTCCTGGCGGTACTGGTGCCGGCACGAGTAGGGTTACCATATGATAAATTTACAAATCCTGATGTACAGCCTAATTATTCAAAGAAGTCTTGTCTTTTCTTAAAAAAACGCACTCGTTTCTATGTCATGTACTGTAATCATTGTGCTAGTTCATATTTAGTTAAATTAAAGTTGATATATTCCCAAACAATAGAAAAGGATTTAAATGTATATTTTTTCATTACAAGTGTTCATTATTCCTCCCCAACGGAGTTGACGTCAGTTTAAAACTACAAGCCGAATAATTTTGTAACATGTGTTAAAAAGCACATTACGCCGACCCCACTGTAAGTGGGATAAGGGCAGGTGGAAGAAGACAAGTGTTCATTATTCAAAAATCCTGACGTTGTCAAAGCCCGGCCGGAATCATGACAAGTGCCTAAAATGCTGACATGCCAGGATAAATCCTGACCTCTGGTAACCCTATGTACGAGCTTTACACAGTCCGCTGAGGTAATTTTATTTGTAACATTGGTTTATCATGTTACTTGCCGGAGCTGAAACCACAGAATCAAATAACGTAACCGGTAAACCCCCTGACATAAATTAGAAAAAGATGTGTAATTAATGACTGAACAGATTATTGTTAAACATAGCTAATATCCGTCTCGATTAAACCAGTTTTTTCAATAGTAAATTCGAATAGGTCCTTATCTGCTGTATAAGCTGATATAACCTTAGGCAATAAGCCTTAGCTTAAAGATAACTACTTAAGTAAGACTTACTAAGGTAAGTCGTAGTTAAGTAGTTATCTTGACCGGGTTGTTCCCACTGTCTCATAGAAAACCGACGTGACGTAGCAGCTTGCTGTTTCATTTCGTATGGTGAGTGAGATATCCGGAGACCCAAAACACCCTCCCCTTCGGAATCCCTAAGTTATTACTTTCCTTTAACGTCGGCAACGCGTTCATGATTTTTTCTGGTGCTGTAGACGTTCATGGGCGCTGGAGATCACTCACCATAAAGTGAACCACTTGCTCATATACATACATAGGTTAGATTTTTTTCTTTGATTTAATGTTCGGGCTATTCCGGATAAAGCCTGATGGTACGATGTGGCTGTTTCACATGACAGGAGCGATAATATAACTGAAAACTGCCATTTACTAGGTAGGCCCCTCGTATGCGAGATACCGTCTGGTTTGGTACCACCGCTTTGTCTATTTCTGCCGCCAAGTAGCAGTGTGTAAGCACTGTTGTGTTCCGGTTTGAAGGACATTAAAGCCAGTGAAATTACTGGCCATTATGAGACTTAACATCTTATATCTCGGGGTGACGAGCGCAGTCCAATGCCATGCAGTGCTTTATAATTCAAAGTTCTGTCTGATGTTGCTTCTGTTTATAAGCAGGCGTGACACTTACCATCAGACGAGCGCCTTGCTCGTTTCATCACTCAAGCTAATACAAAAAGAATTTATCACATCACCTTGTAAATGACGGTTTTCTGTCTTTACACTCTACATATAAATGAGGCCTTAAACATCTCGGCTCGAAAATTTTGTGGTGGAAAATCGCGGGAAGTTGAGAACGTAAATAACTAAGTTGAAAATTAACTAAAGCCACCATCGCGAAGTATCATTCATTTAATATTTAATGCTGCTTGGCGACAGAAATAGATAAAGCGGGGATACCAACACAAACGAACTCTCGCATACCAGAGACTTATTAAGCTAGTATACGTATACTTAGACATCTGATATTGATTGCTGTACTCTTAAGTAATATTTTGTTCACAGTTATACTTTTTGCTAGTCGTTTTTTTAATTAATTTAAGAGATAAATAACTATAAATGTATATAATACGTTGTAGAAGAACAACAGCACGTTCTAAGTAGTATTTTATAAAGACTTTAATATTATTTCCGGGAACGTAATTTTTTTGTTCGAGATCGGGTAAACGAATTAACCGGGAAAAACCCTAATCTACACAAAGTAGCTACTATCTTCCCCCGTTATTGTTTTTTGATACCAGAGAATTTTAAATTTTCCGATACAAAGTTATTATTACAGTTTATACTGTATTTAGCAAAAGTCGTGCGTATTGAATTTTATAGTGTTTGCTATACACTTACGAGTTGCCCGAAAAGATTAAAACATTTTTGAATTAATTCCATACTTATGTTCACTAACCTTAGAATAACTACATACGAGTATATAAACTAAGTACACGCACGAAATTTAAGCCGTTCAATTGGAGGCATATATGGCAGCAAACTACGATCACTATACTTATAACTACTAACCATATTATGTTTAGGATCCACACTTGTAAATCAATGTATGAAACACATTTTGCCCATCTAAGAACAAACTACAACATATACAAATTACCAATTTTTTTGGTAAATACATTTTAACTGATATTGCTTTTGTGTTTGTGTGCGTGATGTTGCAAGTAAAGATATCACATTAAGCGAATATTCACATCACGATTGTGAGTATGATTTTTTGGACATCTACCTTCTGTAAGTCACTAAAATAAAAATTCTATTAATTTTTATCGTAATCAAAAATCCTATCTTCAAATTAAAATCAATCTATTGTTACTAAACTGCATAAAAATCAATTTAATTTATCACTCTTTGCAAGTCCAGATTACAATGTTTGTAAATCAATACAAAAATGTCGGATGTATTAGTTTGATAAGCAGACCATGACTGATGAAGATATGCATTACAATCTGTTTTAATTTTATTAACGGTACTTTGGACGGCGCTGCGTTAGGCACTTGTAAGTCACACCGATCTACTTTTAACCAATGATCGAGTGATGTTTTTGATACATTCGATAGATAGGTGAAGAGAAAATAAATAAATTAAACAAGCATTTCAAAATGATGGGAACAGAAACAAATAAAGAGTACAAATCCAATAAACTATTAATTTATTATATCTACAGCTGTTTCTTATGCGAGGCCGGTGCCCAAAACATTCTTAATTGAATACTAATAGTTCTCAACAATTATTAACGATTATGCAATATGGTTAAAGCTAAAGAAATTAAGAAGTTAACATGATAGAAATAATTGTGCACACTTTTAGGAACATTTCAACTAAATTATTGGGAACCATAAATACCTACCATATTAATTAAAGATGCGCTGATTTAGTTAGAGGCTAATATATGATGACTCCTCCGCTGTAATTAGAGGATAAAATTTGAAGGTTTTGCCGCTTTATATGTCTATGTCGATTACGAAAGCATATATAATTTATTTACGGTGCTCTCATGAACTATTCATAAATAAATAAACCCAACAGTCACACACATAGTCCTGACACCACACTCTGTATCGTGGGTATCAGGAACTACGAGGGACTTGTGGTCCCACAAAACCCAGACCGGAGACCAATATTTGTGGATCACATTGTTATAAGAATCACTACTAATTTGTGGTGTTTGTTTTGATTCGTTAATTTCAGATTCTGCAAATGGTAGAGCTACGTAACGGACAGTTTTGTCTACAGCGTGATTGGGCCGGCTCTACAAGTTTATTACCTCTGTCTCACAGGAAGCCGACGTGATATTTAAGGTCGGCATCATGTCTATGATTCTTATAGTTATGTTTCTACTGATGTGGGTGTTCACGGGCAATGGAGAATACTTACTAATAGGCCACCCACTTACCGACCTCTGCTAGTAACATATCTTTCGACGGATACTTTTCCGTTGAAATTCTATATGAGGTACTCGTCCTCTCCGTGTAGCATCCGTAGTTAGCAGGTGCTGGGCAACACCTGAGTCTGTCGAGTCATTGTTGTTAATAGCTGTCAAATACTGAAAGAGGATAGCTTATTGCGTTTTTTGTACGCCGCCAACGGTCAACGGCACATTTCACTACATACCTACATAATGCAAACCCGATTTATCCCGTTACCTATTGTAAATGGCATTGTTTAGCATTTTATTAATATGTAGGTAACAAGAACAACAGCGGTCGTTGGGTCACATCTTGTAACACTGATCGATTTATTGGCCGCAAAGAATGTTTGATGCCAACTTATTAGCTATTTAAACATGTTATCAGATGTCTATTCTCGTGACTTAAATAAAAAAATCAAACTCGACAATTGTATTATAACAATTCTTTATTATTTATTACTGTTTTTACATTTTCTTTAAATATTACTTATAGCACCCAAACTAGGCTAAAAGCCTGTATCTTGGGCACTTATGTTACGTCTAGCTTAACAGTAAAGAGCCACGGTCAGTGGTAGCACTGGAAAAGTACATAAATATTTCAAAGATAGATAAAAATATAAATTTACATTGATGAATACATATAACATTACTTTAACTTACATTCTTCTTTATCTTAATCATTCTTATGGCCGGATCTTTGCGCAGCTGTGGTATAAGCCTTATCGCTTATACCTCTTTTATGTTTTTTTTGCGAAATCTAGTCTTTTGATTTCGTCTTATTTTTTGTTTTTTATAACCTTAACTTTTCACTGTCCTTAAATTCGTCCTTAAATATAAATATTTTAAACTTCGATTCATTAATCTTCAGCCCCCCAAATCATTCACTCTATAAACTCGACTGTACTAAAAGAGATATACAAACATTCACTAAACACTTTCATATTAAGTTCAAGTAACATCTGTTGTGTTTATGAACATAATATCACTTTGACGTTTACTATCAAAATAATAAATATATAGATATCCTACCGCAGAATATAGGAGCCTAATTATGTGTTCTGTAGTAGGAACTATTGACTATATTGGCTTTGAAGTTTGACGTGCACAAGCTTGGTCTGACCGAGTCGGTCAACGGCTACGTAAACAATTATGTGCTCACGTCGATGACGTATCATTAGCTTAACGTAGTGGTTTGTATACCGGTACGTCAATCATAGATTGTAAAGATCTGTACATAATGGCTGCTAGATGATAAGAGTTGTGTTCTTGTGTTGAGAGGAAAAAGTGTGTACTATAATATTGGACAGTCCTTACTATTGGCTATATTGGTCTTGGAGCACAAGCTAGGCCTGGTCGAGTCGGTCAACAGCTATATGTGCTCACATCGATGGCATATCCTTAGCTTGACGTAGTGCCTTTTATATCGGCAGGTGAACAGCGATTATAAAGATATGAAAACAATAAAATAACTGATACGTCAGAAGAATTGAATTTTTGTGTTGAAAGGGCAAAGTTGTATGCCAAGAGTTTTGATAGATGAAATTTTCTAGATTATTATTTTTATTTATTATTATTTTTTATATTTTTTTATATGTTTCGTTGCTAGTATCTGTGACAGTGCAAACTGTAATTAATATAATAAAATAACAATTTTAATATCATGGCTGTTTTCAAATTTATATTGTTGAAGTAATTATATGTATATCATATGTGTACATTTTTAATTCATATCAAAGGACCTTTCATATTAGGTGATATCATTAGAAGAAACACCCTACGTTCTTAACCTAAAAAGTTTATTTAAATAAGATAAATAACGTAACATAAATAAGTTATTATTTTAGTAACGGTACGAAAATTTAGTTTTTGAATTTATATTGTGATTAACTTAAGGATAAGTACGTGTGGAGACGGCGGCGGCCACAGCTACTAGTGGTGCCGAGGGCGCGTACTAACTTATTGAAAGAGGCACCCATAACCCGTGCTCTTCGGACTCACAGATCGTGGCTTTTTTTGATTTTGTTTTTTTTATATTCTTAAGATAATACATACATAAGTAGATTTATTAAACTGTACCTAGGTTAATAGTCGACGCTACTGCATTAGGGCAACTACCCTGTAAAAGTAGCCATAAGAATGGAATAAATAAATAATTAAATAAAAAAAAACTTATATCCATTTAAAAGTTTGCATTTATTATGAAAACACGATGAAGTTATTGTAAGAAACTTAGAACTAAGAGACACAAAATGTTATATGCAACGACCCTAAGAACAGTATACCGTATATAGTAGCCGACCTTATCATGTCTAGTATAGAAATGAAGCCACGAAGGTTATTGCGATAATAAGACATATATGAACAATGCACATGCTGTATTTCCGAATGCTCGCTAATTAAATAAAAGTTAATGATACTGCTAGATAATAATTATTACGAGTGTAAGTGGGCCACCAACATCTTAGGCTCAAAGTCAACCCCTCACCTGACGTGGTACACTCTGCTTGATTCGGACGAGGCAACGAAACTTGGTTCCCGTTTAGGTTGTGGGGGGGTCAGACGGCGGAGCCTGGTATTAAGCTGAGATAAGGTCAGAAAAAAATAAAATAAAGAATTCATAATTGACTATTATTTTTGTTCTTTTATTGGTTAAAGGGGAACTTTTGGACCAAATAATAAGTTTTAAAGCTTGGGTTTCAAAGTAAAAGGGATGTGTCATACATTGCTACCGACTAAAAACATACACTGACCACCACACTAGGAAACGATATCGGAATCTCCGATTGTACGCACCGAAGCCCTTCTCACGCATTGTCGTCATATTATTACGCAATGGACCCTTTTTAAGAGCTTGCTAATCGACGCAAAATTCTGAGGAAATATTGCGTCGATTAGAACTAGTTTTATGCCTACTCACTGGATCTGATCAGAATCTAAGATTTTTTTATAGCATAGGTCGCCAAACGTAAGGGATCTTTACCGCCCTTGAACGTCTACAATATCAGAAGAATTATGGATGCGCTGCAGACCTTAAAAGCATTGGGAAGAAGATTGGGAAAGGGAGGGATTTGGACCTCCAGATATTTTGCTCACCGTACGAAACGCAGCAGCAAGCCGCTACTTTACGTCGGTTTTCTGTACGACAGTGATAACAACCCGGTCAAACCGGCCCATTCATGATGTAGACAAAAATGTCTACAGCGAGGCTCTACCACTCAATAAATTATAATTCGAAATAGGAATATTATCGACTTCGGAAAACGAATTTAGTGTGTAACTAGCTTTTAAAAGATTCATGTACTTAGTTTAATTTGAGGTCGATGAGCGATGTCCGAGTACGTGTCTTGTAACTTGTTTGAAGGCTTTAAAACTAATTATAATTAAAAAAGTATGTACCTATGTATCGTAAAGTCACATTAGTCTTAATTCTACACAGGGTTTCCTTTGTTGTATTATATGCGATTATTATTATAGTTATATCGACTGCCTCGGTAGCGCAGTTGTAATTCGTGCGCAGTACGATTGCTGTGCTGAGGTCTCGGGTTCGTTTCCCGGGTGGGGAAAAGTGATATTTGGTTTTTCAAAATGCTCAGTATCAGCCCGGAGTCTGGAATTGTGCGATAGGCTCGCTTCCTGTCACATCATGGGACGAAAATAAATTCGGCGAAATATGGGTGTGCTGGTTATTCTGACTACCCCTTCCGGGATTAAAGACGTGAGTGCATATATATTTTAGATAGATTTTACCACTCTAGCTTGTACGATGGGTACACTTTAAGCAAGTTAATTTTATGCTTATTAGATTTCAATATACTTACTGTAGTAAAGGTGTGATCAATGATGTGATACTAATCAACACATTTTTGCTTTATCATAGTATAAGGCCGTGTCCACATTCTCAACGACCTTCAGCAGCAAATGGGTTATGCGATGAGGCAATGCGCGTCAAATCGGCGGCATTCCGGATTGTCCGCGCACCGTTACGGTACCCGGACGCGTTTGCGCAATGCATTCGCTTTATGTAAGCTGTTGCATCGTCTGCTTACACTATGCGGAATGTTTTTGGGGCCAATATTTAGGAAATTTTTAATATCGACAATGCATCCGCTATTCCGATAGGCATCAGTTATATAATGTTGGTTTTAATAAAAAATAAAACAAAGCCGTTGCTGTTCAATATACAAAAGATGTTAGGAAAAAGGTCATACTAATTTTGTATTGGCTTGACAAAATATTAGGACAAGTCTTACGATGGGGTCAGTGTGTTTCAAAACAACAACGAAGGGGTTACTTAATTGATTTTGAATATTACGAATTTGTAGCTTTTGCTCGCGTCACCGCCCACGTGAAAGTTTTTATCTAGAATAAAAACTTTAGGTAAGTATCACAATTATCTTTATACTTCATACTTAATCTAAATTGGCGTAGTGGTTTAGCCGTGAAATCATAACAGACAGATAGACTCACTTACACATTTAGGATATTCGTATGGATTTGCAGGCAGCATCTTTGCGAAAATCTAAGTAAATATTTCTTTGTCTTTTATGAATCTAAAAAAAAGCACGGAATAATACTTTCTATGTTATCGTTCCGTGTGTTCAGATCGCGTGCGGTGATGGTGTGGCGTGCTCACGCGCAGTGGCGCCGTCTCAGCGGCCTTGACAATGTCGCGGCAATCGCGGCCGCACTCCGCAGCCCACAACACACGTGGACCTTTCATTTCTTGTAACACTTGGAAAATAGCCCTTTAAGTGAATATTCTTCTAGCAAATAGCATTTGTGTGTAATGATGAGTGTGAAAGTCAGTGCTTTATATATTTTGTTTTGTAAAAGGTTATGATATTTATAAATATATAATCTCACGTCTTTATCCCGGAGGTAGGCAGAGGTGCAACTAGTGCTGCACCCACGCTTGGCCGAGCTTATTTTAGTTTAGCTTATTTTTATACTAGGCACAAATTCATATCTTGGGCAATTCATGTGTTACGAGTATGTTATGATTAGAAAACGCGAAATTTCACTAGTGCAGGAGTCGCACTTTATGGGGGTTAAATCAGGGATGAAAGACTCCAAATTCGACATTTATGCATCGATTTTGATTATATTCTTTCACTAAAAATTATAGGATAAAGACTTATTAACAACAAATAAAAAAAAATGAAAAGAACTAAAAGTCGATGCTCAATAAGTGACCATTAAATTGCAATAGGACTGAGTAAAAATTGGCTAATTATATTTTAAGCTTTCAATTTATTTTCAACTTAGTCTATTTAGGCGTCTGTTTTGAATTTCCTGACACCAAATTCCCGGAATTGTATATTTTGAGAACGGGAGCTAGAAAAAAACTTTAGTTGTTTTTTTTTATTAGCTTGAATGACGAGACGAGCAGGTCGCTCGCCTGATGGCAAGCGCCACGCCTGCTCATAAACAGAAGCATCGCCACACAGAACTTTGAATAACAAAGCACTGCATGACACTGGACTGCGCTCATCACCCCGAGACATAAGGTGTTAAGTCTCATAATACCCAGTAATTACACTGGCTTCAATGTCCTTCAAACCGGAACACAACAGTGTTTACACACTGTTGCTTGGCGGCAGAAATAGACAAAGCGGTGGTACCAACCCAGCCGGCCTCTCGCAAACGAGGGACCTACCACCTTGTGAAATATCCTTTAACCAGTCGGACCGTGGATTTATCTCGGTGTTGTTACAAGTTCTTGTTCCAAAGACATTAATGGACCTTGTGCGATGTCCACCTTATCTACGAAACAGATTCAAACGCGAATTTTCTGAACATTACCTGTATCTAACAGGCAACGAAATGAAATTGCTGGTTTTCTGTACATAGAAGAAACATAGTTGAACCAACAACAAAGCTTTCAAATCCTCTGAAGTAATTTGAGTAAGAAGGTTAGGCAGTATAGACAAACTTTGCTCGCGAAATCCTCTTATTTCATGAATATATTTTGCGTTCGCACTATAACAATGATTTTATTTTCATCTATTTTTTTATATACCACAAAGGTAAAGTAAAGGTGGAGGCAACACTTCTAATAACTTTTTGAAGCTCATAATTGTATCGCTATCTTATTATTTGTGGTTCGGTCTCTCTTACATCCGTGAAGCCCAAGAGTATCAGTGCTACTCTTTTGATAGAGCCACTTTGTTGACAGTTTTGTCTACAGCCTGAATGAGCCAGCTCGATCGAGTTGTTACTATTTTCTCACAAAAAACCGACATAAAGTGCAGATTGCTGATTGAGATATCCGGATGTCCAAATACCCTTCCCCTTTAAATCCTTAAGAAAATACCCAGTCCCGAAATTTCTAGATCACACCAACATTTATGTCTCGGTGCGGGAATCGAAATCGCGGCCTTTACAGCCGTCTACTCTCCCAATGCACCACGGGAGTTGTGGGACCGATAGTCTCTTGTAGTTCTTGATACCCACGACATAAGATAATCTGACTGTTTGGTGTTGTTTATTTATTTATAACAGCGCACATCGTTTAAATCTGGTCCATGATATAACGCATTTAGGGCCTTACTTATAAACGTTACTTAAGCATTGATTAGTTCAACACTCAGGTCTTTACTCATTAAAGCTACTTTAGAAATGACGTTGACAGAGAAAGAGTGTTAAACTTATCAATGCTTAAGTAACGTTTATAAATAAAGGCCTCTTTTGTCTTTCTCTGTCAACGTAATTTATAAAGTGGCTAGAAACAGACGAAAACAGTGTTTTAACTAATCAATGCTTAAAAAGTTTATAAGCAAGGGCCATTATGGTTAATTTAGGAGGTACCAATATGACATACGCTTCTGTAATGATTTTGTATTATATTGTTGAATATATTTGATAAGTAATGTTTACTTGGGCGTTGTGTAGCAAGCGCTTAGTGTCAGATGTTGTAAATTTATTTATGTTGCGTTGTGGTAAATAAAATATCTTTCTTTCTTTCTATTTCATGTGTGATATAGCCAAGCTGTAGACAGTTTTGTCTACAGATATTGTTTTGTTCAGACATATTGATGCCATGAAAAATCAAACCGCAACTCCAAGTAGTCAAGCAAGTCAAGATAAATTGCACATTTCTCAATTTGATATTACTCATCAAAATATAGGGCTTCGATAAACCGTAAAGTTGTGTCATAAGAAAGTAACACACGTCAGTAAATCAAGGATTCAGTTATATCATGGTTCGGCATCGAAATGGCATGTCAAGGTGATTCGTCGATAATTTTGATGCTTTTAAATTTTGTTAACGTTTAACAAGTAAATTGACTATTGTTAGAGTGGCATTTAGCTTTGGGAATGTGTTTTCGTTAACAAGGTATGTATTACGGTATATTCTGTTTATCTCTGTCCAGATTATTAAAAGAAGAATAAATGTTGAATAAAATATGTTTCTATTTTTTTTTTTAACGGTCAGTCATCACTTAGTAAGTGATGACTGGTTATTAACTAAATAATATAAAACTGTATATGTCGCTTTTTATGTTAAGCAAAATCAATACTATTTGCTATTTTTGCGTCAATTTTGCTTAAGCAGAATATAGGTATCCTAATAACAGAGGGGCTAGCACGGAAAACTACCCAAATCGTAATGTAAAGGTATCGAGGGCTCGATTGATAATTCCTTAAACATCATTGGTCCATATTCCATTTATATTTGTTTCTTTTACGTACGATAGAGGCGCTGTACTAAAATCTCATAGAAATTGTTGTCGATGACAGCTCGAATAACTTTTCGCAAATTTTCGTGCTAGCCCCTCATACCAGTTGGTTCCTAATGTTTTAAGCAGCCCAGATTTGGGTTCAAACATAAACTAATCTTTCTTAAAGCCATTTATTTCATTAAAGTGTAGGACAAGTTCACAGTCACCCATGATTCCTTTGACTATAGCTGTATGCAAGAGTGTGGATGATTACCGGGTGAATAACTTGCTAATTTTCTTACCTTCGGCTACAAAATAAACAAAATATAACTGAAACCGGAAAGTTGTTATTAAGTATTAGTCAGTATTATAATATTAGTCAGTCGGGACCTTTTTTCTGCGGGGAAAATCCCATTTACGGGTACCTTCTCAGCCTCGGGGAAGGAGAGGTGGTAATGCTGGACTCGCCAGTCTTCCGACCCAGTCGTCTTTACCTGAGCAATCGCTGGATCGGGTCCCTAATTATAATCCCCACGCTGCTATACCCGTAAAGCAGCAAGCAAGCAACACTTCTAATACCTCTTTGAAGCTCATTTTTGTCAGTTTAGAGTAGCACAGATACCCTTGGGTATCATGGATGAAAGAAAGGAATGAGTATATAATAATAGTAGTAGGATAGCAAAAGAAAATTGAGGTTCAAATAGTTTACTCTAACTTCGTGGTGGGCAACGACTGTGTTACCAGCTGAATAACAAAATTACACTCAACCTGATTCAGAAGTAAAATTAAAATGTTAATTCTCCTAACAACTTGTTTGGCGGGATTTGTAATAGATATTAACAGTACTACACACTTGCAATCAGATAAATGACATGTTTTGAATCGATCGCCAGGTGCAATAAACAGTGGCAGTTCGAGTACACATTGGCAAGTAGGTACGGCAGATAAAACAAACCAAATAAACGGTATACATTAAATGAAATAAGAGATGTATGTAAAAAGCGCGTCTGGATGGATCTCAATAAATTTTACTTTGTGTTTATGTACTTTAATTCGTTATACCTGATTGTTTTATTGGAGAGCGGCCAAAATGTTTCATATTACTACGCTATAACATTTTCGATATTCGTGCGTTTGAGATTTCGTAGTTGTTAGTTTATGAACATTTTGTACTACAATCTGCGTATAACCACGAAATATCTGATACTACTACGTAGTATATCTTAATTGATGAATTTCAGATATCCACAACATTATTTTTATTAGCCTGAGTGACGAAACGAGCAGGTCGTTTGCCTAATGGTAAGCGCCATGCCTGCCCATAAACAAAAACAATAAATACCACACAGAACTTTGAATTACAAAGCACTGCATATTATTGGACTGCGCTCGTCACCCCGAGACATAATATGTTAAGTCTCATAATGCCCAGTAATTTCACTGGCTTCAATGACATTTAAACTGGAACACAACAGTGCTTACACACTGCTGCTTGGCGGCAGAAATAGACAGACAGATGTTTTTTTTATTAGCTTTAGATGACGAGATGAAACTTGCTTTGTTAAGCTCATAAATGGGCTGTCCAAATATTAATGTTAGGAGACTGTATGCCTGAAAAGCTGTTGTTTGTTTCTGGTGGAGAGCGGATTTTTAATATCTCTACAGATTTTAAGATTGCCGTATGATTACCAAATTCTCCCCACTCCTCCCTCCTTACTCTTCACTTTTCAATCCTTTCATTAAACATTGGCAACGTACGATCAATTGCTCTGGGTGTTTATGGGTGGTCGTGATCACTTACTATTACGGTTAGAGCATATTTGGCTTCGTGAATGGCCCAAAAATCCTTCTAAAAGTATAAATAAGATTTATATCGGAGTAAAGCTTTATACTATGTGTTTTGGTTAGATCATCATTGATAGAATGCGCGTATCCTACATACATACATAGACTCACGCCTGTTTTCCATAGAGGTAGGCAGAGACAACGGACGAAGAAAAGAAGTAGTGTGTAGTAGTACATAAAGTATGGCCGTTGTTTCTGCCTACCCCTATGGGAAACAGCCGTGAGTCTATGTATGTATACATAAAGTGTTGTTTTTTCATCCTCATCCCTCGATCGGCATATTGCGCGTGCGTCACGCATTAATCCGATCGACTGATCGAAAAGTTCCACGCATCGTCGTTGCTAGATTATACGAGTATATTGTTTTATTGATGTTTAACTTTGGCAGAATGCCTGGCGAATTAATAGTGCAGTAACAACAGAGTTTGTTGCCTGCAACAATTAGTGTAACAATTACTGTTGTGATAACTTGAGAAGAGAGTTCGCGTGAATATAATCGGCTACGTCATTATACGCGATGAATCATATTTGCGATTTCATGTTTGGAAAATTTCATTAACAATAATATTTGTTGGTTGAACCAATACCTCGTGGCATTGGTATATACCACGAAGCTTTTAAATTTGAAGATTATTTTTGTCAGTTTGTGGACCGATCTCTCTTTCTATTGGAGTAGCACAGATACCCTTGGGCTTTATGGATAAAAGAGAGACAGGACCACAAATATCATATCTCACGATAGCGATAAAAAGTTGATCTTCAAAAAGTTATTAGAAGTGTAGCCCCCACCTTTACTTTACCTTCGTGGAATATTCTAGACTACTAGGTGATCTGCAATCTAAAAAACAGCTAAGTATCAATAGTAAAAAGGAAAAAAAAATATTATTGTTTTAAAATATAATTATTATCCTTTGTTAGCGACACGATATTCCACGTAGTTTCGAGTTTAGCGACATTTCATTACCAAAATTGTTTATTTGCAGGGCCGCAATCATGACCATGGGACCAAAGAGACGCATGCGGCGGTTTACCGACCACTGTCCTCTGTCTATTGACAGGCACATTCAGTCAAATACATCATGCACACACAGCACTGCGCGCAACAATGATTTGATCTATCATACTTCCTACTATCCTTCTAATCCCATTTCCCACTAATATTATAAATGTGAAAGATTGGATGTTTGTGAGTTTCTTAATTAATCACGCCATAACGGCTGGACGGATTTGAATAACATTTGGCACACAGGTAGATGACCTGAATTGGGTTACTTATTACATATACATACATACGCACTCACGCCTGTAATCCCCGAAGGGGTAGGCAGAGTTGTAACCAGTACACCCACATTTCGCCGAGCGTATCTACGTCCCACAATGTGATAGGGGGCGAGCCTATCGCCATACCGGGCACAAATTCCAGACTCCGGACTGATACTGAGCATCTCGTAATAGAAAAACCCAAAACCCAATGCCCACTTTACCCGACCCGGGGATCGAACCCGAGACCTCAGCGTTATCCTCAATCGTAACGCATACGCATTACAACTGCGCCACCGAGGCAGTCACTTATTATTCCGGTAAAAGATATTCACGCGGGTGGAGACGCGAGCAATAGCTAATCTACTATATGTATGTGTTTTGTAGTCGTGTAAGAACAAAAAGGTCTTTGTTAAATTATACAAGATACAAATCGATGTTGGCACGGATGGGGTATTTATATTGCAATTTGAATTCCACGTCTGATTTGTGACCTCGTCAAACAACTATATACTATCTGTATATCTAAGCTATTGTAACATAAATCGATTTTATTTTACGAATATCTTATATGTAGATTAATTGCTTAATCTAGTTGTTTTTTGGAAATTACTAATCACTGTTTGTTTGTACGATTTCAGGAATATGTTTACATTATATTTCACTATTTTATCACATAAAATGGGCACATAAAAGTATGTAATAATTTTTAAGCTATTTTTTATTTACCGAATTTTTTTTTGTTAGTTTATTAATCACCACAGTGACGAATAGAAATATAGGCCCTAAACGAATCATGGGCAAGTTGCCGACCTTAAAGGAAAGGGATTGGAAAGGGGCGCGGGATTGGGGCCTTCTGATATCAAATTATTGATATTTAGGGACTCGTTGTACCTACTTTTTTGTTTTTGTATATCAAAGAACTACAAACGAGCAAGTGGATTACATGATGGTAAGTGATCTCTACCGTAAACTAATTATCGACGCGTTACCAACCTTAAAGAAAAGGGATGATTAAGAGATTGGGAAGGGGAAGGGGAAATGGATATGGACCTTATCTCACTCACCTTACGAAATGCAACAATACGCTGCTATTTCACTTCGGGTTTCTGTGGGACAGTGGTAATAACCCAGTCATGCCGGCTTTATACAAACTGACTACAGCGTAGCTCTACTTCCTTATGCAATTTTTTATTTTTTCTATAAAAAATGGAATATCCTTAGAATAGGAATATCATTGCGACGTAAACGACGCGACGTCGCATAGCGAGACACTTTAGTGACATAATATAATTTAATTGTGCCGGACCTTAATAAAGTTTTTGCTACTGCTTCATTGACAAGCGACAGGTATCATAATGTTTTCAGGTGAAGAAACACATGTAAATCGTAAACGCGTGAACACATCAAAAGTGATCGTGACAGAATTTTGAACGCCCCGCGGTTTTCCTGGGATTGTTTATATAATTGAAATAGTATTCAAATTGTACTTGTCTTTAAATGCATTTGAACTCTTCGGCTCAAATTATAATGTTGAATATCGTTTGATATGGTTTATATTGAGTGTTGAGGATTGGCATGTTGTAGGGCGGAGCTCGCGGGTCATCAATGCCGTGTTCGCAACATATTTTAATATTTAATGTACAAGCGTTAGCGGTTATTTTTTATTGCACAAGGTCGGTGGGTCACCTAAAAGTACCATCACCCCTGAACACCAACAATTTTTGAGGAATCGTGAGTAATTGGGGACTGGGAGTCGTGAATTGAGTTCATTTTTCTCTAGCCCCGATACAGCACACATATATGATACTTTTCAATCGAATTTGTACGTATGATATGAAATATTACGTAATATCTCTGCTAAATGTAGTCCGATTTTGATCATCCTTTTTGTGTTAATATATAGGGGAGTATAGGGGAGTATATATTTCTCCAAGAGTAGCCCCATATAAATTTGGTTAAGATGTAATAAAGGGGCATGAACGAAATTTCGTAAACTGCCCCACAAGCAAATGCATGGCTATTCAGATTTTGTAGCTATATGCCAATTAAAAAACTTTAACTTAACAAATTAAAAACTTCAAAGTCACAAGTAAAATTCGTACATGAAGCTTTTGAAAGTAGAGAATTTTCTGGAGTTGGTGCCGCGGCCGGTGCCAGTAAACATTAATTGCTGTAAATGTTATTTGTAAGTGTAATGTAAGTGTTTTTGATACAAAGTTTTTTAATATTGAGTTTTCGAAATATACATTATGTTTAACCGCCTGAAAAAACATGTTTTCAATTCATCTGTATATTCACGCATAACTCCGTTAAATGTTGACTGGTTTGGATTATTTTTGATGGGGTTTACTGCCGTTATGGCCTCATTTAAATTATTAAAAATAAAAACCCTAAAGGGGTGAAATCGTGGATGAAAGACCAAAACATTTTTATGCACTAATGTTGATAATTCATTCAATAAAAAATAGTTAAAAAAATCGTTTTAACAAAAAATAATTTTATTAACTATTGATTATTAAACTACAGTACCTCCGACTTAAAATTGTTTAGTTTTATATTTCACATTTTAGTTTTTTGTTTGTATTAGCAGTGATAACTCAGCGCGGGGGGGGGGAGTGGTATGGACTGTCGAGACGGATGTCGCAGGTTCGAAACCAGTCCCAAGAGCCACTCTGACTTTTCTAAGTTGCGTGAGTATTAATTGTTAATTATCACTTCCTTTAACGGCGACGCAAACATCGTGAGGAAACCTGAGAAGTAACAAACATTTCGAAGGTATGTCAAGTCTGCTAACCCGTATTAGGTCAGCGTGGTGGACTAAGGCCTAACCGCTCATTCAGTAGAGGAGGCCCGTACCCAGCAGTGGGACATATATAATACAGGACTAGCATTTTTATATCATTGTTAGTATAGTATTTTTGTGGCGCTTCTATTTCTCGTAAAAAGTTTTTATTATACATACAACATGAACGGTTCGCTGCGTCTAGAGGAAAAAAACTCTAGGCGTGCGGTAACAATGTCCAGCAATAAACTAACTCATGTAATATGAAATAATAGTCGTTTTCTTTCATTGATCATAATATTCCCACAACAAGGAAAGTCCATTTTGGATGGGATTGCGAGGAATCAATCGGTAGGTGCGTCGTTAGTGAGTCAGTGACCTTAAATCACCTATATGTTTTCTTGGCATTTTCGTTTAAAGAGCATACTATTGTGGGATTCTTGTGCTCGTTCATTTCCCATGTTATTTTATTTAAGATACTTTTGAATAAAACTTCGTGTTTCTGAGACACTTGGGTTTAAAATGGCGTAACTACTAACTTTGCATTATATGATACTTTTATAAGGACACGACAGAGTACTCCAAAGCTCATAATAAGTAAATAAATTCCTACTTTATTTTGGTTTTCGCGGAGAAAAACGATTTATACACCGGAAGGACGCCGGACGGTTATATTGGGCTTACTGGCCTTATGCTCAACGTTAAGCCGTACGGGAGATATGGAAACATCCGGACGACCGCTGGGCCTAGTCCCTAATACTATTAGGTACATAATTGTGATTGCCTGACCTGGGAATTGAACCTGGGAGCCTACGGACCTTAGCTATTAGACTCAAAGTGCGGAAGTAAGTTCATCTTATTTAGCTCTAAAAAAGTGTCGACCAGCGAGAGCCAATAGTATATTTTGACCCGCCGGGGAAATCAGAACAATACAAACTAATTCAAAGTTAGATGGAGAAGCGTAGGTATATACGAAATATCTTCTATGCCATAGTATACGACAAAATTAAAACATTAGCGTCAGTGAGGCTCTTGTCTGTCGACACCATGAAATTTTAGGTTGACAGGTAGTGACGCCGTGCGTTAGCGACATTACCGTCGAATGACGTTCTATATATTCATACTAGCTTTTGTTCGCGACCCCGACCGCGTAAGTATCTTTTGACAGGATAAAAGTTGCCTATAACCTAATCCAGATCTTGGTCCACATGTGTGCCAAACTTCATACAACTTTGTTCAGCTGTTATATTGTGATTAACAAACATCCAAATTAACAAACATCCACAGTTTCACATTTACAATATTAGTTGGATAGTGTGTGTTCTAAGATTGTATCGCGTAGACCCGTAACCGTGTACCCATGACGAGACCATCGGAAGCCTGCTTTAAAAGGTTAAAGATTAAGCAAGGAATTGACAAAATGGACGTTTGTGAATGTGGGCATTGATTCTAATCCGCCCATGATCACCCAACATAGCAGAGAATCATGAAGGTCTTGATAACCTAATGAGGATTGGCAATGCCTTATAAGATAATGTATTGTAAGCCTGTGAAGGGTTGAATGGAGACCTAGGCTAGAGCCTATTTCTGCCTTGCCAGTTGGGGTGCATTTTTCAATAAATTATTAAGTTTTATACTGTCCAACTTATACTTGCTTCCTGCCGTTCCCTTTTTGCTATTACTCCTAATTGCCATTCATTCTGCCCCTCTCTTCATTTGCCCTATACTTCCCACTCCACCTTCGTCCTTATAATTATAAACTCTTACGGTTCATTTTCCTGTATTTTCACATGTTATAAATGGCTTTTATATACATATATTATATATTTATATGTTATAATTGCTTTCGTGATAAATAATGGTTTTATAAAGAATTTATGTGATAAAGTCTACGAAGATATTCAGGATACTCTCATCATTTGCACCACAATAACCTAAGCACCGACAATACGGGCAAGGTGAGGCAACCCGCCGAAAGGGCAACCCATTCGGATATAAAACGTGAACATCCCTGCATTCTGTACTCGGTCTCCGGCACTGCTCGCAGCAATCGCACACGCTCCATCTGCAGAATACGACGATTCTAACATTATGTCGAAACTGGTAAGGAATTGCTTCATAAAAATATAGTACAATATGCAGTGTTTCTAAACGTTATGCGCGTATAAGAAATGATTTATGCAATTTTCTCATTATGCGAATTGTTCTGCTAAAAGTTTAGACTTGAGTTATAGTATCATAGCTGTTTTGCTTTGACTTAAATTTGATCTAGATCACGAAATATGACGTTAGCTTACTACCGACATAGATACATAATACAAAGGGTTGGCATACAATATAAATATATAAAGACTATAATCCACTTGTTCATTAAACCGATATATTATTGACAATGAATTGGTAATGATGATACAGAATAGTGTCGTTCAGTACGATAAAAGGTCACACACATGATGTGCTTTAAAAATTATAGAATTTTGATAAGTTTAAACTTGGAAAGATGTGTAAAAAGACATATTTCGCCAAGCCCACTGCGAGTGGTTTAAGGAAAGGTAGAAGAAGAAGAAACTTAAAAATATGTGATTCGCTAAAACACGACCTGTAATTCTCAGGTGATTCATATACCACTAATGTAATGAACAAATCTCAAGGTGTCTTTTTCACGCCAAAGTGTTTTGTGCCAGTGTAAAACTTGAACAAACTTAGCTATTTCTACATTTTGTTACTTGAGTAATTCGTCTAACGTGCCTATTTAGTTTTGTCTTAATAAATAAAATAGTTACCAGAAACTTACTTTACGGTTATGTGTGAAGCGTTATCTTTGATGCGTGCTTTTCATCAGGCGCATCAGCTTCGTATTAAATTAATTCCATTTCTGTTTCTATAAATAAAATCATTATTTTTTCAGACGTTATCAGTGGCTGTGGTATTGTTAGTGGCTGTGACCGGGGAACGCCTGGACCATCTAGTTCCACAAGGATACGCCCCAGCCAGCGCGGGCGCCTACAATGGCCCGGCCGCGGCAGGGCAAGCCTCGCCGCCTTTCAATTTCGAAAATGTCAACAACGGCGATGGAACGTATCGATTTAGGTGAGCATATTTATGTTATTGCACGTGACCTGCCCGGTTATTCAAGTCTACAAATGCTAGCTTCAAGAAAATGTTAGATTGAATTGTTTCTCCCTATTAGCCACCATCAAGAATTCTATGCTATTAGGTAGTATGTAAAATGCGATTGATTTTTTGTCTTTAACTGTATCAATTTCAAAACTGTTCTCTATAGGAAATGTTGAGTTGCATTTAGATGCGTTTTACATATAGCGGGTCCACTCGGTTCGATTTTAGCCTACCGCTATCGCATACCAGGCACAAATTCTAATAAAAATAAGCTGTCAAAATAATTACGCAATATTCCTCTTTTAAGCTATGATACTCCAAACGGCATTTCGGCGCACGAGAGCGGTGCCCCTCGTGCCGCTGGACCTGAAGGCCCCGCAGTGACGGCTGAAGGTGGCTTCTCATACCGTACTCCTGATGGTCAGCAGATATCACTCACTTACACAGCCGATGAGAATGGATTTCATCCCGTCGGTGCGCATCTACCCACTCCCCCGCCCATCCCCGAAGCTATCCAGCGCGCCATTGAATTTAATAGACAAAATCCTTCCTCGTAAGTTAATAGTTTTAAATACCTACTAGCTTTTCTCTTTCCATCTGGAGAGCGTTGTTGTATTTATCATCCCAGAATTTTATGCTTTTAAATCCAAATAGGACTGTACAACAGAATATCAGAGTTCACCGAGGAGTGAATTCAAAGGGGACTAAAACATAATCGCAAATACAATATATGGAATAAACGAAACAGTTAATGGCCACTGGTGATCATAAGATTACTAAAACTTAAAAACCGACATCTTTATTCATTAAGATTCGATTATGTTCTTTGTACACCATGATGAGACCTTATACAAATTAATATTACGATCCTCGATGTCAATCGATAGACGATTATAAACATAATCGCCAATTTCAAATCAGTCCACATTTAGCGGAAATTTCGTTTAACATACATAAAAACGCGTTACATTAAGGACCTCTTCCTTTTTTAATGTTGGTTACGGCCTGAATAAAAACACTCAATATTAGCCGTCTATTGATGACTTATGATTTCGCAGATACCAATGATTTTAACTCGTATTGATTTTTTTAATTTAAATCTCAATTCGCGTGTTTGTGGTGTTTCATTTTCAGCGGACTTCAAAGAGGAGGTTCTCGATTTGTCTGTATTTTCTTTTTTTAGCCGCTTAACATCAGGCGAGCGTCCTGCTAGTCTCGTCTTTTAAGCAAATAATAAAAGAAAATATACCCAAGATATATTATAATGTAGTTTTTTTGTTTCAGCGACAGCGGCTCCGGCTCCTTCAACGGAGGAGGTAACGGTTACCATTACTAGAAAGTGCACGTTTATCTTCGGATTATGGATATGTATGCCGTACCTCATAATATATGCAAGGACTGTGATATCGATTTAATGAATAAAATGTGTAGCCAATAATGCGTACTTATGTGTAACTTATAAATAAATAATAAAGTCATGCTACATACAAAGTATTGTATTCTTCTCTGTCTGTAGCTCTTTCTTTCTTACTCCCTGGCGTTATCCTGGCTTAAGATCAGGGTCCGCCTTCTCATCATGATTTGACGATAGATTTGGTATTATGTAGAGCGACCCGCCGTCTAACCCCTACAATCCACAACGAACCAGCTTTCGCCATCAACTCGTCCGTTAATCAGCAGAATGTACCACAATGTGAGGTTGGCTATCAGTTTTAAGATATTGGTAACCCCTAACATAATAATTGTAGCATTTACAATTCAGCAGCTATATGAATTAATGTGAAATAACGCAATAGATCGGTTCATTTGTGAATTTTATGATATGTGTGTGTGTGAGCATGTACAAGTGTAGTTCAAATTTTTCTTATAACTGAGAAGTCAGCCGTCATCCAGCGTCGTATACTTATTGAAAGTCACACACACATAAATATAAGACGTGCACAAATAAGATAAATTATATATTATGCTGTATTTTTTCTGAACAGGTGGATGGAGGACAATTAATGCATAAAAATGGCCTGTAATTTGCCAACAGCATTTCCATCATTGAAAGTTAGCTAATGACTAATGGCTGTTCCCTATATTCTAAAGATAGATTTACTTACTATCAATAGTTTTTTGACACAACTTCTATACAACATGTGTCAAAGTTTTACTGCCAGTAAATAAATATCTCCAACTAACTTTTGTTTTGATATCAAATTTAGAACCACTATTTACAACCGTAAATTTTATCATCTTATTACAAAGTATACATTTTAATTAATTTATCAAATATGCACGCTCAACTATTGAAACTAGAGATATATGTTTTTTATTAACTTGACGTGATAGCAGATCGCTCGCCTCATGGCAAGTGACACGCCTGCCAGTGTCATACAGAACATTGAATTACAAAGCAATGAGTGTCACTGGTCTGCGCTCGTCATCCCGAGACATAAGATAATAGGTCCAGTAATTTTACTGGCTTCAATGTCCTTCAAATCAAAACATAATAATGCTTACACACTGCTGCTGGGCGGTAGAAACAGATAAAAATGTGGTACCAACGGCCTCTCCAATACGAGGGTCCTACCTGTACCATCTAGTAAAGTCTTATATACTGTGTGATACATAATTAATAAGTAATTACTGCAAACAAATATTAACAACAAATATTTGTTTGTAAAAGTCATTTGATAACAATGGAATTATAAAAGCAGTTAATAAAGCCGTAAAGATTTGTGTTAAAAGTGGATTAATGAATTTATTTCACGATGTGAAGTCTGTAATATAAAAACGAGCAACGCGATCGATGCCGGAACTTTGTCCGTACTTTTATAATTACAGGCACGAATCGTGAGCATAGATGGATAGTTATAGTGAGGCTAGTAGGAACTCCTCAAGACGACGTGCATCGACCGACAAACCAAACCATTTGATGTGTGTGTGTGTCTGATGTGTGTGACCAAACAGTCACACACATCGTCCTGACCCCACAGTAAGATACGATTATCTTGTGTCGTGAATTGAGCGAAGCGTCGATGTGCCGTGGTTTTTTCATTCTGACAATCAGGCCTGTGATGCCTGTCAGATGATCTGTGTGATCAGGTCTGTCATCCATGTTTGGGGTGTATCTATCTAGCCTCCAACCGCCCCTTAAAGCTAGACCCCGACCGCACATTTCTTGTGAGCAGGCGTTATACACACACGGATAACACTCGTTCCTTTTTATTCGCCTGGATGACGAGACGAGCAGGTCGCTCGCCTGATGATAAGCGCCACGCCTGCTTATAAACAGAAACAACGCCACACAGAACTTTGAATTACAAAGCACTGCATGACACTGGACTGCACTGATCACCCCGAGACATAAGGTGTTAAGTCTCATAATGCCCAGTAATTTCATTGGCTTCAATGTAGAGGCCTGTTAGACAAATTTAATCTAATGTTAACCCAAAATGAACATACTGAAATACCTACCTGTCCGAATTTTCTAAAGGTACATATTTGATACGTACAGTCATACGCACTCACGCCTGTAAGCTGAAGGGGTGTAACTTAGTTCCTTTCTATGATGTGATAGGGGTCTAGCCTAAATCTAATATCACTTTTACCCGACCCGAGGATGAAACCTGCGACCGTAGCCGACCTATATATTACTATTTATTTATATACTCTTTGTTGCTTATCCTAATAAACAAGAAAACAATAAATATAGAAGAAACTAAATAAATAGAAAAAAGTACAAATACTATTTCAATTACACTAAATAAATTTAAATTTCAAATACAATTTCACTTTAACCTTAACATTTCGCTTCGGCCCATATTTTAAATAGTCTTTTATTAATAATACAGATCTATTTTTCAGGAACAAAAATAAACCATTTGATTTTTTTATACCATAGACCGGTAACGAGGTAGTGGGTTATCAGTGGCGGTGATCTTCACCGCCCATGTACGCTCACAATACCCGAAGAATTATGGGCCCGTATCCGCCCTTATAGGAAGGCGATAATTAAGGGATTGGAAGGGGAGAGGGATTTGGGCCTCCGGATATCCCACTCACCACGCGTAACGCCGTAGCAAGCCGCCACATTATGTCGGTTTCCTATGAGACAGTAGCGACAACCCGGGCAAGCCGGCCCATTCCATTCATTTGAGGTACAACTGTCTACAGCGAAGCTCTACCACTCGTATAATTTAAGATTTGTAATATTCTGCCCGGTGTATGCTTCCATGACTGTTATAATATTGTTATGTATACTGTGTTTTAAATTTCGTATTAAATTACTCTTAGTTAGTTTAGCAGTAAAAGATAATTCGTTTCATTTTAAACTATTTTATTTCACAAAGCATGATATAAAATTATATTAACAATTTCAAACAAAACTGTAATAAATAAATGGCAAACTCAAGACACCATTAAACATGCCAGTCAGTTGCAGGTCAGAGATCAGCAGTGTAGTGTACATTTCTCAGTAGTGGTAAGCGTTATGGTGGTATTTGCCGCCGTTGTAGTAACCGTCGCCACTGGAAATCAAATAAATCATATAACAGGTTCATACGAGTCGAATCGCTATCAAAAAGAAACTTAAATCAACAATATCTGTAAGACTTTTGTGGATCGATTTGATTGAACGTCTGTTGGTTCAAATCGATTTTAAAGATATTATAATAATTATATCTATAAAAAATATATTTTGGGTTTGTCTTTTATACATTTGCGCATCATTCATCCGTCTGACTTGATTCTTTGTAAAGTTGTATTAAAGTTTTTGACATTGTCGGCTGTGCCCCTTGCGTTGCTGATGATCATAGGCGAAGGTAACCAATTACCATCACGGGCCGTCAGTTCATCTTCCTTTGAGGAACAACAAAAATTAAAAAATATCAAAGCGGAATTGTATCGCATGTCGGGCAAAAATTAGTTCAAAGTAATATGTAAGCTAAGCAAATAGGGATAAATTTTATGATTGCCTTATGAATTAAAGATAACTTACGAAGATGGATTTTGCCTGTTGAACTCAATGGAGCGCAGGATGGCTTCTGGGATGGGGGGAGGAGTGGGGATGTGGGAGCCGGTGGGGTGGAAGCCGTTCTCATCAGCAGTGTAGGCGAGGTCAACTTGCTGACCGTCAGGGGCGCGATAGGAGAACCCTCCTTCAGCGGTGACTGCGAGACCTTCAGGGCCGGCGGCGCGGGGAGCTCCACTCTCACGAGCTGCTATGCCGTTACCGGTTTCGTAGCTATAAATAATTGAGTATTAGTAAAATATATCACACCTGACACCACACCACCGCAGCCTCCGTAGCACATTGGGCGAATGTGAAGCGAGAATTCGCGGGTTCCGTCGAGTTGGGTACAAATATATTTTAGGTATTCTCCCACCAAGGCATATATATCTTCAAAGTTGATATAACTCATTAAGTAAGTGAAAGACTCTCCACTCCACAAAGAGGTATCTCAGCTGGAGACATGCTAAAGCATCAACTATTGATTATTGAACATGCCCTCGCTAGCGAGAATCTTTTGCGCGGCATTGACTTCTACAAGAAAAAACTTAAGTTTGTGTCCACCAAGTCGGTCTAGTGCGGGTTGGTAGACTTCAAAAACCTTCGAACTTTGTATGGACAATTGTATTGTATACGTAGATTTCCTCACGATGTGTCCCTTAATGATCAAAGCAAGCGATAATTAACAATGAATACACACGTAACTTAGAAAAGTCAGAGGATCATGCTCTTGGGGCTGATTTCGAACATGCGACTTTAATCTCGACCACCACCACCATAACTTGCCGTAAATTCTTACTAATTTATAAAAAAATAATATGTATTTATTTTTCTCTTGATCGAAACCTGATTGCCGGGCATTCATTGCATATGAGTACCAATGCGTAAAAACGAGGTTTGCTGCAGCATTAATTATAATATAGGTAGTGTAGTTACCTGTATCTATAAGTTCCATCTCCGTTGTTGACGTTCTCGGATCTCAGAATGGGTATGTGAGCCCCACTGTAAGACCCGCTGTATGCAGCCGCGCTACTATAAGCCGCTGCATTACTGTAGCTGCCAGCGTGAGAACTAAAGAACTGGTTTCCCAAATGACCAGCGTTGGCCACTGTCACTACGGCGAGGGCGACTGCGATCTGAAAAATTAAGGTAACATTTTGTACCTGGGATGGTAGTGACAATTACATACTTATTTACTTAATTTACTAGGTCGAGGGTCCTCGCTTGTGGGGGCCCGTCTGGATACCTGGTACCACCGCTTTGTCTTTTAGGGTCCCGTTGGTACCCTTTGGGTATGGAATCCTTAAAACCAACTACGAGGCCTAGGTTTTAACTCTTCATAACAAACCGCGAGATTTCCTTTGGTTTTGGAAACAATTATTCGCGAATAAGTCGCTAAGGATAAGGGTCTTGACCCTTAATTCACTATGAATGTAACTACTGAATGTACTTATTCAATTGAAATGTTTGACAATATATTACACAGTATGATATTATGCATTAACGTTGTACGTGTGTTGCAAAGATTCCCTGTAGAATCAGATTGTTATAGAGGCTCTATACATATTACTTTGTATAAATCCCTAGACGTAGATGATATTTATTCAGCTATTGAAAGTTTCTGGATTGCTAAATTCAAGTTTAATACTTAGTATGAAATGGTGAGAGCTTAGTTGATCAAAAAAGATATTACGTAACTATCGCTTTAAATTGTTTTCAAGTTCTGATCTGATGGTTTTTTGTAGCAATATTGCCGCTTTATGAGCTCTGACATACCGTAATGTAGGTAATTCTTTTTCTAAACGTCCATGTATGCAAGAAATATGAGTAAATCTTAGTGATTATGGCCTGGCGCTATCCCTGCTTAGTGCCAGGTTGCGCCTTCCTACCAAGACGACTCCACTTCACCCGATCTTGGGTGGATACCCAAATAGAATCAATAGAAAAAAAATTATAACAATAAAATCATGTTAACCATAACAAGCGCGCGGCGCAAGCTCACTTACCTTTAAAGCGGACATGTTTAGGCGTTGTTGTTGAATGCTGTCAGATGAATGATGCTTATATCTTCATAAAGTGTGTTTTTATATGGATGCAACCCTACCATGCCGTCACCTTGCACCGATATTGTAGGGCGTGTCTGAAGATTGCATACCGAAGAGATCACCCCCCGGGGCATCGACGATTGTTAGCAACGTTGCGAATTTGGCAAGTTAAATTTGAGCCTTCAAAAAACTTAGACGTGCAGACATTTATTGTTCGGATCTTCTAATGGGTATGTTCATAAAATAATTATTGATAATGATACTAATTATTTCTGATTATTACACATATAATGGATATAATGTATAGGCAATAATGGGTAGTCCAGTAGTATGGTGTGCTATTGTGTAATAAACTGCTGTAAAAGCTTTTGTGGGTTCGTACAAAGATATATACTGGCTTTAGTTTTGTACCGTACGGTAGTGTTTGTAAGAAATTTCCTTTGTGTTTTTTTAATTAAAAATGTGCGTACTAGCAGGTACTGGCTTCGTAAAATTGAGTTAGACAGTAAGGTAATTAACTATAGTTATATTTTACTACTCCAACTGGACATGTTGGTACATGGTATAGTAATTATGGGACATTGCGGTTTGGTTCATAACATGCGACAAAAGTTTTCATGTAAATTAGGTTAGAATAATCAATTAAGTAAGATTCCCGATGGTAACGTCGCGGGCGTCAGTTACAAATACACCGCGTCTGCGCGTTAGTACTACGAACTTTATCAACCTATGGGAGACCATTCTACCGTCGCGTCTTTAACTCACGATGTAACTAACTCGCAGATTGACATTTTGTAGGGGGTTGACAAACGCCAGCGTCTGAAGCTTGACGCGACTATCGGAAGTCTTCCTTACTAAAAACATTAAGCCTCATTTCGATGAAGAGAGTTTCTCGTAATTTGTACGACTGATTTGCAAATCACTGAATGGCAAAGGACTGCGCTCGGCACCCCGAGACATAAGATGTTAAGTCTCATAATGCCCAGGAATTTCATTAGCTTCAATGTCCTTCAAACCGAAATACAAAAATACTTAGATACTGTTGCTTGACGGCAAAAATAGATAAAGCTGCGTTACCAAACCAGTCGACCTCTCGCATACCAGGGACCTAACACCTAGTAAGTTTTGAAGTCTGGTATTAAGTTTTAGGTATTTCTTACTTTTCTACTTTTATTAATAGTAAAAAAATCAGCCGGTTACCTATTACGGTTCAAAAGATAGAGTCATTTAAAGGTAGGATTTAGAGACAGACAGACGAGGTAGCTTAGGGTTCTATTAGAATTGATACCTTTGGAACATTAAAACAGCTGTACTAAAAACCTCCTCCTTTTTGAAATCGGTTAAAAATAGCTTAAAAAAAATAACCTGGAATGCATCGCAATTATTGCATATAACATTTATTGGCGTAAATTATTTACATATTCATTACCACAGAAATGTACTCTGTTTCACATTACATACATTGTTGCGATACTATGTTATTTGCTGAAATTACTGACAACGAGCTGTGTCCAAGTGTGTGTGGAAATGTATGGTCTGAGAAGGGCTCTTTCTCAAGCAATTGGCTACGTGTTAAGACCTTTACCATGTAGTGTTGCTAACAGGCATCGCAATTGGTGTTACTCTAGTTTACTATAATTTAACTGTACTGGTTACTGTCATCTTACTGCTATTGTAAATGTGAAAGTTTGGATGTTTCTTACTCAATCACGCCTTAAAAGCTGAACAATTTTGGGTGAAATTTGGCACACATGTAGACCTTGAATTTTTATCTTGGAAAAGGCCAATCACACAGTCGGAGCTGCGATCAAAAGCTAGTTTACTGATATATGCGTCCTAACTATAAAAATAGGTACTGTTTTCGTGGTTGTTTGTTCAAGCATGATGCAAAAAATACTGGGTCTATTTGAATTTAATAAGGCCCACAGATAGACCATTACCTGGGTTATTTACTAGGTGGTAACCCTTATATGCGACAGCTCGACTGGGTTGGTAACATCGCTTTGTCTATTTCTGTCGTCATGCAGCAGTGTGTAACCATTGTTGTGGTCCGATTTGAAGGAAATTGAAGCCGTCTCCGTGGGGCAGTTGACGAGTAGCCGGCTATGAAGCGAGAGGACTCGGTTTCGATACCCACACCGTATATAATAATGTTTGTGTGATCCACAAATATTTATTTCGGGTCTGGGTGATTTCTCCCCAGAGGGGCTGAAGTCAGGCAGGTGCCCGGTTGTAAAGACTACAAGCCAACTCTTTCTGTAACATGTTGATTTGATTTGATTGTGGGCTCCTTTTCTCCGCACTTAGCCCGTTGAATTTCGGGCCATTGTGCGTTTCTGTAACATGTATTGAATAGTATGTTGCGCCAACCCCTCTGCGAGTGGGAAAAGTGTAGGTAGAAGAAGAAGAACAACTGCCTAGATCCTACGGAGTGAAATATTATTTTCACTCATACTTTATTTCGACTATGACCAAAGTATGAATAATCGCAAGACATTAATTAGTGATAATATTGAAACTATTCAAAATGCTACCCACCTCTTCTACGAAATGTTTTGAAAGCCAAATTTAATTATAGGTTCTGGGTGGTGGCGATAAAAGGTTATAAGCACCAGTTTGCGAAATTGTAATATTAGTTTAAGGAGTGCTGCCCTTTATCATTAAATGAGACTATTAGGATTCCTTTCAGCAGAGAGACGAGGTGTGTATTTTGAAGTTTGATTAATATTTTATGTCTAGTCTCCGAGTTGCATCGCCTCGCTTCGCTTCAGTAGAAACTTAACCTGAAGGTTGTAATGACCTCGATGTTTTGAGTTCATACGATAAAGCTGAGATCTCGAGGTATCGCGCGGCTGAGAACAGCGTGGCTGCAGAGATTCTAATAGTTTTTATTACATTTTAAAACATTTTTTCTTCTGTGACCCATTGGCTCGTTTGCCGGCCTATGCAATAAATAAAATAAAATAATGCCAGGCAGAAAGAAAGGAATAATTGGGTTTAGGAACCCTACGTTATTTTTATGATTAAACCCATCTTACATACTTGAAGTGCTCTGCTTGCGCTCTGAGATGCAAAACGCTTGATATTTTAGCCATTAGTAATTTCTTGATTTCATTGAGATTTAATCTAACTTCAATTAGACACATTAGCTGTACATATTGCCAATTGAGCTACTAAGGCCGATGTATTAAAAAATTGCAACACATTATTACATGGATTTGAGCGCTTATTTTCGTATCATCAAAAGCTGTTACAATTCTAGAGCAATATTTGCAAAATAGTTTAAAGGTGAACGTCATTCAATAGTTCGTGATATGTTTGGCAGGATTTATTCCATATAACTAACAAAGAACAATGCAGTTCTAGATATAGTCTGTTTAAATTTTATGGAACTGGCAATAGAGATAGTACTAACTAGCTCTAACTTTTTGCAAACATTAGATTTTTATTTTCTACCTGAACTAAATCACGACCATGAAACCTAATTCAGTCAGGTCGAGTCAAATAATTTTAATTATCAATTAGTATTTTTTTAGATTTCGTATATTTCTAAACCCAGAGCCAGTTAATGCTATAGTCTTCATTACTAAGCTTAGAATCTTATGAATCATAAAACTTAATTAAATATAATCCCTGCGTAATCTTAAATGTCGTCTCTGACATATTGTTGAGTTGTAAAATATGAATAATTGACAATCAAAGTTAATTGACATCTTTGAATGAGCAGTGAGTCTTACTGAGTTTTATCGGTCTCGATTCTCTTGCCACTCCACAAATAACATATCTGTGTGGTTCATAACCTTTGTAATTATGGTTTTTAGAGTGCTTTATTATGATGGTTTGTCAACTAGCTGGGTCCGAACTATACACGCACCAAGATATCAATAGACTTTGTAAGATGTGCTACAACTTCACGAAGTGACATCGTGGGAAACTTATTGGGATGTATATACAACGTGTTACAGAAATGTATTTCACCTCCCGTAGTATCGAATCCGATTTCTTTATTATTTTTTATCGAATTAGTTGGCCGATGTTGATATTCGACTTGTAATTTTGGACAATACTAAATGACAAACAGCAGCAATTATGATCGATTTTATTGATCGTTATAAACAAGTGATTAAAATATGCGTGAAAATTTAGAATGACTAAATTTTGAGAATATGCGGTACATAAACCATTACTGTCAAGTGTATGTAACGACCCTTAAATATCCAGCGCTTGGTATCAAAAAAGTAAATACATCTAGGAATGTTAGAATAATATCGTTTTTTTATATGTAATTGTATTTTGATTTTAAGATACTATAAAATGTCGTCCAAAATTTCGTTTCTCGATGTATCGATATCGATGCTTTTTATGCAGCGCCGTGCAGTGTTCCTAATTCAGAGTTCATAGGCAGGCGACCACACCTGCCTGTAGCACGTTGTATAATATAAAGTATAAATATAAAGTATATATCTAGTGCGCACCGCAGTAATAACGTCAGTGTACGTAAAATTGGCATGCACATTTTAATAAAGATTGCAGTACTTACCTACGGAATTTATTTAGAACCTTGATTCTATCACTTGTAGTTATAATAACTAAGGGACAGAAAAGATTTCAGCTGGGTTTATCGACATGATCGTGTTTCGTAGTCATGAGTATCGTACTTTACTGTTGACAGAAAGTAGAATTGATAGCTACTCCAAATCCCTCGTGCCGACCTGACGACCCTGAAATTCGTAAGGAAGAGAGGTATGCCAGACAGCCGTGTTATATTTTTTATTAGCCACGATTTAAAAATATGTATGTTGCAATGTGTTAAGAATTCGTTTCGATACAGGTCTTTTAATATTGTAAGTACTTACATTATGAATGATCAAGGTCAAGGCAACTTTACTGAACGTATTCTTTAAGCTTCTTCATAAGATATTTTTTGAGGGAATCATAATATTAAAGGTCAGTAAAAGTCGAAACGAGCAGGTCTCTCGTCTGATAGTAACAGCCACGCCTGTCCATATACAGACAATACCACAAAGAACTTTGAATTACAAAGCACATGGTACTGTGCTGTATTCGTCACCTAGAGACATACATTGTTACGTCTCATAATGACCAGTAATTTAATTGGCTTTAATATTTTTAAAAACGAAACACAGTAGCACTTACACACTGCTGCTTGGCAGCAGAAATAAGCAAAGCGGTGGTACCAACCCAAACGGCCTCTCGCATACGAGGGACCAACCACCTAGTAAGAATCAGGCAATGAGAGGGGTTAGGTCTTAGTCCACTATGTTGCACTAATGCGGACTCGTAGACTTCATATAACTTCGAAAATATTATAAAGTTTTGCTAGAGGCTCCGCTCGCGTGAACGGCCTTATCCGGGATAAAAATAGCCTATGTCCTTCCTACTATAATTATAGGTTTCCCATTTATAATAGTAGTATAAAAGTAAGCTGAGGTATACAGGTTTCCTCATGATGTTTCCTTCACCGTTAAAACGAGCGATAATAATAATTTTACTAACATTTAATACACATTTAACATAAAAAGTCAGATCTGCATGCTCTTGGGGCTCGTTCGAACCTGTGACTTTCATCTCGACAGTCCGTACTACTCAGCGCTGAGCTACGGCTGCTTATATTTATTGTTAGAGCCATGCTGTTGACAGTTTTGTCTACAGCATAAATGAGCCGGCTCAACCGGGTTATTACCACTGTCTCACAGAAAACCGACGTAAAGTAGCAGCTTACTTTTGCGTTTGGTACGGTAAGATATCCGGAGGCCCAGTTTCCTTTCCCTTTCCCATTAATTATCCTTTTCCTTTAAGGTCGGCAACGCATTTATGATTCCTCAGGTATTGTGAATGTTCGTGGGTGATGGTGCTGACTTACCATCAAGTGACCCACCTGCTCGTTTGCCGGCCTCTGCTATAAAAAAAGGATATTTTCATTTTATTATGCGTACGCATTATTATTTTGCATTTGTATATACACTCAAAATATTGTGGTCGAGCGCAAATAAACTAAATTGAAAGGTAAATCCGGCATGCACACATTACCGCATAATTTGATTGCGATACAAAGTAGTTTTGCTCTATTTTATTAACTTTTGTGCGAATTAACCATCGATATAAGATAACTAGAACGATAACTCTCATATGAGAGTTAACAAAAATACGGCTTCCAACCATCTTCTCTATTGAAATTTGAGTGTTTCTTAATTTTAATAGCCTCGCGAATCAACCTAGGTAGGAATCGGTGGTCTTTGGCAAGGATTTGTGGTTTGTCAAATCTGAGGTAATGTTTGGAGCCTTCGTCTGAATGTTCAGCAACTGCAGACTTCAAACACACGACGAAACACCGACGCTCTACGAAGATGGTTGGAAGCTTGCACAAGCCTGGGATCCGATTATCTAATTAAATCGGAACCCAAAAGACCAACTGCCAGACCTCAAGACACCGTGAGCTCTTTTTGCGTAGATCGGACTAGTGTCAACTAACTTTTTTAAATAATTAAAAAATAAATGTATAATTTTAAAATAAAGGTAGCCAATGTAACATTAACTTTTCGAGACGACCTACACCTCAGTCTCTCCCGTGACCACGAAGGCTGAAAAGCTTTCGAAATGTCGGGACTAAAATAAAAATGAAACCGCGATAAATTCCGTATAAACTAGTTTTATTTCAATAAAACGTTTACATGATGTATATCGATTAATATTATTATTATATTTTTTTTAAAGACTGTACTTCGATAGGTCCTAAGAAAGTGCGCATATTTTGGGAATGAATGCAGTCATGCAAAAAATAAAGTAACCATTAAAGAATAAATTATTGACTAACCAATAGGCAGATGGTTACACATTTTAATTAGGGTGTATAGAGTGTATATGTGTAGAGTTCTTTATGGAGCTGATGACAAAATCGGCTGTAATTCAGCTTTTAAGTTTTTATAAAATTATTTTTTTGTGATACTTCAGACTAAATTAATTTTATATTTCAATTTCACAACAGCTTTTCAGTATTTGATAATAATTCCTATGACTTCTGTGGTGTTAAAGAATAAAATAATTTTAACATAACTTTCAAAATTAGAAAATGTTTCCTTTTAACACGAAATATTTAAAAGTTTAGATAAGAGTATTTATTTTGAACGGTCCCTTTTAAAATGAAAATTTCAATATATAGCGTTCTTAGTTAGTTGCACTCACTGATCGGTTTTAAACGATTAGCGAGTTAAGCAACCCTTGATGTGGTCAGTCTATGGATGGGAGATGCTTCGTGGTATTTCATCTGAACGTCTCCGTGCCTCGGAGGGCCCGTAAAAGTTGGTCCCGACTGTTAACAACTGACAGTAGTCGTTAAGCCAAGTCTGAGGTCCTCGGGGCTGGCTTGGAAACTTTGATTTAAGTTGGCCACTGACCATTCAATGTAGAGTAGAACGGTGGAGGAAAATATCGTAAGAAAACCTGAATACCTGAGAGTTCTCCAGTTGACAGGTCTTCGGTTGAAAACTTTGAAGTTAGCCAGTAACCATTCGATATAGAATAGAATTATTGTCATTTCTGAATGAATGAAACATAATCGATACTTATTTTAATTACTTTGATATGTTAAGTACGTAGTAGTCTATATTGTAGTTGGAATCACAAAGAATATACAAAGTAAAGATAAACGCTCGTTTATTTATAACTCATGCCTATTTACATTGTTAAATTACAATTAATTATAAATTAAGCTAAAGTGCTCATTGCGTCGTGGTATCACAGTCCCAGTTTCCGCGAAGTCGTTGTCATTATCAGCGATAAGACAGCATCCTAATTCTGCTTAAATCGTTGCCTAGTCGCAAATAAAATTTAACGTTTAAGTACACAGATCAAATCCCCGACCCTATCTTTATTCAAACCTATTGAGTTTATGAACCAAGTTGGAATATCTTTCTGAGTGTACGTCGCTTCCTTTCGCGTTTGATTATATGCTATATAATAAGGATATCAGGTGGGCCAAGTCTGTATCTTAGATGAGGACTTTATTTGCGATTTTGCTGGGATTTAGCATCATTAGATTTTGTGACGTAGCTTTAATAATGGTAGCCGCTGGACCCGCCGGAACCGCCGCTCCCACTGTGGTATGAGCCTTCACTGTGAAACAAAGGAAAGGTTATAAATGCGACAGCTAAAGCACCCCTCATTCCATTCCATTTTTTTTTTATATTTCCGTATAATTCTTATAGAAAACTTGGTTAGGAAATTGGTTTCTAATACATTGTGTGTCGTGAGCCTTATTCCCGGAAGTTATATATTTTAACTGATTCTGATAAGAAATTGTAATTATATGAGAAATAAGGGAACTCATTGTGACCTAGAGACGTTTGTATGAACGATTCATAAATAAAGAATTCCACGACAATAATACTAAAACAATACTTACGATGAGGGGTTGCGCTGGTTGAACTCAATGGAGCGCAGGATCTCTTCGGGGATTGGGGGTGGGGTGGGAAGATGAGGTCCAGAGGCGTGGAAGCCGTTCTCGTCGGCGGTGTAGGTCAGGGAGATCTGTTGACCCTCAGGAGTGCGGTAGGAGAACGCGCCTTCTGCTGTTACGGCGGGACCTTCGGGCCCCTGGGCACGGGGTGCCCCGCTTTCCTTAGCTGAGATGCCGTTGCCGGTTTCGTAGCTGAAAAAAGGTACTTGATGTTAGATTGGCAAATGCAACAGGACTGCAATTCTGAGTTGAAAAGATAGTTAAATTTATTGATTGAGATTTTTAAATCCATTTAAAACGTACTGGATTTGTAGTGAAAAGAGCGCGCTTTGTTGGAAACACATTTCTTTGTTGTAGTTGTTATAGTGACAGTTCTCAGTGATAGGTCAGCGGGGAGTGGTATGGACGAGACGAAAGTCGCAAGTTCGAAACCAGCCCCAAGTGCATACACCTCTGACTTTTCTAAGTTATGTGTGTATTAATTGTTAATTATCATTTGCTTTAACGATGAAGGAAACATCGTGAGAAAACCTGCATACCTGAGAAGTTCTTCATAAGAATTTCGAAGGTATGTGAAGTCTGCTAACCCGCATTAGGCCAGCATGGTGGACTAAGGCCTAACCCCTCTCATTCAATAGAGGAGGCCCGTGCCCAGCAGTGGGACGTATATAATACAGGGCTAGTATTAATATTATTAGTTGTTATAGTATAGATAGAGAGTAATTTGTAGCTTTGAGTAGTATACTAGTTAGTGGTTCACCAGATGGTAAGTAACGTCTACCACTCATGAACACACACAATACCTGAATCATGAACTCATTACTTTACAACACATGAACACATGTTGTGAAGGAATATTTGGACCTCCGGATATCTCATTCGTTGCCACTTTGGTTTTGTCTGAGACGGTTGTAACAACCCGGTCGAGCCAGCCCATTCATACTGTAGGCAAAACTGTCTACAGCGTGACTTTACCACTTATTAATTGATTTAATATAATAGACTAATGAGATGACAATAACTGCTTGTTTGAGTAACAATAAATATGGTGTTTTTATAGCATAGGCCGGTAAGCAAGTGGGTCACCTGATGGTAAGTGATCACCGCCCATGAACGTCCACAATGTGTGTCGAAATTATCATGGATGCGTTACCGACCTTAAAGGAAAGGATTTTTTTTGAGATTGGAAGGTGATTGGGTCCTTCGGATATCTCACTTACCGTTCAAAACGTAGCGGCAAGCCGCTACTTTACGTCGGTGTTCTATGAGACAGTGGTAAAAAACCGATCGAGCCAGCCAATTCATGCTGTAGACAAAATTATCTACAGCGTGACTCTACCACTCAAACTGTTTTTGCTGCGCTTTTAGCTAGTACTAAGTTGCAGAATTACTTACATTAGTAGTAAACCAAATATCGTACTCACCTAAAATGATAAGTGCCATCGCCATTGTTTACATTCTCGAAACTAGTGATGGGAATGTGAGCACCGCTTCCACCGCTATAGGAGCCCCCTGATCCATGGTAACCACCCGCTCCACTGCCGCCCGATCCTCCGAACCCACCAGCTCCCCCAGCGCCTGATCCGCCAAATCCACCGTGTCCACCAGCTCCTCCGCCTAATCCACCATTGCCTCCACTACCACCATGGCCCGCACCGCCCGGATGAGGGGGGAGGTATTGTGGCTCCAGACGACCACATGAGCCCACGGCGATCAGGACTGCAGTCAATACCAACTGGAACAATTATATATTATGTCACTAAAGTAGAACGAATATACGGTGTACTATGAAATGTATAAAAAAAAATCTCCTGAGGGGTTGACGTCAGGCAGGCGACCGGTCGTAAAAACTACATGCTAAATCTTTCTGTAACATGTTGTTAAAAGCATGTTGCGCCGACCCAACTGTTAGTTGGATAAGGGCAGGTGGAAGAAGAAATACTTAAAAATAGGATTGAGATATTTTGTTATTAATATTTGAATAAATCATATATTTAATTTTAAATCAGAATATAGGACTAATACCTAGATTTCTTTGTATTTTTTTTTATGATGAGAAATACAATGGTATTTAAATTAATTAATTAGATATAACCCAATAGTAAAATGATTCGTAATTCAAACATTTCTATGTGAAAATTAGATCTCAGATTACCAAAGGCCATGTCAATTCATTCGTCATTCCAATCAAAAATATTCCTAGACTCACCAGAGTAGTTGCCATTTTTAATAGTTTTGTACTAATAGGACAAGTGCTCGTTGTTCAGCTGTCAGCTGAATACAGTTAGCGAAGATGGGCCTCGTTTTATATTGCTCCGATTTGCCCTTTCTCGCTTGCTTCACCTTGTGCGTGCTACGATATCGAGATCCGAGAATCCACGCCTCAGGCCCTGGAACTTTCAACCAAATGTATATTTCGACGTTGGGACGTTTCAACATCCCCAATAAGCCTTCCTTACGATATGGATAGACGAAGGGACTCTAGCTCTAAATCTCAATCATTTAAACTAGATGACAATTTTTGTATACTTCGAGTTTCGTACTTTATATTTAACCCTTGTAAATAGGTTGGAAATAAATTAATGAAAAGTTGTAGTCAAATATGGCTAAACAGATTTTCTTCAAACCAGCTTTCGAATAACAAAAAACATATATTCAAATCAGTCCATTTGTTTAAGCGCTATAATACTACAGGCAGATACATATTACACACAGATAAACATAAGGGCAAAATGTATATCACCCCTCTTAATGTCGAGGGTTAGTAACTTTGCAGTAAAAACTGCAGAAGACACCAAATTGTCGCTTTGTTGAACAATTTGAAAACCTCAAACGAGGGTATACTACCCTCGAGGTTGTTAAAATTTTTTTTCATTAAAAAGTACATTCATAGTCCTGAACCCACACTAGCTTCACCTGTATCGTGGGTATCAGAAACTGCGAGAGACTTACTACTGCCACAAACACCCTGAAGGCCAATTCTCGTATTTAACTGATACTGCGAATGAATTTTACCCGAACTGAGATATGATATTGATTTGACAAAAAAATTGTATTCTGCTACACTTTAAGTTCAGTCCGGTTTCAATATAATCTCAAACGCAAGCCAATTACAAATAAAAAAAAACTCAATCCCATTGCAATCTTAATTCAGTCACATATCACGTGTCATTAAAAAATGTTAGTAGAATACCGTTTTGGCTTTAGCCAACTTTTATTCTACTTTCGATATCATAACGATCTATGTTCACATTTGACATTGATTATTGGTATAAGAGAATACCATTCGCAACTTTCTTGACACTGAGACTAGATCGGAATGATATTTTGAACATTCTAAATTACCAGAATTGGCCTCCGTGCCCGAAACAAATATTTGTGGATCGATCGAATCCGTGGCCCCTCGCTTCAAAGTCGGCTACTTGCCCACTGCGCCGCGGAGGCTGTCTAATTTATTTTATTGGTGCGTTTCGCTGAGTAAATTATGGTTCCATAGTACCATAATTATTTTAATTTTAAACTAATCTACAGTGAACGTAAGGATGTGTACAGATTTTTGCCCAATTTCATAAGAATGTAAATCATTAAAGTGATAGATGACGTGTTTCGTCATTATGAACGAGGTTTGCACCTAAGTATTTATAAAATTACTTAAACCACTGGCTTAATATGATTACTATCTATTAAATCAAATTGCAGGCTCCATCGTTCTAGAGTTATATAATACTTGATGTAATCAATATGGTACTTAGGTAGATTAATTCTGGTCGCTTCCTAGTCCTAGACAGTTTGTCAATAGCATGAATGGGCCGACTCGACTGGGTCGTTACTACTGTCTCACAGAAAGGACGTAAAGTAGCAGCTTGCTGCTGCGTTTCGTACGGTGAGTAGAGATGTCCCGAAGCCCAAATCCCCTTCCCCTTTCCCTTCCCAACCCCTTAATTTTACCTCTTTCCTTTAAGGTTGGCAACGCGCCTAAGATTCTTGTGGTATTGAGGGCGTACACGGGTGGTGGAGATCACTTACCATTAGGTCACCCACTTGCTCGTTTGCCGGCTTTATATTATAAATTAAAAACGCAAGGTTTTTTTTTAGAAACTATCTGTAGGTAGTACACCGCATTGGTTAAATTTCATTACTTACATATTTATGGTATCATGTATCCAAAAGCGTCTCAAAAAGCTTACCTTCCGGACCCGTGTTACGCTCAACGCTCATAAATATGGCAGTTCTAATTAAATTGTTTGTTGTTACCGAATACCTTAATACCTCTAACCCCTTACGTAATATTTTGGCATAAAAACAGCGTAAATTACTCCATCTTCCTTTTTTATTAGCTTGAATGACAAAAGATGAATAAAACAAACAGCTGTCGCTCGCCTAATCACCTCGAGACTGGAGCCAGTGAAATTACTGGGCATTATGTGACTTAATATGTTATGCCTTTATTTCGACAACTTTTTGGCAGAAAAAAATCAATACCTACCCGCGAGGCAATAAAATATGCCTTTGTTTGAAAAAGAGTTTGTTACCTCCCGTCCCGTCCAGCCGATTTCTTCAAGAAGGATATCGATAAATTGTCATTACGCTGGCAAAGATGCATCGATAGCATAGGTGGTAACTTTGATTAATGTGTATAAATAAAAAATACTTTAATTTTCTTCGTACAGAACGGAAATTTAATAGGTTAAGACCAATTATAATATTCTATTTTAAAGATTAAGTGACTCACTAACATCTTAGACCCAAAGCCAACCTCTCCTGCATGTGATACATTCTGCTGATTAACGGACAAGGCAATGGAAAATGTTGGTTCCCGTTGCGGGTTGTGGCGGTCAGACGACGGGTCGCTCCATATAATACCAAATCCAGCGTCAAATCATGATGAGAAGTTGGACCCAAGTATGAAACCGGGATAACGAAAGACAGAAAGAAGAATACATTCTATAATAAGGTTATAACTTACATTAGTATACAGGACCTGCCCTACCATATGACAAACGGAGCGGAGCTTGTACGCATAAGACCTGAATGGCGAAAGGCTGTCCTAGCAGGTACGGATGCCTTCGAAACTGCCTGGCTCAAAGATCTGGATACTAAGCGCGAACATCGCAAGACTCGTCCTAAGGCCATCTACAATTACACGTATGATCGCGCCGGACAAATATTTTGTGCCACGTGTAAACGGTGTAACGGTGCCGGACCTTTAAAACAAAACTCGGTTTTTCGAGCCATATCCGATCTCATAAAAGAAGAGAGTAAGAGTCGACGAGAGTCGAGAGTCGTCGACGGATACGTCGTTGGAGGACATCATCACGTACGTCTGAAGTTTGTTTTCCACGTCAACATGTATAAATGCGTATTTTATTTAATTAATTTCTGAAACTTTCAAAATACCTAAACAGGTGGCGAGATGTTGGTTCGTGCAAATGTCACATTGCAATTGAAGTTCATGTCCGTGACCATTAGAGTGGCGCGGCGAGGCGCTCCTCTCGTGTCACCGACTGTTACTTGAAAATGATCTTGTTCCGATCCCAGCGTTCCACTGTAAACTGTTTACTTGCGAAATTATCATTTAGCCTAAGGACGTATTTGATAGCTCATAACGTTCTCCTACTTATTTATTTTAGAATTGCCAGAGGGTGATACACTATAATCTACACTAATGTAAAAACATACATATAGAAAAACAGTGTTTTCCGTAAATAAGCTACCGCAACATACAATGCGTAGCTTGCATTATAGAGGTAACAGTTATTTTATTTCGATGGGTAACAGTGATTAATAGTATATTAAATAATAATTAAATTCAATAATAATTAAAAATGCATCAGACATAATTATTGGTATTTAACATATAATTAATCTTCTTCCACCTGTCCCTCTCCCACTCGCAGTGGGGTCGGCGCAACATGATTTTTAACAAATGTTACAGAACGATTTGGCTTGTAATTTTTACGTCCGGCCGCCTAACTGACGTCAATCCCTCTGGGGAGAAAACACCCAGATCCGGCTACAGTAACCGGCTGTGAAGCGAGCGGTCGCGGGTTCGATTCCCGCACCGAGACAAATATTCGCGGATGACACAAACATTTATCTCGGTACGGGAATCTAACTCACGGCCTCTCGCCCACTACGTCACGGAGGCTGTCAACGTGAACGTGAACCATTGCTTGTAACAATAACTTTAACCTTAATTGACGGATGGTTCAACCCATACTAAACGAACTAAAAAACAGAATTATCAATCTACGGAGAAGCGTACATGTCAATTCAATATTTGAAATAAAATTTATGACGACTGATTTCTGAAAGGCGGATCAATGTTAAATTAACTAATCAACTGTCAATTCTCGTGTCAAATTAAAATTGAGTTGCTATAATCGTGATTAACCTTGATTAACACACATGATAGTAAACAAAGCTTCAAATCAATATGAAAAATCGTATGTCAAACTGTTTTAGAGTGACATCAGATATTATTAAATTTTTCACTAAATAACGTTTCAGCAACTCAAATTGATTTGATTGATTTGCGAGCTCGCTTAAGTGTTGTTCTATAATACGGGCATACATATTCCAAGAAATTGGCGAAATATGCTTATCATACAAAATACTAGGCGTTCATGAATTTACTTGGGTTGTAGGCAACAATAGCAGTTACGAACTTGATTGCAACCAATAGTTTTCGATCCGTGTTTATCGAACATCACGAACGAGTACTGTCACGATGAGACACATTCCAATACCACACCTATATAATTTTCTTAATCGTAGAATCGAGACGTAGGACTGTGCATAAATGATCTAACGTTTATTATATTAATTTTTTTGTGCGTGGGGAAAATCCATCTTAAGGATACATTTCCATATATAAATAGATATAAACTTCCAATGATTTCCCGTCCCGGTGAAAATTATAGAATAGAAATCCTGTACTAGATAGAGCGAGAGATCATATAAATAAATTGAAAGCTTAGATATAAAAGATCTGATTACACAAAGCTTTCCCTGTCCACGCTGACTGGATTTTGAAATCTCTATCAAGGCAACAAAAGAAAACAATAAAAAGACAATCAAATGGTAAATCCGAGACCCGCATCGGAGTCTATTGAGCTTTATTTTAAGAATGCAATCAACACAGTGGTTATGCGCTAGAATTGGATTTCAATATTTATTGAAGGTTACGCCGAGTTTAATCTAGATATAGCTTTGTGTGGTTGACGTTAAAACCAGCAATTTTACATCCATAAGAGAAATAACTTACAATTAGTTACAGAAGCGAAGGCATTTATTCGATGTGCATTAAATATTATAATTATGAAACGTCGCACGCTATGGCTTTTGAAGTAGAGTGTATCAAGTCCACCAACATCTTAGGCCCAAAGCCAACCTCATCTGCACGTGGTATCCTCTGCTGATTAACGGATGATGCAACAGCGAAAATTGGTTCCTTTTGCGGGTTCTGGGAGTGAGACGCTGAGGAGGGTCGCCCCATATAATACCAAATACCGTCAAATCTATGTAAACCCTTAACGCACACTCGTCACAAATGGGTGGGCGAACTGGAATTTACATGTCATAGCTGTTCCTATCACAAAAAATTGCAAAACAATATAGGTTTAATAAAAACTTAAACATTGCAAACTCGTGTTGGTCGCGTAGGTCAGCGTGGATTTAGACCGGATTCATTTTATTCGTGGCTCGTGTCGAGCAGTTGGACGTAAATAATACAGGGTTGGTATTATTATTAAACTTAAATAAATAAATAAAATAAAATAAATATCGACTTCAAAAATAGATAAAAATAATAACGATAAAAAGTAAAAATTATTATTAATTTATAAAGGTATTTTTGGTCATTTTAGTTGTCAGGCAGCGGCACCAGACCGACTGCAAAAAAAAACCTTTACAATTTAAGTAAAGTTATACATTATAACTTTTCAGTGTTGAATGAATATGCAATATTATGAATATAATAATAATATGAATATTTTATTTGAAAAATAACAGTATCGACCCACTAATAAAACTTTGAATATCTATAACATATGAAATGTTTCACTTGTTCGATTAAACTTTGTAACAAATGTTACAAAAATATGTTCAACGGTTTTATTGCTTATGTATTATTCGTTATGTCAAAACAACCAAAGTTAAATCAAACACTTTTGCGTTTCAACCAGAGACATAGGTCAAATAGATGCCGTAAATGTAAATTCAGTTATACTTCACATGCCGAAACGAAATATTACGTTACCTTGCGCACTACTTTCGTACTGTATGCGTAGTGTATGTTTTCACGTTATTCTAACGTCACTATTGAGTTCACGATTTTTCTTCAAAATGTACTCGATGTTACTGCAGTAGGACAGTACGTTCAGCTAATGAGCTGAACAAACAAAAAATGCTTTCTCGTGTCGTCTAGTATTGTAAAAACTCCTCAAATTATTCCAACGCCTTATCCTACAGTAAATTGCTCTTGTGACGACAGCAGATACCCAAAATATGTCACGTATAATACGTGTGGTTTCATACAAATTACAGCACTTGCTTATTTCGCGACTTATTAATTGTATTTTATCCATTATCACCAGCGCTGTCTCAGTTTTCGAAGCATTTACTTTACACCTTCTATTTGGATCTATGTCTGTGGTTCCAACCCCCAGCGGTTTCGGCGAAAAAAGACAAGAATTCAATCTCTGAGTAATATTTAGATAATTCTATTTATCCTTTCGCACAGCTAGTAAAATTTGGAGGAAATCTGATTGTTTCGGGATGTCTTCGCACAGAGGTTTAGAGTTCTGTATTTATTTTGTCTCTTTAGTTGGATAAAATGCTTCAACGGTCAAAATTCTTAAGTGGAATTCCAAAACCTTAGTTTCTATACCTAAATCGGGTTTTATGCGGATTTCCGTGTTCATTGCTTATGGGTTATATTAATAATATCATACAGCATACATACTCATACCTAAACGTACATAATTACGGGTTCAATACAGACTGACTTGTGTTACATATTCTTAACTTTAATTTGTTTAAGTATATTATTATGTGCACATGTGATTTTGTCTGTGTATGTGTGCAAATAAAGTTTGATACACTAGTTCTTACAATAACGGCTTGTAGTTATGTGTAAACAGAACGTGGAATGTAATATTCCGATGTCTTTTTTATGCAAATTTCATCGTCGCGCAGCTCTCCTGGTGGCTTTTTGGCGGCAAATTTAATCAAGCTGCCAAATGAAAAATTAAAAATGTAATCCTTCATTTTATTACGGTCTCTGTACAAGGCTGGAGTATAAAAATAACAGGGCAGAAAATGAAACTGTTTATTGACCTAATGAGTTGTGAAATTTATTGAAATTACAAATTTTGTGCCAAATGCTCTGAAAAGGACCTTTTTGTCATGATTAAACAATATTTTTTATTAATAGTTGAGGTCGGTATATGAGCAAGTGGCTCACCTGATGGCAAGTGATCGTCGTCACATATAAATACCCATAATATCATAAGAATCATGGATGTGTTGCGGACCTTAAAGGAAAGGAATGGGGATTAGTAAGGAAAAGGGAAATTAGGGCCTCCGGAAACCTCAGTCACTGTACGAAACTCACGTCGGTATTCTGTGAGACAGCGGACTACCCCGGTCATAGTCATGCTGTGAACAAAAAAAACCACTTCATTTAGTTTTTTTTTGCGGAACCCTCTTAGTGAATAGTAAAGTTTACTAACTTTTTCGATTCATTTACGGTGAGTTACGACGCAGGATCTAACCACAAAATATTTAAGACTTGTTTTATCTGAAATCACTTCTCGCTGGTTTTTTTGTGAGAACTCTTGCTGCTGGACGGGTTGTACCGCGCTACACTGTGCTATCCCGATCGCGCCGGCTCTTCCATGCTGTAGACAAAACTACCTACAGCGTGGTTCTATCACTTAGGACGTTATCCCAAGATTTAAAAGTTTTAATCACAGAGTACTTTATGTTTTAATACTAACGAACTTAATGACAACATTTTGTCAATAAAATGGTTGTTTTATAAAACCGAGAGGATGTTTACGGTTAACATTGGCTAATAATATGATAATGGAAACGAAATAAAAGCAATATTCACCGCAGAAACTCCTTGAACTTTCGGCAGTCACGGAATGGGCAGTTTCTTCGTTTATATTAACATTTTAATACTATTGTTAAATCCTATAAAATTTACTTGGTTATATGAAGCTGATTTTTACCTACAATGTAATATTGTTATTAATAAAGATATTGGAAATATGCTGCCTCGGTGGCACAGTTGTAATGCCTACGCGGTACAACTGCTGTGTTGAGGTCTCTCGGACTGGTGTGTTGTTCGATTCCTGGGTCGGGTAAAACTGATATTGAGTTTTTCTTTCACGAAACGCTCAGCATCAGCCCCGAGTTTGGAATTGTGCCCAGTATAGTGATAGGCTTGCATATGTGGGTGTACTAGTTACACCTCTGCCTACCCCTTCGGGGAGTATAAAAAGTGATATTCCTAGTACCTATTACAGCAACGAAATTTACAGAACACGAAACTCTATAGAGGTTTGATGTACAATTAATAAACTTGTACAATTAATGTCTTTGGACGCATTGTCAAATTCAAAGAGAATACAAACAGGTAAACACTACGTTTTAGTAAAATTTGGTATGTCATGTCATAATTTACTGTGTGATTATTGTTATTAATTATATGTTTTACATTATTATATCATAGTTTATCAATATGATGATACCTACCTGTATAATCAAATTCATTGAATTAGTGAGATTGTTATTTTATTGATTTTATTTTACTCTATGCTTAGTATTACTAACAATTCTTGCTTTAGATATTAATCTAGTATGTACTTTGCTTAATGGTTATATTGTGAAGGTTTCTAATGTAGGCATGATGTTTTAGTAAGTAGAAAGAGCTGAAAGGTCGGCATAGTTTTGGGGAACATCGAGATACAAACTGTCTCTCGATGTTACACATTATTATTTGGACTACAGTGTACTTACCATCAGATGTGGTCACTTTGCTATGCCAGGATAAAACGAATGCATAACACCTTTTTCCACCACGGCAGAATTCATAGTCTAAATAAAAAAATAAGTACTTCATAATACGTTAGTTAAAAATATCTGAATCGTTTTTGGCGTGGGAAAAAATCACCATACGAATCTTTCCAACACGGGGTGTAGAGGGATGGATATGCCGATGTCACCAGAATTCAAACCTAGTTTACATTCAAGCAGCTGCTTCATCAGGGTTCTATCCTATTTCTCTACGCCGGCAATAACGACTAAGAACCTCGCTATGGCCTCCGGCGTAAATGAGACGATCCCGAGGGATCTTGGTCATTTCTGGATCCTATACAAGGATTCCTAGTACCTAAATCTGGGTTGCTGTTGGTACCGCCCAATATAATTACTTAGGAGTAGCACTCTACGCCTAATAGCCTTTTACACGTCTCAGTCACATTTCAGTTTGTGTTATGTTTCAGTTACTAACAATATCCTGCCTCACACTACATCACTACAGTTACGATCTAACTGACATTCCGACTTTAATGTTGTGTTCTGGGACCTACATCGGCTACGTAGTGGTGCTCTCTGGAGAGATAGTCGGTGAGTCAATGATTAGTTCCTGAATATTGCGCTGAATTTGTAGGAAATTGTGTTGTGCCAATAAAGAATTGCGGCTCGCTTCTGAAAAGATTTTGTAGATTTATGTAATATTGAAGACGAGTAACAGACTTTCTTGTTATTTTTTCCCTGTGCGTTGGTGTGTTTTCATGTTTCTGGCAGTATTGTTACCTTACTTATACATAAAGGTTACTTGTATCTTAAATAATAAACCTTGTTCCTTCATAACTGAAAAAAGTCCCCGAGAAAAATAAAAGAATAATAAAATGCCTTCTTCCGTTTACTTAGGATGAATGTATACCTAAACATGCCGCATGAACCACACGTGCTGCATTCTCCAAATTTACGGTTTATTTTTGCACGCGCATATATCAGCGCTGCACGATGCCGTTCGTGTGCGAGGATGCGTAGAATTCTGAAATCCATGATTGCGGCGCGTGCGGTTCTTGCGGCGCATTTAGGTGTATGTTCACCCTAAGACGATGAAATATGCTGCAATACTTATTTTATAATTAGTTATTCGCCATTGTTTCTGGATTGCACTATACACTTATCATGTGTTATAAAATAATTTGAACTAAAATGCTTAATAATCATAGATACACTTATTTGAACCTATTTCGCATACTAAAAACTAGGCCGGATAAGCCTGATACTGGTTACTTGCCGTATATCCTTTTATCTCCAATAAAAATGTATTGAATTGATATATTACGCGCTTGCAGTATATAAGATAAAATAATAAATCTGTAGTGGTCATAGATATAGAAGTATTCAAATTACATAACAGTTATGTTGTAGCTCTAGATTATTAATTAAAAGTACTAGGTATAACAATTTTAATATGATATATTTGGAGCCGTTAGACGGTTTTTGTATAATGAAAATTTATTATCCATAATGATAGTAACTTCTAGATTATTATCGGATTATATTCCTATTTATTATATTCCTACAAATTTTAATTTGCAGATTAATTATAAGCATTTAACGTAATATCAGTTTACTATGTAGCCTTCTAAATCATCGTTAGTTCTAAACCACGCATGTTTAGTTTGATACTGACATTTTAAAGTTAAAACCGCATTTATATTAAACTGAAAGGGCAATAAGTCATAAAGGGCTGATCTATAACTAGGGAACTCTGAATGGGTTCATTTATAGAAAATCCATGAATGAATTTAATAAGATACATTTTTAAGAATGTAACTGAGACAGGAGACCGAGATTTATTTGTTTATTTATTTTCGATCGATTAGTTAAACCAATTACACTAAAGTATAGACACACAGAAAATAAATCAGTAAAGTTAAAACAAATAGGAATACACAACAAATATCTACATAACACAAGTAAATATATTATACATGATCGAGTTAAGGTATACATAATGCGAATTGCTCGATAGCGACACGTACGCTCTGTCTGTAATTAATTGTATGGAAATTACTTGGAGCGCGAGATAGAGATGTGTGAAATTACTTGATCTCACACAGTGTCTGTCTCCCGTGTTATGTCGTTTGTCTCGGTCGTGCTCCCCAAAACCTATCTTTAGGTATCAATTGAGGCGTAGCACAAGACGCTTAACATGTTTTGCAACGTTATTGTTTGTGGGCAAGGTGCATACGCAACATGGTGCATGTCACGTCCCAGTGCTCTACAAACAATTGCCCTCTTAGAAAGAAACGAACGAAAAGTCATAGAGAAATAACGAGGTACTTTTCTGTATTTTCGAACGACAGTCGGGACGGAGTGCCGAGTTCGTGATGTTCTTCACATTCGATGCTAGCACGTTGATTGTGATTTGTATAGAATAAATACAGTTGACTTGAATTAACACTAGATATATTGCTGTCTTTGCTGTATTTATTCTATACAACTGCCTCGGTGGCGTAGTTGTAATGCGTACGAGTTACGATTGAGGCTAACACTGAGGTCTCGGGTTCGATCCCCGGATCCTCTGCCTACCCCTTCGGGGATTACAGGCGTGAGTGCGTACAACTGCCTCGGTGGCACAGTTGTACGACGGGGGCTGACGTTGAGGTCTCAGGTTCGATTCCCGGGTCGGGTAAAAGTGATATTGGGTTTATCTATTACAAAATGCTTAGTATCAACCTGGAGTCTGGAATTGTGGCCGGTATGGCAATAGGCTCGCCCCCTATCACATCATGGGACGGAGATACGATCGGCGAAATGTGGGTGTACTGGTTACACCTCTACCCCTTCGGGGATTACAAGCGTGAGTGCGTATGTATTATTCTATACAAATCGCAATCAATGTTCTCGGGATCGAATATGAAGAAAATCTCGCACTAGGCACACATATCTTATTTTTTAGACCTTTGCATCAAGAGACGAGCAAGTCGCTCCACTAATGGTAATCGTCACGCTTGCCCATAAAGAGTAGCAACTCCACTAAGAACTATGAATTACAAATTTCTGCATGTAGTATATGCAGTACTGTATACTGTATGACACTGTACTGTGCTTGTCACCCTGATACATATAAATGATACCCAGTACTTTTACTGGCTTCAATCTCCTTCAAACGAACAATCCTTACAGACTGTTACTTGGCAGCAAAAATAGACAAAGCAATGGTACCAACCCAGGCGGCATCTCGCATACTAGGGACCTAGTAAATCATAAAAGTTTATTTAATTTAATTAAGTTCAGTTATTTCACTAACTTCCATAACCTTCAAATCGGAAAGAAACTTTGTGTGAGGTTAAATTGTGACCGTCAGAACTCTACTGAATATTTTTTTTATTAGCTTGAGTGACGAAACCACTAGGTCGCTCGCCTGATGGTTAGCACCACGCCTGTCCATAAACAGAAGCAACACCACACAGAACTTTGAATTACAAAGCACTGTATGTCATTGGACTGCGTACGTCACCCAGAGAAATAATATTTTCAGTCTCATAATACCCAGTAATTTCACTGGCTTCAGTGTCCTTCAAACCGGAACACAACAGTATTTACACACTGCGGCGGCAGAAATAGATAAACTGGTGGTAGTACTAACCCAGACGGCCTCGCATACGAGGGATCTACCACCTTGTATTTGATTATTCTAGTCTTGACTGCCTCGGTGGCGCAGTTGTACTATTGGTACTAGTGGCGCAGTTATTATTGAGGCTAACGCTGAGGTCTCGGGTTCGATCCCCGGGTCGGGTAAAGTGGTATTGGGTTTTTCTATTTCGAAATGCTCAGTATCAGCCCGGAGTTTGGAATTTGTGCCCGGTGTGGCGATAGGCTCGCCCCCTATCACATAAGGGACGGAGATACGCTCGGCGAAATGTGGGTGTACTGGTTACACCTCTGCCTCTGCCTTCTGGGATTACAGGCGTGAGTGCGTATTTTAGTCTTGCCCCTGTTTGGATCCATTATAACCGTCTGTACCTAATCCTTGTAGGTGAAATGATATTTGCGCCGCTAGACCTCGTCCAAGACATATACTTCGATTTACTCGGAGTCACTTTATTCTTCGTGAGCGGTGGGATGATATTGTCAGCCAGGATCAAAGACAGTTTATACCCACGGACAGGGGACCACAATGCAGCACTATTAAGTGGTTCATTAGCAATACTCAACGCTTTTCTCATGCTATTCGACATGAGCCTCGCATATTTGGACTCGGAGGAGTATGATGACGAGGCTAGCGTGTGAGGTGAGGTATTCATTTTGTAAATATTATAAATGCGGTGCTAACTGGTTTATAGATGGTTGTATTTAATTCGTGTGTACTAATGTTTACTATTTTATTTATTGTATTGTAAGTGGTCCACCAACATCTTAGGCCCAAAGTAAATCTCTCCTGCACGTGATACACTCTGCTGACGGACGAGGCAATGGCGAAACTTTGTTCCCGTTGCGGGTTTTGGGGGCCAGATGTCAAATCGCCCCATGTATCCAATATCAAATCCACAGTCAAGTAATGATAACAAGACGGACCATGGCATTAGGCCAGGACAGTGCCAGGCAGAAAGATTAATGCATAGTTTTGAATTTAATTAAAACTTATATGAACCTGGATGAGTCAACTGAACGTGATGATTAATACAGTGCAGTACAAAAACAATCATATATTTTTAATATTAACTCGCTAAGTACATTTTACTTTGAGGATCCAATGTCCGGTCGTCACTACATCGTGATTACTTGATATTATGAGACAAACACCTGGGATGACAGGCGCAGTACAATGCCGTGCTATATTTTATAATTCATAGTTCTGTGTGCTACTAGTTTTTATGGAGAGGCATGGCGTTTACCATCAGATGAGCAAACTGTTCGTCTGATGCGTGTCTTGTTAGGCTTTCAAGCGAACCGAAAAATAAATAAAACGACATTCATCTACTTACGCTTATTCACCTGCTTGACTGTTTGTTGGCACACCTTGGTAGTATTTAATACCTCTTTTAGCACCCTCGTATGAGATGATATCTGCCGCTTTCGTATTTAATGACAGTACATTTTTAATGCAACCCGAGATATTTTTTTGAGTGGTAGAGGCACGCTGTAAACACTTGTGTCTACAGCACGAATGGGCCGGCTCGTCCGGGTCGTTACCACTGTCTCAGAGAAAACCGGCGTAAAGTAGCAGTTTGCTGCTGTGTTTCGTACGGTGAGTGAGATATCCGGAGGCCCAAACCCCCTCCCCTTTCCAATCCCTTAATTATTCTTTTCCTTTAAGGTCGGCAACGCACCCATAATTCTTTTAGTTATTGTGGGCGTACATGGACGGTGGAGATCACTTACCATCAGGTGAACTACGTGCTAGTTTGCCGGCCTATGCTATAAAAAAAAATGGATGGTAGCGTGGAAATCTCATGGTCCCTCTGACGTCAAGGTTGTCCTTATTGTGTGGATGCTTTGAGCCCCAAGGGAGACGTCGAATAAGGGTGGTTCTGGTAGACATGGAACCGTGCAGAAAGCGCTAAAGAAGGCGTCGGCCTAGATAATTTGGTTAGAGTCCCAATTCAGCAGTCGCTAGGAAACTAAATCGAATCTATATTTAATATAAAGCTGCTGCTCATGGAATTAAATAAGAAGATGTGAAATCATCTTTAGTAAATTGTTATCAACCTGACATAATTTAATAATGCTCATGTCTCTTCAGGCGAAATAGTATCTGCGGCGGCGGACGCCTATGTAGACGGTTGGTGGTCGGCAGCTGGTGGAGTTTTATTCGGGGCATGTGGAGCTCTAACATTTCGTAACTGGAAGGAAGTGCCTACGTGCCAACGTCGGTCGTATGCGCAGTCATCTGCTGTTTGCGCCCTTGCTGCCGCTGCACTTTTTACCATAGACGCGTTGCTCGCCGTCTGCTCAGCCCACAGAGACGATGTCAGTACACGCACCAAACGGAAAACGAATCAGTGTTAATAAATTAAAAATTATTAGATTGTCTTGTATTTTCAATTTTACTTATTTTGAGTAATTTTTCGATCGATGATATGAGGTTGGCAACTGTAATGGAAAAATGTAATAGACATTTGCTACTTATAATTGAAATATGTAATATTTTTAAATGCTTGCTTGAGTATTTCCTTAGATATTTTATCAATCTCTAGTAAAAACCAATTATTTTTATACTGCCATCTAGTGTAAGAGTATAGTATTTATTTGTTTGGTAGGTACGTAATATGTCTAAGAATACGTTGTTTCAGTTTCTTAAAAGTATAACTAGATGGCGTTAATATCGTTTAAAGATATTTCCGAAAAGGCCCTCATCCCTTCAAAGAAAGAACACGTTGAAAGCTAAAAAGTGATACAGAATATGAACATGAACTTTTGATGCTCTGTATTGGCGAGAAGACGATCAGAGGTGCTACAAAGACCATGGTTTGTTGAACTTATTCCCATCATACCATTATCCCCTAAAATGATATTATGATGGGATGGGCGTGCTATATCGGTAATACTTTAAATCGAAAACACACTTCATGACTGGGGGTAAAAGCAAAGAGTGTTAACTCTATGTAAAAAATTGGTCTTGACTGATTGGCTGATTTATTAACGACCATCAGTTTCACGCCATACACACCGCCGATAGACCATTACCAATAGGCTAAAGCGATATTAAAAATGTTTGGATATAATTAAAAAGTCTAACAATGAATGAATCAACCAAACAAAGACATCATTTCATCGCTAATTGTTTCATAAACACCGCGCTTCACTTGTAGAATGTGTATTAAGGAGGATGAAGGACAAACCACTTGACGCATTACGTAAGATCAATGAAATAATAAAAATAAGCTAAGCTTCAACTTGTTTTAGACTTCTTGCAAAGTATTTTTCGTGGTTACGTTTTTGGTACCTATTACGCCAGAGTTGATGGCTGGATATTCGATTTTTTTCGATCTAACTAGGCTTTACCTAGCAGTAAATGACTGATGGCTCATTTTAATAAAAGATCTTAGTTTAACAGCCTCGGTGGCGCAGTTGTAATGCGTACGTGGTACGACTGTTGTGCTGAGCTCTCGGGTTCGACCCCGGGTCGAGTAAAGTGATATGGGGTTTTTCTATCATGTAACGCTTAGTACCAACTCGGAGTCTAAAATTCTGCCCGATATGGCGATAGGCTCGCCCCCTATCACCCCTAGCTCGGCGAAATGTGGGTGTACTAGTTACACCTCTACCAACCCCTTCGGGAGTATAGGCATGAGTGCGTATGTATGTATATGTATCTTAGTTTAAATCATACTATCTGTATATGCATTCGCATAAAACCCGGAAATCAACCATTCAAACCAAATATTTTTGTAGGCATGACCGTCAAATGGTATTCGATTGACTATTTGTGAGTTTTTTTGAGTTATAGAGTCACGCTGAAGACAATTTTAATAAATTTTAATAAATTTTACCCCCTTAAAATGTAAATTTCCAAAAATCCTTTCTTAGTACGCCTCACCATTACACAATGTATCATCTAACGAAATTTCATGACCCCAGCTTCAGTAGTTTTTGAGAAATCGTGATTAATCAGTGCGTGAGTGAGTAAGTTCAACCCCTCCTCCCCCCTTTTCCAAATAAAATTTCGCAAAAATGTCGAATCACATATTTCATTAATTGTCATAAGCAAAGTTCGTGCATAGTTTCACAGTCGTATTCCGTTCCATTAAAAAAGTTCCATACAAAGTTCAACCCCCCCCGTCCCCCCTTTAGTAAGTGGAATTTTCCAAAAATATGACCCTTATATATCATTAAATTTAATAAGCAATGTTTGCGCTCAATTTCACATTCGTATGAATGCATAAAAAAGTTGCATACAACGGACAAACCCCTCTTTTACCCCCTTAAAATGTTAATTTCCAAAAATCCGTTCTTAGCTGACGTCTACATTACACAAACTATCATCTGACCAAATTTCATGATCCCAGCTTCAGTAGTTTTCGAGAAATCGTGATGAGTCAGTGGTATTTCGCTTTTATATATATAGATATAGATGTATATGGAACAGGTGACTCTATCGGCCTATGCAATAAAAAAAACACAAAATATATTTTCGCGCCGTTACTACTGCAGCAACAGGGACCTAATTGAGTATGTAAAGATTCGTCACGTGGCCGCGAACCGTGGCCGCATTATAGAAAATACTTTTCTTGTTCAATGTTAGTGCTCATATCGTAAAAGCGGAATTGGGAATCGTACTAAATGGCGCCTTTGTCACTGTTTTAATTAAGGGTTATGATAAGCTGCATTGACATATTGTCTATAATACCGCAATTTACAATTATTGTGGACACATTATTTCTTATTTACGTATAACCATTCGTATAACTGACATGCGACGATATGCTTAGTAATAATATTAGTCAACAAAATAAGTAGATGATTATTATATATTATATTTCGAAATGATGTCGAAACTGAAGTTATTGTTCTGAAATGTAAATTTTAAAATAGAAGTTACTCCTAAAACCAGTATTTAGATTTATATAAAAATAGTTAAGTACATACGATAGCTTTGTGTCCCTAAAAGAGCAGGCAGAGGCATAGCAGAAAGTTGTTATTTTTATTTAGGACGTTGGACGCTGTTAATTTATTATATCAATCACCGGAGAATAAAAGTATGGTGCGGTATAGGCAGTTAGGCAATTTCTTTTATCTGAATCTACTTATAGTCACGTCCTTATATTAGCGATAAGGGAAGTGATAAATCTCAGACTGATATAATGAAAGTAGTCAAATACAAAGTCACTTGAAGACAAGGTCACTTTTACGAGTGGTAGAGCCACGCTGTAGACAATTTTGTCTACAGCATGAATGGGCTCGTCCGGGTCGTTACCACTGTCTCACAGAAAACCGGCGTAAAGTAGCAGCTTGCTGCTGCGTTTCGTACGGTGAGTGAGATATCCGGAGGCCCAAATCCCCCTCCCCTTCCCAATCCCTTATTATCCCTTTCCTTTAAGGTCGGCAACGCGCCCATAATTCTTTTGTATTGTGGGCGTACATGGGCGGTGGATTTCGCTTACCATCAGGTGACCCACTTGCTCATTTGCCTGCCTATACTATAAAAAAAAAGAAAAAAAAGGATGTTCCAATTCAAATATAACCCTACCAATAAAAGCTCTATGATTTAATGTAACTTTTAAATAGCTGAATAGATTTTCTTCAAACAAAACGTAAAAACGTCTCGAATAAACCAACTTTCAAATAAAAAAGCGCATTCAAATCGCCCTTATTTTGTCGAGGGTAAAAAAACTAAGTAGTACAATCATAGTGAACCCTTCGAACCAGTCTATAGGTTTATTACGTGATGATGTCATTATATTAAGGGCAGAAGGGAATACTTTGCAGTGGCCAAAATAAGGTAGGATTGCAGGATTTGTTTCTAAAATATCCCTTACTTTTATTTAAATGAGCAAAAAATACCAACAGCACAGTACATGAAATACATCGGTAGGAAAATAAAAATTTTGACATTAAATATTATATTTTTAAAATAAAGTAATATGTATAAATTAAAATTAAACGTCTCGTCTGTTATTTTATATAAGTTAAACATTTGTATCACGTAAAAACTGAAATAATTTCGGTGGAGGTTTTACTATACCTAACTAATATAATAATTAGACTGTCTCGGTGGCGCAGTTGTAATGCGTACGTGTTACGACTGCTGTGCTGAGGTCTCGGAGTCGATCCCCGGGTCGGCTAAAGTAATATTGGGTCTATCACAAAATGCTTAGTATCAGCCTGAAGTTTGAAGTTGTGCTCGGTATGGCGATAGGCTCGTCCCCATATCAAATCATGGGACGGAAATAAGCTCGGCGAAATGTGGGTGTACATTCCCAATCCTTTAATTATCCTTTTTTTATGGTAAGCAACGCGTCCACGATTCTAGTATTATGAGTATTCTTTGGCGGTGGCGTTGGCGATCATTTACCATCAAGTGACCCAATAACTCGTTTGCCGACCTATGCAACAAAAAAATTGTGGGTGTACGACGAAATATTTAAATAAGCTATTAAGCCATCAATTTAACTGCGAAGTAGGTTCAAAAACTAATTTAACTGTGAAGTAGCTTCAAAAAATGTGAGAGTATTCGCATATTTATTAAAAACAAACGTGAAGATGTTTGTTTACATACATACATACATTTATGTGTTCTTGCGTTATGAATAAAAAAATGCTTATTATGTTTAAATTAAACAACAAACGTGAAACAACGTCTCTACAATAGCAACAACGTATCTCGATATATCATGGTTAATCAAACATTGTCATATTATCATAACGTATATCCGAATTCAAGCAATACTATGACTACAACTTTATTTTTATTTGTTTATATCCTGCAGCGATAAGCACTATGGCCACACTAAATTGTGATCTAATCGTACGTTTGTTCGTCATTCACGGCCGCGACACGCGCAGTCTCAGTGGAGCCGTCACGCTATACGCTCGCGTGTAAACAAACATATAAAATAACGTGTAATTTTTCGAATTTAGAAGTGAATCACGATGGCCGTGAGCAGATTGTCTATTGTGAAGTTTTTGGAGCTGGTGAGTTTTTTTTTCATAGGCAGCAACTGTATTGAAATAAGAATGAGAATGAACGAGCGTCGGGGCCTTCAGACAGGTGCTCCAGCTTGTTGGCCAATCAGGAATGGCCATATCTTTTTTCTGTTTACCTTTAGTTCGCATGCTTGGTTTGGTTGCAAATCTAGTTTCGTTATACCGATTTTATCACAAGTCAAAATTAAATCTGAATTACGAATGAAATCTGTATTTTATTAACAATTACGACTGATAACTGTTGAAACAATTAACTATAGCTACGTATTAGCTGTTATACTAGAGTATTTTTTATTATCAATCTAGGTTAAGGGAATGACTATATGGGTGACATCATCATCTTAATAGTTTTTATGTTATGTCTCTAGTTCGTTGACGTTACTTTGAAGATATATTTTTAAATACCTTTTAATGTGTGACCGCCGATGATGTCATTTTATATATATACATATTAGGTACTAGCAATAGAGCGAGTTTATGTAGACTATGTTTGGCGAAAATATGCAGCTGTGTACGCATTTTGTATTTTTCTTTTATTTTGATGATAAAATACTAACTACCAGGATAAATTCTCTCCCATTACCCCTTGCCCATTATTTGAATTTATAAACGCCTAAGTTTGCGTCTAGGACACAACATCATATCTTCTCAGGATCTTTAACAGGAATCCATTCAGCCACGGTTCTTTCAGAACCTTCGTATACCTCCAGTGTACGAGGGTCTTAGTATTAACCCTCGCTTATCCTGACTATGGGCGTAAAGGTCAGTGTAGATCAGACGCTGTTAGCCTATTTTAGAATCCAGATGTCCAACTTCCAAGATGTAGGGAGCAGATAGGTATACCTAATAAATTTGGCTCCCTTATTCCTACGCTCATGATGACGACATTGATCAGAGCTGAATATTATAGTAATCTATATTGAAGGTAATCTGACACTACCGTCGCCTCGAATTCCAGAATCATCTAATGAGCTGGACTACGCGTTAAATAACTCGGCCGGACTGAAGTTTATCACTCCCCACCTCCTCTGTCTATGCTTTAAGTCTCTGATAACTAACTTTAGGCTGACTAGGTTATTTGGCCCGGATTTTTATTTTATTAGCTTGAGTGACGAAACGAGCAGATCGCCCGCTGATAATAAGCGTCTCGTCTGCTCATAAACAGAATTTTGAAATTACAAAGCACTGCATGGTATTGGATTGCGCGCGTCACCCCGAGAAATAAGATGCTAAGTCTCATAATGCCCTATAATTTCACTGGCTTCAATATCGTTCAAACCGGAACACAGCAATGCTTACACACTGCTGCTTGGTGGCCAAAATAGACAAACCGGTGGTACCAACCCAGGCGGCCTCTCGCATACTAGGGACCTACCACCTTGTAAACCCGTATTATCCTGAAGTGGGCTATAGAATATATTATGTAGTCCAATCTGGATTAGTTAGGCAATAATGTTGATTCGAATGATCAGTCGCACTTTCTCTTCTTCTTTCTTTAGGCTATGTAGGGTCGATAGTTCGTCGAACCAGACATATCCATCCCTCTTTCTCCCGAAGACGGCATCGTAAATGAAATTCCGCGCATATCACAATTTTGCTATACAATGAATGCGCTGCAGAATAGGAAAAAATATGGTGAAATAGTATAATATTTAGTACTATTACTACTACTAGACTAAGGCCTAACACCTTTCATAGAGGATGCCCGTGCCCAGCAGTGGGACAGTATAATACAGGGCTAATATTACTCTTTAGTATAATATTTGTACTCTGACGAATGGTTTTGGTGAGTTATACACGTGGAGTGGTAAAGATTTCTTTTTTACACGTTCGTATGGTGTTGTGTATACAAATCCATCAAATACCTATTTACTTTCTAAACAGTGAAAACGAAATTAACTCACGTCGAGGCTTGCGCCAATGAACATCGAACGATTGATATAAATAACACAACATTTTATGCAGTTTCGTTAATACTTTCTTTTAATTCACCACACGAGGATCATAAGTCGAGATTTTCAATCATTAGGCGCTTCGCAGATGAACTATAGTAGAATCAACTGTCAACTTTATACAAATCTTCGTAACAATTAACAGTTAGCTGAATTGTCAGTAGTAGTAGTAGTAGGTTTCAGTGTTTTTGCAAAACGTTACAAAGCATTTTGTACACTAGAAAAAGAGTTACTTATAGAAACGGTTAATAAATTCTTTTTTGGTTAGTTTTTTACTATCCAAAGAATAATAGATATTAATACGACAGGCATGAACAGTGTCACAATCACAAGTTGACGAGAGAAATAGCACTGGTGTTAAACGCTCATTAGTCAATTTTAAATTTTGTCAGATTATTCAATACATTTTAAATTAGTTCAAAAATTTGCCACTGCCAATTTATAGTTGTTACAGTATAGTAGTTACTTTTCTTTTAGTTAAAAAGTCACATGTTTCAAAACGAATGAGAGAACGAAATTCTCAAAATGAGGTTTAAACCTTTACCCGTTTGGCGTTCACTGTTCGTTATTCAGCACCATGAGGATTTTTGGTTGCCGTATCGCTCGTTTCGTTTTGAAACGTAATGTTTTATATTCGAAAAACAGTTTGTTCGCTTTTTAAAGTCAAATTGCAGGGTTAGATTGTGGTGTAAAAACACGATATGAACGTTCGTGCCGTTTGATTGTTATTGGTCGAGCGACCAACGTGTAACGTGATACGATATAAAGAGACGCGATGGAACATTTCGTTTTTGAGTTTTTGAAACTGGTATGCGAATAAAATAACCAGTACTAGTTTCCAGCTGCCGTAACTCTGTAATCAAAATTGCTAAATCTGCGCAGTGGCTTAATGTGAGAAGAAAATGAAAGCAAATACAAGGTAATAAATTACAAATTCCTGGCTCGATTTGATTTTGAATGCATAAATTTTGTTTAGAACACACATGTTTGATCTCTGGTTTGAATGTTTGTTATTGTCTTTGCCACCTACGCCAGAGATAGGATTACAACTCTGTGTGCTTTAATAATATGAATGGAGTTTGGCTTCCATCATAATATAACACCTGGTTTTGCTCACGGTAAAGTCTTACCACCCACGTGAAAGTCTTCCTTACTGAATACTCACTTATCACAATGAAAAGTAGCTTATAATGCTCAGGGATAATGTAGCTTTGTTTTTTTAATTATTTAAATAAATAAGTTACGTTATCCAAAACTTATTGCAGAAAGAATTTTAAAAATCCATTCAAAATTAAGTTGTCAGGGTGGAAGGGGTACCTGTCAAATGACAGACGACACAAATGTTGAGGTCACCGTGCAAAATGACCATTACGGTGCACGCATGCGTGCGAGATAGTGAGATAGTGGGCACTACGCGACCCTCGCCTTTGCTCATGCCAATATTTAAATTGTGGGTTCACGAGTGGCATGAATGCGCCGGTACGACCGGGTCGTTACCTTTGTCTCAAAAAAAACCGACGTAAACAATCCGGTCGAGTCGGCCTGTTCATGCTGTAGACAAAAATGTCTACACTAGCTCTACCACTTCAATTAACGTACATATTTCTCGTTTTTCATGTCAGGAATCTAAAATAACTTACAATGTCACAAAGTTACATGATTAATTTACTGTTATTTATCAACTCGTTTACCACTATGATGTCATTTCTTACTTATCTTTGACGAAACGTGTACATAAATACGTGGCATGGTAAATCTATATTTTATTTATACGTGAAGACAACACTCGAGTCCCCTTTTTAAGCATATTGCGTGCACGAAGGAGTGTGACATTTGGCATATTTAATGTTTATATGAAGCAGGAGTGCAGAATATTATAATATAATATCATATGTTTGTTTTTTTTTATTTGTTCGATTAAATAAAATAAAACATTTATTGTTTACGCTCACACTGACAATCTCTGAATATCAACTCGCGCAGCTAACGTAATGAACAAAATCAAAAATAGGTCGAGTTTCGACCACTGCGCGATAATAATAATATTTATTTATTTTACACTTCATATACATGTAGTATAAAGGCGGAATTAATGCTATAAGCATTCTCTCCCAGTTAACCCTATAATAATGACGTGACCGAGTATAAAGCTTCATCACTATGTATTTCCTGGAAACTACATGTCATCATACATTTATAAATCAATACAGGGACAGGGCCGGCCATTAGGTAGAGTTAGAGGAGTGGCCGATTTAATTCCCAAAGAAGCGCCTCATACAATCGAGGGGTCGGGTGCATTCTATATTTTGCAAAAAATGGTTGCGGAGAACCTGTCATGCTTCATTGTCTAGGTTAAGACGAGGTCCAACTACAATTTGAAACATAGAATAAGATTCATCATAATTAGGACTTGATTTTTTTTTAAATTTCCGAGTTGATGGTGGGATTTTTAAGGGTTTTCTTAGATTTGTCAATTAAAACATAAATCAATATAATATTTGCCCGTTTATATATCATTCACTGCTATATCTGTCAAATTATGAAAAATTTCTTATCATAAACACAGAGACTTTCGACGCCAAAGTTTATTTTTCATTCGTTTCGCCACACTCGGAGTTCGAAAATAGGTTCTTTCTTGGGTTTGAAGTGCGATCTCCCCTTAAAGAGGTAGAGTCAGCAGCTCTTCTATCAAGTTCAAGTTACGTAGGTGTAATGGTTAAATGTCTATAGTCACACAGCACAAAGGTCACTCAGATTCTGTAGACCATCCGTGCACCAGCAGCTCATGATACTCCTAGTATTGTAGATGTTCACAGGCAATGGAGATCACTTACTACCATTTATCACATTCGTTTGTTAGCTTGTACTATAAAAAAAAGTTTTATTAATGACTAATAAATCCTGGAAATAGGTCGTCAAAGTCAAGCGTCTCGTGATTATGACTTATGAGCAATATTTAGCTTAATAATATGACACGCTTGTGTGATAAGGCTCAGAAATTCTTGACTTTTGATGAAATATCATTAAAAATATCTCTCATTGTTATCAGGCAATTGAAACAAATTGAAGTGGATGATACTACAGCTCAGTAAAAATAGCTTCTATTATAAATGCCGATTTTATCAAAATGTTTAAAATAATAGAAAAGTTCAATAGGATATTATATGCTTTATTTTTCGTTTACCCCAAGAACTTAGAAGTATATTTAATGCAATTAGATACCTATGAATTCAAATATAATAGTGGAAAATATATAGAGACTCGCAACACAACGATTGAACGGAGAAAAAACACGATTCTATTTTATGATCTCACAAAAAAATAACATGATAGGTATTTAGTATGTCAATAAATATTGTTGTTATTAACGGCTCCATAACATTCCACTCAGTCGTCATTGTACCTAATTCACTAACTCGCTGCACAAACTGCTTATATCACGCTTACATCAGCGTCCGGAAGCTATTCTTAGCTTTACAGCTTGACCAATACCTACGCACCATGCGCACTAGCAGGTTACACTCGTGAGCAAAATAATGAGTCAACTAGTATCAAGTCTAATAGTATATTCTGTTTGTTATTATACATTTTATCGCGTAAATATAACCTAAATTCCGTTACAGAATCATTGAGTAACAAATTAATATGTATGTAAATGTGCCAATAATTTATATTAAGCCATAAATTGCGATTAATTGTTCTAGATCTAGAAGCTATCGATAGAGTAAACGTAAGGTTACATTAAGTTTTCGTAAACATTGAACGATAACCTTATAACTTTATATGACATATGATTACAATTCTTTCTGCCTGGCGTTATCCCAGCTTAATGCCCAGGCATTTCCTTTTGCCTTTTTTCGTACCATAGATTTGACGGTATTATACGGGAAAACTCGCCGTCTGACCCCCACGACCCGTAACGGGAACCAAGTTTCGCCATTGCCTACTCTGTTGATCAGCAGAGTATACCACGTGCAGGTGATGTTGGCTTTGGGCCTGAGATGTTGGTGATCCCTATTACAATATTAATTACATTTTTAAACCTATTTCAAAAATTTAAATACTAGACAGATTATCAGACAAAATATAGAAGAGTTATTTTGGAGTCAGTGAAATTATATTCGACCGGCACTGACTTTGACTCCGGAGTTCTTTAGAAGTTATCTCTACTGCAATTCTGATTCTTTAAACTTCATTTTAATTTACATATCTTGTATAAAGAATTTATGGTATGTAATATTCATGTAAAATACAAAAAAATATTGGCGACTCTCAAGGTAAACCCTATTACATACAAAAAGTCATAAAAATCTGCCTATATTAAGGCTGAGGTATTGCGTCAAATGAAGCATATTAAAAATAAATCGGAATTAAGAACCTCCTCCTTTTGTAAGTAGGTAAAAATATGTTTTAATTCTCAAAACCGATGCAACTCTTTTTGTGCACGTCATTATAAAATACAACCGTTAACCTTCCAACGTCTAAAAACATTTATTAATGTAATTGAATGGAGGAAGTGGTTTGGTTTGATTTAGCGATCATAATAGACTCGCATTACACGTTGAATTGGCTAAGGATATGCAGGAGTATATGGTGATGGCAACCGGCATCAAGAATTAAGGTTATCAGAAAAATCAACACTGATTCACTGATTTAAATGTAGAGATATTGCATGCGATTCCGAAGTTAGTATCAGTATTATATGCGTCAAAAATGTATCACATAATATTTGTTAGAATTTAGATTCATGAATCAGCATAACATTACTATAAAGTTAATTGTTTATATGAGACTGAAAAAATTACAATATTGCGTTTCAGGCCAGTAATTAAATTTTTGGAGATTTTATTACTAGCACAGTTTATGTATGAGTTAATTCAATCAGTACTTTATGGTACTATGGAGTGTAGAGAGTGAAGAGGCAATGGCGAAATTTGGTGCCCATTGCGGGTTGTGGGGGTCAGACGGCAGATCGTCTTACATGATGGAAAGGCGAACCCTGGCATTAAGTCGGTATAATCCCAGGAAGAAAGAAAGTCTAGTTTTTTTTTTATTACAAACATATACATATAGCGGTTATCAAATTGAATCTGGTCGAAGTAACAATACTACAATACCGTGCCAATAGTCTAAAACAAATCTGAGTTACATGACGGTGCTTCGAATATAAATGTAACTGTTCACTGACCATAACAATTAATCAACAAGGCGTTGTCCTATGTTAATTAAATAACATATTCGCTCCCAAAGTTTTCATCTGGGAATCATTTTACTCGTATATTTGTAAAATAAATATCATAGTGATTATGTTTAAAATAAACACGAAATTACGATTTTTATTTGGGTTGATATTTTTCTTTTCACCAATAATAATAATCGATGAAGTTGCCATCAACTTTTATTTGTTTTGTACACCTTATATAAAAAAATAACAATAAAACTGTTGCAATTTATCCCAACTATTGTAACTGTGTGTTTGTTCTTTCACCTCACAAAAAATACGACTGATTTCAATGATATTAGGCACACAAAAAGACAATGGTCTGGATTAAAAATATTTTTATGGAGGAAAATATTATGTGTACGTATTAATTGAACTACTGGCATTTAGGACACCACCTCCTAGGGCCGCGTTTCCTAAAATGGGCCCATGGGTTTCCTAAAATAGTTTCGCGGAACCCAATGGTTCTTTTTTTATCCTGTCACGGTAGTCAAAACACTGCAGTCCAAATATAAAGTCGACCGACAAATGGGATTAATTTAAACCGACAATTATAAATGTCATGTTCAAGTGGCCTTGAAAGTTTAGGAACCGTTGCACTAGGGTATAGTTAAATCAAATAAAACAAACAATTCTAAATATTTGCTCTATAACTTTATTTAACAGTAATAGTGTGATTCGGTACATTATCAGTAGCATCAAGCCTCGATTAATTGTGACTCATTTAATACAATAACAAGTACTTTGGCCTCTCGTTTATTATTAGTATGTTTTATCCTTATTCTCGGTGAAACAAACCTAGCGCCGGAAATCTATAAATAAATATTCATCATGAAAGGCACGTGACTAAGGTGTCATGGACCTTCTCTACTAATAAAAGGCCATAGTATACCACGCTGGCCTAATGCGAATTAGTAGTCATCATAAAACATTCGGAATTTTTATGTAGAACTCTGAGAATTCTCAGATCAGGTCGTCATGAAATATGAAGGCATCTTCATGTTTTTCCTTCGCCGTTAAAGTAAGTGATGGATGACAACTGACTTCATATTTCTTTACCTTATGATATATAATTTACTTAATTAAGCTAATTTTAATTGTTGCACGTGTTAACCTTCAAAACAAGTATATGACGCAAGCTATTCTTATGTTAAAGTATCTGGTTTGATATCAAAACCAGTCAAATGCAAGCAAGACTACTTGCGCCGTGGATTTTGTCTGCTATGTGTAGAGACATAAACATGTTACAGAAAGGTGTAGACAAATTTAAACAACGTATAACGTGCGAAACTCTTTTTCTTTTAATAGAGATGTGATCGATCTTATCGTTTGTTCTTATGCCACTCGCAGTGGGGTCAGCGCAACACGTTTTAACACATGTTACAGTAACATGTGTTATGGAAAGACTACACCCAGACCCGAAACAAATATTTGTAGATCATACAAACATTTGTCTCGGTGCGGGAATCGAACCCGCAGCCTCTCGCACTGTGGAAGCTGCACCTACCTGTGGAGCTCGAATTAAAATTTTAGATTACTTTTACTTTTTATTATGTTTATAAAGTTAGTAAACATGCTGCCTCGGTGGCGCAGTTGTAATGCGTGCGCGGTACAACTGTTGTACTGAGGTCTCGGGTTCGAACCCAGGGTCAGGTAAAAGTGATTTTGGGTTTTTCTATCAGCCCGGAGTCTGGAATTGTACCCGATATGGCGATAGGCTCGCCCTTTATCACATCATGGGACGAAAATAAGCTCGGCAAAATGTGGTGCATTGGTTACACCTCTGCCTACCCCTTCGGGGATTACAGGTGTGAATGCGTATGTATGTAAATATATAAACTCTCTTCATAATAGGCAACAAATAGCGAGTTCACGCGGATGGTTTTGATTATGGATTTTGTTAATGAATTCGATTGAATGTATGTTTAAACAGTTCGTATCGCATGTAATTTAGCAGTTGATCAACTAAAGTCGAACAGTGTGAATCCGCTACAAAGTGTGTTATTCAATGTGAGAATGGCAGTTGATAATTCAATCGAAGGTCATGTACGCGACCTCCGAATTAACGGGTTGACGCGTTGGTATCACACGTATTATATCATTTTTAAATTTAGTGACAATAATATGAGTAATATTTTGCAATTAATTACTTCAAGTAATTAGGAACTAATCACCAACTAGTGTACAAGTACTACGATTGGTAAATGATGAATGAAATTTAAACACTTCGATAATCTTCGTTTATTTCGGATGTATTTGCAGGTGATGATGATGATCGAATACCAACATGTATATTAGATTAAGTATTTATTTTACTTTTGAGGGACTGACTAGGCTCCGATGGTCGCGCATTCATTGCATATTACATTGCATTTAACATAACATTGAATAAGTGGTAACCAATATGGACATGAATTAGTGGAGGCTTGTTTAAGATCCATTTTATAGTATTCTCAATAAATTGCTTAGTTAATCAAACTCCATAGGATGGAGGCTTGTAATTAGATATTAGTCTGAACCATAGATTTTATGTCATAAATGTTGTTAGTCTGTAAGCTTTCCTAAAATAAATAATTATTCCTAGAGTTAGTTAAAATGAAGATTTCCGAAGCGCATAACTTAGATCGTAGTAGTGTAACAATTTAACGGGCAACCATTAGGATGACCGTAGCAAAATGATTTTCTAATAATCTAACCGTTAAAAGCCCTCGAAGTCAATAAATATCTTTTTAACAATTGAACAGATTTTCTTCAAACATAATAAGGAACTATTAGATAGATTAAACTAGTTTTCAAACAAAAATATTAGTACAGATTTATGGCACTTTCTTTCTTTCTACCTGGCGTTATCCCGGCTAGTGCCAGGGTCCGCCTTCGTACTAAGAATGCAGCGCAGCTCTATCCGAACCATAAGCATTATTTTTGCGAGCCATAGTTTATTTGACGGTATTTGTTATTATATGGGGGCGACCCACCGTCTGACAACCCTAAACGGGAACTAAGTTTTGCCATTGTGTCGTTCGTTAATCACCAGAGTACTACGTGCAGATGAGGCTGGCTTTGGGCCTAACACTTACACTTCTGCTGACTTATACCACATTTATTCTGTTTACAAACTATTAGAATACAGTAATTAAAATACTATTGCTAATCACCTCGGAACACCTGCGCAATAGGCTATGTTTATGTTAGTTAATTGCTCTAAAAGCGTGTTAATTGGAGTGAGATGTTGAGACAGATAGCGATGAACGATAAACAATATTTATTTCTTAATAAACAATTTGGATTTATATGAATATATTTATTTATGAAATTGTCTGACAACTAGACAAGAATAAGAATTATTACTTCTAAGGGCTTTTCAATCTTCAAGTAAATTTTATCAGTTTGTATTTATAATTATAATATCCCTATTTCCTTCCTTTAAGGTTGGCAATGCTCCCATAATTATTTTGGTATCATGGGTAGCTGGGCGTTGGAAAATACTTACCATGAAATGACTAACTTGCTCGTTTACCGGCTTCTGCTATATATAAAAAAAAGGTGTAGGGGGTCTCGGTGCGGGGCGTGGATCGAATTCGCGGCCTCTTATTTAGCAGCTATTTATTAGCCCACTGCGCTAAGAAGACTGTATAACTGTTTCAATGGAACTGTCAATATTATTATGAGGGAATCAGAAAAGTGACTTCAATCACTCATCGGTTGAAGAATTAGTGACGATTAAATTATTTCACATGCAAACTACAATTAAAAATCTTGACCCTATTTTTAATGAACCCATCCTTATACAAGGTCTGTGCTCGTGGCCTCGCAAGTAGCTCAGTATGGAGGCAGCGGTGATATGACATCATTTTGCCGTCTACAGTGAATTGAAATGTTCCGGTGGTTACCGACGACGTCATCTTCGATTAAATGAAGTGACGTCATCATCGAGGTTATGAGATAATTTATGAGCAATTTTGATCGATGTTTCAAGGTCATCAGTAAACACCTACCGGTTTATTTTTATACCCATTCATACATCGAAATAAGATAACTATAAGAACGATAACTCTTATATAAATCTGCCACAATTATGGCTCCACTTACTTACACAAGCAAAGATACTTACACGTAACACTCATACACTCAACAAAAAATAGTGAACGTTCAAAATCAACTTTATTTCATAAAAAAGTTAATGTCTCAATATTTAATTTCGAAATCGAGATACGACGTTCTGCAATATTCTAAATAAAGATCACGAATCAATTTTTATGAATTGATGAATGAACGAGCTGAACAGACTTTTATAGCCCCGCCCCCTTGCACAGAGTTTCGGTTAGGTATTTTTTTTGCTTGAGTTACTATTCTTGTCATCTTATTTCGATGCATTCATATGTAAAAAACGTAATCGGTTATTGTAACTCATGCTCATGACTGTGGGCAGTACGGGAGCAACTGATGTGAGATGCATAATATGTATCACTACCTTTTGCCCGCAGCTCCGTTTTCGTGATTAGATTTAACGGACATGCCCGTTATCCTACTACTATTATAAATGTGAAAATTTGGATGTTTGTGAGTTTATGAATTCAGATATTTGTTAGTCAATCACACCTTAACATCTGAACCATTTGGTACACAGGTAGACCTTTTTTGGGATGAAAAGAAGCCTATGTTACAGGCTTGTACCTACTGTGAAAAGGTTAAAAGTGGTGGAAAGATCATCAGTTAACAAATTCTTACTAAGAAATTCTAAGTGAATTTAATGCCACTATAATTAATATATGGTGTTTTTCAGGCGCTGACGTGTTCCTGCGTGGCGCTGCACTACCACAGTTACAATGGCGAACCTGACATCGGCATGCTGGTCACTGGCACCTTCGTCGGATACCTCATCATCTTCGCAGGCGCCGCCGCTGGTAAATACATACATACATACGCACTCACGCCTGTAATCCCCGAAAGGGTAGGCAGAGGTGTAACTAATACACCCACATTTCGCCGAGCGTATCTCCGTCCCACGATGTGATAGGGGGCGAGCCTATCGCCATACCGGGTCCCAAATTCCAGACTCCGGGCTGATGATACTGAGCATTTAGTAATAGAAAAACCCAATACCACTTTTCCCGACCCGGGGATTGAACCCGAGACAACCCGAGCATTAGCTTAATCGTAACGCGTACGCATTACAACTGCGCCACCGAGTAATCAAATATTATTTAATTTGAGAAGCTGCTTCTGAAGTAATCGATTTTGAACTCCGTCTTGCTAGGTCATAATATACATCTTTCTAAATTTGACGTCCTACTACTTATCATAGATGTGAAAGTTTGGACGTTTGTTAGTCAATCACGCCTGTTAAGGTGGTGGAACAAATTTAGCACACAGGTGGATTAGGACATAAGCTACTATTCCGGAAAAGATCGTTCACGCGGGTGGAGCCGCGAGCAAAAGATGGTCAAATAATAAGCGGTAGAGCCAGTAGAATGTAGTCTTAGAACCGGGATTGAACATTTGTTCTCAGTATGGCGATAGGCTCGCCCCCTATCACATTATAGACGTAAATAAGATCGGCGAAACGGCTGTCTGCCGCCGGTTAAAAATGACTCAGGTGACAACAAAATGGCTACCTACCACTCTTTTTTTCATCATGATTTGATGGATGATTTGGTATTATGTGGGGCGATCCGCCGTCTGGCCCCCTCAACCCGCAACGGGAACCAAATTTTGGCAGTAACGAAGATATTCCGTACTTTATTTTCATGTTGGTTTTATTTGTCTCAAATATTTCTAATACTTATAAATATTTTTCAGGCTACGTTATGCAGACACCATCGCACAAACGCATCGATATATTTTACTCATTGGTCGGCGTCGCTCTATTCGTCGCCAGCGGTGCTGTAATCATTGACAAGTGAGTACTTTTTATATTTTATATAGCATAGGCCGGCAAACGAGCAAGTGGGTCACCTGATGGTAAGTGATCTCCACCGCTCATGTACGCCCACAATACCAAAATAATTATGGATGCGTTGCCAACCTTGAAGGAAAGGTATAATTATGGGATTGGGAAGGGGTGGGTTAATACCCACCCCTTCCCGACAGCTTAATAGCTGCGATAAAATCCGTTTAAACTAGTTTTATTTCAATGTGTAATATTCGCGTAAACATAAGAAATCACTAAGGTGTGGGTATTTAGGCCTTCGGATATCTCACTCACCTTACGAAACGCAGCAATAAGCTGCTACTTTACGCCGGTTTCTGTGAGATACTGGTAAACTGTCTACAGCATGGCTCTACCACTCATAACTTAGTACTTTATTACTTAATGTTTATAAATAAAAAAACTCTTATCGTATAGCATAGTTGGTTTATATGCATTTTGTCTGCCCGTTGTATTCAAGCTCATATTTATATGATTGATATTGTAGATGCTAATCAACATTGCTTATATCATGTTGTATAATTAAAACACCTCGTTTTACGCGGCATTTGTCTAGTACTGACGACAAGACAATCCCGGGATCCCGGAAATACGAAAAACCCTAAATAGTTCAAACGCAGGTCAAAAATATCCACTAGTGTATAATACTTCTCCCATAATAAGAAACACAGTAATATGGTAATCTAGAAACAAAATCTGACTTACAATAATCTTTTATACATTGTATATAAAGTGTAAAATAATATAAATAAATAAATAACAGTAACTCCTAAAACCTAATGAATGCAAAATAAAGATATTATAAGCGGGCCACCATTATCTTAGACCCAAAGCCAATCTCATCTGCACGTGGTACACACTATTGATTAACGGACGAGGAAATGGCAAAACTAGGTTCCCGTTGCGGGTTGTGTCCAAACAGCGGGTCGCCCCACACAATACCAACTACCGTCAAATCATGATGGGAAGGCGGACCCTAGAATTAAGCTGGTAACGTCAGACAGAAAGAAAGAAAGATTATATTCACTTTTATTATGATGACTGTAATGTTTCAGGTACCAACACGCATATAAAAGCGAATTGAAAGACAAGAATCTGGCAAAGGCATCATTGGCCATCATCAATGGAGCCATCTTACTCGTTGACGCCGTTCTCACGCAGCGAGGAGGCTAAAAATATATGTCATAAAATATCTGTCCATGATAATTATTTAAATAAAGTCATTATTCTTAATCCTTCTCCGGTTTAAATAAAACAAATGGATTGGATATTAAAATTTGTAAAAGGATTACATGGTAATATGTTGTCACTATACTAAACTAAAATCAAGTTAAGTATTCTTTAGTTTAGTTTAGTTCAAAAGTCAAAAGCACAATAATACAACACAACTAAACGGCAACAAAATCAAACTATTGATATTAATAAAGAATGAATAGAATTACTTTTGAATGAATATAATTATGAACAGCACACCAATAATAACTTCTAAACCTATGAATTTTAGCTATTTCGATTATCCTATTTGAAGCTTGTCAAACTAAAATTAATGTTTATAGACTTTCGTGATTTACCTAATACTATAACTAGTTGTTACCCGCGGCTCTACCTGCGTCAATGTCTTTTTCTGGTATAAAAGTAGCCAAATGCATTTGGCTTCTTTTATACAACCCTTTAATAAATTATAAAATATTAATAAAAAAAAAAACTAAATTTCTAGTTTGTAGGTTGGGGCTAGTATTGGCGTAGTAGCCGGTTTAGGCTCTGCGTTGATGAATCAGTCAATCAGGACAAGTAATTATTTACGACGTATGTATGTATGTAAACTATTATTATTTTTATTGCATAGACCGGCAAACGAGGAAGTGGGTCATCTGGTGGTAAGTGATCTCCACCGGCCATAAACGCCCACTATACCAGAAACTAAAATTAACTAAGTCCGTTTGATAAATAACCATTGATTAAACTATTTTAGTAAAGATTAGTTTAGTTGGTGACAACAGAAAACTAGTTATTTAAGGCTGCTAAAAGTCAAATGATAATTTTCCTTGGGCAGATTCATTTTTAATTATTACTCGTTTCAATATGGAATCTCTGATTACGATTCTTGAGTAAATTACGGAGACCAATCTTAATCAAGTCACAAATGTTCGTTAGAATGACATATTGAATCTACTTATTGAAAAAGTTCTTATATAATTGCAAAATTATTGTAACCAATTAAACTTTCTGTAAACAAAACTTTCTCAAAAGTTTTCAGATAAACAAATTACCTCCGTTTCTTTAAGGTACAACTTTTTTATTAGTTTTAATATAATTTGAAGAACGCTAGAATTATATCATAAGTAAAAAAACATAATTAAACGATTTTTAAAAGTAAATACCACAACATACTGCTTATATTGGAATCTGAGAAAATAAGTTATTAGTTCGAGTTTAAATGCTATTTGTTAAAGCTTAACCTATTTCACTTACATACCCATTACTTCTAAACAATATAATTATATTTTGTTATGTTTGAATGTTATCGCATTATTAATGTGGTATAACTCTGCAATAATTGCCTTGGTGGCGCAGTTGTAATATGTACACGGTACGACTCCTGTGCTGAGGTCTCGGGTTCGATCCTCGGGTCGGGTAAAAGTTATATTGGGTTTTTCTATCACGAAATGCTCAGTATCTGCCCGGAGTCTGAAATTGTGCTGGGTAAGGCGATAGACTCGCCCCCTATCAAATTATGGGATAGAGATCCGTTTGGCGAAATGTGGGTGTACTGGTTACAATTCTGCCTACCCTTTCGAGGATTACAAGCGAGAGTGCTTATGTATATATAGTTAAAGATTACACTAAATCACCGTAGACTAACATTACTCTTGGTTTATAGCAACTAGTCACTGTAGCAACCCATAGCAATAAAGCCGAGTTTAGTCTTCACAAGAGATTTATTTTACGTCAGCGAAAGTAAAGACAGTGGTCTTTAAGACAGAATATAGTTTATCTATATATACATAATACCTATCACGCGTTTATATCTACCGGTAGGCAGAGATTATGGATGTCCACATAACACGATTTGGACTTAACTGACACTACTTTCGCTTCATCTACTTTTATTTTCTCTTCCTGCATTTTCGTTGGTTTTGAGTACAGTTTAATTATATCAAAGTTATATCACGTTTAAAGTATCAGTAAAGTATAATATATGTACGTGACGTTATATTTAATATTAGAGTACATGGACTATAAGTTAATTATTAATTTATTTTTCTATAATAAAAACATTACAAACTGCCTGAATTATAATTTTGATATGACCTAGTATAGTTCTAGTAATATAAAATAAAATGTATCATTACGAAGCTTGTAATGTATGTAAGGTGTTAAAAAATACTATCATGTTTTAATATTCCAAAATACACATATATTTGCATTTTTGTACGCACATTATTGTAATAAAGAAATAATTCAGACAAAAATGTATTCATTAATGCCTTCAAATATGTATCCAAAATATGTTAAAAAAGATCATAACATAACCTTGACTCCCTATAGGTGTATGCAAATGTTAATAAAACCATTGGAGTAAGTTAGTCACAAAGTCCTGTGCTTGGTCGTATCACAGGTATACAACTATACGAAGTTAAGATGAAGACATAAGAGCAATTGTTTTTACCTAAGTAACGAAACGAGCAGATTACTCGCTGATTTTAAGCACCACACCTGCCCATAAACAGTGGCAACACCATAGCAGAACTTTGAATTACGAAGTACTGCATGGTACTGCTCTCGTCACTACGAGACCATGGAGTATGGACTATGGATTGACACTGATCGTAATGCCCAGTAATTTTACTGGTTTCAATATCAAATAAAAAGCGACGGTTACCACCTAAAAGATCTCTTGCATAGGAAAGACCTACCATTAGATAGCAGTAATATCACTTATAAGGATGCTGAAGACTAGGCGAAATTGAAGCAAGCTAGAAGACCTTGAAACGAAAAAATACTTTTTCAGTACATTATAATGTCTATCCAGATCCTCATTATTACATTTTTGTTCTATTTACAATATAGCCGTAAATCATATTATTGGTATTGGATACACCTAATTTTCAGTCATTAGTAACGACAATCCATTACATGACCTATAATAAAATTCTCACATAGACAAGGTTAATTAAACAATGTGTCCTTTATAAGCCACTACAATCAACCAAAAGAGTACAGTGTAGTGATATCCCTAAATCAGTAATAAGCACAAAAATGAACATTCGGAAATTTGTTATACTTCTAAATTGTATAGAAAACATTTACGGGGATTCACCTTTAAGTGATGTTGCAGCGTTTCTTGCAAATTCAGCATATAAACCCCAGTACGTGACCTCGGTAGTATGGTCAAGCAATCAATCAGAAGATGTAACTGATTTCTTGAAACGTTTCTACGGTTCTGTTGTAACAAGTGAAATACAAAACAATAATAGCCACAATACGCGTTGGTTAAACAAGGCCGTTGGGTATAAACAAACAGTTCTATTTGTTGGTTCCGTGGAAGAATTAGCTTATTTCATAACATCAGTTAAGTTTGATTTAGTAATACCCATACGGCTTATATTAGTTATAACAAAGTTTGTCGAAGACCTTTCTGTGGTAACTCGGACGGCTTGGGAGAATGATGTAGCTGATATCATCATCGTAAATAGAAACAGAAATGGTAATATTACGTTAACAACATATTTTCCGTACGGAAAAGGCGTCTGTGGTGACTACACTCCGGTTTCTATGAAAATTGATTCTGAAGTGTTATTTCCTAAGAAATTCAGCAATTTTTACGGGTGTCCAATAAGAACAGCACTTATGAATTTTGTACCTTATCTGAAAGTAAAAATGATGAATGGTACTGGCACATCAATTGTTGGAATCGATGGAAGAATTTTTATGCACATAATAGAAGCTCTCAATGCTACTATAGATGTCGTTTCAATAGAGGATCATGATGGAATGGGTTCTTTTGTAAACGGCACTCCAAAGGGTTGTTTTGGCGATCTTGTTAGAAAAGAAGCTGATATAATTGCACCTGCTGCTGTTATAGACTATAAACGTTACAGTATGGCCCAAATATCACACGTTTACGATACTTTAGACGTGCATTGGTGTGCACCAAGCAGACGCATCATATTCACCTGGGCCAAAATTCTCCTTCCTCTATTTGACTACATAACCATTTACATGTTTTTAACTTTTGCTGTGTTTGTAGTTGTCACTGCGGTAGCCAAAAAATGTGGTTTACGTCGAATTACGACAAAAGACAACGTAATTTTTCAAACATATGTAATTTTAATGGGTCAAATATTAAGATTCGAAACAAAATCATATTTAGTAAACTATCTTTTTGTACTGTGGCTTTGGTTTTGTTTTGTTTTTCGTATAGCTTATCAGGGTGATTTGATTCATGGAATGCACCGGACACTTCAAGAACCTGCGTTAGGGACTTTAGAAAATGCTTTAAAATTTGTTGATGGATATGGGGGTCTTGAAGTGTTCTCTAATTTTTACAAAGACACACCTTTAGAAGACAAATTTCAAATATTGGCTGTACATGACATAGCTCTTTATATTCAAGACATTGCAGCAGGGAAGAGGTTCCTCATACTTACGGATGTATTATTAGTTCAAGAGTTTGATGCTAAAGTTCAAGTCTTAGATGAGCCTGTATCCCGCGCTGCAACTTGTATATTTATGAGACCAGGTTGGCCAGCCGCTAAAGAAGTAGATCTTGTCACGCAGTATATAATACAAGTCGGACTTACTGAGCAAGTCATGAAAGGTTACTACTATGAACGGGCAAAAACCCGACATGTAGATGAAGACATACATCCACCTCTTGATTTTTTGACGCTAAGTGCTTGTTTCTATGGCATCATCATCGTGTGGATAATATCATCAATAATTTTCATTATAGAACTAACATATAAAAATTTAAGTGGTTGAGCCACACTCTAGAAAGTTTTGTTTACAGCATGAATGAGTCGGCTTGACAGGGTTGTTACCACTTTCTCACAAAAACTGACGTGAAGCAGCAGCTTGCTGTTGCATTTCGTACGATGAGTTAGATATCCAGAGAAGCCCTAAGCCACTCTCCCCATTTCCAATCCCTTATTTATCCTTTTCTTTTAAGGTCGGTAACGCGTCCATGATTGTTCTGGTATTGTGGTTGTTTTTAGCGGTGGAGATCACTTACTATCAGGTGACCTCCTTGCTCATTAGTCGGCCTAAGCTATTAAAACTATAAAACTCAACAATAACATTAAAATGAGCTGACATACCATTGTATTTACAAAGACTCGTATTAATATCATATACAAGATTTATGGATCAATGTTAATTAATATTGACAAAAGGCATGTTATATTAGTGAGTCTTACTACAGAAATTTCTACGAAGCTATTTGGGAACATATTTATTGTATATATATATGTGTGGGTTAATGGTAACCGAAATAGTTTGTGTATGTTTTGGTAGTTAGATTGGCCGACATAGCTAATTAGGTGCTAAAGCAGCTAACTAGTAGCTGCTATTATGTGAATTACGTTTAATATTTACAAATAACTCACTATTTACTATTTTTTCTTTATAATTCAACACAGATCATGTAATTTGGTAGACTTAGCGTGTATATTTCGAAAAAAATGCATTTGTAAAAGGCATTTAGCCAAGGTAGAAACGTTTTGTTCCAAATGTTTTGTTAGTGGAACGTTTTCGACGTATTCAAATATTCAGGGGACGTCGCATTTGGCGAGCGGCAAGTCGGTCAAACGCTTAGCTCGCCTCTCTATTTCGGCTATATTTTGCCATTACATTAATAAATTAATTTATAGCTTTTGTAATTACGTAGTTTGTTTTGATAGCGTTATGTTCTATAGCCACAACTAATTCAAAATATGATCATTTTTATTACGTACTTTTTATCTACAGTAGTCATGGGCTTCGGTAAATTTATTTTTTTACGAATTATTACAAATATGTAATCACATTATATTCGGTCATTCCAGCCTGTCAGCCACTCAAGAAAAAAATAAGGACCTACATACTATGATGTTGTAACAGATCTTATTATAACGTAATTCCTATTATTGAAATAAACGAAGATTATTTGATTTGTATTTTTCTTTAGTAGATACGTACCTATATCGGTCAAATACAACATTGCTTAAATAGTTTAAAGTAAAGAAACATAACTATTCATTAGTAAATGAGTAATCACTTAGCAATCGCAATATTAGACAGTAAAAAAGGAAGTATATAAAGCTCTTTAACAAAAAAATAAAACCAACAAAACAACTAAAAAGGTATAAACAACACTAAACAATTTTGAGTCGGTACTATTGCAGTTAAACGGTAAATGATTGATACCCCCGAGTCAAAACTGTTTAGTTTTATTTTATCTTTTTAATATTTTGAGTCAGTTTTATTCTTTGATAGTTATTATTTTACTATTTTTTAGTGAAAGACATCAAAATCGGTTCATAAATGTCAAAGTTTTAGTCGTTCATCCCCGATTTCATCCCCTTATGATTCACCACTTTCAAATTATTGCGAGCATTAATGAAGTAAACCTTATCTAATCAAATCAATCAAAAGAATCATCCAAATCGGTCCACGTTTAAATAAGTTATGCGTGAACACTGAACATACCCAAAAAATGTATAGATTACATACGAGATGAGATCCTTTTTGTTTTTTTGGGTCGGTTAAAAAGACATTCACGCGAGCGAAGCTGCGAGAAATTACTAGTTATGAATAACTTAAATGCGTAGGCAATATTAAACATAAATATTAATAGACAGGAATCAGACAAATTGTATTAGAAACTCAGGTGGAAACGTCCAAACACAAAGCACAAGAACCAACTCCATTTCCCAATGAAAAGCAAACATTGGTAAACCACATTTGATCAAACCAATCTGAACTTACCTTGTCAAGCTTGCATAATTAAATTGAATGATGAACATCTTAGGTACATGAAGCTACTTGCTTTCCACTCGGAAACTGACTGATAGTTCATAAATTGAAACCAAATCGAAGACAATGATAATAATTTTTAGGATTTTCTTAGGAGTAGACTTAAAGTATTAACAAAATACTATTGGAACTTATGCATTAGGACGGTGGCCCTTGCACTAAGCGAAGCTTGTATCGCATGTTTCGAAACTTTAGGTAGTTTATTTATTAAAAAAACTATTGTAAATATGATTTGTAGAAAGATGCGTAGAACAAAATTGCCACAATATATTTGAATACAACAATAATAGTTTTCATAAAATTTGTTAGTAATCTGACTAAACTTCCGGAGGCCCAATATTAAGTAATAAGTAATTTTTAATTTATTTTGATTTTAATTCAATAGTCAAAATATTAATAAAGTGTGTATATCCAAAGAGTGTGTATCATTCCTGTCAAATGAAGTCAGTCATGATACCATTTAACTGACCAAAAAAACACGGAGTCGGTTCTCACTTCGATGCGTATATTTGCTTTTTTTGGAGGTAAATATAACCACCATAGATAATACAATATAACCACCCTTAGAATAAAAGCTTTAAACCACCTATAACCACGCATACATGTGCCTGTAAACGCATGTGCCAAATTTGGACCGGTTTGGAAGATTTTTGTCATTGGAAAGAGTATAGTTTAAAGTAGGTCCGATTTAAATTCCAAAAAGAAACTTAACTAATTGAACTAAGTGGTGAAAGACCAAGAGTTTGTCGTTTAAGCATCGATTTTGGCGATTCTTAAACTACAAATAACCCATTTTCAGTCCGTGCTTTCTACCAATAATCGACCATTAGATTGCATTGGTTATATTTTATTTGTTATATTTATATATATATATATATATATTTTATTATATTTTTACCTTTTTTGAAATGATCTAATTTTTATAAAAATGTTTTTATTATTTACTACGAAAGTCTAAGCACAGCTAGGGCTAGCTAACCTTATCATCCCGATTCCAAATATTATGTATAACAAGATTTATATATTTTTTACAAATTATAGGAAAATTGTGTTCCATCAGAAAAGATCCAGTTTACAGTTTGACCAAACAAAATATATGTAAATGATACACCACGTTGTTCACGATTTATATTCGACGACGGAATAATATAATCTCAATATTCAGAATTCTGATACAATGTGTATAAATTTCGTATTTTATTCGTTTATTTTTAGAAGGCTGAGTATTTCTGCATTCTAATTTCTAACATGAGTAAATGATGTATGGTCATATAATAAATAATACCTACTCCAAGTATACATGTAAAACATAAAGAAAGTATGAGTTAAATGGTCATAATTGTGGCAGTAACGCCTTATCTTATTATCAAGACTTTAATTAATAAAAAAACTAAAACCCGAGGACGGAAAAAGATCACGTCAAAAAACATAAAATTATATCACAAAAATTAAGATTATATTAAAAGCATTTATTATTATTCATATAGTAGGTATATTATCTATTATTATCTATCATAATGTTTTTTTGTTGTTGTTCACTTTCTTCGGTTATAATCCATTCAACTGTGGAAGCTTTACTGGATTATGTTCTGGTTTTTTCTGTATTTTAATATATATTCCCCTCCCCTTCCCAATCCTAGAGCCACGCTGTAGACAATTTTGTCTACAGCATGAATGGGCCGGCTCGACCGGATCGTTACCACTGTCTCACAGAAAACTGACGTAAAGTAGCAGCTTGCTGCTGCGTTTCGTACGGTGAGTGGGATATCCGGAGGCCTAAATCCCCTCCCCTTCCCAATCCCTTAATTATCCCTTTCCTTTAAGGTCGACAACGCGCCCATGATTCTGCTCCCTCGCGCGTGGCATGTTTGATATACGTGGACGCCGCAACATACTAATTCGCTTTGGCTCCAAGTCATCGCTCTTGCAGACGTAATCGGAATACGGTTTACAAACAATAAATTAATGCAAGATTAAAAATTAAATATAATTATTTTTATAGTCCAAATTCCGTATGCAAGTTTTTTCATTGCGTTTGAATATTATTTCTGATATCACAGTTAAAATGCCCAACAGGGTTTCTGTTACATATTGTTTAGACAAAAATAAGATTAAAAAATAATCGCTTCGAGTTGAGAAACTCCTCTGTTTTATCGTCGGTAGAAAAGCACCATTACTTGCCAGTTCTATCGTAAGTACAGGTCATTTTTAATCCGAAAAGAGTTGTAATATGCTATCTAATTTTGAATAGTTTCACATAAGAATAATGTATGCGATCGTTTGCTCCGAGCTCATCCGTTAGCCGAGTTATCTGCAGCGACTTCGATAACCATAAATTGTAAAGTCCGAGGACGTTCCGCTCGGAAATTCCGGTTTCTAAGATTGTTACTCATAATACATCATTTTTTAATTTTGTATTTGATTTAACTGCTTTTTATACATAAACATTATAAATACCGAAGTTTGTTTGTTGGTTTGACCTTTCACGCAACAACAGAGCAATGGCTCGATAATTTGTTTTTTGTATTTATGAGCAGGAAAGTGACAATTTTTAATCAACTTTTAAAAAGGAGATGGTTCTCAATTGAAATGTGTTCACATATAAAACGCACTCACGCCCGCAATCCCCGAAGGGACAGGCAGAGGTGTAACGAGTACACCCACATTTCTCCGAGCGTATCTCCGTCCCATGATGTGATGGGGGCGAGCCTATCGCCATACAGTCTACAGATTCCAGACTCCGGTCTGATACAGAACAGAATTTTCGTAATAGAAAAACCCAATATTACTGTACCCGACCCGGGGATCGAACCCAAGACCTCAGCACAGCAGTCGTACGCCATTATTTTTTGTTTTTTTTTATTAGTTTTAATGTCAGGACGAGCAGGTCGCTCACCTGATGGAAATCGTCATACCTCCCCACAGTACACCAATTGAAGTTTCGAATTGTCCTGTAATCCCTGGTTTAAATGTCCTTTAAACCGGAACACGGCAGAAATATATTCAACTATAAACCTATCAAACACTATAATATGTAACATCAATATTTCACAATAGGCCTAATAATAATTTCGTGAAACGAGGGTGCACATTTCCATGCAAATTAATTTTGAAACGGATCGCTATCACGGGTACGTATCTTTAATAACCATAAATCTACAAATCGAGCCGAACAATTATTTATTGCGTAGAAAAAACGTAGGATGTCATTTCAATTTACCAGCTACGAATTATCGTCACAATTTATATTTTACAAATAGTACTACTTACTACTATTATTTAACGAAAAGAATAGTTGATGGTTATGGTTCATAGTTGCAATTTAATTAGGGAACTATTTCACAAACTCAATTTAACGACCAATTAACGTATTAAGGTGTGTCCACATTGCCGTGATATTTCGCCGTACGGGGATACGTGGTATCGTTCTACCTATTTATTGTTCGTACTTCGTAGTCTGGAATACATCGCTTTTTAATTTTTTAATAGCATAGGCCGGCAAACGAGCAAGTGGCCCACCTGATGGTATGTTATCTCCACCGTCCATGTACGCCCAAAATACCAGAATCATATTATCAAATATCATAGGCACGTTGCCGACCTTAAAGGAAATGGATTTAGGGATTGGTAAGGGTGGGGGACGAAACAACAAGCCGCTAGTTTACGTCGGTTTTCTATGAAACAGTGGCAACGATCTCGGCGAGTCATTCATGCTGTGGACAAAACTGCCTACAGTGTGGCTATACCACTCATGCTTTAGAAAATATGTCACAAATAGTAAACACATTAAATTTAAATAAGGATACATCACTCCACTTTAAATAGAATATGTATTGATGAATATATTTAGGCATCTGCGGCGGAGGATCTTGCATTATTTTGGTTCACAGATTTCTTTATAAACAAGCAAGAATATTATTCCAAAATAGACACCGTTTAAATACTAAAGTAGTAAGAAAAGAAATAGCAGCAGTCATTGTTAATAGAGGCAAATAAATAATATGGACAGATATAAATTCCAATCCGTGGATTAGGCCTTATGGTGCATCCAGACAATCGTCCAACATCCCAACTTATGTTCCAACCAAACCAGATGCTGTAAATAATGTTTCCTTAAAATTCAAATAATTTAATAAAGGATGTTATCAACTTTCTATGTTTCTCTTGACTAATTATGATTTACCACCACTGATGCGATATTTATGTGACGTTGAAAATTGTAGAGCTACGCGTTGTGTACGATGAATGAGATTACCTAAATTCTCCCTCCTCTTTCCCTTTGGCAGTGCATACATCATTATTCTAGTATTGAGGGTAATAATAGGCAGTGGCGATCTAAAAAATGTCCAGGCTTCACCCATACAAACCGATCCCAACTCGTTAAAACTACATATTTGGTGATTGGAAGAGCAGTTGGAAGGTCAATTGTATGGAAATACAGTAACTGTAGCTCTCCCGAAGTCGTACCAGAGACAATTAAATAGCTTCGGAGGTTCCCTAGGGCACAGGATCTTCCAAACGACCCGGTTCCGATACACACGTAGGTATTTATCTCTTAATTGAGCGCGATTCGTTGTAATTGTTGTCTAATGTGTAAGGTTTTTTGTTATGGTTCCATTGCAAATAATTAGAAATTTTATTGTTTTATTTATACAAGTCTCATCATTTGATTATATTAAAGAACTTGTTTTTGCTCGCGGCTTCGTCCGCATAGAATTGTTTTCCGACATATTTATGGGATAAAAGTAGCCTATGTGTTATAAATCCAATTCTTCATTGCTCCGTGAAAGAAGAAAAAACAGCAACACACACTTTCGCATTTACAATATAAGTAGGTATCTATGATCTCATAACCTATTTCTTATGTAAGTATAAGTTGTGTATATTCTTTAAAATATATTCTGTTTAGTTTTCTAAGATACCCATTCGACTCGTATCATTTCAACAAATGTATGCACATGAGTTTCTAAAGCTAAATTAATGTGTCATCGATACAGTGATATATGAGCGTGGCAAGTCATTTTCAGCACGCGCCTAATTTGTAATAGCTTTAGACCACAATGAGTGGACAATGCCGTCCGCTCCGCCATCAGTGGACACGTTGTTCTCCAAGTGAATTGTTATGCCTCCTATACACCATCGGCGATAAATCTCCTACAAACAATAGCATAGTAGGCGCGCGCCTAAAAGATGGGGCACATTTAAAACACATGACGTCGCGCAACGCTGTCTTTACTTCATTTTAATTTTGCTCTGGGTAAATAATATATTCTTCTGTTTATTACGTTATTTATGAAATTGATTATAAACATAATCTCATACCTGACATCCATTGGTGAAGGTAGGGACTATGGAGCGCCAAATGCTACGATTTAAATATACATTTTTCGCTTCTTCGACTGTGATTAATCGTCATATAATATCTACATAAGGTAGCATAATTAATAAGTTTAATGAGTACTCGTGACGCTAAATGCGATTGGAAAAGAAAATAAATCGGGTTTCAGCTAGTTAGAGATAAGAGCAAGTCTAGTATAACTTTCATTAATCTATCGCCTAAAGTACGCTATCTATCGTAACAACTATTTGAGCATGTAACGACTAATTGCAACTTAGTTGAACATTCAACTGACTTGCAAACGGTCACGTAAAAGCGACAGATGTGGCATGTACTCACGTAAGCGAAGTTTGTTTCTGGCTCCACATCGAACCATCGGACATGCATAAATCAGTCAGTTTACTAACGCGAACCATACCGTATGGACAGGCTCGTGCTATGCTAAAATGCTACACACACGGCGAAAGAAAATGAAGCTTTGTTTCACTTTGTAAGGTTTCCATTAATGTTGTTTTCGTTTGAACTGTTTTAACGTACGATTTCTGTAAAATATGAATATTATTTTAATGTATAATGTTATGTTTAAGACATTTTACGCTTCTTTCAATTAAAAATTTTAATGTTTAAGCTACAGCCTAACACACACACACGCACCAGCCTGCCTGGGGCAATGGGCGAGTAGCCGGCTGTGAAACGAAAGGCCGTGGGTTCGATTCCCGCACCGAGACAAATGTTTGTGTGACCGACAAATAAAGGGTCTGGGTGTTTTTTCCCCAGAGAGGTTGATGTCAGGCAGACGGCGCTCGTAAAAAATACAAGCCAAATCTTTCTTTAACATGTGTTAAAAGCATATTGCCGATCCCACTGCGAGTAATAGTGAGGATACGGGCAGGTGGAAGAAGAAGAGTTATAAGCTAAAATAAGCTAAAATCCTAACTAATATTATAAATGCTTAAGTGAGTATGTTTGTTTGTTAAACTTTCACGCCTAAATAGCTAAACCGGTTTTGATGAATTTTGGGATAGGATAGATGGGACTGAGATGAGATGAGACCATCATGACCAATAGAGTAGTCTCTAAAGTAGCCTATATCCAGTGATATAGGCTACTTTTTATTCTGGAAAAGGCTGTTCACACTGCGAGCAAAAGCTAGTAACTGATAAAGCTTAATTTTTGTAAAATTTGTAGGTGGAGACAAAATTTTGATAAAATTACGTGCATACATACTCACGCATGTACTCCCCATAAGAGGTAGACAAAGGTGTAACTACTAGACCCACATTTCGCTGAGCTTATTTATGTCCTATGATGTGATACGGCGTGAACCTATCGCCATATCGGGCACATTTCCAGACTCCGGGTTGATACTACGCATTTCATGATAGAAAAACCCAATATCACTTTACCCGAGCTGAGGATCGAACCCGAAACCTCAGCACAGTAGTCGCACCGCGTACGCATTACAACAGCGCCACCGAGGCAGTCATTTGAGAAAAATGTAGGGAACAATTTTCAGCCGACAACTTATTCTTGGTATTCAGTACAATTCTGTCGTGAATTCTTTTTGTTTTTAGGGCCTAAGATTACACTGGCTTTATCTCGTTATAATTTAGTTTTATTTCAAAGTGCAAACGCGTAAACATAAGAAATTATTAAGGCCTTATCTCATTTTAAAATTGGTCAAACATTTCTCTTGTTGCTTGCAGTAAGTGGTATGTAAAATACGAGAAAAAATAAAGCTGCATACATATAATTCATACATGAAAGTAAAACCATTGTATGTTAGATCTCGTTGCTGGCTGGCATTTGTTTTAGAACTAACTTTGTACGAGTGCAAGTCTAACTTTAGACGGCCTGTTGCCCTATGTGTTCAACTAGGAAGCGTGTAAGTGATGGGAACACCTAACTTTCATACAGTTGCATCGAAATTAGCTGAAGGTTTTCGACTTCATTTTATTAAATTTGAAGGGCGTTTGAACAAAACCATTTGAAAATTAATTAAACGAGCCGTTAAACAATGACTTCGCCGCCGTCCTATTTCAATGTTCTCGAAGTACTTTCGAAGCTCATTATGTTAATGATTTGTTAAAAATATAATAGAAGGTTTTTAAGAAGTGTATGTTTAATTTGTTTGAAGTTATCGTGTATTGTTTTACAAATATGAGAAATAAAACAAAATTACGTGTTAACACATATTTTTTACTTACATACCACTGAATTTTTATTATTAATGTCTACCAATATGATTTGTATTTGTAGTTTAGATGTTTGTCAGTTTGTGAATTTGGATGTTTGTTATTCAATCACGCCGTAACAGCTGAACGGTTTTGGGTGAAATTTGACATACAGGTAGACCCTGATCTGGATTAGGACATAGGCTACTTTTTATCCCAGTAAAGTTCGTTGATAGTAGTAGGATTTATTACACGTATCAATAAAGTATCTTTTAATAATAATCAAAAAATCTGCTTCAATGCTTCTGCTTGGTTCAAAAGTTGCATACTTCGTTTTGTATTTAATTTGGAAGTGCTATACATTTATTTACTGAACAAAAACACAAAATGGAATGAAAAATATCTTACATAATTACATCTTGCACTCAAACTAATTTTCCCTCGCAATCTGTTGGAGCCTTAACAAAAATAATTTTGGGGCAACTGTCGACAACTGTCGTCGAATTTCACGATAATTCCTGTCGTCTAAATCTTGATGGCCGTCTTTTAATTATTAATACAACTGCCTCTTCTACATAAATATTCGAGACGATAATGTTTGTGTTTTAATAAGAAAATCTCATTCGTGAACAAAAAGGGGTTTATTAAAATTATTTGACAAAGAAAAGTTCAGTGTTTAATAGTACAAACTTTATTTTTCTCATTTAAATTTTCTTTGCATGCCCTGTTTTAGTAACGTTATTAGAAATGAAATAATCCTACTACTATTAACGGCTGAACGGTTTTGGATAAACACCGGCACACAGGTAGAACATGACCTGGATTAGGAGATAGGCTACTTTTTATCCCGGAATAGGCTGTTTACGGAGGCGGAGCCGCGAGCAAGACCTAGTTTACAATAAACCAAAATATGAATTTCGTGGGCTAGTGCTGACGTACAATCTTAAGAGCAATCATGTTCGCATTCCTAATATATAAAAAAATCCGCTAGTGTCTATTCATCGTGGTTGTTCAATATAATATCAACTTGCGCAATTAAAATAAGAACTGAATAAAATATACTAATGTTTTAACCGAGGAAAACATGGTAGAGGTTCTCAATTCGAAGCGTATATTTGCTTATTTTAAAATAACATATACTATGTAATATCTAGATGCGACGTACCATAGTGAAGTTACGCACGCGAGTTATTTAACCTGTAAGGCACTGAAGAATACAAGTTACATAAGTAAGGTACTTAACCTTTTCAGGTATTGTGCAAGCACTACCTTTTCATGTATTTTAATACTGTGTAACATTGTATGCTATGTACTTGGGCCCCTCCATTTCTTTTATTAGCTTGACGTAACGAGCAGGTCGGTCGCCTGCCCATAAACAGAAGCAACACCACTCAGAACTTTTCATTACAAAGCACTGCATGTCATTGGACTGCGCTAGTCACCCCGAGACATAGGATGTTAAGTCTGATTATGGCCAGTAATTTCACTAGCTTTAATGTCCTTCAAACCGGAATACCACAGTGCTTACACACTGCTGTTTGGCGGCAGAAATAGACAAAGCGATGGTACCAACCCAGACGGTCTCTCGCATACGAGGGACCTGCCACTATGTTATGGCCGATATCTTTTTTTTATTAGTTTAAATGATGAAACGATCTGGTCGATCGTCTGATGGTAAGAGTAACGCCTACCCTGTGCAACGACTCGCACAGAAACTAAACAGTATACTCGGCTGACTCAACCGGGTTGTTACCACTGTCTTACAGAAAACCGACATAAAGTAGCGGCTTGCAGCGGCGTTTCGTATGGTGAGTGAGATATCCGGAGACCCAAATCCCCACCCCTTCCCAATACCTTCCTTTATGGTCGGCAACCTGTCCATGATTCTTTGGCACTGTAGGCGTTCATGGGCGGTGGAGATCACTTGCCATAAGGTGCCCAACTTGCTCGATTGCCGGCGGATGCTATAAAAAATCAAATCAAAACGTTTTTATTGGAAGTAGGCCACAAAGGACTCTTTTACACGTCAATAATATAATAAATTACATTGAAATGTCTCTACCGGACATATATTCTAAACACGTGTAAATTGGCATAAGTAGGTATTAGAACAGTCTCCAAAATGTCCGCAATTGGCTTAGATTCCTAGACCGAGCTAGATATTTACAAAAAGATTTATGTTTAGTAAAATGTAAAACATCTTCAGTCGTTTGTTATTCAGCATATGAAATGCTCATTGCTGGTTAGGATCGCTATATTCATGCGAATATATAATGTATGGACGCGTCGCGACAGAATATCAATATCGTTGATGTAACTAAAACAAAAACGAACCTACAAATCTTCTAACACACAGGAAATTCACTAGATTTACTTGAAAATATTAGCAAGACGCGACTTACAACTTCATAATCATTCATTATAGTTCGATTCAAAATTACATAATGTGTAAAATATGGAATCGATAACAATTTAGGAACATTTATTGATTAAAAGGATTACTTTATTTTTTGATTACTCGTACTTAAAAGGAGATTTTTTATTCAACGCGTATGTTTTTTAATAACCGATGCCAGAAATCGAGGAAGTGGGTCACCTGATAGTAATTGATCTCAACCGCCCACAAACACCCACGAAACCAAAACAATTGTTGCCGACCTTAAAGAGAAGGGATTGGTGAGGAAATGGGAGACGAGGGGATTTGTGCCACCGGAAATCTCACTCACCGTACGAATCGCAATAGCAAGGTGCCACCTCACGTCAGTTTTTTGTGAGACAGTGTTACTTCCCCGATCAAGCCATCCCATTCATGCTGTACACAAAAAGTATGCATGCACGCGATTTTCTCAAGAACTAATTAATCAAAAGTGATAATTGTTTCACTCTACATATACACTTAGGAAGAAACATACCTAATCTACATACATTCAGGTTTTTTTTGTATAAAATACGTTGTTATTCTTATTCAATAAGTTATAATAAAACCGATTCCATAGCGGTAAAGTTTTATTGAAATTATGTTTCGATTGATCAATAAATGTAGCCACTCGTCGATTGATGTGCTAGGTTTAAACATTTTTCATGTACAATAAAATAGTTCTGTGTAGGCATCACATCCTGTACAAAACGTGTCGTAAAAATCCAGTAAACTTTATAGCTGGGGTATTAATATATCCATACAAATAGGTGTATGAACGGATTGACACGGATTTGACTTTCAAAATGCTGTAGTATAAAAATGGATGTTGAAACTAATTTAATTTTGTTTTCAAATATTTTTATCTAAGTACGCAATTTGGAGTGCAGTTTGACTTTTACGTCATTATTATAAAAACTAGACTAAGTTTAAACTCGGTTTATATCCACTTAACTTATTTTACTATGATCATCCATATAAACCAACCGCATTATCAATGCGTCTGTTTGTTCGCTTATTTCTCCTAAACTATGCAACGGATTTAGATGCCGTTTTCACTATGATTTAGAGAATTTATTCCAGTAGGTTTATGTGTATAGCACCCTATGATCAATGGGAGCAGAGTATTAAATGCCTGTGATAGAGTTTTAGACAGTTTTGTCTACAGTACGTATGCTGTCTGGCTCGACCGGGTTGTTACCACTGTGTCACAGACAACCGACGTGAAGTAGCAGCTTGCTGTTAGGTTTCGTATGGTGGGTGAGTAAGATAGCAAGAGGCCCAAATCTCTCTCCCCTTCCCAATCCATTAATTTTCCCTTCTCTTTAAGGAAGACAACGCATATGCTCCTCAGGTATTGTGGATGTTCATGGGCGGTAGAAATCACTTACCATCAGGTGATCCACTTGCTCGTGTGCTAGCCTTTGCTGTAGGAAAACAATTTATGTGATACAACAAAATTAAGGGGTGCGCGAATCTGAAGGTCCAGTAGGTCGGTTTTTGCACTATATATACTTTTTAGACGCGTTTAAGTCACTTTAGAAAATAAATAAATAAATACACCCAACAGTCACACACATAGTCCTGACCGCACAGTAAATATAGTAGTAGTAAGATATGAGTCTTGTGTCGTGGGACTACTAAGAGGGACTTTCGGTCCTACAACACCCAGACTCGAACCAAAAATTTGTGGATCACACAAACATTTGTCTCAGTGTGGGGATCGAAATGATCTCTTTGCATTTATTACATCAGTAAGCACACATGGTGTGTCACACAATACTATTATATTCTTCTATTCTAAGTATTCTTGTATAATGTATTGCCCAGTTACATTTTAATAGCAAATACGTGACACATCTTTAAGAAGTGATGCGTATTTAGTAGTGTCGTAAAGCTATAAAATTTTATATCAAATACCCGCACTATTCATATTCCTGTTTTATGGAGGACGGGCGTATCTTGTTTTGTAGGGTTTTATGTGACATCTCAGGAACACTGACCCGACAAATTCGTTCATATTTTTACGTTCATATAATTTAGATTGTCTTTTATATTATATTACTGTGACTTTGTGCGTGTGAAGGAGTGTAAGTGGACCAACATCTTAGGCCCAAAGCCAACTTTACCTGTACGTACTCTCTGACTCTGCTGATTAACGACTTGATTTTAGCTAGTGCCACGCTGTAGACAGTTTTGTCTACAGCATGAATGGGCCGGCTCGTCCGGGTCGTTACCACTGTCTCACAGAAAACCGACGTAAAGTAGCGGCTTGCTTCTACGTTTCGTACGGTGAGTAATCCCTTAATTATGCCTTTCCTTTAAAGTCGGCAACGCGTAATCTTTTGATATTATGGGCGTACATGGGCGGTGGAGATCAGTAACCATCAGATAACCCACTTGCTTGTTTGCGGCCTATGCAATAAAAAAAATTAGAATAATTACCACTTTAAAACCCAGTCCCGACTGTTATTAACTGGCAGCAGTCGTTATGCCAAGTCAGAGGCCTTCCGGCGGATTATTAACTTGAACATTAGTTTGGCCACTAAACATTCGATATAGAATATAACGGTAAAGGAAAACATCGTAAGAAAACCTGAATACCCGAGAGTTAACTATTATGTTGATAATTATATTCAACTTTACGTAATTAACGGTCTTTTTGTAAGTTTCAGGTTTATTAAAATATATAAATAGTAAAAAACCAGTAGATATTTCATTAATATTTAACTTTTAATTTTTATAAACAATCAACAGAAACACACAAACTATCATCACACATTCTCTATACAACATTTTATACATTATATTATTTTTAGGTAGGTACGTCTTTGGCAAGTCGACTCTAGTTGCAATGTTTTAGATCCCATAGTTAACAGCTATACTAAAAGATCATAATTTAATGCCGAATCTGTAAAGGCTTTTCAATATTCGCTTATTTCTAAAACATTAGTTGAAATGTTTCTTTTTCGCTCATCTTTTAATTGAATACTAAACGTCAAAAACATAAATATAAAATAAATATAATTTAACAGACTGCCAGCTTTATAATATTAGACTCGAAATAACTAAGACATTTTAATCAAGTTAAAAGCGAAGCCACAGGTAGAAGCTACCAAGCTAAAATCCATTTCATAATTTCATGAAAGTAACTGTTCACTTAAACATAACAAAAACAGTCAATAACAAGTAAGACTGAAGCTCAAAATGTATTATTATCATAAAATAATGTTACCTTTATTTAAGTAGTTATACTAAAAATGCTAAGCGAGAGAATTGCATTGCAAATGCTAGCCTCAAAACCCCAGTAAAATTAACTATAAAATGGGTATACGATGTCAAAAAATTATCACACAATGCAGAGCTTATTTATGATATGTTTTTTCTTGAGCTCTTAGCCATGGTAACGAATTTCACAACAAACAAGATAGTAAATACAGAGGTTCTTATCTTTAAACTAACGCTTAAAACTAAAGCAAGCTGCAATTAATATGTACAGTATCATTGCATTTTCTCTTACAATATAAGTCTCATCAAATACAAACACTATCCAAAGAAAATGTTTACAATATTCAAAATATACAGAAAACACATATATCTACAAAAATATTACATTCAATACTGTTATAATTTATATTTCCAAACAAACCGATTACAATTTAACCAAGCGAATTGAGACAGTTATTATTATATTTGGCATATATTTATAGAGTTGGAATGCTTCTATATCTGAAGTGTACAACACGTTCATTTGGACATTCTTTGGCACGAAAACCTTACGTCTAATAGTCTTGAACGGAACCAAAGACAGGATTTTGCATTGATTACACTCACTTAAACTAAATATATCTTAAGTCACGGTTTATGAGAGAGTTCGACTAGCAAGTCAAAAATTCACTAATTGCACCATTCCCTATGTCTTCCGTACAATCGCGTATCACATTTACATCACCAGCTCTTGTACCATTTTCTATAATGTCCACCACATATCCGGTCGAACCGTCATACAAAATCGTTCACTTCATTTTGCAGTGGATTATTTGCTTTTTCAATGCATTTTCTTATTGCGTCGAGGAGGGTCACAATTCGCCTGTCAATGGCTGCTAGGTGTGGTTCCCAAAGAATTGGTGAGACGGGGTCAACTTTCATTGCTTCGCGTAAGATTTTTGATAGAGGTATGCCGTTGTGGAATCTGTGAAAAGATTGAATATAATATAAATTATAATACGAATATTGCAATGCAGTCCTAACATAAATAATAAGATTTCGCAATCTATGTCACTTAGTAGGCTAATAAAAAGATTGCTGATTCTTAATTCTAAATTAGGAGCCCAAAGGACTTCATGTTCATAACACGTGAACGAGAAGTCAGCTGGAAAACAGTTGTTTAGGTTTCTTGCAAGCTGCATTACCGCATAAATCATGATAAAATATGTTAGTAAGTCATCTGACCTGCTTATAAATCGGATACCGAAAGAATCTCCAGGATCACAATTAATCATTGTCAAAAACAGGGTAATTCTATGAAGAGCATGTGTTTATACTATTTGATATGCAATTGAATACAGAGACGAACAAATCTCTCGCCTGATGGCTAGTAATAGGCTTATCCATAAAAAAGTAGCAAAACTATTGAAAACTTTGAATTACAGACTACTGCAAGGCACTGCACTGCGCTCAATATACCGAGAGATAAGAATTATGATAGACACTGTCATAGAAATTAGACTTGTTTAATTAATATACATACTTGAGCAGTGTAGCGAGCGTGGTGTGCCTGACGAGACAGCACTGTAGCAGTGGTGCCAGGATACTCAGCTCGTCGTGAAATGCTTTACCGAACGCACGCCCTTGGTCCAAGTGCAGCGTAAAGGTCTCATTGCCGAACATCCTGAAAGTATCCATTAAATTATGCAAAAATCCACTTATTGCAAACTGATTTTACGAGGACTAGTATGGATATACAACTAAATTGACTGTTACGGGGTCTTCACTTCATATGGATATGTACAGGATTAAGGTGTAAGTTATGCAATTTAGCAATCTTTGTCTGTTATGGAAATGCTAGCTTTTGCTCCGCCCGTGTTAATGGCCTTTTCCGGGATAAATAACCTATGTCCTAATCCAGATCATGGTCTACCTGTGTGCCAAATTTCATCCAAAACCATTCAGCCGTTACGGCGCGGCGTGATGGACTAACAAACATCCAAATTCACAAACTCACATACATCCAAATATTGATTGTATATCCGTACTAATTCCTATAATTTTCGAAGCGCATAACTTTTATCTTAGTACTATACATATCACCAATTTTATAATACAATATAACCATGAAGGTACCACAACTATATAGTTGTCAAACTATATACTCTGATGAAACTACTTTATTCTTTTATTAGACCATTCTCAACAATCCAGGACGTCCTTAAAATTAAGTCAATTACACTCCATTAAAATGTCATCAATTAGAACGTACTTGATGGTCTCGTAATGGTGTCTGTCCATGTTTCCTGTGAGGAAGTCGAATATGGACATATCCATGATGTCCAGGAGACGCCGGCCGGAGTCGTACGGCGGCGTTGTACGCACCTACAATCACACAAATTAAAATTCCGTATTAGCTAAAGCACTGCCTCGGTGGCGCAGTTGTAATGCGTACGCGTTACGACTGAAGCTGACGCTGAGGTCTCGGGTTCGATCCCCGGGTCGGGTAAAAGTGATATTGGGTTTTTCTATTTCGAAATGCTCATTATCAGCCCGGAGTCTGGAATTTGTGCCCGGTATGGCGATAGGCCCGTCCCCTATCACATCATGGGAAATGTGGCTCATGCTCAATGCTCGGCGAAATGTGGGTGTACTAGTTACACCTCTGCCTACCCCTTCGGGGATTACAGACGTGAGTGCGTATATCTAAATCACTAACTTAATACATCGCCGGATGGTGTAAAAAGAGATTATGATACTACTAACTTTTGTTAGTAGTTTGTAAATGTCTCCTGTAGTACAGTTTATACTAGCATAGGAGTCAGTGCCACTAACTTGTATAATGCATTATTTTCCCAGTAAATTTATTATTATTATTTCTAGGATAAAAAGTAGCACAAGTTCTAATCCAAGTAATGGTGTGCCAAATTTCATCCAAATACGTTCAGCCGTTAAGCCGTGATTCAAACAAACATCCAAATTCACAAACTCACATATATCCACATATTCACATTTATAAATATCGATTCCCGCACCGAAACAAATGTTTATGTGATCAACAAATATTTATTTATTAGGGGTTGACGTCAGGCAGGCGGCCGGTCGTAAAAACTACAAGCCAAATATTTCTGACACATTTGTTAAAAAGCATGTTGCGCCAACCCCACTCCGAGTGGTATAAAGGCAGGTAGAAGAGAGAGGGCCATATAAGGTAAAACTTGCCTAAATTAGTGTACTTTTAAGGATAGATAATGTCCTGCTTTCTAAAGATGGTGCTACCGTATTAACAAGGCCTGAACTTCGTATATGAACAATAACAAAATATCATATGACAAAGCAAATCTAATAGCAATTAAAGTCATGAACGAAGTATGTGAGCACAGTATTAGTCACTGAGTTTGTAGGTCAAGTGCAAAATGATTACCGTATCACAATAATCGGACTGTATCTCCCATTGTGCTTTTCGTCGTTTGTGGTACGATCTTCTCCAAGGATGTCGCCACACCTGTAAACGTATTTACTATTAGCTATGTTTATGGAATGGTGTGGTGGAATGGTGTATGGAATACCACACCCATGGTGTAATATAATATAGCCAAAGATCTGAACTTTTAGCAATAATATACACACGATTTTTTTAACTTGAATGACGAGTAGAGTAGGTCGCTCGTCTGATGGTAAGCGCCATGTCTACCCATAAACAGAAGCAAAGACACACAGAACTTTGAATTACAAAACTGTACGGTACTGGACTGCGCTCGTCACCCCAGGACATAAGTTGTTAAGTCTCATAATGCCCAGTAATTTCACTAGGTTCAATGTCTTTCCAACCGGAACACAACAGTGCTTACACACAGTGCTTGGCGGCAGAAATAGACAAAGCAATGCTACCAACCCAGCCAACCTCTCGCATACGAGGGACCACCGTGGGTCACGTCTATCTTTTCCTTTAAGGTCAGCAACACATTCATAATTCTTCTGGTATCATGCGATTCATAGACGGTAGAGGTGACTTAATATCAGGTGACCCACTTGCTTGTTTCTCGGCCACAGAATAGAAGTCACCGAGGTGTATATACCTCCGTATAAGTATTCCTAATAAAGCGTGACAATTCCCTTATCTATTTTCATAACACGGAAAGTTTTGCCAATTTTAAATTTATTTTACAAAATTTTAACGGTCCTTTTAAAATAATGAGTAATGTTACCTTTCTCTCAGCAATGTCAGAAGAAGGCAAGAACGCGGCAAAACTTCCTTCCAACATATCAGGGTTGCCGCAAATTGCATGGCCAGTGTCGCAGTAGTACGAACACTTGCCGTGGAAGCAGAAGTTATTCGCAGGCGAAACGAAGAAGGTCTTGAGGATATCGCCTTCGGTGACGTCGTATATTTCTGTCGTCATATTGAGGACGCGGCCCACGACCGGCATGGCTCGGCGGAAACCCAGTATCCTGGATTGAAGTCGTTTAGTTAATAATGCTCTTCCCGTCTATTGTTCTGATGCAGTTTTCTTAGCGTTTAATTCTAAATTGTTGTATAGATAAGTCTATTTATATTTGCGGAAATTATTATTTGAGTGAACATAAATTACTATTTGATTTTATTTTGTTCATATGTTAGAATAATATTAAAAATCAAATGGAATAAATAATATTCTTATCTATAAGTACACACTTTACTAGGACATGTTTGATTACAGTTTTACTATAATATAAAGATCGATTGAACGATCCGTCACAGTGGTAAAGGCACGTTTTGAAGAACGCGACCGAGACAGGAGACGACGACACACGACGACAGTGACACATCAGCTTTGTATACAATTGTATAGATGCTTATTGAGGTTTGCGACCGAGAAAGGTCACGGCGACGCGTGACCGTTTCAATACAAAGCGGACATTTTGCTATCGCCTGAATTATCGCGGTCTCCCTGTCTCGGTCGCATATCTCAAAACGTGCCCTAAATACTCATACAATTCTTAAATGCTTAATACCAATACTGTTAATAAAATTTTCATTGTATTTAAAATATAATGAAAGGACTTGATAAAGTTGATATTCGTGTCTGCAGTTCGACGGCTAGGAGAAACGCCTACCTACTCAGTCTTACATTTCTTTCGATTGACTCATACAGGTGACTCAATATATTTTGCGAACTTCCTTGACAAAGAGACATTAAAAATCATGTTGTTATAAGAAACCAGTAAACTTCCCGAAACTTCTCTTATCAGTTGTACACTCTCTTATGCTCATTCCTTATCGAAAAGTAAATAGTGATTATGTAGATATTTTACATCTGGTTCATTGTGAAATATTTGTAAAGTGAATATTACTTTTAAAGTACCTACTGGTCTGAACACATTTAATACTACTTTACACATACTGGATATAAGAGGCATTACATTTGTCCTGTACATAACGAAATTATATAAGAGCGTCTAATTTTTTACATGTACTACTTCAAATTTTATGTCGCGTTTCTCTCTACTACTATTCGCATGACGCGGGCTACGGGCCTGAAAGAGTGAGAACGAGCGAGTAAACTTCTAAACGCCTCGCCACATTTGAAGTGGGATCTTGTACTGAGTCAGTACAAAAAGAGGATACTCTTACAAAATCATTTAAAAATTATGTCTCGCTTAATACTATTTTGTACTACGGACATGGCACGTATCGATAAACTCTTATAATAAGAGTATTTTTCTTTCTTACACGTTAATCTATTCCCAGGAATAATTTATGCGTGTTCGCTTATTCCGATAAATGTCAGTGGTAGTTCTACATACTTTTAGATATCACCTCTATTAGTCTAGAAAAATATTGAATTTTCATTTCTAAGTACGTGTTTCTTTCCTTGCTTTGCATATAATTATCAAGTAGAGATGCGACTTGTATAAATAGAAAAAAATAAAAAAATAAACTCACCTGTCCAAATGAAATGCGGCTATTTCAGCGTTATGCCGTTCATAATCGGAAAAGTAGAAATGATTTGGTAATGTTTGGACGTCTCGAGCAAATCTGTAAAGAAAATATTTGTTAAATATTAAGATAACACATGTTAACAAATCACCTAGTGAGCTCTAGTGGCAGCGTAACGTTAGGTTGAGCGAACATAATTTGTGTTTGAGTTTTCACACATGAATTGCCCTGTCACATCATGGGACGGAAATAAGCTCGGCGAAACGTGGGTGCAGTTCGAACACGCATAGTTAGTTGAAACTCTGCCTACCACTTCAAGGATAAAGGCGTGAGCTTAATATATATATATATATGTATGTGAATGAATATGTTATCAAAATAATTAGGTAGTTAATGCTTAAAGCCCACTTGCACGACGATAATAAATCAAGTTTAACCCAATAAACCTTTTTAATAAACGTCACTTCGTATGAAAATTTGACCTATGTAAATAAGTTTAGTGGTAAATCTCGATTTAAGATTGTTGCTTCGTGCAGGTGGACCTTAGATATTTTGTAAGCCTCCGTTGCCTCTCCATTGATACATCTATCAAAATTTAATATTAGGTTTATACCTAATAGATATATCTATAAAATTCTTATTGGGTATGAAAATTACATTCATTACGTTTTGTTATGGAAGTCATCTTCCATAACAAAATGTAATGTATATTTGTTCTAATATAAGAATTTTCTTACGATCTCGCACTTTATATCATTACAATAACGCTCGGTTCTAAACATCCCTTTATAGCAGATCAGTTTACGTGAAGTATACAGGTTCCTTTTGATGAACATTTTAGTGTTTAAAGATAAAGCACGATCTTGGCTCGACACTCACGTCGCGGCAATCGTTTTTATCAGTAATCGATATAAGCTACTATCTTAGATTAAAAAGATAATGATTATACAAAATATACAGTAAAACGTATGGCATTGATAATTCGTAGATAAGACAAATAAAAATGTTGCATTTCGATTCGTTGCTACTGAATGATTGTTATCTTAAGTCGAACAGAACACCCAAATTATCCGTGTTTTCATGTGTTTTTAATAGCACAGGCCGACAAACGAGCATGGGGGTCACCTGATGGTCAGTGATCTCCACCGCCCATGTACGCCCACAATACCAGAAGAATCATGGGCGCGTTGCCGATCTTAAAGGAAAGGGATAAATAAGGGATCGAAAAAGGGGAAGGGGATTTGGGCCTCCGGATATCTGACTCACCGTACGACACGTCATATGAAAATGCGATGCATACCTCGGGATGGAATACATAATGGCCGTAAATAACCGCGTATCAATACCGAGTTATTAAGAAAGGACATACTAAAAGTATGTAAGTATATTAATATTCAAGGTTAATACTATCTTAAAAAGGTAAAGCAGGAACTTGAATATTTCGTGTATGTTCCGAGAGAAAATTGAAATTGAATATAAATCCATTAAAGTGGTATAAAATATCGGCCCTTGATAAGAGACCCACGTCCTATAAAATTTATGACACCGAAAATGAACCGAATGGTATATAGATTAATTGTTATAAAATATCAATGAGTTGAATGGCATGGCTAAGTACGACAAGATTACTTAGTTAATATTTAAAGTAATGGGAATGTGATGGATTAAAATGAAAGCAATTAGTTTAAGGACATGGGATATAATATATAGGGGTCAAAAGATGATAAATGCCTCAACTTAAAAAAGTTACGACTTGAGAACACTTTTTAATTTATTCAGAATATATAATGTAAATGCATTAGCCTAAATTACGAAACGAGCAGGTCGCTCGGCTAATGGTAAGCGCCACGCCTGTCCATAAACGGAAGCAACACCACACAAAACTTGGGGTTACAAAGCACTGCTGGCATTGAACTGCGCTCGTCACGCCGAGATATAAGATGTAATATTTTATAATGCCCAGTAATTTCACTGGCTTCAATGCCCTTCAAACCGAAACACATCAGTGCTTACACATTTTTGCTTGGCAGCAGATATAAACAAAGTGATGGAACCACACTACACGGTCTCGCGCATACGAGGGACCTATCACCTAAGGAGTTAATGAGTAAGTTTTATAGCGAAAGGTATACTACGATACTAAAGAGATGACGCCTTTATGATAAAGTATACATGAATGAACATAACTGAATGTATAAATTCCCTATTGTCTAATGAGTCAGATGTGGGTGCTTTATCAATTTGTCGGAAACTAAACGATTAAAGTGGCTCTTAAATCGTGAATCTGGTTAGATAGGCGCTATTCCGGTAATATAGTGCACTGGGTGGCTTCCGATTTATTGTCCTCGGCAAGAGTCGCACGATATCACGTTTTTAAAACGTGAGAAAAACTCTTTTATATTAGGAATGCTGTTTAGTGGTATTTTAATTGCATTTTAGAATGTTTTTAGAAGCTGTACCTTCTACTGATAATAGACGAATGTACTTGAGTCCGTTTACTTTTTATTGTTTATTGTTTTTTATTTTATTACTTTTTCTACCGTAAAACAATAAAGCAAATGGACAGCCTCTGTGGCGCAGTGGGCGAGTAGCCGACTGTGAAGCGAGGCCGTGGGTTCGATTCCCGCACCGAGATAAAAATGTTTGTGTGATTCACAAATATTTGTTTCGGGTCTGGGTGTTTTCTCCTCAAAGGGGTTGATGTCAGGCAGGCGGCCTGTCGTAATAACTAAAAGTCAAATCTTTCTGTAACATGTGTTAAAAAGCATGTTGCGCCTACCCCACTGCGATTGGGATAAGGTGGAAAGGGAACAATAAAGCAAATATGCTTTTATCTGTACTACATAATTATAATTTGACATAAAAATAAAATTATTTATAGCAGCCGAAAGATTATAAAATTCAAAAGAACCAATTGAAATAACGGTAGGTATACATTGAATAACGCACCCAATAAACACATAAAATAAACAAGCAGTTTCAAGTTTCGACAGAAGGACAAATTGTATACTCCCACCCAATAACCTTAACTTGCATGTACACGGTGATAAAACTCGCGCCGAGAAGGGTGACTATCGACTGCTTGCTAATTTATAGCCCCCGAGTGATTCGTGTGAGATCTGCAAGGTCCTCTTGATGTGTCGTTGGGATAAACCCTAGAGTTCATAATTTTACTTGAACAATCCATTTCAATACTCCGTAGTTACTTTATAAGATTGTATGATTTGGAAGTGTCAACTTTTTTTTGGTGAGAATGACGTGACGAGCAAGTCGCTCGGAAGCGCCACGCCAGTCCATAAACAGAAGCAACGCCACACATAACTTTGAATTACAAAACCCTGCGTGGCACTGGACTGCGCTCGTCACCCCGAGACATAAGTTGTTAAGTCTAATAATGCCCAATAAATTCACTGGCTTCAATGTCCTTTAAATCGAAACACAACAGTGCTTACACACTGTTGCTTGGCAGAAATAGACACAAGCGGTAAAGCAACATAATTAAATTAAAAACTTAAGAATTTTTACTGTAACTGTCTTGGTTTTGAAGATTTGTTATTTTTTCTAATTTCATTTTGTTTATCAATCTCATATTTTGTAAGCACATAGTTTTTTTTTTATTAATAGTAATCGAAGACAGTCTAACTAAAATGACTCCGTTGGTTACTGACACTTTTATTCTTATTATAAAGCATATTCTCGGGAGATTTGTCTCGTATTTTACTTGAATACAATACTGTTAAAATGAGATCGAAGTGCTAAGACGTCTGACACTCAAAATACAACCCCGATGGGAGTATCACGATACTCCCACGAGTGAATTTTTGGAAGCCTCATCAGAATTCTTTGTCATGACAAAAATTGTTCTCGCAAGCGTCATAGAATATTAAATCATGGTATTGATAGTAACCATATTTATTTTATTCTCCCTAATAACACTTCCCCGAAGCAAAACACGCAAGAACTTGGGAAAACGAGAATTTTGTCGTATTGAATGGAAAACACAATCAAGTTTCAACAATAGTACGAAACTAAGAGAACTTAAGAAAACTACTCGTCTAGTACTTGTTGAGAACAGTGTGGGCAAGCCGCTAAGCCGATTGTGCGAAAGAATGTTCACGAAGTTTTGTGAATAGAACCGACGCACAACACTCTCGACGAGGTGACAGACGAGTTGGAGCAACTCCTTTAGGACTATGCACGGTCACTCCAAACTACACTTAAACTAAAACTTATTGACGTGGAATAAAAGTTGTGATACTGCACTAGACAGGATAACTAACGACAGACATGTAAGAGCTTAATCTTCTAACGTATTTAGCTTTGCAGCATTTAGTAACAGATATTGTTAGTATAACTATTTAAATTTAAATATAAATTATTAAATAGCCTTTGTAATCTTACCTCATCGGCTTGAACAAAGCTTGCACTCCGTTTGGGTAGTCGATGATAAGTTTCAGCTGGGTTCCACCCTCTTTTTGCTCTGTCAAAACCAATACAAACGATTAGACTTTGAAATTATCTGCATTAAAATTTAAATACATCTACAGCCTTCAGAGCGGCAAATTGGTTGACATTAGAATGTTGTCTATCGCAATAATCAACCTGTCTCTGAGTTACTAGAATTAAATGTATATCAGATAGTCTATCTACTATCTACTATAAAGTCGGATCAACAATGAAATCCATTTAAGTGGTTTAAATATTTAAGTCCAATTTGAAGTAAAGGGCGAGATTGTTGTGGCACAATTGTCCGTCGGACCGCTAACCCCGCAACTGATTGCAGACCCGACTTCATCTAATATACATACACCTACCTGCTTAACGCTTTTGAATATATAAAATAGAGCCCCATTACGATAAAAAAATATAGCTCATTATAATTTTACTTTTTTTTGTATTTGTCATTATGTTGTAATAGCAGTTTTAAGAAATTTAAAGTTAGGTCATTCCTCTTTTGTCAAGGTACTGAAGAAAGTAAAATAAGTATATGGACTTTAATATTAATATTCTAATATTAATGACGCACAAAGGGTAAAAATAATCAATTGTGATAAGATATAGTTAGTAAAGTAGCACAATGAAAGATATGTCATGTCACAACTTAGCAGTACATATGTCAAAAGGCTTTCAACACAAAAATACATGAGTAAATTATTGACTAAGGTGTCGAAATATGGCTCGATCTAGATATTATTATGCATTTATTTCAAATAAACATAAGTGCAGGTATTTTAATAATAATTGTCTCGACATTTGATTCAAATTGGAATAAGCAATGAACGTCCAGCCATATAGAGTGGGCGGCCTAAAGGTTGTCTAATAGTAATTGCTTTTGTTAGCTCGATCAACGGTACAGCTTTGAATATTTTATAGTTCCACATACTTAAATTGAGATCGGGGTTTTAAATAGACTTGTGGTCACTGAAATTGATTTATGGTGAGTATAACTTACGAATACTTACGTGTAGGTCGGGAACTATTTTGTTACATTATTATTCGAATAGCAAGGAAAATAATACTTACTTATTAGTTTGTATTATTTTCCTTGTAAAAATACTTGTATTCTTTCGTAATTACATATTTGTAATGACGAAAGAATACAAGTATTTTTTTGTATTGAAATAGAAAGTGTAAAGCCGTTTAAAATAACTATATAGTAAAAATAAAATACACAGATGTAAACTCATCAATAATTCATTGTTAGAGATAAGTAACTGTGTGTGTGTGTCACTATTATATACTACGGCGCGTGCGGGTAATGCGGTGCGGATAGGTGTACGAATAGCTAAAGCGTTTGTAAAAGTCCGTCTTGAGGTGCGCGACCGCGACAAGAGGCTGCGACGCGGGACTACAAGCACACGTTTGCTTTTATGAAATTGTCAATTGTATAGGTACGTTTTGAAGTATGCGACCGAGACAAGACATGGCGCGACGACACGCGACTATTTCCAAATAATTTTATTCAAAGCGGACATGTCGTCATCGCCTAATGGCCGTTCCCAATATTTTATCTATCGACAGATTTGCTTACTGGCAGTAAAATGTTGACACTTTTTTATGGAAGATCTGTCAAAACAATGCTGATAGTAAGCAAATGTGTCGATAGACATAATTTAGGGTACGGCCATAACTCGCGTCACCCATCGCGCACCTTATAAAATAAGAACAAGGGTTCACGTAGTCTATAGATTTTGACGTACTGTTAGGACTGAAAAATGAAGCATCTTTTTTATGGCATAGGCCGGCAAACGAGCAAGTGGGTCACCACAGAAGATGTGTGGTAAGTGATCTCCACCGCCCATGTACGCCCATAATACCAAAAGAATCATGGTTGCGTTGCTGACCTTAAAGGAAAGGAATAATTAAGGAATTAGGATGGGGAGGGGATTTGGGCCTCCGGATATCTCACTCACCGTACAAAACGCAGCAGCAAGCTGCTACTTTACGCCGGTTTTCTGTGAGACAGTGGTAATGACCCGGACGAGCCGGCCCATATATGCTGCAGACAAAAGTATCTACAGCGTGACTCTACCACTCATAAAATCATTCATCTTTAAATATTGTGAACCATTATTACGAACGCTTTAACTGTTATTGATGAAGCAACCCACGCTATTATACTAAGATGGTACGGACTTACCAGCATGGAGGACAGGTAGTGTGGCCATATCCTTAAGAACAGCATCAACTAGTGGTTCACTGTCCTCGTACAACTCGTGCTGAGCTATCTTCAGTTGGAACTTTTCCAGATTCGATGCGTTAACGCTACAAAAAAAATTGAATTTCTTGAATCTGCTCTAGTTGAAAACAAGCGTCAGGCTCTTCATTGTCTTGTATATATGAAAGAAAACTATTTATTTCTCACAAACAACGATATACATATATGCATAATCAAATATGAAGAACTTAAATACCTAACTATAGATGTACCAACTTAACTGTTAAATTGAAGAGCGTCGCTCTGTTCGCTTTAGTAATGCCATTTTACGAATAATCATTCATTATGAGGGATATTTCAGGTGTCATGACACACATATTCACATTAGGTGATTCGTTTATTTTCAGCCAAGTTCCAAAAATTATCAAAGTGACTTTCAAGATACAAAAAATATATATCTTCAACATCAGCAGTGTAATTGTATACCCATGATCAGAAAACCTAGACACGTTAATTTGTTTGTTTATTGGATGAAGACATTCCTTTCCACTAACTGGGTAGTTAACTAGATACCAAGATGTACACACTAGCGGCGGGTCAAACCGCTACTGAGCTGATCACGTGACTCCTCTATCAATTAGGCCTGCAGTCCACCACACTGACTTAATGCGGGTTGGTAGACTTCACATAACTTTGAAATTTTTATGCATAACTCAGAAGTTATGTATAATTTAAACTCCACTGTTAAAGCGATCTATATTCAATACAAATACACTCATGCTTTCGAAAAGTCAGAGGTGTACCGAGGGCTGCAATTGAACCCGTAAAGTAGACTTGATAGTTTGCTTTACGCTATTCTACTCGTGGCTAAGCTATCGCCGCTTTTATTACAGTTTACTTATTCTTTAATCCCGGAAAATAATTTTAATTTCTACATTATAATTGTTATTTTCATATGATTCATGATATCCTCTATATGGCAGTGTTTTTCTATGAGAGAGAATAAACGGGGATAAGTGGGTCACCTGGTGGTAAGTGATCACCGCCGCCCATGAATCACCATCAATATCAGAGGAAACGTCGGTGTGTTGCCGGATTTTGATGAACCAGTGAATTCCTTAATCAAAATTTGTGTAGTTTTTCTATTCCACGACAAACATAAGTTACCGGGATTGGAATATGTGATCGATACGCGGCGCCGATAGGCTCCACAGCATGGGAAGGAAATGAGCTCGGCGAACGTGGGTGGCGTGCACTAGTTGCGCTTCTACTACTATACAGGCGTAAGTAGATTTGCTAACTGTATACGTCTGGTATGGTGACAGCCTCCGTGGCGTGTGTGCCGAGTGGGAGAGTAGCCGATTATAAAACGTGAGGCCGAGGGTTCGATCCTCGTACCGAGACAAATATTTGTCTGATCTAAAAATATTTGTTTCGGGTCTGGGTGTTGCGAGACCAAAAGAGTCTCATAGTTCCTGATACCCACGACACAAGACTCGTATCTTACATCTTACCGTATTATGTTGAGTAATAAAAAAATATAGGTCGTTTTTAGTGTTACATATTTTTTGGTTATATAAAAATAAATTTTATGCTTCCATACCTAAAGGGTATAACGGAATTTTATTACAAAGCCTACGTATTCTTTATTTGTCGCACTTTTAAAGTAAAAAAATAATAACTATATCCAACAGTCGCACACATAGTCCTGACCCACATTAGATGAACCTCTATCGTGGGTATCATATCGTGTTTGATTGTGATTTGCTTGTATTTTAAGTTTCCAACACGGTCGGTGCGAGTTCCACAGTTGTTCAGTATACCACATGTCACCAATAATGTATCACAAAATAACCCCCTCATTAGAATGTGCAAATTGTAAAATGATATTTGTGTGGACTACGACATCTTTAACATTGGTTTTGCTTCTTTCAAAAAATCCCTACTTCAAAATTTGTAATACAACATTCAACCTTATTTTTTCATTCATTCATTTTTTTATAGATCGACGACACTGATTTTCGTGCGTATTCTTTAAATTTAAATGCTGTGTATAGTTGTAAGTGGACATCAGGCTTAATTAACTCTTAAATAATATAGATCTAATGCTGTCTAGTCTGTAGTCTGTAACTGTACCTTATAAAATAAAATAAATAAAATAAAATAAAATCAGGAACTACGAGGAACATACGGTACAATAACACCCAGACCCGAAACAAATATTTATGGATCACACAAACGTGAATTGAACCCACCCAACGTGGCTCTATCTTTTAAACCATAATACGTAGCTGGCTGTAATTTTCACAGAATATATGTTATTGTCCTAACAAATAATATAAATAACAAAAAGTAAAAAAAAAATTGCGTGGTGGTATGGAACATTCTATCTTGGTCGGTATTTAGAGCCATGTGTATTTTTGAGTCGTCTCGGTGTTACTAGATCCACTAGAGTCATTTTCTAGATAGAAGACAATCGAAATCTATTTTTATCTTGGAAACCTGTATTAGAAATATTTATTTCCGTATAAAGATATACCGGGTGTTGCAGAAAGGTGGTATCATTAATGAGTCCGAATACAGGAAGAAAACATTCTTTAAATCATTAAAACTCAATGATTTAAAAAATTAACTTATTTTTTTATCAATATTTTAGCATTAGTATCTCGAAATTGTATTGCGAAATCATTTGACAAAAACAACATAATATTGTGAAAACCATCTAATAAAGTTTTATTCAACTGTATATGTATTAAACATACGCAGTTACTGCGTAGATAATCCGTTAATATGCAGTAGCTATGGTCTTTGGACCATAAAACTATTTACTCAATCTTCTTCTTCTTCTACCTGCTCTTATCTCACTTGTAGTGGGATCGGCACAATATGTTTTTTAACACATGTTTCAGAATGAATTTGGCTTGTAGCTTTTACGACTGACCGCCTGCCTTATACGTCATCCCCTCTGGAGAAAACTATTTTTTTAATATAAATTCTAAATTCGGATTATTCAGAAACTATGCTTTATGCGATATTAATCTTTACGGGGAAGTTACTAGTTACTCACCCTATAAGTGCAATTTTTATTGATACCACATATTTGCAACAACCTGTACAATATACAATACAAATACTTGTACGTCTATTGATATTTTCATACTTATCTTCAAACCGATAAATATGTTAATTTGATATTTATCTTACGTCCACCGACCGACAAACATGTATTGTTATCGTTGAGTAGAAGGTAAATTCAATTTGGTTGTTGGAAAGTGTCTCGATCCAATTTTATTTTTCTTGTTATACATGTTTATATTAAATGCCATAAATCCGATAAAATAAGTGTATGTTGTCTAATAATTTTAAGCTTTCAGCTTCGCATTTACCTTTTGGACATATCCGGAGTAAGTGATTCAGTACTAAAATTTGGATATTCATAACGTGTTATTTGTTCGTCGATCTACATAAAATTATTTACTTCAATCTTTTTAATGAAATTTAATCCTTCTCAATATTATTTACTCCAATCTTTGAATGAAATTTTAACCCTTCTCAAGTAAGTTAAGTAAAAATAGAAGTACCTAGTTATATTTTTATTTTCAAACATAAAGTTTTATGAAACGAAAATTCAAAATTGATGGTACAGCAGCTACTACATATTATTATATACTAGCTTTTGCTCGCGACTCCGCCCGTGCGAACGGCCTTTTCCGCGATAAAAAATAGCCTATGTTAGGACAATATCCTATAGATTAGGATCCAGGTTATGGTCTACCTGTGTGCCAAATCTCATTAAAAACCGTTAAACTGTTAAGGCGTGACTAATATAACAAACATCTAAATTCACAAACTCTCAAACATACAAACATTCACATTTATAATACTAGTCGGACTAGTAGGATTACTCGAAAGAAAATAAAATCATATGAACTATAAAATCAGAAACGTCTGTAAATTATTATTATGTAACTGTGTTATGTATGACAACGAAACGGATTGGCGCTCATTTGGGGAGGCTTGCGTTCAACAGTGGACGGCAACAAGTTGAGATGAACCGTCTTTCGTTATTTCACCCGCTTACATGTGAGTATCCCGCTCCCGCAAGAGTCCGGAATATTACCGGGATAAAGGTACTGTAAATTTCTCTCTGCAATGTCCTGAATCTGCCAATGAGAGTCCTATCAAAATCGGTTCAACCGTCTCAAACATTTTCCCGGACAAACAGACAAAATAATTTCTTGCAAAAGCGTGTTTTGGTTTGATACGGCCAAATAGTCATGGGAGATTGAGAAAACCGTATAATTCAGAATCACAGACAATGATTGTTTTCATTTCTTTTAAAAGAGGGTGAGCTATTTAATCACCATATTTATATTTTAACTTAATTGTGGCCCAAATCATTACCATAATTTCTTCAGTGTTCAATAATTTGTCAGGTATGTAACAGGAAATAGTTGTTATTGCGCAAAGATAAGCGTCGTAATGGAAATGCTACCTCAATTGGTGTTTTTAATTTCAAGTAATAAAATGTCAATTTAAGTGTAGTATGTAAGTCATTAAATTCAAGGTTTCTATTCGATTTTAAATGTCAATAAGAAGAGTGAATGATAAGTGACTTTTAATGTCACTTGTTTTTCAACAGGCTTCATAAAAGTGATATAAAATATATTAATTCCTAAATCGTCTTGTAGTGTTAGATGTATTTCTGAATTAGAATATTTCTATAGAATGTTAAATTCGTATGTTTATACATCACACCTAAATAATATTCTGGTTATTTATGTTAGTATGAATAGGGTTAAATCAATTTATATTATTCATAGCTTGCCAAGTCCACTTGTTCGCTTATTTAACAATTTCAATGAATTCTATCAAATTCTGAATTGTTTATTCACGTTGAACGTCACGTTATTTAATTGATTATTTTATCAACAACCATCTAAGATGGTTGATCTGAATTTAAAAAAAATCGTAGCAGACATGACAGTTGGTGATCGTGAAACTTTTGAAAGACCTGACTGATTAAGTTCACATTTAAACCATATTTAGAATTGTATTCAAAATAGAATAGTAGTTACACAGAGTTATTAACTTACTAATATTATGAAACATTTTATGGATCCAATTAATATAAATGCGAGATTTACGTTTAGCGAGATGGTTCATTGTTATATGTATAACATTACGCTATGGCCCATGTGAGCGGAACAGTAACATGAACGTTGAACAAACTGCGAGGGATAGTTAGTGTTTATACAAAATATTTAACTAAACGATAAATATAAAAATAAAACGTATATATAAAAGAAAAATTCCACTCACTCACTACTTAATAAGGACATCTCAAAAACGACTAAAGCCAAGATCATGAAATTTTGTCATATGTTAGTTTGTGTACTGTAGATATCCGCTTGGATAGGTTTTTTTGAAAATTACATTTTAAAGAGGGAAATGGGGTTGACGCGGGTGGAGCCGCAGGCAACAGCTAGTAATTCATATAAGTTCTTATAACTGCCTTATACAGCTTACAAACTGAGGTGCCGCTTTAATCGAAAATTTGCAGGTCATTTTGAACTTCGATAGATTACATTTTCATTATTCCGATTTATGCCACTCGTCAACTGGTGTTTAGTGATCTGTATAGTATCCGTACAAACTACTGTGACGATACCATATAAATAAATCAATCCTTGTAATATTATAAATGTGAAAGTGTAGATGTTTGTGTATTTGGATGTTTGTTAAACAATCACGCCTTAACAGCAGTACGGATTTTTATGAAATGTAGCACACAGGTAGACCATGACCTGGATTAGAACGTAGACTACTTTTATTCCGGAAAAAGACATTCATGCGGGCGGAACTACAAACAAAAGCGAGTAAAAATATTGGAACGATAACATCCGGTTGATTTGACAGCCTCCGTGGTTCAATGGACAAGTAGTGGCCGTAAAGTGAGAAACCGCGGATTCGGTTCCCGTAACGGGACAAAAATGTTTGTGTAACCCACAAATATTTATTTTGCGTCTGGGTGTTTTCTTCCCAGAGAGGTTGACTTCAGGCAGGCGGCCGGTCGTAAAACTACAAGCTAAATCTTTCTGTAATATTTGTTAAAAGCATATTGCGCCGACCCCACTGCGAGTGGGATAAGGGCGGGTGGAGGACGAACGTCCGTTTGATTGACAAGATCGTAAAACATGAGTTCAAGGAAGTGCATAAAACTGTGTAGATACGTGACTATATGAATAGACTATAAAAATGACGATCTTTCTTTCTGCCTGGCATTATTCCGGCTTAATGCCAGGGTATGCTTACTGGTACCATAGATTTGATGATATTGGTATATAGCGCGACCCGCCCTGACCCCCACAACTTGCAACGGGAACCAAATTTCTCCATTGCCTCGTCCGTTAATCAACAAAGTGTACCACGTGCATGTGAGGTTGGCGATGGCACTAAGATGTTGGTGGCCCACTTATACATGTCGATACTATCACAATTTCCTATTAATCACCTTAACAGTAAAGTTCTCTAATAAATATATATTTTAATTGGAAGCCTTATTTATTGGAGTAAATCTAATGATGAGGCACATTTTGATTATAGCTAAAAACCTGTAACCGGCTGATACTATAATAATAGTGTGACGAATTCTCTGACGTCACAAGCAATGAACTAGTTGAGCAACAAAATGAAAACTTATTAACAACATTTAGGCTACACCTCTTGTTTATATGGATGTCATAAAAGCTCAGACAAAATCAGGATCAGGAGCTTCTTTATACTCGGCCTAAATTGGCCACTCTACTAACTCAATTTAAGGGCCGGCCCTGCATTATATTGTTATGAAAACATGTCGTTTCTAGGAAATTGTGTACAAATTGTCTTCAGAGAGTAAAATTTATAACAAGTTCACGTCTCTATCCCCGAAACGGGTAAGCAGAGGTACAACTAATGCGTGCACAGTTTGTCCAGCTAATGTCCTTCCCATCAGGTGATACGAGACGAGCCTAACGTCATACTGGGCACTAATTCCAATCCCGGACAAAACACGCGTGTTTTCTGAATATCAAAAACATAAATTTGGATTGACCAACCCAGGAATCGAATCCAGGTCCACTCCGAGTCACACCCTATGTACGTTGTCACTAAAAGAATGAGACGTTAAAAAAACACCTGTATCCTTATAACCTAAACACTTACGTCACATAAAATTCAAGAAACGATTATAACACGAAAAAATAACATAATAATTTCAAGGAGGTACTTGAAATTTTTCGCACACGTCCTAAACCTAGTCGTTAGCGTCAAGATTTACATGGTAGATTTTCCAATGGCGGCGATGTTGGTTTTGGCTGCGTGGTACATACACGTGATTTGGATGCCACGGTGGGTGCGACACTCCAGGCGACACCGAGCGAGCCGATCTGAATACTAAAAAGCCTACGTATAACGCTCTCCATTTATGCCATGCTCCGATAACCTGCATTTAGAAATCAACTCGAAAATTTTAAATTTATTGACTCACTTTTGTGTCCGTTTTGAACGTTACGGCTGAATACGTGAGGTTTTACTTTCATCATTTTAAATAATATATAAGTGGATTTTTTATAGAACTTTTGTGGAGTGTAATTGGCTACCAAAATCTTAGGCCTAAAGCCAACCTCACCTGCACGTGGTCTGCTCTGCTGATTAGCGGACGAGGCAATGGCGAAACTTGGTTTCTGTTGCGGGTTGTGGGGGTCAGACAGCGGGTCCCCCACATAACACCAAATCCACCGTTATATTATGATGGGAAGGCGGACCATGGCATTAAGTCTGGATAACGCCAGGCAGAAAGAAATAAAGATTATTATACTTTTGTCAATCACGCAATTTAAAAAGTTTATTTTTCTCCAAGTAACAACTTAGTTTAATTAAACATCTTTGGGTCTTTAAAACACACGACGGCAAAAGGAAAGTAGGTTTAATTTAAAAAAACCCTCACGGATCTCAACATTCATTTCTCTTACATTCACGTAGAATTACAGCAATTTCGAAGAATGTAGCAAAATATTTCATGTCTCAAACCCTTCTATATAAGAATACAGTTATGAAAGGTCCCGTCATATCGCGAGCACCGTTTTAAGGAAACCATCATGCATTCATTCCATTTAGTTTTATTGTCGAAGACCCGCGCCTATCTCGCCGAGGCCCGTAACTGGATTTTAAATAAGATTCCTTGTAGGTCTTGTGAAATTTGCCTTTATACGAGATAAAGAAAGGTCGCGTGTTTCATATTATAGAATCAGCCCGTTTAGAAAGTATGATATGATCCCTTTTTACGTCGTTGTATCAGAAATCCCGTTGATATTGTTTGTACATTCTATATGGTATGAAATGTCATATTATTTTCATTACTTCAGCCGTGTTCCTGTGAGATTTGGTCCAACATTTGCTTTGGTGAAATTACGTCAACCACCGGAGGCCGACCGCGACCTACGTGTTTGATTTTGATGCATACTTCAGTGCTCTGCGGTAGCACTCGTGGCGGATGAAAAGGTATAGCTTACACGACGTGAACTAACACGCTACATGGAATATATTGTCAACGAAATTCAGAGCAAAGTTTACGGCGACGGTACGAAATAACTGTACAGTTGTGCGAACGCGATGTTCCTGTTATCAAACTTTAATTGCAGTAATAACGAAGTAACTAACAATTTAATTTGGCGACTCGCGCCTTGCTACATAAATCGTACTTGTGGATGTCAGCTGTCGGAAACTTAGAGAATTTTCCTTGTAATGTCCTTTTCGCGTCGTTTTTCGCATTTAATTAATATTTCTTAACGGACTGTATATTATTGTTGTTTTATTTAAATAGTGCGCGTATTATTTATAACATCGTTTAAGACTAAAATAATTATTAATCTTTTCTTTAAAATAACGATTTAACGACCTCCGTTTTTTGTTATTTATATTTTATTTTGAATTAGCAATTTAACCTACCTAAAATATTTTTTTATTAGCTTGAATGACGAAACGACCATATCGCTCGCCTGACCACACTACACAGAACTTTGAATTGCAAAGCATAAATAATTTAACCTACCTAGGTTCTAAATCTTCCATTTCCCCAATAGTGGGGTTCTCAGGCCTCAAAATATTTAGATCTCTGTGTGGCGGTATGACGACTGGATTGTCTTCAGCTGTGCCTTGCAGTTGCGCGAAGATTATCTGCTGTAGATCTTCGTATCGGTCGGTAGGGGGCGCTGGCGTCTTCGGTTCCACGTCGATACCAACACCGCTGGTTTCCGACGGTGCAGATTGTTCGTATTCTCGGGAACCGTTGCTGCCATTGCTGTAAGAAAAAAACATCATCAATAATGTCTAATAAAGTTAAGTACAACTTTAAATTATAGGTACGTAGGTATATGTAATGATGTATATATGTATGATGTATATCATAGGTTATGGCAAGACAATAATAAACGATTATATTATTTTTCGGAAATAGCATTTTTAAAATAAATATGAAATAATAGAATAAGGCCAGAATATTATTTTACATTTAAAATTATAAGAGCGCACCAATTAAGATATTGTGAAAGATCGTTTTTCTGTAAGCTCTTAACCACTTATTTGTTGAGAAAGGCTTTTGATAAAACACAATTAAATTGTGAATACAAAAACGAGTATTGTTGAAAATAATTATTTATTTGAATTTCGATGGTTACGAGACGGGGTTTTTCAATTATTATATTTCGCTTATTTTCAATACGAAATCAAACAAATAATCCTTTAGAGTATTTGATATTTAATACTAATTGTAAATAGGTTGCCGGAACACGAAAGGATGTACTACGGTATAACGTGGTAAAACTTCTGAACAGTACTTAAACAGACTTTCATTGTTTTTATTGAGTGACATTGCACATCAGAGAAAGCCAGACAAAATAGATACATATATCTATTCAACAGTATTGCGTTTATATGTATTGGGTGTATGAGCATACGCTAAGTCCCTTTAAGGAGAAATATTATGTACGAATAAAATGATGAAAAATTTATTAGTTCAGCCTATATTACATTTACAAGGTGGTAGGTCTGTTGTACGCGACTACCACCGCTTTGTCTATTTTTGCCGCCAAGCAACAGTGTGTAAGCACTGTTGTGTTCCGGTTTGAAGGACCTTGAAGCCAGTGTAATTACTGGGCATTGTCTTCCTTTCAAATCTTGTCGTTCAAAGAGACTCCGAGCATAGCTCTCTCCATAGCTCGCTAAGCGATCCATCATGATTAAAACTATGCGCTTAGGCAATTCCTCTTCAGAAAATATGCAAACAATATCCACTGGTCAGTCAGTCCAGAGAAAAAAATTGTAAGATGATCTAAAGTTTAACATATCTATTTAGATGACTAGATTTTGATGGCTCCGCGCGCGTGAATAACCTTTTCCGGAATAAAAAGTCCTAATCCAGGTGATGGTTGGCCTGTGTGCCAAATTTCATCAGAAACTGTTCAGATGTTAAGGTGTGATTGACTTACAAACATCCAAAACTCACAAACATTAATAAAATAGTAGTAGGATAATCATAATTCGTATTTTTTTAACAGACGAAGTTTATCTAAAGCGCACTACTTTAATTTTAGTACTAAATATAGGTAATGCTGTGAAGGAAATGTTTCGAATAGCTAAGTGGGTCTAATCATGTTCTTCTTGATAGAAATAAAGATCACTTGATGACCTATAGGTTAGGTAGAGTCACTTCTCAATGTACTTGAGGTGATAAGATAAGAAAATATGGACACATAACAGACAACACAATAATAAAGTGATGTGACATAGATGTTAAAAATAACAACATCCAATATTATGTAGTTGTTGGTATTGTAATGAATAGACTCGTTGTTTTACGTAGACGTAGGTATATATTTTTGGGTTCCATAGGCAAATGGCAAAAACACAGAACCCTTATAATTTCGTCATGTACGTCTGCTGGCCGTGTGTCACAGCCATTTTACTCGTTGAATATTAGCGCTATATCTATGAATTCTATGAATTTAAGTTTTTTTGGGTTGGCTCTCCGTACCTACATGTAACATAGGCATGTGTGGTATCATTGGATGCATACGCACTCACGCTAGCAATCCTCGAAGGGGTAGGCATAGGTGTAACCAGTACACCCACATTTTGCCGAGCGTATTTCCGTCCCATGATGTGATAGGGGATATAGGCGAGCCTATCTTTATATAAATCTACATATTAGCGTTAGAATCAGACACTGACGGTTCAGTGTCGTATAAAATCGATAATAGTGACATGACATAAAATCTCATTAAAGTAAAATATTGATAATACTGCCTTAGTGGCGCAGTTGTAATGCGTACGCGTTACGACTGAGTCTAACGCTGAGGATTCGGGTTCAATCCCCGGGTCGGGTAACAGTGATATTGGGTTTTTCTATTACGAAACGACGACGGCGATTTAAATGTCTAAGTTTGCCACACTTAAAAACAATATGTAACATAAAAAAATGAGACAGTGTGATAAAAAAAAAAACAAGTCAATCTATTGACAGCCTCCGTGGCGCAGTTGGCGAGTAGCCGGCCGCGAAGCGAGAGGCCGTTGGTTCGATTCCCATACCGAGACAAATGTTTGTGTGATCCACAAATATTTGTTTCGGGTCTGGGAGTTGTGGGGCAAGGCAAGGCAGGTATTCGCCCGATGTTAAGCATTCTCTGTAGTAAGACCATTGGCTCTCATGTCTGCCTCTACTACAAAATTATAAAACACTATTCCACAAAAATCCGATTAAAACTGCAATTTCTTCACGTGTTTATTTAACTTATTCTGTACTGTTTCTTTGTTTTGACTGGTGTTACCACGGGTTTTTTTAGTATAGGCCGGAAACGAGCAAGTGGGTCACCTGATGGTAATTGATCTCCACCACCCATGTAAGAATCATGGGCGACCTTGGCGACCTTTAAGGAAAGGGATTGGGAAGGGGACGGGGATATGGACCTCCGGATATCTCAGCCACCGTACGATACGCAGCAACAAGCTGCTACTTTACGTCGATTTTCTATGAGACAGTGGTAACGACCCAGACGAGCCGGCTCATTGTGGCTCTACCACTCTTAATAGTTAGGGTTATTATCCGGGTCTGCCCTACTATGTAAACGCTTCTACTTCCCGCGATCTTCAGCATCTTTCGTAGTAAGACATTTGGCTTTCATTGGCTCTCATGTCTCTACTTAATTTGTACTCTATAATTCTTAATTTTTCATAACTTCTGATAAACCTAAATAACAACTTAATTATTGTATGTAATATAGTGTGTTTTAAAAAAACAATTCCATTAAAGATATACAAAGGATCCATTATAAAATTTGCTACTACAATACTCAACACATTGCGTTTATTTCTATCTTCCACCTGCCGTTATCCCACCCGCAATGGGATCGCCGCAACATGCTTTTTAACACATGTTACTACCGGCAGCCTGCCTGACGTCAATCCTTCTGGGGAGAAGGTCATTGTGTCTATTTAAAAACTGTATTTCCATAATCTGAAAGGTCATATTAGTTAAGCAAACTAGCGAAACATTTACTTCGGACAGTTGCGCAGAGATCAAGTCAGATTGACATTGTTACATTACTCGAGTGGGCAGACAAATTGTGCACTGACATAATATATATTTTTTATGAAATAGAACATATTATGAATTACTAGATAATGTCAATTGTTTTGACAAATTTACCTCGGGTGTTTCGGTTTTATATTATCGGTTTTAGATTTTTGATACTTTCAGGTTTTAAATAAATTCACTCTACATTACTTTAATGTTATAGTGTGAGACAAGTGCCCCTGAGGGCTTTGTCCCCAGAATATTCCTGTGTTGTGTGGCTCTGCCTCTCCAAATATGCGGAAATACTCACATATCAAAACTAATAAAACTTCATGATCAAATCGCATGCTAATGTATATTACAATGCACATGATATTCAATGAATAATAGTTTATACCCGACACAATAGCTTGGCATATTAGATGTGGATCGCGGTTCACCTCTATTGACTCATTCGTAAGAAAACACGCAAATGACTAAAACAATTTGTGATATAAATACATGTTCATTCACATCTAGCCTATAACAAAACGTTACCAAATAACAGTCGGTACTAACAAGAAGAAACTACGTGACACGACATAAAATTTTGATAAAAATTACGAAATTCTGCGAAGGCTACGCCGAATGTTATTCTCTTAACATTTAGAGGACAATGTCATAATCGTGATATATCTAAGGTCTACTGCGTACCATGATATTATTTGTCGTGAATAGAATATGTTTGATTTTATAAAAAAAAAATAACTTCGTATATTATCTATTTTTGATATGTTTTGTGACGAGCACACACAGTCTGTGTTTTCTTACTATTTTTATTACTATTTTTTTTTCGTTCTTTCTTTGTTTCAATTTTTACACTTTTCGCAGCTTGTTGTTGTGTAGGTATGTAAAGTCTATGCCTGAATCCCTAAGTAACTCTACAATGATGAACCTAGGGTGATAAAAGAAAGTAATTACGTTAACAAAAATCAAAATTTAAGATTATGTATAAACATCTTTTAGCGATAAAAAAATGTTTTTCTTTTCTTTTCTTACGTTAGTGAGCTGACGTAACTTAATTTTTATTGTTATTTAATGAATCGGTCTAATATATTGTATTATATAATTCCTTAAGCATTACGTGAAAACATATGGAAAGTCGCATCTTGAAAGTATGTAGAGTCTGCCAACCCGCATTAGGCCAGTTTGCTGGACTAAGACCTAACTTCTATCATTCTTCACGGACGCCCGTGCTCAGCTGTGATAATACATGACTGATATTATTATTTTTCTTATTATATGTAAATTATGACATAAAATATCATATTAATTTATGTCAGAGGGATAAATTAGGTCTTGTCGATTAATCATGTGTGTATCATTTAAAAGAACGGACGCAAGAAAAATACTTGTATTACTAACATTATATATTGGTTCAGAATACACCTGCCAATGTGCGTTTAATGTCAGTAGATGACATATAAACTTGTTTGTCCAACTAAAAGTCGCTAATGCGCTGTAGGCCTTAACTATTGTACTAAATTTTTACACGACGACGAAGCGTATTGTTTGTTTGTGACATAATGTGTGAAACTAACGTAACTGGTAAGTAGGCATTCAGTTTGTGTTATTTTGGAAAAACATCCCGAAGTCATAGGGATTGGGCCACTTAGTGTCAGGTATGTTAAACAATATCAATATTTTTTCGTATAATAAGTATCGAATAATAAAGAATATTAAATATCGAAACCATATCAAGACATTTTTTTTTAAAGCAGGATGCCGTACTAAGTCGTTCATATCATAAGCCTATATTCTTATATGATGCCAAAATAGGTTGTACAAATGTCAAACTGATATATCGAAAATAATATCGATACTTTTAAAAATATTATATAGCTATATTTTTTTGCAATTCCGACATGCCTACTTAGTGCCATTGGAAAGTTGATAGCAGCGTAGCGCCTTTGTTTGCGTGCACTTTTTACATAAACGTACTTCTCAATTGTAATAATCAAAATTTAAACGTATTTTTTTAGTGATTTCTTAGGTTTACGCGAATATTACACATTGAAATAAAACTAGTTTATACGGATTTTATCGCGGTTTAATTTTCAAGACACCGTGAGCTCTTTCTGCGTAGATCGGACTAGTGTCAACTAACTTTTTAAATAATTAAAAATAAATGTATAATTTTAAAATGAAGGTAGCCAATATAACATTAACTTTTCGAGACGACCTACACCTCAGTCTCTCCCGTGACCACGAAGGCTGAAAAGCTTTCGAAACGTCGATACTAAAATAAAAATTAAACCGCGATAAAATCCGTATAAACTAGTTTTATTTCAACGTATTTTTTTAGAAAGATTTTGTTGCAATTTTTTCTCTCATTCAATAGACGAGGGCCTTGCTCAGCAGTGGGACGTGTGTAATACAGGGCTGGTATTATATCCACTATGATAGAGTGTATTTAGTAATTAATACATACATGTGACAGATATTTGCGTACGCGTACAGTTGTAACGAGTAGGCGTTCCGACTGAGGCTGACGCAGAGGTCTCTAGTTCGATCCTCGTGTCGGGTAAAAGTGATATTGGGGTTTTCTATTACGAAATACACAGTATCAGCCGTGAGTCTGGAATTTGTGCCCGGTATGGCTCGCCCCTTATCACATCATGGGACGGAGATACGCTCGGCTAAATGTGGATGTACACAAACCACAGAGGTGTCTCTGCCTACCCCTTCGGGGATTACAAGTGTGACTGAGTATGTATGTATAACAGATATATCTGTAATTATGACTGTTCGATAATAATTAATGAACATAACAATCGCGAAAAACTTAGGTTTTCCCATTCATTGGACGAGCTTTATCTTTTCTAGAAGTTTTATTCAATAAAATGATTCGTGGCATATTCAGCTATTCAGCTATTGTCAGTCAGTGTCAAATAATCATCTTATTTACTTGTAAATATTTTCGTTTGGATATTCTTGACGGGTATATACTTTGAATAATATAAATTCGAAGTAGTTTGTTATTCATGGACGTCAAATAAGGCCCTTAAATTGTTTTCAATTCAGCAAAATTTGATTTATATATATTCCAAAAACTAATTCGCTAGATTTTATTTTTGCATTATAATTGGTCGTAATGTTTTATTAATAAAGTAAAATAATGTTTAATCAGCGGACAGAAAAACAATGTGGGTAAAATGTAAAATTGATATTTTGAAAACAACTTTAATAAAGTTTTTTTCCTCAGATATGCGCAATCTACCTACAACCTTCACGTTGCGTTTTAGAATCTTGATAAGTTAACTTGTTATTAAAAATATTTTTGAAACCAATTTTTAAAATTATAATAAAATTACTTTAAACGAAAAAGATTAAACAAAAAACCATTTTTAAGTACTTTACCAAGGAAACACAGCGGATGAACATCCAAGAGAAATCTAATCTTAAAGGTTTCATGTCGACCTTTTTGGCAGGGAATTCAAAAACGGAAGCGTTCATATTGTAGTAAAACACAATAGCTAGTCTATCGTTCCGTAAAATATAAGTTTTACTTCACAAGTTTCAAAGTGGGCAAGCAAATCTTGTCGAACCATAAAATAAAGCCACAATCGGACTAGGCAACTTTTAATCGTGTCGTAGAGATCTAATTATGCTTCTTAGTTTACTATAAATTCAATTGCCTCATTGATCCAGTCTATTTAGATTGAGAAGCCGTAAGGTCCTGGATTTAAACACCAGATTGGGCAATCACGCTTTGTGTTTGAGTTTTTAATTGTAATCTTAAATAAGTTACCCGGTTTTGCAATAAAAATAAATACACTTAACAGACACACATAGTCCTGATCCCACACTAGGTGAACTTGTATCGTATCAGGAATTACGAGGGACTTACGGTCTCAGACACCCAGACCCGAAACTTATATTTGAGAATCACACAAACATTTGTCTCGTTGTGCGGGACTCAAACTCGCGGCCTCCCGTTTTACAGCCGGCTACTTGCTTCGTCACGGAGGATATAGAAAATAGCGCTCGGCACCACGAGACATAGGTGTAAGTTTCATTATGCCCAGTTATTTCACTGGTTTCAATATCCTTCAAACCGAAACACAACAGTGCTTACACACAGCTGCTTGGCGGCAGAAATATGCGGCGATGTGTGTGTGTCAACTTGCAATAGGCTGGTAGCTGATAAGCCCAAGATCAGGTCAATGTCACGTTCTTAGAGCGGCCCAGTTCTATCAACGAAAGCAAAGGTTTACTTTGCTACATTACGTAGCAGCCATCTTTATCCAATCCGGACCTACAATATAAAAAGTAGCTAAGTTGAATCGTACATAATGAGTAATGAGTGTTTATGACTGCGATCAACGTTTTTTTTCATTGCACTATGGAACAATGCCGTCCAATTGTACACGTATTGTTCGTTGCCATAGTAGCGGACTCAGATTTCATTTATTTAACATTCATATTTGCCAAGCCGACGCGATGACAAATTAATTAATGTATTGTTTAACAACAAAAGGTAGTGACACTTTTAATGTAAGACGCTGTAGGCTTCTCTTTAAATAAATGGATGCATTGACGCAAAAGTGAGGAAATGAGGGTGTGTTTACACAGCGGTCTCTATGGAGTTCGCTCACATGTCATAGTCTAGAAATGAGGCTTATCACGATGCTTTATGATCTATTTGGAACGAAACGCAACATGAAAATGGTCTCTTACTTTAGAACGGTTCTAATTTATCCTCCGTGGCGCAGTCGGCAGTAGCAGTGGGTTCGATTCCCCCACCGAGACAAATGTTTGTGTAATCCATATATATTTGTTTCGGGTCTGGGTGTTGTGGAACCGCAAGTTTGTTTTTTTGTTTTTTGTTTACACCCAACAGTCACACACATAGTCCTGACCCCACACTAGGTAAATCTGTATCGTGGGTATCAGGAACTAAGAGGGACTTGCGGTCCCACAACACCCAGACCCGAGACCAATATTTATGAATCACAAACATTTGTCTCGGTGTGGGAATCGAACCCACGGCCTCTCGCTTCGCAGCCGGCTACTCGCCCGCTGCGCCACGGAGCTGTCAAACCCTCGTAGTTCTTGATACCCATGATACAGGTTAACCTAATGTGAGGTCAGGACTAGGTGTGTGACTATTGGGTGTATTTATTTATTTATAACAAGTTTCAGAGCTCTTATATTTTATTATCAGAATATTTGTTTTTCTAGGCGGCTAGAAAAATACAGTGGTTAAAAGTAGAGTTTTTTCATAAAGTATTAATCAAATTACATTAGCACGAATAGCAATTAAAATCATAATTAAACACGCGAAAACTATACCATTCCACACTAAAACGATAGTTACAATGGAATCGCCATACTTAAACAAACGAGTGACGAAAACTTGTGAACATATTTATCGACGAACAACTTGACAAGACAAATATTAAACAAACGTTAGAAATGTGCAGATATTTTGTAAATGTCTTGTAAATGGGGAAGCTGGGCGAATATTATCATTTCTAAGGTAAATTATTTCACACGGGGCATATTATAAAGGGTGGAATGACACGACAACCCGTCTAATGTTTGCAGATGATTATGAATCGTATGAAATCTTACATTGAGGTGTTTTTATTTGTATATGGTAAGGATATTGCGGGCTTCAATTTAAATTACTGTTATATTGTTTGTGAAATTGTTTACATATTTTCGTATGTTTTTTTTTATATCAGAGGGTGGCAAGCGAGTAGGTTGGTCAATAGATGATAAGTCTTCACCGTCCATTACACCCTTAATTCTAAAAAAACACTGCTCCGTTGTCGACTTTAAAGGCGAAGGAACGGATATTGGGAAGATTGGGGGTGTTTGGGCCTCCGGAAATCTCGCTCATCGTACAGCAAGCTGCCACTTCACGTTGGTTTTTCGAGACGGTTGTACTAACCTAGTCTAGTCAAGCCGACCCATTCATGCTGTAGACAACTCTGTCCATAACGTTTCTCTACCATATTTGTAATAATGCATGTAATAAAACATTTACAAAAAAAAAAAAACGTAAATGCTAGCTTCATAATAGTAATAGTACTGTGAATTGGTGTTATTGAGGGTACACAAGGGAATAACTGTATTAAGTGGGTAGATGTACTCGTAGGATAGTGAGGCGTGGTGGAGGTTTTTGGTGAGGTATATAAGAGGGTGATGTATTAATTGTGGAAACTCATTTAAGCTAGTAACTTTTACATGGAAACGCTGGTCAAGTACGGTTGTAATCATCAGCGCAGTAATAGACTTCTTTCATGAAAAAGAAATATTTTTGATAATTCATTGGCATTTAAGTTTTTACTGCATGATCATTAAATTGAATAAAGCGCCTAACTGTAAAATATATAAAGTCGGTTAAAAATGATTGCATATCCTCAATCGATAATTCAGTGTCAAGTAATGCGGTGATAAATGTATCGATTATAAAGATACCAGCTATGTACAAGGAAGATAGTGCCGAAATTAGTTAGCTGATAAACTGCGTATGTAAAATCCTACGATAACAGATAATTGTTGTGTACATAAATTCGACGTTTGTTTGTTTTGCGATAATCTGATAATATTAAAGTTGTTATATAGGCACATCTCAGTCACTAGAGTAATTATAAACCATACGTTGTATAATTTTACACTGGTTACATATATATGCTCTATAAAGATGGATATCCGTCTATTTATCACCAGAATATCGGTATTTAATTTCACAGCTCTTAAAGAGGAAAGATCTATTGAGATTTATAAAAGGCCCAAGGATTTGCAAAGCGAATAAATATAATGCGTTATGAATTGTTTTCTAGAACAAAATTCCATAATTTTCTAATGTTATATAATGTTTTATAATGATATTACTTAATTTTGAATAAAAATAATTTAAAGTAATATATTTTATGTCTGTTACGTTTAACAGAGAAAGTATTAAGTGGACAAAAGAACAAAGCGCAGCTCCAACATATTGTATTCGTTAATTTTATAACAGGATACAAAAATTATTTCTCTGATGTTTAATTGATATAAACTCAGATTTTCACATCAGCGATAAGATATATATCGCGAAATTAAATAGATTTACGTCACTTTTAGGTTTTTTTTTTTTATTATTGGTAGTTGACGATATTCTGATGTGTGGAACAAGGTATGAAACTGTTCATATCATACACATGTGAGTAATGTAATACATAATTAAATTAACTTATTCCTACATACATTATTGCAATGGATTACTAATTGTTATGGCATTTGATTCACCTTACAAAATAATATTGTGTTTTCCAAAATAGCAAATCGATATCGACATGTTACTCATTCGATAAAAAAGAAAATTCTATAATTATGTCCTAACAATGCAGTCGGATTTGGCACTATGAGGGATGAAAAACTTAAATCGTACACTATACATTGCTTACAATTGTACACACCTTTCTGTAGCACGTTGTTTAAATATACAACTTACGTTAAATTAAATTAGCGTAAGTTAATTTTAACCATATTTTAGTTTTGTTTTAAATAGTTTTTGGTTTGATTATTATCATACATATTTGGTATACCGTCCGTTTCCCTTAAACCGGGTATACATGGTCCAATTTTTGATGATCAACTGCTAATTATAATGCGTTTTGAACCGTGTGAACTTGTCATTAATGACAACCGTATTATGGATTTTCAGGATTCGTCATACACACCTTTTTATGTACTTTGCTTCGTCTATTGCAGTCATAACATTATATAATATACTTATAATATTTTGAGGCCTGGAAAGCCCGACATTGATTATGTACTCGTACTAAAAAACTCGTGAAAACGAAGATTTCCAAAAGCCATTATTTTATTGGTACTGTACATTATAAGATCTTATTCTAAACGGTAGTCAATTGTTTCAAATTATTTTCACCCCGATTAATAATGTAGTTCAACGAATTGAGACCCATTGCTATTATTCTATCACTTACAAATCATGTATGTACATACGTCAAACCGATACGCTCGACCGCTACTACCGAGTCAAAAGTTTATTCACAGTATCTTAATAAATGGCATAAAGTCGCTATATGTTTATTTGTTTGTCCGTTTAGTTCTTCTAAACTACGCAACGGAATTTGATGAGGCTTTCACTATCATTTAGATAATTATTTCCTGAAGGATAATTATTATGAGCCATGGGAGTAGTGGGGTAAAATGCACGCGGGTGAAACTGCGAGGGATAGTTAGAATTATACTAAAACCTGTGAGTATTCAAAGATCTTAATTAACACACAGACAAAAAAAGCTATAAAATAACTAATTTAAGTGGATGCTTTCTACCTATAATTGACCATGAAATTAAAATAGTATCGACTCAAAATTGATTAGTAATTTTTTTAGCTTTTAAGTATTTTTAGGTCGGTTTTATTTTCGAAAGTTTTTATATTACTATTTTAGTGAAAGATTCATCAAAATCGGTGCATTAAAAACGAAGTTTTAGTCTTTCATCCCCGATTTTATTCCCTTAGGGGCGGACTTTATTTATTTTTTTAAATCGGACCAACTTTGAGCTATATTCTTTCGAACGAATAAATAATCATTCAGATCGGTACACATACAACAACAAAAAAATATTACGCGTCGAATTGAGAACCAACAACAGATTTTTCTGATAACATCTAAATTACCTTAACATGTATATTGTATATTATATACGTAAACTCGTCTAACTATCTGTACGTGATGTGTTTGTATCGAAACAATGAACGTGTGCCCGTCATTATTGACTTAAATGCAACGTATGACGCATTTAAGTCAATCAAATCAAAACAGCCTACAGTGACACGTGACACATTGAATGGTAGAGCCACGCTGCAGACAGTTTTGTCTACTGTACGAATGGGATGGCTCGACCGGGTCGTCCGTTACCAGTGTCTCACAGAAAACCGATGTAAAGTAGTTTGCTGCAGCGTACGGAGAGTGAGATATCAGGAGACACAAATATCCCAATCCCTTAATTATCCATTTCCTTTAAAGTCTGCAACGCACTCGTGATTCTTCTAGTATTGTGGGCGTACATAGGCGGTGGAGATCACTTACTATCAGATGACCCATTTATTTAGGTATATGCTCTTGGAGCTGATTTCGAAGTTGCGACTTTCGTCTCGATAGTCACCACTCGCCGCTGAGTTATCGCTGCAAGGAACTGATGAGGAAGTGATATTATTAGTAGATGAATACCTGATTTTTGTATCGCATAAAAAAATATCAAAATTAAGCACTGTAGATAGAGGCTGATATATTTTTTCCATCACAATCGTAAAATACTAACTAAAGTAAGTAACAGGAGTACTTAGGGTCAGGTGTACCCTAAACCGACGTGCATGTATGAAAAATTTTATGAGCGTGAATGAGGCCAAAGAGGTATGCAAGGATCGTAGCAAGTGGAAATCCGTTGTCTCTGCCTAACCCTATGGGAAACAGGCGTGAGTCTATGTGTGTATGTATGTACAATCGTAAAAAATAATATTATGACGTCTGGTTTTTATAATAATATTATTATAACATTTTACAACACTATTATTATTATATAATACATATGTTATTTAGTTGTCATAATAGTTATGCTAATTTAATATTATTATTTAAATATGCATTGTATTGTTGATAGATAATAATATTGCATTCGGGTAGTGTAAAACAGCAATTTTTTTTATTTTTTTTATTCCAAGCTTGTCAAAGTGACTAATACTGTATTTGGTTTTTTTAAGTAAAAACTTCTTTAGGCGCGTTGGGCATGTTTTGAGATGGGGTAAAAATGAACTTGCAGCACTGTTACCGTTACACAATAGATTTGTGATAGATTATATCGTATGTGTCATGCGATAAACTCTTTTAATCTACATGGAGCTTTAGGCAAGCCCAAATGATGCCCCGTTACCCTATCCCTTTACAGACCAACCAACCCATGATTTTTCAATACAGCCGGTTCAATTATAATTTGAACAGATAAATCCTCTATAAATATAAAGTTTCGTGACAGCCTCGTGACGTGGGCGAATAGCTGTCTGTAGAGCGAGAGGCTGCAAGTTCGATTCCCGCACCGAGACAAAATGTTTGTGTGATCTACGAAAATTTGTTTTGGGTCGGGGTGTTTTCTTCCTAGAGGGGTTAACGTCAGGCAGGCGGCTGGTCGTAAAAAACACAAGTAAAAATTTCTGTAATATGTGTTAAAATCATGTTGCGCCGACCCCATTGCGACTGGGATAAGGGCAGGTGGAAGAAGAAGAAGAATATACTTATTCTAACCGAAAGCACGAAAAAGGAAGGTTATGTTTTCGGGTACATTTACTTGTAGATTCAAAACAAATCGCCAGTGATATTATAACGATAACAATCAGATAAAATTATATAGATTATTGTGTCGCTACGTTTGTATAGCAATTTGAATTTATCTACTTATGCATACCTAAACAACATTTTTCGTAAAACATTTGCATTGGTAAGTTTACCTACATTTTTACACGTTTAATTTAGATATAATTAAAATTGTTTTTTTTGTGGATGTCATTTTCAGTGGGGTTAGGCCTTAGTACACCACGTTTGATAGACTTGACTTTGATCTTCGAAATAAAAATAGTAATGTAGGATTCCTCACGATGTTTTTCTTTACCGTCAAATCGTGTGAAAATTATGAATGAATCCATAATTAAATAAATGAATCGGCGAAATATGGTTTTATATATATTGCGGCAATATTTTACCTTTTCATTTTTAAACCTGTCCTGATTTAAAACATCCCTAGAAATTTCTTATTTAAAACAAACAATGAAATTGAGTCCAACGAAATTGTATGCTTTGACTAGATACCAAAATCAAAGTAGCTTCTAGTTTGAAATGTATGTTTTGACAAGAGAAATTGCAATAATCAAAAAACAAATATGTATCGGTAGCAATATACCTATTTACGTCCTTACTGAGCATTGCCCAGTATGTTATCTCTAAAGACGCTGTCAAACCAACAAACATAGAGATAACGGTACCAGATAACAATAAAACTAATATAATATTCACAAATATACAACAAAAAAAGAATTATAAAACTCGAACAGTATTTCGCAAAATTGCTTTGCTATGAAGAATGAGATCCAGTTTGGTTTAATTGTTACATGGTTATCTTGCTCGAATACCGGTCTGGTGATTATAAGAGTTGTTTAATTTTATTGTTATTAATTGGTAATAGTTACAAAAATATTCATATAGGCACATAACAATTCGTAGGGTCATTGTTTTTATGTTAAGATAATATCACGCCACGGAAAATACGTATTGATTAAATTTATATTAAACCGAAACTCTTTAGCTAAGATTACGTACCTAGATATTTGTACCAAGAGGAGACCGAGTTTCATTTATATTTTTATGAATAAAAAATAACATACCAAATAGTGATGTTCGTCGTTCACAACACATTTATATCACAAACACAACACCGACCTTTTCTGTAGTAATCTTTTCCGAAACTCGATGTAGGCTGATCGTCCTTTATCCTTTTCATCACCGATTTTGACTCGTCCGTGAAGGGGTATTCTGTGTCCGGAGATGCCATAGTCCATCTGCAGGTCGACGACGAGCATGAGAGTGAAGAGTATGAGGAAGGCGCTGATGGCGAGCGCCAGACGTTCCTTGAGCTTCATGTTGAGCATGGTGCGCGCGTTGTGGCGGCGCGGCACGGTGTCACTGCGCGCATGGCCGGCTGGCGTCGGCGTCGGCGACCGTTTACATTCGCGCGCGCACGTAGCGCCGAACGCGCCGCGCCGCCCGCGCCACCGTGCGCGCGCCCTCCCGCTAACGCTGAAACCAAACTTTCAGTTAGGGGGTGGTATATGCTACGGAGTGGTAGGGTTACTACTTTACTACGCTGTAGATGCTTTCGGTGTTATTACAGTGTCATAATACGACTCTACAATTTGCTACAGACTTCGATTGTTGCTTTTGTTATCTTTGAAAGCTGCTATTGTAGCATGTTTTGCTTATATTTTTTTTGTAATACCACCGTATTAATACTTATTAATATTTTTATTATTACTTTTTAATTGTTTTTATTGACATAGGAAAAATAAATTATAGTACTAAACACAGATAATATTCAATTTTAAAATAACTATTTGAGTGCTCGTGCTGCTTAATTCTTCTTACAATTGAATAAGGTTTTATTAAGTAGTTTATTCGTATGCTATGTATACTTTATACTTATCCTATACATATTTCACAAATAATAAATTTTACCAAAACTTTTAAATTCCATACGTACACGATATGTATATTAAGTAACTGTAACATTTAATAACAGTACATAGTTTTAAAGATGTGTTTTATTTAACGCAGATTCAAACTAATGTATGTAGAGTAGAATAAAACTGGATAATCACAAAGAAAAAGTTAAAATAGCAAACCTTTGAAATAAAGTTCGTATTTGTCTAACATCATACATTCACATCGAGTAAGGTAATATAAAATATTTTACTACCTATAAAAGTCATATTTCGTAACTGACTGTTGGAACAAAATCACTTCTAAGTAAATACGTAGGTGGCTATTTTAAATGCTTACACTAGAAATATTGTTACTTCTTGGTATTGTTACCTACTTATGCAAACATCCACTTCTGTATCTACAGAATTAAACAATATACCTATTTGCAGTCTGAATATTAAATAGGTTCATAAAATTAATGTATGTATATTGCGGTATCATTGGAATCACGTGAGATAAAAACGTTCATTGTAACATTCAGTTAGTTTGTGCATTTGCGGTGCAACACATGCACACAGCAAAACGTGTACGAATGAGCCGAAACATCTATATTAATGCTAGTTAAATTCTTATCATAAATAATTAATTTCATAATAGCGAGTAGCCGGCTGCGAAGCGAGAGGCCGTGAGTTCGATTCCCGCACTGAGACAAATGTTTGTGTGATCCACAACAATTTGTTACGTGTCTGGATTTTGTGGAACCGCAAGTCCCTCGTAATTTCTGATACCCACGATACAGGTTTACCTACTGTCGGTTCAGGACTATGTGTGTAAATGTTGGGTGTATTTATTTATCAATGTCTTAGTTGAAACATCGTCAAAGTTAACCGCTAAAGTTCAAAATGCCGGTATGTATTTCTTTCTGCCTGGAATTATGCCTAGTTCCAGGTTCCGCCTTTCTACTAAGACACTTCCACTTCACCGATCTTGAGTATCCTCCGAGAGAGAACCAGTCCCTCTAAAACAACAAAATTCTACATAGTTCTAAATACATTATCATAAATTAGAATATTATACTTCATAATGACAAATGTGCCTAAACTGTGTTATTCTAAAATGCCATTTACAATAAAATATGCTAACCAAAGAGCGCACACACTCATGTAAAAGTGGATGGAAATAAACAACAAATTGCAAAATAAAAGCGTCGTATAATGAAGAATGTCCAATATTGCAGTCAACAGAAATTCTATCATTGCTCAACTGCCAGCTATGCGGTGTCATATGGGCCCAGTAAAATGGTATACTTTGGAAATACGACGCCTCTGGACAAAGTTCAATACCTAGACTGTCAGTTATTGTTTAGGATATGCTAGAATTATTTATGTCATAAGATATTTTGTTCCTAAATTAAAAATAGAAACGTTATATACTATTATACATTCGCTTTTTGTAATATGTATTAACAAAGATTGGGGCTTAATCGTCCGATTGATATAGTAGAAGCGTATAAATTAAGAACTTGGTGAGGTCCCAGATACAAATCTCAGGTCGTATAATAACTACGTGTTTTTGGGTTTTAATTCTAAAAGATTGTTTTGATGTACGATACTGAGACAAGGGGACCACAAAGCGTGTCGCGATTCATGTAAGCTTTGTATGAAATTATATGAAAATAATCGCTCGTCGCGCTCTGTTGTCTTGATCGAAGACCTTAAAAATCATACATGAGTTGATACTGTTAATTAACTTCTCTGAGTAAATAAAGTCAATTGTAAATAGGGAGTGAAAATGGGCCACCAACATCTAAAGTTCAAAGTCAACCTCACCTAGTACGTACCTACGTAGTACACTTTGCTGATTAACGGATGATGGACGAAGCAATGGCGAAACTTAGTTCCCGTTGCGGGTTGTGGAGGTCAGACCCCATACAATACCAAATACCATCAAATCTATGGTACGAGAATACGGATGCGATGACGCCAGGCGGAAAGAAATTAAGATTTTTAGAAGAGGATGGTATTAAAATACTACAATGAAAACCTGTACTGAACATATATTGTATATCCTTCAACTTATGTTTATTTTGTTATTAAGGAATTCATATTCACTTACATACGAATAAATCACAAAGTTCGTTCATAATGTCCCACGTAATGACAATCCAAACGAAATAGGCCAATAAAAGTGACACTGTGCATATAATTGCCACAGTTGACGAAGAAAGTGTTTATTTAACCGGATCTCACGTCGCCTTCGAGATGGTACAAGATCATTGCCTACATGTTTGCAATACTGATTTAATTGTTGAAAGTTTGATCTGGGTAATACCATTTTCACCAAGACAATTGGCGCTAGATTGATAGTTATGTTGCCTTTCATGTGTGAAGACTAGGCAATTGATTTCTACGTCCCTATTTCTGTTTTTTTAGCTCAAGTCCGGTAACGAGCAAGTGTATAACTTGATGGTAAGTGATTTCCACCGCCCATGTACGGTTATAATACCAGACGAATCATGGATGTGTTGCCGACTTTAAAGGAAAGGGATGATGAGATGTTTGGGATGAGGAGGTATGATTTCGGCATCCAAATACCTGACTAACCGTAGGAAACGCAACAGCAAACTGCTACGTCGGTTTTGTGCCATAGTGGTAGCAACCCGTTCGACTCGGCCAATTCATGCTGTTGACTAAACTGTCTACAGAAACTCTACCACATCCTAGTGAGAGTTACATTGATGGCTACTGTCGCCTTTAAAGTGGACGTGAGATTTCGCTAGGCAATTGATTTCTACGTCCTTATTTGTGGCTTACGCACATGTGTTAAGGAAAATCTTAGCAGCAATGGTAATGAGAAGATTAGTAAAGTGAACGCGTAGAGGAAGACGGTTGCAAGACAGATTGCTTAGATGACCCGGTAAATATCACAGGAAGCTATTTTTAACAGAGAAAACCCAAGAAGTTTCCTGAATTCGCCACATATATTCCTTTTTTTTATGAACCAACGGGAAAAACAGAGGATGTTCTCAACCCGTCTGAAATTAGAAAAACTAAAACTTTTTATCCACCTATTTTGGTGATACTTTCACTTAAAAATAGTAGAGTAAAAACCCTTTATCACTTAATAGGACCCAAAAACAAACTAAAGCTTTAAATAAAATTAAATTTTGTGTCAGTGGTGTCAATAATAACTGACCATTTATAAATACTAATGCCTCGCGGCAGAGTCATCAATCCAATACACATATTCAGTATGAATACGCTATGCCCCACCGTTTAGGTCGCATTGGTTGTGAGGGTCAGACGGCGGGTCACCGTATAATAATAACATACCGTCAAATCTACGGTTCAAGAAGGCGGGCCCTAGCATAATGCCGGGATAGCGCTAGGCCGAAAGAAAGAATTAGAGTGCGACAATCATAACTTGGGGGTGGCAAGTTTTTAAAACTAACTAGCTAGAGTAACTAACTTTTGCTCGCGGCTCCACCCGCGTGAATAACAATTTAAATTTAATAAAAAGAAGCCTATGCCCTAATCCAAGTCATGGTCTGTCGGTGTTTCTTCACGAATTTTAAAATTTCATATAATACGTTTCGGATGTTAAGGCGTGATCCAAATTCACAAACATCCAAACTTTCATATTAATAGAAGTACGATCTGTCAAAATTGAAAGTCGACCAATGAGCATTTGAAAAGAGCGCTACTCACCGCGTTATCTGTATATAAGGTATATGGTTGTAGCACTGTATCTTCAAAAATGACAAGAAATAACAATCTGTGACAGATGGTTGTCAGTCGTAATCACTGTTTATACATCAAATATTCCTCGGATGCAAAACGCGAGCGCGATAAATTATGACAATTCAATATTATCTATATAGAACTAATAAGTTCCGCAAGTAGCTATATGTTTGTGATATCTTTTGCAACACAAATGGCCCATCAAACGTGCAATATGATGAGATCACTGTAGGATAAATATATTTCAAACTAGGATCAATGAAATGTTTGTTATTCAAGGTTTTATGGTATGACGCATTGTCTTCACTGAGATTTTGTCATGATCTTTTACCTAGTATAATATTGTACGCTAGCTTTAGCTCGCGGCTTCACCCGGTCTTACAACACCCAGATTCGAAACAAATATTTGTCGACCACACAAACGTTTGTCTCGGTGCAGGGATCGAACCCGCGGCCGCCCGTTTCACAGTCGGCTACTCGCCCGCTGCGCCACGGAGGCTGTCATTATTCACTTTCCTATGAGCTTGTTTTGCCGACAGACTTCACATCACACAGGTACAGGCATTTACACTGGCCTTCTCTGCTTGGATACAATAAAGTTGTGTGACCATTCTGTATATTCTGTTAAAAGGTCTCTACACCCAATGGTCACACACATAGTATGACCGCACATGTTAACGTGTATCGTGAATATTTGGATATCAAGAAACTAAGAGGGACATGCATTCATGCATATCCTACTAAATAATGTTGTTTACTAAGCAATGCAATAAATAACAGTCTGTAGAGGTCAAAGAAAATGATGTATCAGACATTAGCTACGTCAGAGTGCTCCGAAGTAAACGCGGTGCAAGCAATATCAAGAGGGTCGTGAACTTTAACTAGAATATGATACGAACATACTCGTAAGTACAGTCTTGAACAAAACGTGAGTAGATTTTATTATAAAAATGTCCGCGTTTAAATTATATGTCAAGGTTTTATACCTTCTAATAAAGAATCTTCATACAAATTATCGCCTCATTGATTTACTAGCAGGTTACTAAGGCTGAGAATTGTAAGTCCTGTGTTTAATTCACAGGTTCGGCAGTCACAATTTGTGTTTGAGTTTTCGAATCGAAAAATAACATATGAATTGCCCGGGAATTGGTACCCGGTATGGTGCTCGGCTCACATTATGGTACGGAAATAGACTCGTTGAAATGTGGGTGCAGTACTAGTTGTAACTTTGCCTACTTTTTCGGGGATAAAAATAATCTTACATATGTATGTATACATATTATTTTGTGCTGAGCGATGAAACTCATATTTACTAACTAACTGGTGCTCGCGGAGAATTTTGATTCCATGATAAAAGTAGCCTTAGTCCTTATCTCTGACATGGTCTATCTGTGTGCCAAATTTCATTCAAAACCGCTAAGTCGTTAAGGTTTGATGGACTAACAAACAACCAAATTCACCAACTCTCAAAAATCCAAACTCTTACATTTATAATAATTGTTGGATTATTATTATAATGAAGGTGTGATAGTTAGTCAACAAACTTTTATACTAATAACAGTAATCAATTATAAACAACTCGAGCAATATGTTAAACTGTAGAACCTAATTATCTACACTCCATTTACGCATACAAGCTGACATGTATGCTACAATAAGGGATATAAAACATTCTTCGTGCGTGTAAGTGTACAGAATACATTTTATTTACACGTGTCACAGTTTTCCACGTTATATACGATTCTATCTTGTTTGTTCATTACATTTTATGCCTATCTTGTTGAAAATGCGTAATTTCGAATCTATCACGAGGTCAATTGTGTGACAGATAGACAATAAAGTTGTATGTGTACTTTACAATGTAATGCAAATCGTTGACCATCAAGTTGAGTGGTAGAGTCATGTTGTAGACAGTTTTGTCTACAGAATGAATAGGCCGGCTCGACTGGGTCTTTACCACTGTCTCACAAAAAAATTACGTTAAATAGCAGCTTGCTGCTGCGTTTCGTACAGTGAGTATTCGTGCGTGAGTGGTATCCGGTGGTCCAAATCCCCCTCCCTTTCCCAAACCCTTAATATCCCTTTCGTTATAGGTCGCAACCCGCCCATGATTCTTCTGGTATTGTGGGCTTACAGTAGCGGTGGAGATCACTTACCATCAAGTGACCCACTTGCTCGATTGCCGGCCTATGCTATAAAAATAAATTTTATTGCTGCACAATATATAAGTGATAAGCTTTGCGCCTTTTTGGACACTGTTAGGTCGTTAATATCAATCGAAATTGGTAAATTCTAATGCAGTCAGCAGTCGATCAGTAAGTAGTGGAAGATCACAGCCAAAAATATGACGTCAGAATGGCTATAGGGATTCTATACATTATAATTCATCTTCTCCTTCCACCTGCCCTTATCACACTCGCAATGGGTTCGGCACAACATGCGTTTAACATAGGTTACAAAATTTTCGGCTTGTAGATTTTACGACCGGCCACCTTCCTGACGTCAACCTCTCTGGAGAGAATTACATTATATTATTATTACATTATAATTACTATCGCCACAAATTATTATTCTTCAACTCATTCCAAATTTATGTAAGGCATCGTTAAAGAGACAAGTTTGAAACTGAATTGTAATTAACGGTGTTAATGGATCTTAAACTTTAAACAGACAATTAGTCGATGACATTTGAAATTTTACTTAATGCTATTACAAGGCAAACATTCAAATGTATTTGAGGATTAAATAATTATTAGGTCTCCTTGACAGTGTTTATTATACATGTCTCAATAAAATCGGATTGTGGTGCCGTTTTAGGACTCGTTATGGGTTTAAGAAGTTGGATTTTAGTGTATTCTTCTTTAGTAGACATTTGTATTTGATTTAATTTCGGTTTCCGACTTGTTGACCAAGAATTCTTAAAGAATTTATAAAAAAGACACAATATAATCTTTTTTTATACTAGAAACTTGTCTTTAGTATAATCTAATCGTTAAAAACCCAAACGTCAATCAGAAAAATATTTGAACTTATAAATGGCAAAACAAATTTTCTTCAAATATAGAATTGTAGACCAAGAGCCCACGAAGTCCAGCAAATTAAGCTATATGCTTTAACGAACTAGGTTACTATTTAGGTAAGTAACTATTTTATACACCTTTACTGCCTGTTACCTGCCCAAGTAACCACAATCTCAACTCCATACTCGCTGATCGTTCTTACCTGTGTTGGGGACAAGATCTGAGAAATTTTCAGCTTTATAAAATAACGAAGGTCTGGCCGTCGTGGGCTCTTCTGCTATGATGTAAAAATAGAAATAATATAAGAACCATATACCGATTATACAAGGTTTCGAACAATAAACCCACATTAAAATCGGTCCATTTTCTTTGGCGCTATGAAGCCACACAGTCTGCTCAGATCTGTATACACAGACAGATAAAGAGTTCAAACTGACTACACCCCTCTTTGTTGCCAGGGGTTAAAAAGAACAATATTATTATGATAATCTTTTTCATACTAGGAACTTGTCTTTAGTTTTTTAATAGTTTTACAAATACATTACCACACCACCAAGTACACCAAGTACAACTTTTACGACTTCCAGGTGAACGTTCCTAGATTTGTTTTTATATCATTTGTAAAAGTGAAATAAAATCACAATTTCATTTGAAAGTTTTATGCGACTGGTAACAGATGCGAACTTATTTCGGAAAAATCTAGTATATTTATAATAAAACCTAAGTATTTTGAGATTTTTTATTGTTTTCTATTTACCCGACGCATGTCGACGAGCTTCGTTTAAACGAAACAATAGAAATAGAAACGTCTACGCCTGAAATACTTCATTTCAACATAATTTCAGAATGTACAATATTCTGTGCAATAAATAAATGTTAGTATATCTTAATAGGTTTAACATCATCAATTTTATGAATACAATTTGTAATAACTTTATTTATGAAACAATTTTTTAACCTCCGCCAAAAATGGTGTTACAGGTTTACTCCTTTACCTATCTGTCTATGGCATCATAAGGCCTAAACGAAGGGACCGATTTTAAAGCTTCTTTTCTATTTAAATGTTTGAATATGTATAAGCAAAATTTGTTTATTGAATAAAAAAATATGTCTCAAACCATCGAGGTTTACAGGTGTGTAGAGTATGTATGTAAAATATGTTCAACCATTTAAAATAATAGTACAGTTTTTTTTATTCATGTCGGAGGTTTTTGTCCGTGGCACAGTGGGACTGTCGACATATATTTGTCAAGGTGTTTTCTCCTCAGAAGGGTGTACGTCTGGCAGGCGATCGATCGTAAAAACTACATGCCAAATCTTTGTATACCTAACATGTGTTAAAAAGTACGTTGCGCCGACCCCACTGCGAGTGGGATAAGAGAAGGTAGAAGAAGAAGAAATGTCGGGAGTTTTCATTTAGTAGGTTATTCTACGTTTTTTATGAATGAGAAGCCGTTTGGATTATTAGAGACCGCTGTCTTTTTCTATCGGCAAACAGCAGTGTCTAAATACTATAGTGTTTCACAAGTGTGTAGTGTATGGCAAATTAAAAAAAAACAATATCACAACTTATATTATCCACTACCCATGGAACAAGCCTACTACGACACACATTTCGCCAACATGAAATGTATTTTAACAGTAATTATAACACTGCCTCGGTGGCGTAGTTGTAATACGTAGGCAGTATGAATGCTTTGCTGAGGTATCGTGTTTGATCCCCAGGATAGGTAAAAATTATATTGGGTTATTATATCACGAAATGCTTATTATAAACGAGTACGGAGTTATCACATCATGGCACGGAAATAAGTTCTACGAAATGTGGATGTTCTAGTAACTGGTAACACCTCTGCCTACTTCAGGGTTACACGTGAGTGCGTATGTAATAATTATAAGCTATATTTAAGTGTATCGTTTTTTGTCCCCAGGTGTATAATTCATATTCATTAGCCATTACCCACTAGACAGGTGGGTAGCACTCAAATTATACAGGCTGATCCGGCGATAGTGAAAACTGCATGAGTTTGCGATACCCACCCTGTTTTAAAACGGGAGCCATAATCTATCGAGTCATTTTCACCTTTATAGTAAACGATGTTTTTACCTAATCTCTAAGAATGTTTTAATGGAACTTTCGAGCAAAACATGTTTTGAAAGGTGGTGCCTATGCCTACTTGTGGTTTATACTGCGTAATAAAATAGAGTTTTATATCTGCAGTGAAGGATATCCCAGCGGGGAGTGGTACGGACTGCCGAGACACTCAGACCCGAAACAAATATTTGCCACCCAAACATTTTTGTCTTGGTACGGGAATCAACCCCGCGGCCTCTTGTTTCATAGCCCGCTACTAGTTCGCTGCACAGCAGAGGTTATCAAGATGAAATATCCGCATACGAGATGTTGATATATTTTCCATAATAACATAATATACATACATACGCACTCACGCCTGTAATCCCCGAAGGGGTAGACAGAGGTGTAACCAGTACACCCACATTTCGCCGAGCGTATCTCCATCCCACGATGTGATAGGGAGCGAGCCTATCGCCATACCGGGCACAAATTCCAGACTCCAGGCTGATACTGAGCATTTCGTAATAGAAAAACCCAATACCACTTTACCCGACCTGGGGATCGAACCCGAGACCTCAGCGTTAGCTTCAATCGTAACGCATACGCATTACAACTGCGCCACCGAGGCAGTCATATATCCCAGTGTAATATCACTGGGAAATATGAAACTCGGGGTGTTGATTTTGTTTATGGGCAGGGGTGGCCCTTACCATCAGCGAGCGACTTGCTTGGTTTCCTCAGTTAAACTAATAAAACAAGAATCAATACATACGTATAAAAATAACAATTGCCACATGTATATTGAGCCTATCATGATACCCCAACCAAAGTGGATTGGAATACAACAAAAGGTGGCTAATTAAAGTACAATGTGTCACATTTCTAAGTGTCACTCGCGACTTGATGAACAAAAAGGCTCCAATTATCCAACTTGCGAGGGCAACACAATCTAGTCATTTACATATTCGCAACTTCAATTGTTAATTAATGCTATTGGCTGGTGGAGATGGATTATCATCTGTTTTACTGTTGTGAAATAATAAATAAATAATAATAATAAATATACCCAACAGTCACACACATATTCCTGACCACACACTAGGTTAACCTGTGTCGTGGGTATCAGGAACTACGAGGAACTTGCGGTCCCACAACACCCAGACCCGAAACAAATATTTATGAATCACACAAACATTAGTCTCGGTGTGGGAATCGAACCCACGGCCTCTAGATTCGCAGCCGGCTACTCGCCCACTGAATTACGGAGGCTATCAATGTGTGATACTTTCATAGATACAGTTGCGGTGAGCTCTTGGAGCAAAGTAATAACAGTTCCTTCACACCTTGGCAAGGAAAGTATATTTATATCTCTATTATAATAATCAGCGAGGTTAAAATTTTAAGGCATGACACACTTCTACGATTTGTTTATATTACACAAATGATTACAAAAATACATATTATTACCTGACTACACCAGAAGAAGGGTAATGTATTCATATTATTTAAATAAGAAGGGGGTAAAAAATGCACACGAAGGATTTAATTTGTCATTTTTTTTTATTAAGTTTAGATGACTAGAAGAGCAGGTCGTTCGCCTGTTAGTAAGCGTCACACCTGCTTTTAGCACCACCAATCAGAACTTCGAATTATGAAGTACTGCATGGCAATGAACCGCTCTCGTTTACATATATCGTATATCCAGGCTGGCATAATACAGCTTTACAGAGTTTACAGTCGATACCACGCAATCAGTAATTGCAAAGAACCGATCAAGTACATCCTCCAATGGGTGTTCATTAACTGTTAATTAAAAATACCAACACGAAAACTGTACATCACCTAATTTATTACAAGTCGGAAAATTGCAACTTTTGATTTTGCGTCTAATAATCAGTAGCGCGTAATCGCAGAATCGTAGATTTTAAACCTTATAAAATGCTTATACCAATAATTTACCATCTGAATTACTAGTATATAAAGATAGTTTCATTATATATGCACTCGTTGGTGCATCTGTGTGTGATCGAATACCTGTTGAACGAGGTGACCGATTGATGTCATATTTACTCCATCTATTTATTTTGTCGAGATGCTGATTTATACATATAACATCACGCTACGTCCCACGAGAACGAAATAATAATATGCGGGTGAAACGACGAGAGACAGCTAGTATAATGTAGGAATTCACTCCAGAAACCTGAGCTTGAATGTGACATTCTGAAATCATCTCAAGTAGAAAAGTGGACGAGCAATGAAAGGATGAAAACAGTCGAAATTAATTGCTTTACAAAAAAAAAATGAAAGGATAAAATAAACATTCTTCGCTGAGTAAACTAGTACCTCATATTACAATCGCATTTACTGCACTTTTATCATTCCATAAGCCTACGCCTGTATCCCTGAAGGGGTAGGCAGATATGACTAATGCAACCTCGGTTCGCAGAGTTTATTTCAATCCCATAAGGAGTAGGTAATAGAGAACGAGCTATCGCCGTATTGGGCACAATTCTAGTCGCGGACAAACTCATGTGTAATTTACCGAATCTAAAAACTCAAAAACGAGCTGTGATTGTCAGACCTAGGATTTGAACCCAAGGTTTCGCAGCCTTAATACGGTGCCACTAGACCAATGAGGCGAAGTTTTCACTCGTACGACAAATCACACACGTACGTGCAGCCTTCCCTCAACTGAAAGTCTATGGGAAACGATTTGCACAATGGCTATGCGTTTATTACGCGGTATGTGCATTACTGCTCATTATCCGATTGCATGAGTGCACACTGCACACCCGCGCATTATCTATTGTCCTAGTAACGTCGACTGCTGTTTCAACATCGAGCTCTTTCCGGAATCCGATCAGAAGGCCAATTCTCATATTTAACTCACACTGCGTCTGAATTGTAACCGAACTTAAATTAGATTGGGATTTGACTAAAAAATAGAATTCTGCTCCTCTTTAAGTTCGGTGCAGTGTCAATATAATCTCATCTCGATCTCATTGCAACCTCATTTCAGTCACAATTTTGATGTTTATGTATGCACATGTGTCATGTAATAATGTTAGCAGATTACCGTTTAGGCTTCAGTCAACTTTTATTATATTTTCGATCTCATTACGATCTATGTTCACATTTGACGTTGATTGTTGCTTTATGAGAATACGATTACAACTTTCGTGACACTAAGCCTAGATGGAATGATATTTTAAACATTTTTAATTACGAGAATTGGTCTTCAGATGTCATTTGATTTATAGGTATATTCTTAAAGTTTTTAATATGCGATGTTGATAAGTGATAAAAAAATAAAACCGAACGAAAAACAAGGTGGTAGGACTCTCGACTTTGACTTTTTCTGGCGCCAAGCAGCAGAAGAACAAGCCTGTGAAACTAGTGGGCATTATGAGACTTAATAACTTATAATTCGATGTGATATGTGATGATACTTCTGTTTATGGGTAGGCATACCTTACCATTAAGCGACCGATTGCTCGTTTCGCCATTCAGACTAATAAAAAAACTTAAAATGTATTTAATGTTTGGCAATGGCTTTCTAAATCGCCATATACATCGCATGTTAATGATCGTTTATGTACTTATCAAGATTATGGAATGTGCACAAGTGCGTTAATATACAATCAACAATATGGAATACCGTCTGCGAGGACATGCACTGGAATACTGATAATAATTATTGTATAATTGGAAAGTAGCGGATGACAATAATAATTATTATAATTGATGAATTAAATTCTTGAACGTATAAATTTACGTACGAACGTATATATTTTTTTAAGAAATTACTTGATTTGTAATAAAGGTAATATTCTGTTAAACTAACCGGATGACATGAATACATTTTTGATAATTTTATTTATTAAGAAAACCTTTTAAAAATTCATATTGATTTATTCATAACCTGCAACTATTCTTCTACAGAAGGACTGACGTCATAACTTAAATATTTCTGCTAATTTGGTATCAAACGGGTGTATAGAGTATATATAGTCACTATGCCGAGCCTGGATAAAAAAATAGTAGTTGCGTTAAAAATAAGGAAACTTTAGATGCATCGTCGCTCGCGACCGGATTCCAAAGGTAATTTCACTATTGTCGCATAACTAGCTAGTCTCAATAAAATTAAATAAGGGGTAACATAGTTAGGTTACTTCTCTAATTTTTTTATTGACGCCCACGAGCTTACAGCCCGCCTGATAATATTTGGTTATCGTCGCTCATGGGCATCAACGATGCTAACAATAATAGACAACCCACAACCTAATGTTCCTCTTTAGGGTTCCGTAGCCAAATGGCAAAAAGGTGTTATGTCCGTCTTTCCGTCGGCATGCTACAGTAATTGTAAAAGGAGATTATCAGCACTTGGATGGAAATTGTATGGTAGATGTATTCTATGAACCGCTACACAAAGGTGTAGTGAAAATAATGTTTATTTTTCCATTGCACTGGGTATCATTGGATAGGTGCTTAAAAATGATATGGAGATTACTTTCTGACTTTTTTATATCTATAAGTCATTAGTTTGTGAGATACGCGTCTCCAAAGTCGTGAAAAATGTGTGTCCTAACTTTTAAACTACGGCGGAATATTCAGAAAAAAAAAACTATGTAGTTATAATTTAAAAAGTACTTCCAGCGCAAATTGGTTCCATGGTTGGTATAGTTTTTGAAATAGAGGATATTTTCGGTTACACAATATTTAAATTTAACGACCGCAAAATTAGCGTTGTTTTTCAATGCTTGAGAAATACAAATTTATTTTTGCTACCGATAGAATTAATATTTTACTTAGAATGTAAATATTAAGTCTTGTATATATTTAAAACTATGAACGTTCATTGTGACCACGGAACCCTTCACTGTGCGTGCTCTGACACGTACTTGGTCGGTTATATAGCAGAGGCCGGTAAACAAGCAACCTAACTATTATATAAGTACGAAAATATAAAACAAATGCGCAGATTTTACCACATTAATGTCCAGAAAAAGCAAAATGCTACATTTGCGAAGATTCGTACAGAGCCAACATGAACGAAGAACACGCGATGATCTCTTTAGGCATTCATCGAAACAATGGAAGAATCCACTCATTCGTCGGATAACATCTTGATCGCTGAGTCATTAGTTAAATCGTATATATTTTTCTCTTGCTACGATAATGTACTATCATAAATGTCTATCACAAGATGCGCGTACCTATTAGGGCTGTTACATCCCAAGACTTCAATGTATGTACCTACTACTAAACGGGCTATATACAAGTAAAATTGAGTAAGTAATATTGAGTTACGGCCAATTGACCGTAACTTAGTGGCACAATTTCTATTGCGCAGCCGATATTGTAGTATACATTGAAGTCATTGGTTACATCAGAGATTCTACATAATTAAAGAATGTTTTCTGAATTTTCCTTTATTGGCTTGAATGTCGAGACGTGTAGAGCGCTTGCCTTATGGTTAAGGTCAAACCTGGCCGTAAACAAAAACAACACAACTCAGCACTTTGAATTACAAAGTACTACATGGCACTGTAATGCGTTCGACATATATTAACATCTCATAATACCCAGTAATTTCACTAGCTACAAATTTTAAGCGGTAGAGCCAACCTGGCATGAATGAATGAATCGGCTCGAACAGCTATATCACAAAAAAACCACGTGAAGTAGCACCTTGCTGTTGTGTTTCGTGCGGTGAGTGAGATATCCGGAGGCCCAAATTTACCGCCCCTCCCCTTTCCAATCCCTTCTTTTAAGGTTGGCAACGCGTTCATGATTCGTCTGGTATTATGGGTGTATATGGGCGGTGGAATTCACTTACCATCAGGTGACCGTTTGCCAACCTCTGCTATATGACCCACTTGCTCGTTTGCCAACCTCTGCTACAAAAAGTGAACTGGTTCACAAACCGCCGTCATGTCACCGGGGCGCCCGTGCGGATGCAAGCTGCGAACATCCTACTCTTACTTAAATTTATTGTCTGAAAGTTGGAATATCTGTGAGATGAAATTTAACACACAGGTAGACCATGACCTTACTAAGGACATGGGCACAGAATAATTCATGGTAATGACGTAACATAGGGTAATTTTTATCCCGGAAAATGATATTCATGCAGCCGCGAGTAAAAACTAGTAATTCTTTAAAATAAGGTAGTCAGGCAATGTCAGTGGATCCGTGAGTTCGGTGTGTAGATCGCATTATATTAACTTCATTGAGAACCTTTATTCATATATTCTCATAGTTAACAAAAGAAACAGTGAACATTCAATATTCATTCATAATTACTCACACAATGCGCTTATCTCATGTACCGACTCAAACAACTATCTTTGACTCCTCATTAAAGAGGCCATTAATATTAGAAGAAATACCTAGATATGCGTATGCATGCTCATTTCTTCAAGATATTATATAGATAACCAACTTAATTTTAAGCAAATTTTGTTTGTTTAGATAAATGATATGTACAAAAAGCATGTATTGACATTCACCTCCGGTTTTGCTCATGCAAAATGCATGCCTTAAAGAAAGTGAAAATGGGGAATAAAAAGGAAACTAAATAATTATATAAGACAGTATTCAGTAACTTTTAACTGTCAGTTTGTTATCATACATACTTGAATGGGCAGGATATACCTAGTCGAAGTACCTACCTAATACTTGCAGTGAAGTAGTTATTTCTTAGAATATATGCATTTTAATTGGAGTGTATTCTTACTTTCATCTAAACCTTTTACTCTATGTTTTCAAATAGCGGTTGTGAAGCGCCTTCAATTCCTGATCCGTCACTGTCACAGTTGAGGTCTTGCGTCTTTTACAGACAAGTTATAATAATTGACATCTAATAATCATAACTACATGTATGACAAGAAGTGGAATATCGAACAAAGATTCCCACTTTCATTTACACCACCTTCAGTTTATATAAGTTATTCACATAGCGTACTCGCAGGTAACATAGTACTCGTATGGTTACACACAATCACATTGAACAGGTAAACAATAAGGAGGAAAATCTCTGATGAGAAATGGGACAGTTTTTCACAGACGCGTGTTCGATAGACGTGCGTGTACTTTGCGAATTTTGTTTTTATTTCGATTCGTATTGTTTTAAATAGTAGCTATGTCTACCTTTCACGTAGAGATCTAGTATATTTCATTCAGTATTTGTTTTCAGAATGCGTAATGAACATAAACGGCTGTAATCACAATTATTACTTGCGTAGTAGGTAGGAGCAACACTATGTTAAATAAGATATTTCTTACTGCATTGTCATGGCAAGCGACTGCATCATTGCTAACACCTGGGTGCCAATGTCTTCTTATAATATCCATTTCAATAAGATAGGATTTTGTCATGTTTGATAAAATAATCCATACTAATATTATAAATGCGAAAGTTACTCTGCTACGTTTTCACGGCTAAACAGCCGAACGGATATTAATAAATTTTGGTAAGGAGATAGGTTATATCCTGAGGAAGGACATAGGGTACTTTTACTATTTGTTCCGGAAAAAGACACGTGTGTGGAGCTGCGTGTAAAGTTAACACGTTAAGTTAAGTTAAGTTAAACATGTGTTGTGTAAGCGGTTCAACATTATCTTAGGCGCAAAGCCAACCAGCAGAAGTATTGCTTATGAATTGGACGTATCGCCTATAAACGTTCGCGAGACCTCATAGTAAGATTTGTGAATGCATGTGTAAATCTTACAAGCTGATGCAAATGAATACCTTACAACAGTACCATAAACCCCAAGGTTCTAATATTATTACCTCTGAAAATATATTAATAACGAGTTCTACAAGTTGTAGCGATTTGTCTTTTAGAACTAGCATTAGCCTGTATTAGTGTTGTCCTAGTTTAATTGTTACCTAGGTAAACCTCATAACTAACACTATTTTAATTGTACTTGACTGTGTGGAATTTTGGTTGCCCAGAGCTGACCACTTGATATTGAAGGAAAGGGACTGGGAAACGGAGGGGATTTGAACCTCCGAATATCTCACTCACCGTACGAGATACAATAGCAAGCCGCTACATTACGTTGATTTTCTGTGAGACAGTCGTAACAACACGGACGAGCCTGCCCATTCATGTTGTAGACAAAACTGTCAAAAGCGTGGCTCTACCACACAAAACATTTCTCAACTGTTTTTATTATTAAACTCATCGCAAACTTAAGTTAAACTAATTATTAAATTACTGCTCTGCTGATTAATTGATAATTAAATTACCTGAGGTAATGGCGAATTTTGGTTCTCGTTATGGGTTGTAGCAGGTCAGACAGCAGGTCGCACCATATAATACCAAGTACCGCCAAATCTATGGTACGAAAAGGCGGACCCGGCGGACCTTAGAGTCCGCCTTTTCATACCATAGATTTCTGCTAGCAGAAAAAGATAAATTTGTATGTATTAAAAAACAATATTTTGGGTTTCTTTAAATGACTGTTTCTTTAAAATAGTGTAGATAGATTCGATTTTAAACAAATAACAAACCTAGCCAAATATATGAACCATTTAAGGAGAATTTCATTCAAAATACGTAGAAATCCTTCCTCCTACTACTATTATAAATGTAAAAGTTTGGATGTTTGTGAGTCTGTGAATTTGAATGTTTGTTCGTTAATCACATGTGGCATATATGTAGACCATGACCGCGATTATGATATAGGTCACTTTTTATCCCGGAAAAGGTCGTTCAAGCGGGCGGCGCCGCAAACAAAAGCTAGTCGATAATAAAGGAAAGTGTATGAAATTAACAAACGGTTCCGAGATATTTGCGAAATGATAATAGTAACGAATTCCAAGAATGGTGTCACAATCACTGTCCGTAGTATAATATTGTATAACTCTGCAATTTGACTAAAGCCATTCCCTTAATATACCGGTTTGATAAAACCAGAATCAGTTTAATCAGGTCTAAATTCGCGATATAATTTACACTGATAATTTGAGAACTTCTTATACTATTTTACTAAGTGGAAGAAGTCCCTCGTATGCGAAGGACCGTATGGGTTGGGTCCACCGCTTTGTCTGTTTCTGACGCCAAGCATAACTAGCATAACTATGAGCGTAACGTAGAATATACTTTCTTAATTTAAGTAATTATGTATCTAAAATAATTAAACTTCATAGTAATTAACCCTTCTTCAGTTTAATTGGTATCATCAAATTAAAGTAAACTATCGAGGATGTAAATTAACCTCAATAACCTAGATAGATAATAACTAAATTGTCGTTGTTCGACTCCGTTGAAATATTGCTCTATTAATCTATTAACAATGTAATATTGTCGATGGACATGTGTTATAGTCTTTGCTCTTGATAAAACAGACCATATTTTTTAATAAAATAAAATATCATAATAGGTATAGATTACAATTAAATTACTTTAAAAATTATAAGTTACCTGTTATTATTCTAAAATAAACTGTACCATATATTTGTGTTTTAAACAAAATTTATTACACCCGTAATTTCACCTTCTTAAAAATAACATACAGAAATAATCGATGGCTAATTCTGTTATAAATTTATAAGAAATACCAATGGAAGAAAAGAAAATTAAATGGAAATTGTTTGTAGAAACGCAATGCGAGACGCGAGTACCCATGAGTTAGCGACACCATCCTAAGAAGGCAACCTCGATAGCAGAAAGCATTTTCTTGTCGTCACCTCGTATGAGATAGCAACGTGCGAAATTAAAACCCCTCACTCAGCATTTAGACGGCTCTAGAAAAAGTATTTAAATGAAAATGTATAGAGAAAGTCTGGCGGAAATGAGGTTCTTTCAGCCAAAGCTCATTCCCACTTCTGAGTGTTTCAGAAGTCCAAGCTTAACTTTTTTTTACTACTGTTTCGTTCACGTTTTAGTTTTGTGTGCATAAAATTAAAATCTTGTAAATGGCCAATGTAAATTGGTTTGCCGACGTTTCTGTCGCTTTATGCAGTAGTTTGGATTAAACGAAGTCATTTAGGAAAAATACTTTTTGGTATTTTATTTACGTAACACTATTTACCTTCTATTATTGTTTTATTTTGTTTGCTTTGAAAACAAGTAATTATTTTTTACCTATATCAATATTGAATAATAATAATAATAAATAGTCCTGGCACCACAGTAAGATACGATTATCTTTAGTCGTGGGTATTAGGATCTACGAGAGACTTTCGGTCTTACAACACCCAGACCCGAAACTAATATTTGTCTCGGTGCCGGCATCGAACCAGCGGCCTCACATTTAACAGTCGGATACTCGCCCACTGCACCACTCAAAATATATATTTCAATAAAGATTTGTTACAAATATAATTGATAATTAAATATTAAGGTAATTATTATATCAGCCTGTTGCCGTCCACTGTCGGACGTAAGCCTCCCCAAGTGAGCGCCAACCATGAAATATTAAGGTATGTCTTATGGTAATTGACAATTGAAAACAGATTTAAAAAGTAATCGGGGTCGCGTCAATAGCTAGTATATTCGACCGTGTCTGACTCATTGGTCACCTTCAGAATGTTTGACATTGGCTGCACAAAGTACAATGAATCAGGGACAATTCACATCAAGTTCAACACGCATTAAAATATAAACAAATATTTTTTTATAATTTCATTCCTCTTTATTTTACTCGTACATATTTCACAAAAGTATATAATATATCATTCAATAGTTTATTTCCTTTTATTTTTATAATGTTAGGAAACGGTTGTTAGCATGATATTGAAAATACTATAAACTGGAAACATGTAAAATGTGCAACTTGTAAGTAGGTTTGCTTGAGGAGAATTTAATGGCAATTTCAGCTCATTTTCTGATATAAGAACAATGGCTTCCAATGATAGTTAGTTGAACTGTCAAGCTAGCTCACACATACGACACATACGAATGTCCATACACTATGCTACTAAACAGTAAAATCATACAATTCTGGTATGATAAATTCGCATAGCATAAGCACTGGCTTGCAGTATTAGAAGGAGACATGAAAGTCAATGGTTCCACCACAAAGGATGCTCACCGGGATAATGCCAAGCAGAAATATATTAACATAGCATAATTCCAAATGTAGGTAGGTAGATTGCCAATTAAATAATACGTGTCGAAAATCAACATATGTCCGGTAACTGGAAATTGACGAAATAGAATGTCAGTGTAGGATGTGCTGAATCAAAGTCAAATTTATTAGCATCTAGAAACCTTCATATCAACTCACACGTTTGTGACCGTTGTGTGGAAAATTGAGACATAATATTACCTTTTCTAGAGTGTTAAGTTGCGCCATACAAAACAAGTGCAGTCAATTGAACACTTTTATCATGTTATTTGATAATTGATACCACACATAAATGGTATGACCTCCAAACAGTTACTGAGTCAGTAGAAAGAGGGGTCAGGTTATTCATCCTACAAGAAATTTAAAAACAATACTTATCAAGATATAACCTTGACTTTTTACCTACAACGTGTTACAGAAAGGAGTGATAAAAAATAAGCAAGGTATAGTGTACGATATAAGTATATCACCCCGCGTAATACCAAATCCGATTGCATTGCTAAGACATAAATAGAGAATATTGTAATATAGAATGAGTAAAATGACGATATTCCGACTTGCAACTTTCGACAACACTAAATGATATACAGCTGAGCTTTTGTCTCCCCTCTTTACTTAATTTATAGGAATGGGATTGATCTTATCGATCGTAATAAACGAGTGAATAAAATTTGGGTGAAATTTTAAGATGGTTAGATTTTGATCGTTTAACAAATTAACAATTAATTTTATTTTTTAAATGTATTGCGCGCTAGGTATGAAGTGCGTGTAAGTATACATCGAATGGTTCTAGCCAACCGACACTTTAACATAGTCGGAGCTGAAAATAAATGCTAGTAGGTATTATTATGAGTTTACTGGAAGGCAAGAGGAACAATTTTCCGCACCGCAGGAAATTCCTATGCGGTATGATCAACGGCGGTCAACTTACTGTTCAGGGTCGGATTGCAACATCGCGACTTTCAATCCACCCAGGACGGCGTCTTCCGGAATATGACATTCTATGGACGATGACGAGCCTGTAGTATATATTTTTTTTTATAGCATAGGCCGGCAAACTAGCAAGTGGGTCACCTGATGGTAAGTGATCTCCACCGCCCATGTACGCCCACAATACCAAAAGAATTATGGGTGCGTTACCGACCTTAAAGGAAAGGGATAATTAAGGGATTGGGAAGGGGAGGGGGTTTGGGCCTCCGTATATCTCTCTGACCGTACGAAACGCAGCAACAAGCTGGTCCTTTACGCCGGTTTTCTGTGAGACAGTGGTAACGACCCGGACGAGCCTGCCAATTTGTGCTGTAGACACAAATGTCTACAGCGTGGCTCTACCACTCTAAAAACTCTTTAGTACTTTTCAATTAGAACTATGGGTTTGTTTTGTATGCAAAATACACATGGATATATGTAGTACCATATCCATAGTTAACTCGGCTTTTAAGTAATTTTTCGCAAAAATAAGTATTATTTTTAATTACTATTTAAGGAAGAAAGTTGTCGCAAATTATTCAAGGATGAATTGAGTTTGATTCGTCCATTGGCTACAGTTTGTAATGACAACTTATCGTGATCTTTAGACGGGTTTATTTGAACTTCTAATTGTGATCATGCTTCCTGATTATAAAGAAATAATATTTTGTTTAAAGATAAGGCTACTGAAATAGATCATAATATCTTGATGTTTATATAACATTTTTTACTTGATATTATAGCTAAGATCTTTAATCGGGGATTTTTTTGTTACAAATCATATTTATTAATGATATAAGTATCTGTATTTTATTGAGTCAAATGGAATTTAAGAAGTTTATAATATTTTTAAATGTTTTAAAATGCATATACACAAATCCACGTCTTTTGATGTATACTTCAAGAGGGTAGTGAAAAATTAATGCACGTTTGACGTTAAGCAAAACTTAGGTTTTATAACAATATTTGAAGACTAACAATTGAGAATCTTTTTAAAGATGTCTACGTTTTGATCTTTATTTTTACATATTGCTATTATAATACTTGACATTGGCGAAATCATCGAAAATCGATGGGGCCATAATCTAAAAATAGAATAGAATAGAATGGCACAATATTTGACAGCCTCCGTGACATATCGGGCGAATAGCCGGCTGTAAAACGAGACACCGCGGGTTCGATTCGGGCACCGAGAAAAATGTAAGTCCCTCGTAGTTCCCAAACCCACCATACATATATGTACGTCGTACAAGATGACCAATGGCAAGATATCCAGAATAAACATCACCTTTACTTTCATACGATACTAAAAGATTACTTTAGACATCAGCCATAGATAGCTATTACCCAAACGACACACGATCCAACACTAGAGAGCTTTCTTTTAAGGCGTTTTCACCGAATTTCCACACCGTGACATCGATAAAGATCATACACAAGCATATCCGTGAAATTAACAACACTCTAGGGTTGCCACCTCGCCGGTACGACATCCTGAATTCGGATCGGCTCGGCTGACTTTGACAGACATTTATAATTTAACTCTCTAGTGGGATCATAATATGATTAAGAAGAGCTGGTGTCAGTATTATGTAAATAATAAATTATAGAGAAGGAAAAACAAATATAAGTACAAGAGTAGATGCGATTGGTTATATTTTAGCAGTTTTAGTATATTTAGTATGGATCCAAAAGTCATTTAAATCTAACAGTGAAAGATTTTATGTAATTGATTATGGTTATCTACTATATTACTAATTGGCTTGTTAATGTATGTGCAGTATAACATCCTTACACATTTAATATCTAATAAAAAATCTTCGAATAATTTTATTGCTCTCAGACGTGACAACCCTAATTATACATTGGTGCAATCGTGTCGCAGCTACTTCCGACTCTATGATTTTGCGATAAAGTACCATTTCGCTGGTAATGTACAGTATCCAAACATTTACATGCATCGCACGCTTGGGCAAGCAACTCACCGCTTTATTAACCATCTGACACACTTGAGGACAAACAAACAGACGAATTTAATTGCGATGCTGATCACGATGTGCAGCGGACGTTCTATTATTTCTGATAATCTACACATCAAGGTCAAACGGTGTGATAGTTGATTGTTTTATTTATAGCTGTATTATTAAACTGTGCTTTATATTATAGTACGAACTCATTCACGCCTTTATCCCCGAAGGGGTAGGCAGATGTGTAAACAGTACCTACACCCACATTTCGCCAAGCGTATCTCCGTCCCTTATGTGATAGGGGGCGAGCCTATCGCCATACCGGGCACAAATTCCAGACTCCGGGCTGATACTGAGTATTTCGTAATAGAAAAACCCAATACCACTTTACCCGACCCGGGGATCGAACCCGAGACCTCAGAGTTGGCCTCAATCGTAACGCGTACGTATTACAACTGCGCCACCGAGGCAGAATTTATAGTGAAATTATAGTGGCAGAATATAATGCCAAACAATTTACTGCTTTGAGAGTGAGGTGTCTGTCTAATACTTATTTGATAAGCATATTTAACTGGAAGAAACCTTATGTATCTATTTCGTTATTCGATTTGAAGTAAATATTAAGTTTATAAACTAAATCGGAAAGTTGTTTATCATATTTCATACAAAACAACAATTAATGTTTCATAGGATCTAACCTCGTTCTTTATTAAGTCTATAAATACTATAAAATAGTTTACACAAAAAATAAATCGTGCTCATGAATTACACATTGATTTACTCATTGTAAATTTATGTGTATACGGACCACGATACGGACTCTTTTGATTTGACATTTATTGTCGATCACAAATTTTCTTTCGCAATTCAACTTTGACTTCGATTGTTTTTTACAGGATACTAGTCTTTTTAGATGGTAATGGTGGTATGGTTCGATTATTACTTATAGGCCAGCTTGTGGAATGTATGCGACTCATGAAATGATATTCACAAATGTTTAATTGGACTTAATGTCAAAACCTTAGACGAAATATTATAAAATAATCCATTTTCTGTAATCAAATGTTATTTGACGAGTGGCATGCTCCCCTCCTAAGATGGCGCAGGAAGAGCAGTGTAGGGCTTTCCTGCATTTACTAGTAAAAACTAATAAGGTGATAATAAAACTAGGAGCACGAAGGGTATTATTTTTATTTTCGCATGACAAAATATGAATAATTCTAATCGTAAGACTCAGAGACAGTCTCCGTGGCGCAGCGGTAGATTAGCCGGCTGCGAAGCGAGAGGCCGTGGGTCCGATTCCCGCACCGAGTAAAATGTTTGTGTGGTCCACAAATATTTGTTTCGTGTCTGGGTATTGTGGGACCATAAGTCCTTCATAGTTCCTGAGACCCGCGATACAGATTAACCTAGTGTGGGGCAGGACTATGTGTGTGTATGGCTGTATTTATTTATACTTTATTTTTTTCAGATCAGTGAAGACCTAAAACCTATATGGAAGAAAATTAAACCAAGTCAAGGGAAGGAGTCACTTGGGTTCGAACCATGTATAGCCGATGGTGGTTGCTGTTCAATTGAGAGTACTCTGTTGTTATGCGAATGGATTGCTCCTTCGGCAAAAATATAGTCACTGTCTTAAATAATGGGTTAACACGGTTCGCTTTTAGTTGATCAACTGCTAAATTGCATGTTATTTGAACCGTCTAAACAGACTTTCAATGGGATCGATCAACAAAATACTGTAGTATTGTCGTTTTAAGCCTCTTGTTGAAAGCGATTTGAGTTGTATGGACTTGTCATAAGAAGGAAAACTAATTTTAAAATAAAAGAACCGTGCGTTTAAAACACGTAACTGCGTTAGCCATGGGTAATATTGTTCAGCTGCCTTTACATCTTCACGAACATGTTTTGAATATAAATATTTATGAGCCTCAACTATTCATTTGTATATTCTAATCTTTGTATAATTTTCATGAAACTTAGATACTGCACAATATAAATATAATGGGCCTATTTGACTAGTATGCTACTACGTTTCAGAAGTACGCTCATCTCATGAATGGTAGAGCCACGCTATAGACACTTGTCTACAGCATGAATGGGCTGGATCGTCCGGGTCGTTATCACTGTCTCACAGAAAACCGGCGTAAAGTAGCAGCTAGCTGCTGAGTGAGATATCCGGAGGTCCAAACCCCCTCTCCTTCCCAATCCCTTAATTATCCCTTTCCTTTAAGGTCGGCAACGCACTCATGATTCTTTTGGTATTGTGGGCGTACATGGGCGGTTGAGATCACTTACCATCAGGTGAACCACTTGCTCGTTCGCCGGCCTATGCCATAAAAAAAGCTTTCGGCTATATACTAAATATAAATGTATTTATAATATTATTTAAAAGTCGATGTAATCTACTGTCGATATCTCAGAGAAACTGCGTTATATACAACGTGTTATAGAAAGGTGTGGTCATATTTTAGGGTCATTACACACTCCTTATAGTAAATATCTATGTACCGGATCATTTCAAACCAAGACATCCTAAAATTTCACGTTAATTTTAATCACTTGTTTATTAAGATCGATAGACTGATGACATCACTATTAATTATAATCAATGACACTTACTTTTTAATAAACTTGAATAAGATTTACTTAATTCTACGGGCATACGTACGTAACTTGTAATTTACACACAAAATACCTGAAAGAGACTGTTTGCTGAAGACGATATAGGTACCATCCTCTGAAGTATTTTAAAGTTTTCATCGTCGGATCATCCATCTATGAATTTGGCTTAATACAGTCGACGAGCCTATTATAAGCTATTATCAGTTGCACCAACACAAATTCCCAATACATAATCCTTATTTTTAGTCAAATACAACATATTTTTTGAACTCGTAATCATACTTCATAAAATCAGATATTGCCGAACTAACTGCGTCAAATAAATATTGACGTTTGCCAACTGTTTAATGTTTTTAATTATAAAATAATTTAATGAAAGGAGGTCTGTAGTATCACTGTTTATCATTTAGTGTCGTTCAAAGTTGAAAGTCGATATCGACATGTTACTCATTCGATAAAAAAGAAAATTCTATAATTATGTCCTAGCAATGCAATCGGATTTGCTACTATGGGGGATAAAATACCAATACCCTACACTATACATTGCTTAAATTTGCCTGCCCCTTTCTATAACACGTTGTATATCATAAATATAGTATATATTCAAATGCATATGGAGATTAACACAAATTATTTATGTTTATGTGGAGATATATAATTGAAACTAAATCCTTTAACCTTTTTCAATCAATGCCTGATGTTAATCTATATTTAATGGTATAAATCCGACGGTATCTTATCTTTCAAATCCGCACCCCGATGCGCGATGTCGTCGTGATTACATTTGATGTGGGTTTGTCATAACTAATTGTTCGATTTTGGACAATCGAGTATATTTCTTGTCCAGTGTATTGATGATGCCATGTATTATGTATAGGTAAATAAGTCGGTTTCTAGTATCTTTCTTTTCTTTATTCTTGAAGTGACTTGGTCATATGCGCTATTTTAATTGCCTACATGATCAATAAACGAATTTCATATTTATTCTTTCATTGAACTTTACACCAAACATGTACTTAGCTATCGCCAAAGACAATATGACATTATGTTTTAGTTATTGTATTGAGTATACAGAAAAACAAATATACGCGTCGAATTTAGAACCACCTTCGATTTTTCGCTGTTTAAAAATGGATATATAGCACATTTTTATTAATAATGGAATTAAACACGTACCTTCTTATTTCAATTAAATTCTCACCACTAATTTTATATCTAATGATTCATTGTAAGATCGGTTACAGTAAATTATTACAGGAAATACATGTATCTATATTTCATAATATGTGCGTAATATTAGATCACTTGCGACAACATCTTCGGGAAATACGCGTAAGAAATAAATAATTTATTTAATTACTAGGATTAATTCAAAAAGCGATTGTTCACGAATAAGCTATAAAACAACAAGTTTATGTATTATTCAATATTAATCGGTATTGAATCGAAGTGCTCGATATTGTTAATTAAATCAATGCATAAACAAAAAGTTAAACGGAATCATTATCATAACAACAATAGGAGAATTTTATTAATCTGTGTATAATGAGATACTTCACAGACAACGACATCAATTTTAATTAAACAATACATACTACGATTATGATTATGTGTTTATGATTTATACTACGATTATGTGTTTTGACAATTTTAGATTTTTGCAATTAGTACGAATATGCAATCAATGTTCGGGCATCCGAGCTTGGCCAATCACATACGAGAAAAAGTACATAACCTTATGTTGTAACAGACCATGATCATCACGCATTTGTATTTTGGGAATGGACGAAAAAAGTAAAAGCGCATTATTTTAGTCGTAGGGTTGCAATTTTGTAATAGAAGGACTGCAGTATTCGGCTATAGCTGCGGCTTCGAATGTGAACTTATAAGTTCGATGCCCACGTCAGACAATCAATACATTTTTCAATATTGAACAAAGCGCTATATGATCCGGCAGAATTTTAAAAAATCTATCTTCAAACATGTACTTTAATTTATCTTGATTAAATCAATGATTTATTACAATCCTTGCATGCATAAGTATTGGGTTTAAAATTATAAGAATTTGTTTCGATAAAATCAACACTGTCTCGATGTTAATTTACAAAATGAAATGTTCACGATAAGTATCAGTTTCCAAGGGTTAAGTGCATTATTTCTCAAACACTTTGTCAATGTGCTAATAAGTTACGAAACTATGACCGGCCGCCATCAACCACAGGATTTATCTAAGTGTCGCCGCTATGTTGAATATGCTTGAAGTCCAAATTATGGGATCTTTTTTCGTTTTTTTTTTCAACCAATAGACGAACTAAGATATTCTTCCATCTACCCTTATCGCAGTCGCAGTGGGGTCGGCGCAACATGCATTTTAACACATGTTACAGAAACATTTGATATGTAGTTTTAACGACCGGCCGCTTGCCTGACGTCATCCCCTCTGGGGAAAAACCCACACCCAAAACAAATATTTGTGGATCACACAAACATTTGGTCATGGTACGGGAATCGAACCCCCGACCTCGCACTTCACAGCCGGCTACTCGCCCGCTGCGCCACGGAGGGTCTATTGGTCTAAACAGTTCACTGCCACTACATGTCGGATTTTTTTTTATAGTATAGGCCGTCAAACGGTCAAGTGGGTCACCTGATGGAAGCGATCTCCACCGCCCATGTACGCCCACAATACTAAAATAATCATGGGCGCGTTGCCGACCTTAAGAAAAGGTATAAGTTAGGGATTGGGAAGGGGAGGGGAATTTGGGCCTAAGGATATCTCACTCACCGTACGAAACTACTTTACGCCGGTGTTCTGTGAGACAGTGGACGAGCCAGTCCATTCATGCTGTAGACAGAACTGTCTAGAGCGTGGCTCTATCACTCAAAAATAATACAGTGGTAGGTACTGGGGACTATCAAGCTCAAGCCGGCCCATTCGTGCTGTAGACGCTAACCAAGGCGAAGTCGAGGCGTAACTTTACTATTTTTAAGGATATGATTGACAAATAACTTCTCATTGGCAAGTCAGGGTATGATCACATAATAAAAATATGTCTCCCTTTCATGCAAAAATATTCAAAATGATGTAGCTTATGAAATATTTTTATTGACTTATTATCCTTATTTAGAAATATTACAACGTATTTTAGATATAAAATTATTATAATTATGCGGTTTTTGATACTTAAGGTATACATATGGCGATATATTTTGTTCTTTATAGGCTGCCTTTGCCAAAATAATATATTAAATGGTTTTAATACGAATCAAATTATCATAATAAAATAGCCAAACTGATTTATAATGTAAGCGCTGTAAAGTATTAAAAGTTTACTGTTATCCTTTTAAACAACGAAAAACACATTATAATTCTAGCCCTGTATTATACACGTCCTACTGCTGGGCACAGGCCTCCTCTACTGAATGAGAAGAGTTAGGCATTAGTCCACCACGCTGCCCTAATGCGGGTTGGCAGACTTCTCATACCTTCGAAATTCTTATGAAGAATTTCTCATGTATGTTCCTCATGATGTTATATTCACCGTTAAAACAAGCGATAATTAACAATTCACATAACTTAGAAAAGTTAGAGGTGCATGTTCTTGGGGCTGGTTATGAACCTGCAACTTTAGTCTCGACAGTCCGTTCCTCTCACGTTACATAATATATTTATAACATTATTATGAGTTATTCGAATAAAACAACAAGTTATAACATAATTATGAACAATAATTGTTTTATTGCAAGAAATTGCGCGCTATCTGAAGTTTTAACAATGTTAACGACAGATCTGAAAATCTGTTATTACAAAATAACTCGGGATGACGCTGGTCGTTAATGAGTTACAAAACATTTTATGTCCCTTTCATGGTTTCTCATTTAGAATGAGAGGCAAGATAAAAGTACTAATGCTCTGGGCTCAGTGCCAAACTCTGGCTCTTTATCACGAGCTCTTGACCTAGCAATAATAATAAACAATTTTTTTTACTATACATATAGAAATGTGTGGAAATGGAATCGGTGCGTCATATGACTATTTATTCTGTTGTTATTCGTGTTTCCGCGTGATGCGTATTAAGACTTAATGAGCCTACAAATACGATCAAAAGGTAAAAGTAGCATTTGTAAGAGAATCCAACCACTTGAAACGTGAAATTCACATTTTTAAACCGAATTTAGATTTTATTGGCATTTACTAAGGAAGAATTCAGGAGACGATGTTGTATCTTCAATAACATCCAATCAATTTAAATCCGCTTTAAAGCTGTGTCTATTTCTGCCGCCAAATATCAGTGTGCACTGTTTTGTTTCGGTTTGAAGGACATTGAAGCCAGTGAAATTACTGGGCATTATGAGATTTAGCATCTTATGCCTTGGAGTGACGAGCGCAGTCCAATGCCATGCAGTGCTTTGTAATTCAAAGTTCTGTGTGGTGTTGCTTCTGTTTATGAGCAGGCGTGACGCTTACCATCAGGTGAGCGATCTAGTCATTCAGGCTAATAAAAAACAAATTGAAATATAATAGATCGATATTAAATAATAACTATGAAAAAGTCTAATTCAGAATTTTCAATGAGACGGTTACGTTACAGTTTGTAATATAAATAATTGGATTAGATCAAAAAAAGGAACCAAATATAAAATTACTGTTCCTTTAATTTCTTTCAAATAAAATTTGGTTCCTCCCAAAGATTGAGAGGAGGTGTGTTGTGTGGGTGTTAACTCAATCCGCCGAAAGGCATAGTAGAGTACAATGCTATTAATGTTTTAATACTTGTGTAAATTGACATCGCAACGAGTAGTTGCGGGTTCGATTATCACTATCGTAGTTCATTTTAACCCAAGAAGAAATAGAGAGGTGTTATAAGTTTGACTCTTCTGTCTATCTGTGTGTATGTTGTTGTTTTTATTTACTTGAATGACGAGACGAGCTGGGTCGCTCGACTGATGGTAAGACTCACGCCTGCCCATAAATAGAAGCAACACCACACAGAACTCTGAAATAAAGAGCACTGCATGGCACTAACCGCGCTCGTCATCCCAAGACATAAAATGTTAAGTCTCATATTGCCCAGCAATTTCACTGGCTTTAATGTCTTTCAAACTTTCTTCAGGGCTTACACCCTGCTGCTTGGTAGCAGAAATAATGATGTGTCTGTCTGTGACATCGTACTGCCTAAACGAATGTACTGATTTTAAAACGTTTTTTTTTGTTGTAAGCTGGTTTCATTGAAATTATTCTTAACTATCTTTGAATAAAATCTGTTCAGCCGTTTAAAATGTACAGATGTTGTTGTAATTAACGTTGGATGTTTTAATTTAATGGTTAGGTTCTTAACGATTAGTTTATAATTTATTGAAATCGGTTTGGTACTACACTGAACCTGACCTTTGGCTTGTTCTAGACGGTCGCCATGGTAAGATTTTAAAATACTAATACGTCTGTGTAAATAAAGAACTCACAATACCGTGGCTAATATTGCCATTAAAATACTACAATTACGTTAAACATATTTCACAGTAAAGATACTACAATAAGCTCTTCGTTATGCTTTGGTTAAAATTATTATTTACGCTACACGCTTTACTCATTACTGCTTGTATGGAAATCGTTGTTCTTTATTCCTAGTGTTGGTATTCAAAAATATTATATCACTTAGTGATATTATGTTCTACGTAATAAATATAGGTATTTTCATATTATAAATAAATTCTATTAATATTGAATGCATAATCTCTACAATCCGCACTGCCATAGTATTTCTTGCTACTGGAATCTCGAAACAGACCAATAAACTAAATAGGCTGTGGTGCAGCGGGTGAGTAGTCGGCTGTGAAACGAGAGGCTGCGGGATCGATTCCCGCACTGAAGCAAATGTTTGTGTGATCCACAAACTTTTCTTTGGGGTCTGGGTGTTTTGGGAGCGCAAGTACCTCGTAGTTCCTGATACCCACGATACAGGTTAACCTAGTGTAGGATCAGGACTATGTGTGTGACTGTTGGGTAAGTTTATTTATTATTTATTTTCGATTTCATAACAGAGGCCGGCAAACGAGCAAGTATCTCACTTGATGGTTAGTGATCTCCATCGGTCATGTCCACAATATTAGAATATTCATAGACGCGTTATCGATCTAAAGGAAAGGGATAGTTAGGAAATTGGGAAGGGGAGAGGGGATTTGGGTCCCCCGAATATCTTCCTCACGGTACGAAACGCAACAGCCAGCCTGCTACTTGCTAACAATCTAGTCGAACCAACCCATTCAGACTGTAGACAAAATTGTCTACAGCGTGGCTCTATTACTTATAATCAAATTCAAAGAAAGCCCATCAGGATTCCTTTGATAGTTGATTTTAAAAATTAAAAACTACTAACTACTACTTTGATACTACAACACATAGACTAGAAACAGCTAGAAACAAACATTTGACAAATAATTTTCCCGAAATAGATTTCAAACTCAGTCAACGATTTCAAACCTCTTCGTTCACTTTTATCCACGAAACCTTCGTGGATATAAAAATCTAATATTTTAACACTTCAATATCACCATGCAACATGTTTAAGTAATACCCGTAAATTCGTCTTGTTGTCTCTAAGAATTAGCTCACATGCGATCGTGATTCACATCGCACGAATTGTTAAGATTGCCGAGATTAGAATTAAAGATTATACACTACCCCTTAACGTATCCGCGTTTCAATTAACACATCTCTTATATCATTTTTCTCACATATTTGTATCCGAAAATAGCGTGCTAATATTCATTGATGAAGGTTTTTCTCAAAATGGTCATACCAAGACATGCTTTTATTTTATTTATATTTTTCCGAGATTATGTCTGTTCCTTTAGGGGCGAGCATGTTGCCATATTAGTCACAGATTTCGATTCCGCGAAACTCACGTTTTTCTAATCGATAAATCACCACAAAAATGTTGGTTGCCTGACCTGGGGATAGAACCCAGAGAATAATACCTAATGCCAATTGCTACTATACAAATAAGACAACAGTTTCGACTAACGGTAAGATAATTTTAAAATAAGTATTTGCTTGCGATTGAAGCGTGTTTTTAATGTTAATAGAAATATCTTTAATTTATTATATCAAGAGCATTAACATCATCTCACGTTAATCTTATTAAACGTGCATCATTACAGATCTCATATAAACAACTTAACTCCATTCATTACTTATAAATACATAGTTTACAGACGTCGAATAAACGCTTCCTGTAGTGTATAAACGCCTTTATCCCGCATATCGGTTAGGCAAGCGAATCTACAGGTGTTGCCGCCCTGTTGAGGTAATTCCTTTCGACGTTATACGCTAAGGAAACAATATCATTCAATATTATTATGTAAGTATATTTTGTCCACAGTAATTACGTTTATTGGAGCGCGATATCGTTTCACAACACTCCATTCAGCTACCTGTGATTAGATTTTATCGTTCATTAACCACCGACGGTTTATCTTCGTATCGGTATTTATTCAGTTTAAACAATGGAGTTTTATATAGGGTAGCGAATTCTATGTTGGTATACCTGTGCAAGATCCAAAAAATATCGCGTGAACAAGACGCCTAATACATCCAATGGTAATGGATAACAAGAATTTGAATTTGAATTTGAATAATTTCACTATGGATACTATGGATAATTGCTAACTGACCCTCTCAGTTTCACTCACGTGCATGCGACTACTCCGCTCCCGTGGGACGTAGCATGATGTCATATAGCTATAGATATGACTATGGACCATTGTCTCGACAAAACAAACTTAATAGGTTTCGAATAATATAACCTTAATCGGTAACTTCGTTCAAAATTTACACAAATTACAAACAGACGCACAGATTATATATAAAGATATTTGTGACACGTTTATCCCTTTATTGCCAACTGGTTAACGCTCCGTACCACATTACAATCAAATCATACATTTTAATTATCTATGTCATGATATTTTTTAACGCTTAAACAATTTAACTGATTGAATAATGATAAAGATAATAAACGTCATATGACAGGCGTATAGGCAATAAATAATATTCACATAAATCAATTGTTTACGTTACGTAGGCGTTATGTTCGGAAGCGGAACGGTGAGTGCGCACGCGATGCGATGTGCGAAAATTTATCTGATATATTACGTCTATGCGTTAACGATGAAAGTATAATTGTATTTAGAATCCATATTTTTACATACGCACTCACGCCTGTAATCCCCGAAGGGGTTGGCAGAGGTGTAACCAGTACACCCACATTTCGCCGAGCGTATCTCCGTCCCACAATGTGATAGGGGGCGAGCCTATCGCCATACCGGGCACAAATTCCAGACTCCGGGCTGATACTGAGCATTTCGTAATAGAAAAACCCAATACCACTTTACCCGACCCGGGGATCGAACCCGAGACCTCAGCGTTAGCCTCAATCGTAACGCATACGCATTACAACTGCGCCACCGAGGCAGTATTATACCATATTTACCAGAGGCCATATTTTTAGTCAAGGAAATATAAAAAGCTGTTATTAAAATAGCTATTTAAAATTAAAAATAATGTGTACTGAGAAGAAAACTGAATGATGAAGAACGTAAACTTAAAATAAGAATGAAACATAATTATAAAAAGTATGTTAAGGTCAATCGCCAGGTTTAAAAATATAAATAGTCGGTAGTGCTGAGTACATAAAATGTAGTAATAATAATAAATACACCCTACAGTCACACACATAGGCCTGATCAGTAAGATAAGAGTATTCTTTGTGTGGTGTGGGCATCAGGAAGGACGAGAGATTTTTAACCTCACAACACCCAGACCCGAAACAAATATTTGTGGATCATACAAAAATTTGGTGAACATACAACATGGTGCGTGGATTGAACCCACAGCCTCTCGTTTCACAGCCCGCTACTCGCCCGCTGCGCCACGGAGGCTGGCATTTAGTATAATCTGTATATTTAGTATAAACTTCAATAATTTAAGATAATTAACCTTAAGAAGCTCATAAAGTTACACGGCATAATGTTAAATTTAGATTTTGTCACACAAATCTACTGTTGATTTAACTGCTTGGCACAGAATGAAAATAATGTTTTTGTACTACTAAGAAATCGCGTAAGCACTGTAGATGTATTTGGTTTGGTAACATTTTAAACGAATGTACTGGATTTAATTTTAATTAAACACCCATATTACCTTAATAAAGCACAAGGCGATAGTTGTTCGCACGACAGAAAATAATAATATGACAGAAAGCTGCTATTTTCGAAGCCACGTCATGTACTTTGAAAACGAGAATATTATGGTGTGGCTTCGTAAATTATAGTGTTCTGTTACCTGGCCTATGTCTTATAATAAATACGTATACCAAACATTTTGCTCAAAAAATATTTTCCTCGACACGAGAACCCGCTACCGGAATAAAAAGTATCTAAATCTCCTCAGCCAGTGTTAGAAGCTAGTGAAATTACTGAACATTATGAGACATCACCATAATTAACTTACTGGACAAACGCAGTGGCATGTAGTGCTTACAACCCAAAAGTATGTGTGGTGTTACTTCTGTTTATGTGCAGGCGTGGCGCTTACCGTTAGGCGAGCGAACTGTTCGTCGTTCTTTTTGTTCCGGCAAATAAAAAGAGTTGTCTGTGAAACACATGGAAAGCCATAGTATTTTCACAGTGCACCCACACGTGTAATAGTATACTTTCCACAACAGTAATATGCGTCGCATCGTAAACCACAACCGCAACTTCATTTCACTCATGCAAATAACTTAATAGTCGTACTGTTTATGTAATTGTATTAACATGGTACGTTAACACCATGCCTGTATCTCAAAAAGGGTAGACAGACGTGTAAATTTATTTTCTTGGAATACTGATCTATTGAAATAAAACTAGTTTATAAGGATTTTATCGCGGTTTAATTCCTATTCTAGTTCCGACGTTTCGAAAGCTTCCTTCGTGGTCACGGGAGAGTCTCTCCGATAAAATCTTTATAAACTAGTTTTATTTCAATGTGTAATATTCGCACAAACATAAGAAATCACTATACTGATTTATTTTAAACTTCTCAATAGTAATAAAATACAGTTATATTTGTAGTTAATGAGTAATCTTTGCATCTACGGAGGGGTAAGCAGAGGTGCAACTAGTGCATCCACGGTTCAGATATGGGGACACGGGGACAAGTCTATCGCCTATACCGGGTGCAAATTCCAATCCAGGACAACTCGTATATGATTTTTGAAATGGAATCAAACACAAATCGTGATTGCCCAATCTGGGATTTAAAGCCTCCTCACGGTTTCACAGCCTAAGCACCCTGCCTAAATAAGGCGATCAATCAAATACAAGTGACAATTTCGTGATTATTTAATCAAGTTAAACCCCATATGAATCAATTGAACGCGTGCAGCACCGGCTGCGGCAGGGTCGCGTCGCGTCGTGAGAACTGTTATTGTTCTGCAAGGGTGCTGTTATCGACCTCATTATTTAACCGTATCACCCGCATTCAACACTTATACGTGCTAAATCAAATCATAATCCTTGACACGGTGCATAAATATCTGCTGGTGCTTAATCTTCGCTCATTGGTGCAGTTAATGTATTTTTATTTTTGACTAATACAGCTTCATTTGTTTTACGATTGCAACCTAACGTAACATGGTTATGAACATGCATATTATTGCTATCTTCTATAATCAGGTGCTGAGATAGGATTTACAGCAAAAAATCAAACCTATCTGAGACTTATTAAATTATAATTTAGACTTAAATAATTACCAGAGATCAGCTTAACCAATTGCTAACTGAAGTGAAAACGTATATCTGAAGTATTATTAGTGGCGAACAGTAAAGAGAAGACGAAGCTAGTTTCTGTGTACCTAATAACATCTGGATATCCTACAAAATGCTTTATTTATAGGTTTGGAATTATTACAAAGAATATTTAACGATAATAGGTCTTTATCTAAGAAATTGCCGTTCTGTATGAAAAAAGTTAATGTATTTTTACCATCTTTTTACTTCTATTAATCCAAATAACTTGCCATGCTAACTATGCATCTTTGCCAGCGCAGTAACAATTTATAGATCCCCTTCTTGAAGAAATCGGCTGGATGGGAGGCAACAAACTCTTCAAAGGCATTTTATACTGCCTCTCGGATATTGATTTATTTCCCGCCAAAAACTTGGCCAAATTATGAAAAACGACTATTATTTATTTAAACTTACCTACCTATTATAAATACTTAAGGTACAAGTGTCGGTTTCCCTTTACCTTTCGCCGCTATGAAGTATTCTGGCTAATGACTTAAGCATTTAACAATTCGAGCTAACGAATCAACAAAAATGATGACTACGTAATGATAATTAAAAAAGACTCACCTACTGCAAAAAAGGACAGCTGCGCCCAAATTTCTGAAAACAAAGTAAATTCTATAGTAACGCAATGCAAATGTAAGATAACAAACAAAGATAATAATACATTATGACATGTGTGAACACATATTTCTGTAGGTAATGCGCGGAAGTATGCAACGGGTAATTCATTGCACGTGAATACACACAAGATAACGAACCATGTAGAAGGTGTTAAATTGTATATTTTCTATATTTGCATATTTTATGAAGTTGTGAAAAACTTTCTAAAGGTAACAAATACTTCAGCAAGTTCCAGAAGGCCAATTCTCGTAATTTAAAATGTTCAAAATATTATTCCGATCTAGTCTCAGCGTCAAGGAAGTTGCAAATGGCATTCTCTTAAACCAATAATCAACGTCAAATGCACCTAGCATTAGCAGTAGCATTATACCGTTTTGGCTTCAGTCAACTTTTATTCTACATTCAATCTCATTACGATCTATGTTCACATTTGACGTTGATTACTGGTTTAAGAAAATGCCATTTGCAACTTTCTTGACGCTGAGACTAGATCGGAATGATATTTTGAACATTTTAAATTACGAGAATTGGCCACCTGATCACTGACCGAAGTAAATCTGAATTATATGTATCGTAAACTGTTTATATGTCTTAATCGACAGCACAATAATAATTCTGTGACCACTAACTACCTCACAGAAAACCGGTGAGATATAGTGAGATATCCGGAGGCCCAAATCACTTCCCCTTTCCAATCCCTTAATCCTTTCCTTTTCCTTAAAGGTCGTCAACGAGTCCACGATTCTTCGGTATAGTAAGCGCTCATGGGCAGTGGAGATGTCTTATCATAAGGTGACCCACACGCTCGTTTGCCCCCCTCTGCTATAAAATATATTACATTTTCACACAGGTAAGCCACACGCGGACGGAGATACGCTCGGCGAAATGTGGGTATACTGTTACACCTCTGCCTACCCCTTCGGGGATTACAGGCGTGAGTGCTTATGTATAAGCCATACACAAGCATCCAAAAATTACCACACTGACCATGTTTTAATTTAAATTGCTACTATACCAATAAAGTGTCCTTTATATAGTAGAAGGTTGACAAACGAGCAAGTCGGTCACCTGATGGTAAGTAACCTACAATACCACAAGAGTCTTGAGTGCGATGATCTTGAGAGATTTGGAAGGAAGGGGGCCGATATGATTTGGCCTCCTGGAATAACAATACCTAATGGTACTTATGATGAATGTACTTAAGAATAATAATGATGGTAACAAGGTATTCTCTATCTAATGGATGATATAGCCACGAGTTCTAACGATTCCAAAGGTAAAAATAAATATGGAAAGACCCTATACCAAACATATGTCGACAAGTATCGTAGAACAATGTTGCTAGATTGTAAATTATCTACTTTTCAGTAGAGCGTTCTATCAATGATGATATTTTTCATTCTGTGTCATATGAAACACAGGAATGATACGTTTTTTCACTGTACAGTTTCATTTGCAATTAAATTTGAACCACTAAATAACGCATTAGGTTTACGAAGTACCATTTTGCCATACGCTATGTAATAATGTTGTATTTATCTGTTTATATTTTACTAGCTTTTGCTCACGGCCTCGCCCGCGTGAACACCTTTTTCTGGGATAAAAAGTAGCGTATAACCGAGATAAAAAGTAGCCTATAACCAGGATAAAAAGTAGCCTATAATCGTATCTAGGGCCCAATTTATCACTGTAACAAAACTCATTAAAATCGGTTCAGCGATTTAGGCGTGAAAGCGTAACAAACAAACAAACACACTCACTTTCGCATTTATAATATTAGTTAGGATTTGAGAAATAATCGTTACTTGGACATTGTGAAATAGGTATTTAGTATATATAGGAAGTTTAGTAATATAATATATTTGTAAAGGTTGTCAGGTAGAGATCGCTATTAGCGATAAGACCGCCTATTGTTATATTTATTAATGGTTGTTTTTTCTATAATATTCTGCATGGTGTACAATAAAGTGTTATCTATCTACTTACCTAATTGTTACTTTCATAATATAGCAACACCGGGAAAGTAGTTACAACTTATAGATCTTTCAATTTTTCAATTTCTCCACAAAAAATTAAAAGTTGTGATATTCCTAACTACTACAATACTGGGTGCTACTTTGAACGGAAATGTCGATGTCATTTAAAATGTCATACACGAAGAAATTATGGTGTCTAATTAACTAAGGAATTATATTTTACGCCGTGATTGTTAAATTCATAATATACTTCAACTAAACCAAATAAGCAATGAGAAAAGCGTACATTTTGAATCAAATGATGGTAAGATTTATATACATACATTATGCAATATAAAACCAAAGGTTTTCCGTGTGGTGTGATTTCCACGTATTTTCCAACTTCTTACAGACTATTATGGTACCCATATAAGATAGGATGTAATTTATAGTATTTCCTGGAGGTACAACCGGAATATGAAGAGTTTCAAGAAGGAATTTAGAATAGTATAAAACGCAGGCTACAAGCTGTCGAATTTATGTCGGTTTTTGTAAGACAGTGGTAACGACCCGGTCGTGCCGTCCGATTCATGCTGTAGACAAAACTGTCTACAGCGTGGCTCTACCAGTCAATATTATGTTGCATGTACAAAATTTTATTATATGACTCACTTAACGCACTTTAAAAGTGCCAACATTATGTATAAAGGCAAAAAAAATGTTTGCCCTAAATGTTCCTGTATAAAGCAAAAAAAAAAATATCAAAAATGTCCGCGGCAATAAATATTAATAACCACAAAATGCCAATAAACACCAAAACGACGTACATTAAAGAACGAAACGCTAGAATCGGTCATTAGTGGGAAAAACATTTCAAAATCAAACGAAAACTCTTACCAACTGTCAGTTCTGGAAAGTTCCTAATTGCCTAAGTGTATTCCTTTGAACTACTTAAACACCGCGGCGAAATTAAATACACAACAAATTGTGTGTTTGTCGAAGAGTAAACAAATAATATCTTTTACTTGAAGAAAGGGAAGGCAAATAAACAATAGAAGCGTTGCTTAAATGAGGAGTGGAGAAATAATATTCAAATAAGAATAGCTATTGTTAGATATGATTTCTAATTGAATTTATTCCAGGAACTAAATCAATACGTTGTTTTGTGTAAAAATATAAATTAATTGTTTTGTGAGTGGTAGAGCCACGCTGTAGACAGTTTTGTCTGCAGCACCAATGGGCCGGCTCAACCGGGTCATTACCACTGTCTCACAGAAAATCGGCATAGAGTACGGTGAGGTATCAAGGTCCAAATCCCTTCTTTTTCCCAATTCCTCACTTATACCTTTCCTTTAAGGTCGGCAACACGCCCCTGATTCTTCTGGTATAGTGGGCGTATATGGGCGGTGGAGATCACTTACCATCAGGTGACCCACTTGCTCGTTTGCCAGGCTATGCTATAAAAAAAATTATTTACTTTCTAAGTCATATTATTATAAGTATGTCAATGTGGATGGAATTGTCCTCAGGTAATTTACAATCGTATTTTCAAATACTGAAGATTGAACTGAGAATGAGGTAGAACTATACTGAATCGTCTAAACAAATCCTTAGTTAACATGACATAACATGTTATAATTTATGAATATTAAACCAGTGTTCTTCCAAGTTAGCTTAATCATACAAACATGAAGTTAAAATCAAAGAAAAATAAAATACCACCGAATTTAATTAACATAAAACGTATTAAAATGCAAGTTGTATACAGCATCGAAAGTAAAATTGAATTTTATTGTGCACCATAATTATTTATGGACATTGACCTGGATACATGTCTTTATAAAACACGAAAGTCGAAGAATCAAATTACACTACCGATTTTTTCACTGATAACACTGGCCTTTTATATTTAAGGCCAAAATAATTACAGAACTTCCTCGAATTCATTCCAGTAGTTTAATATATAATTATATTAGTCATAATACTGGTTGCCAAGCATTTTAGATTAGGAAGGTGAAATGGCAGAAATTTTACGTAAGTAAATAAGTTCAGTGTGTTAGGCCCGATTTTCCGTGGCGCAGTGGGCGAGTAGCCGACTACGAAGCGAGAGGGTGTCGGTTCGATTCCTGCACCGAGACAAATGTTTGTGTGATCTACAAAAGTTTGTTTCGAGTCTGGGTATTGTGGGACTACAAGTCCCTCGTAGCTCCTGATACCCACGATACAGGTTTACCTAATGTACGGTCGGGACTATGTGTGACTGACTGTTGAGTGTTGGTTGTATTTATTTATTTAGGATTGACGTGCAAGTGGGCCTAAATCAGTCCCCAGTGACGAATATCATTAGACAGATTTTTTGGATTTAATATTTCGGTAGACACAGTTAAACAGGTTTAGTTGGTTAAACCTGATGTAGAATTTTCGTGCGAGTGGGCATTTAAACTTATAAACATTTTAAATCTAGAAGAAATAGTCTGTTAGCATGAACAGATTTTCTTCATTTGACCATTAGCCGGTCATAACAACCATAAGTTGTTTAGGGGTACTCTATACCTTAAACACTGTAGGCAGTTTTGTCTACAGCATGAATGGGCCGGCTCGACCGGGTTGTTACCACTGTCTCACAACTTGCTGATGCGTTTTGTGCGGTGAGTGAGATGTCCGGAGGTCCATATCCCCTGCCCCTTCCAAACCTTAATCAGCTCTTTCCACGCGTCCATGATTATGGTATTGTGGATGTTCATTTTTATGAACGGTTGATGCGGTTTAGATTACTGGGAAGTAATCTACACCGCCTATGAACATCCACAATACTGGTCACCGGGTGGGAACCTGGTGACCTATCTACCCGTTTACCAGCCTCTGCTATAAAAAAATCTGAATTATCCTAATTTTCTATACACGCTTTGTACCTTTTTGAAATATCATAATTATTTATTATTATTATTATTATATTACAAACAGAATGGACCCATATAACTCTTTTGTCCACACAATAATAAGTATAAAACCAATACACCTTAACTTACAATTGTTAAAAAAATTCAATATTTCTCAATCAACTTTTTTTTTTTTTTTTTATATCTTGTATATATTTAATGGCTAGTATGAATCATATTGTTTGATCTATATGCATATATTAAAACAGTTGAGTTTGTCTGCTGTCTGTCTGATAATGTTAACGCGCATCACGTAAAACGGCTGAATGGCTTTCGATACAGGTTTCACTAAATGTTAAGCAAAACTCCTTTATTATTATACATACACATAAAAGCTCACCCCTTTATCTCAGAAGGGGTAGGCAGAGGTGCAACTAGTGCACTCACGTTTACCGAGGTTATTTCTGTCCCATGATGTGATAGGGGCTGGCGGCGAACTTATCGCCATACCGCGACCAGGCACAAATTCCAATCTCAATTCATGATGCTTAAATTGAAAGTATAAGTTTTGTGAATTAAAATTACATAACGAAATCTTAACTCTACTATGTTTACTTTATTCAAATCTTATTCCTTGAATTTCGATTTAGATACCTAATTAAAATATATATGTATATATTCCTTAAGGTTAAATTATATATTTTTCAATTATATTTTAATGAAAAAACACCCAATTATACGAAAACAGCAATAACTGATCGCAAATAATATATCAACCTTTAGTCCGAGAACTTAAATTGAATTTCATTTCATTAATATCGCCATACAAGTATATTGACTGCCTCGGTGGCGCAGTTGTAATGCTTACGCGTTACGATTGAGGTCAATGTCGAGGTCTTGGGTTCGATCCCCGGGTCGGGTAAAGTGGTATTGGGTGTTTCTATTACGAAATGCTCAGTATCAGCCCGGAGTCTGGAATTTGTGCCCGGTATGGCGATAGGCTCGCCCCCTATCACATCGTGGGACGGAGATACGCTCGGCCAAATGTGGGTGTACTAGTTACACCTCTGCCCACCCCTTCGGGGATTACAGGCGTGAGTGCGTATGTATGTAAGTATATTGTCAGCGCATGACACTGGTCTAATTACATGGTATACAAGTACCGGTTTACCTGCTAGCTCAAAAGCCAAGGTCGTAGACGGGTTTGACGCTCAAACAGAAATGAAACAAGTTCTTTTAATATTGCAAAAATGTTACGTATTTTTATAACTCGTATTACTGTTACAACACAGAGGTCACTTGCATTCCTACTTTTGACCAGGATTATCCGAATGTATGTTAATCAGAGCGAAGTAGTGGCGTACGAAATGATTTATTAGCATTCATACACGAGATAAAATACGCGAATATAAATAAAGCGTGAAATATTTTTAGAGCATCATTTATCCAAATACCAAATCATATGACATTGACAGTCTCCGTGGCACAGTGAGCGAGTAGCCGGCTGCGAACCGTGAGGCCGTGGGTCCGATTCCCACACCGAGATAAATATTGGTATTATCCACAAATAAAATTGTTTTGGGTGAGGGTGTTGTGTGACCGCAAATCCCTCGTAGTTCCTGCATGCATGCATGAAGGATTTAATGAGAGTTAAGAAGGTAAGGATCGAAGATAAATAAGAAGGATACCCTAATGGAAATCGGGCGTGAGTCTATGTATGTATGATAATATTAAGAAAAAGTAGGCATTTGAGACTTAATTATAGAGAAGACGAAACGGATTAAAAACATCTCTACAACTATTGCCATGATATGTGCACATAAGCTATATTCAAAGACGTCAACTTGTTGCAAATCCGTGTAAAGGCAATTTGCCTTACTTTAACACCTCAAATAGCTCAGAACTGCAAATGCCATACAGTCGTATTAGGTACAAAGTTCATAGGTTCTGCGAGAAAGCTGCATCAGAATATTATGTATGTTTCTCTGTATTGGCTTCTTACGTAGAACTTATTAAACATGTTTTAGAGTGGGTTTTGAGATTCTTCGTAAGGAAATAATTAAAAGTGACTGCAAAATTGTTTGCAATCACAGAAATACGTGTAAATGTATTATATTCGCATGACGGCACATACTACCTACGAGTATCAAAATGTACTCGTAAGTTTAATCTGTCCCATAAAGTAAAATGAAAAGTTTAATCGCCATAAGAATCGGACCTAGGACAATTGTTGTTCTATTTCTAGATCACTAAATTCGATAATGCATCACATTTAAGTCGCTATTGCTGCTAATTTCAAAACAGATCGCATCTCCACTGAAAAAGTTGTAAATTATTGTGTTTGTAACTGATTTAAAAGTGTGTCTCCACTTGTGACATCTTACCGTACCGAAAGGCGTGACTGTGATAAACACACGTGACAAACTCTAAAGTGTGGACTGTTGTCAAATTTAACGACCTAATGTCACGAAGCTATCCGCTCTAAGACCCCGTAACATTTCTCGGTGACATGTCATTTAAGATTTTGTAATTTTTTGTTTTAAAACTCAGCATAATAACAGCGCATGTTAGGACACCCGTCCACATTAACGTAGCTAGTAGATGTGACAGTTGCTGCGAAATGTTACGAAAGTGTGGGCGCACTTTTATTAATACGTATGCTGTCAACTTTTGCTTGACGGGGATGCGGTTTAACCTATTTCAATATTAAAGTATGGTTTAGACTAAACTGTAGTTTGCTAAAAGACTCGGTTGATGGTTTATAAACTCATTACACAGTTCCACTCTAGAGTGACGTAAATTCAATGATAGTTAGACTACGTTAAGCCTTCATTTCATCAATAATAACCTCGTAGAGAGAGCGCTGTTTGTCACAGTCAGTTGTCAAATCAAACTAAAAACCTTATTTCTGATAATGTTATTCCTCTATGGTCAAGTATTATGTCATTGATCTCGTTTAATAAACAGTAATCTAAACGGATCTAAAGCTTCATAGCGTAAAGGTGCGTTCAGATCGGCGTGTCTAGAACACGTGGAACGCGCGTACTGCAACAACACGCGCGTATTACATTATGCAATATGTTTATGAAATGTTCGCGATCTGCGCTCGAGCGGCGCACACTCCGCACGGGCATCAAGCGCGCATTAAAAGTATTCGAAGTTTGTACGTCAAATATAATTGGATGAACTATGAATACTAATCCAAACGCTTAGACCGCATACAGGTTATACGCAGCTCGCAAGCGTTGCTGGATACACACTAAAGGATTTGGGTATTTATATTAACAATTGCAGGCCGGCTGGCAGACTACACGTTCGAGACACATTTACCAATCTGAACGTACCCTTACATACTTAGGTTTATAGTATTCTTCTAAAATTACGGAAATAAAAGGTACTACATAAATGATGATATGTAAACCATAGACACGTAAGATTTCCGTACTTATTGTTATGTGAAATACAAAAAGAAACATATTTGTTAGCCTCTGAGAAACTACTCACGTCACGGTATGTTCTGATTGAATTCTCACGTTTTTGAAGTCTATCATTTCCCTTTACCAGTCTTATCCGAAAAACTGTGAATATACCTAACCCGTTTTCGAAGACCAAATAAGCGTTAGCAGCCGATGATACATAATTTAACAGAATCAAATACGAGCTACAAAATAGTAATGACAAAAAAAAGTTTCTTATTGTTAACACTTAACTCTTTAAACCAAATTTTCTAGAACTATTATTACATTCTGTGTGTATATAAAAGTAGTTTATCATAAACTTTAATATAGACTTTATGTAGTAAGTTATTCCCGAAGACAACTAACGTACCCTGTCACTTAGACCTAAACATGATTCGCGAAACTTATCATAAGCTCACAAATAAATAAGCTAAATAAATAAGCACGTTGCATAAGCTTGATGCCACACTAGTTATTTGATTTAATAATAAAAAACACGAAATAATTGCTTCCTGATAAGCATAACATTTTAATTCAAAGCTTCGGTAATAGAGTACGTACCTACAATCCTCATTCTATTTATTTGTCGTTGATTAAATGTTAGTTCACTTTACGTAAGTACGCGGTAGATGTTGTATTTATCGATTATATTCGCACGGTCTAATCACAGTCTAGACTACACAGAGTTATTATCTCTTTCTAATGAACCCACGAAACAGACGTAACAAATCCGATTTCAAAGGAATTTCTTAGCTACATAAAAATAGTGGTTTTTTGGCATATTAAAAGTGAGAATATTCTTAAAAATTGGAAACAGTAAATATAAGTAGAGTAAATAGTTAAAGTTTACCTATACAGTAACACCAAACAGAACTGAAAATATCTCATCACAAATCACTGTTCACAAAAATTCCACACTTCTTCACAGTTTTCACAAATAGTATTTAGGTTTACTGGCCACTGACAGCAGAAATCGCGATTTAAGAAATAAACACCGAATGTAAAACGATCCGCTAGTGCAGGCGAGTGTAGTGTTTTGAGCAAATCACGTATAGAGTAGAGAAAGATCTTGCGCCCACGCATAGCGCGCGGCTATAACGAGATGCCGATTGTCGCCGGCCCTGGGGCAAGGTTGCCTGGAATACCCGTTGTCACATCGACGCTCATTTGAACTCGTAAATCAAATTTCGATATCTTTTGCGTTTTAATCATCGGCTAAAAGTAATCGAGGTCAATAGAAAGCTTTGTGATTAGTTATACCATCTACCTATAAGATTCAATTAAAACCTTTTGTGAAAAATAACAAGGTTGTGACTCGCAATACGTATCCTTTGAATAGTTTTGTCTGGTGAAGCTTTAAAAAATGAGGAAGTTTTTAAAGCAAATAATGACGTAAAGTTATAGGCTAAAACAAAAAAGGGTTCTAGTTAACAATTATGTGTTTTATTTGATATAATAAATAAAAAATAATGATCCGAAACATAAAATTGAAAAGCTTCAAAAACCGACGTCAATATCCGAATGGCTGTGCGTTTGGTTTTATCCGTTGAGTAATATATTTGTATTCAATGTTCTCGTTCTGACAATTAAATACCACCTTGTAATTATTTCTGCCTGGATGGCGTTATCCCGGCTTTTTGCCAGGGTTCGCCTTCTCGTACAATTTTTTTTATCGGTATTTGGTATTATATAGCGCGACCCGCCGCGCGGTCTTAACTGCAATTTGCGCGCGTAAACAATCGTTTGTAGGTAATTTTTGTAAAAAATATCTTTATATACAACACCTTGTTAGTTTAGTATTCTCTGTATATAATAGGTGGTAATGAGGTCCACAAATAGTAATACACTTTCTAATATAGTTTAATTGAATGCTAAGAACGATGAAAAACCAAAGCAATCTATAATGCCGAAGTTTTTTAAACCAACTTACTAAGAAAATTATAGCTTACAATTTTCTCACAGTTTAATTCACACGGTTGGTCAAAACTAAGGAATCACGAAGAATTCATCGCTCGGAGGTTAATAAAATTTTGCAACCAACGCGACGGGCGTAAAGTTCGAATCGTAAACAAACTATTTTAGATTAGATTGCCCAACGTTCACTTATTTCATGAAACGCAATAAATGAGAAATGTATGTAGATACGCTCAAGGCTCAAGGTTTTGTCGAAGGTCGCACTTTAATTTAGCCATTTAATGTTGTTTATACTAAAAAATGTTCACAATGCTATTTCCTTGCTGAATTATACTTGAATTCATTTTCATCAAAATGCAATTAAATACTCCAAATGATTTTTTTGTATGCGTTTGGGTGGCGCCCTGGATGGTTTAGATTCACAATTGAACTCGGTAGGTAGCGCTGCTGTAGTTGCGGGTGAAACCGCGCGGGACAGCTAGTAATGTTATAAAATCAAAGCCTTTATCTTGTTTAAAAACACTATTTGGTCAAACCTTTCATGAGTGACCAATATAAATTAATAATTAACAAAGGAGACAATCAATACATAATTTAAAACAAAGTTGCTATCTGCGTCGGTCTGTCTGTTTGTCCGCTTATTTCACCTATATTATGCAACGGATTTAGATGTCGTTTTCACTATCATTTAGAAAATTTATTCCAGAGATTTTTTCTATATCACGCGATTACCCATGGGAGCAGAGCAGTAACATGCCTGCGGTGAAACCGCAAAGGACAGCTAATATTTAATATGTTTCACAACAAATTATACTTAGATATATGTTATATATGTTCATAAACATATACGTCAAATGTATATGTTTATGAACCTATGACATACATACTAAAAACAACAATCGATTTCAAGATTGGATCCGGCTTCCGATAAACTTACAAATATTGAAAACTCGTCAATCCGTGACGAGAATCATTGACATTCAGAAAACCATTAAATGAAATATCCAATAATTTTGAAATTACATAATTGACTTCGGTCAATTAAACACATTCTTTTGTTTCTATGTGATATACATTTCACTAATTTCGAAGTAAACGGAAGCAAAATGACTAAATAAATCATTATGACGTAATAATATATACATAAGTAATAATATATCTTAGACTCAAACCATATTTTTTTTAATATGTCATCGGGTCACTTCAAGCGAACGAACTCTACCTAATGGCAAGCTTTACATTGTTACCTTTTCATTTTGCGTATTTAAGTGACAGAAAAGATGGTGTGATGTAACTGTTACCAGCGCTATTGGGACGAGTCGCGAAAGTTGTTCGGCCGGTTAGCATTGGACGACCAGACTCTTGCAGGGCTGCCACCTTCAGACTATTATAATAGTTTTTTTTTATGATATCATATTTAATATGTTATATTGTATATTAGTAATATACCTTATTCAACAGCTTCCGTAGTGCAGCGGTCGAGTAGCCGGCTGTAAAGCGAGTGGCCGCGGGTTCAATTTCCGCACAGAGTCATATGTTTGTGCGATCTATAAATACTTGTTTGTGGTCTGGGTGTTTTCTCCCCAGAGGGGTTAACGTCGGACAGGAAGCCGGTCGTAAAAATCATAATCAAATTATTCTGTGACATGAGTTAAAAAGCATATTGCGCCGACCCCACTGCGAGTGGTATAAGAGCAGGTGGAAGGAGTAATATTCCTTAATCACTTTTGAATTTATAGTAGATGCTAAGACTGGTCTAACATTTTTAGTATAAGTATCTGATACATGTATTTCAATGAATTTATTTATCAATTCATGATAAGGTATTATACCTTATCATAAATTCCCATTCATCAAAAAGTTACTCCGAAATAACATTCGCTTGCAGTGCCAACAAATCCTAATTTACAAACCGACACGTTCATCCATTTGAAACTCAAGTAATATCGCAAATAAGTCATAATTATAATATTAATATCTGCCATTTAATCCCATATTCAAATAAGATAGGCAGAAAGAAAGAGGTCATTATTTCTCACATATATATGATGACGTCACGACAGATAAAATAGAACATAGACAACCCTATCCCTCACCTGCGGCGATCAAGTTGATTGGCCACTGTGTCATCGGAGTAAGGCGACTGGATCACGTAAAATTCCTAATTACCATCACTATTACAAAGAAATTCGCTTCAGTTTTCATCTATTCCTGTTACACGTACCGTTGCTTTTTTATTTGGACTATCGCTTTAGGCTCTTTCGTCGAAGTTTTTGCCATCAAAATGTCATCGAGTTTATTTTTTTACTCTCTTTGTTATTATCTTACTCTCGTTGGGATCGAATGTTCCGCATATTCTGGTGTAATGTTTAAATTATATTTGGAATTAAAATGACCTTTACTAATCTGTAAGATTGAAACTGTGCTATTAAGGCAATAGGTAGATATTGCTATTAACTTTCACTACATAATTTAATCGTCGTCTTATAACAATCGAAGACGGTGGGCTGTCGGAGTGAGAAAATTTTTTTTTACAGTGTGTCCACATTTGTGACATTTTGAGGTTCCGAGAGCCTGTCGCTGTATCACGAAATGCTACACGTAGTGTGGATGAAAGTTGTGACATGGTACAGCAAAATTTTCGTTAGTTTCAACAAGGTGTTAGAACGGATTGCTTAGTGACATTAGACCGTGACATTTGACAACTGTGTTTTATATACAACTTATAAGTTACACGTGTGGCGTGCGTGACACGGTCACGGAATTTCGGTGCGTTGAAATGTCACAAATGTAGACACACTACAACGTGCCTCATATCTGTTAATGGATTGCTACACAAATTGAATTGAGAACTTTCCATTTAAAATATGGTATTGGTGTTTAAGTTTTGAGTAAACGATTATTTTTTAAACAAACTTTGAAATTTAATCATTTACATATATATTAACTATGCGACTGAGAAAAGTTCAAGGTAAATAAGAATAGACTACTAAAAAGGCATAATGGAGATATTTCGTAGTATCTTTTTCTTATTTTGTCAAAACGTCGATGTTGTTGATTGAAGTTTATTTATGTTGATATGTTTAATGTAATAACCCGGAAAATTATATACCTATAAACGGAATTTTTATATTATGATTGGGATAACATTTATAGAACACTAGGTGTGTCACGCGTGCATGTCAATGCTCCACTCCTGTGGATCATAGCGTAATGTTATATAGCTATGAACCATCAGCCCGACAAAACAAATATAACATACGCCTGTAATCCCTGAAGGCAGAGGCGCAACCAGTACACCCACTTTTCGCCGAGCGTATCTCCATCCCTTGACTTGATAGGGGGCGAGCCTATCGCCATACCGGGCACAAATTCCAGACTTCGTTATACGTTTGTTAAAATCCTGTAAAAAGATTCAGCTATTATCTGGAGTTATAATACCCTTTCGGAATTTATGCTGACGCAACGGTTTATGACATAAAACCTAGTATATTACTTTTACATAGAATTAAAAAAACTAGTAACTGAAGCGAACTCATAAAAATTGCCATATATAACAGCATAGTATCATCGTGACCTTTTACCATTCGTAACCGCTCATGCACCTTTAGAAATGTCATGAGACTGGAGCACCGCGTCGCTCCGAGCCGGTCTATAATACATACTTCTACTTGCACATTTTCTTAAGGACAGAAAGAAATTGTGCAATTTGAACACATCATAATTATAAAGCCCCATCTACATGGAGAGAGTTTATCGCATGACACAATGAAAATATCACAAGAAATCTCTTATTTACAAAGCCGCGACATACAGTTTAAAAGTTAAAAGTTTAGTATCTTCTCCATCTAAGTAGGGTTTAAATCAAGCATATGTAAACTATTTACACACAATATTAACAATCACAAATTTAGTATATATTATTTAATTTCAATCAGTTGGCATATAAAACAATATATAAAATTTAAAGTGCGTCTCATTCGCTAGGCTTTCATTGTACGCGTAGCTATTACACCAAATGATTATCCCTAGCCGCAGACGGAACTTAAGGCAATAACTAGTATAAAATAAGGCAAAAACATATTGAGACTCGATATCATTATAATAGAAAGTGCTACTTTCATTCTGCCTAGCGTTATTCCGGCCCAATGCCAGGGTCCGCCTTCCCATCACGATTTGACGGTAGATTTGGTATTACGTGAGGCGAACCACCATCTGCCTCACAACCCGCAACGAGAACCAAGTTTAACCATAGCCACGTCCATTAATCAGCAGAGAATACCACGGGCAGGTGAGATTGGCTTTGGGTCCAAAATGTTGGACGTCCACAACACTCCAAAAAAACACGGTCTCACTAACATAAAAATAGTATTTGTCTACTTTCACATACTATTTTCAGGGTAACCATTAGTAATGTTTTCACACTCGTCATAAATACATCAATCATTGCAATCAAGTGGATGCGACCTAATAAAACATGCTAACTTGTGGACGAGTTAAAATCTCATTAACAACGCTCGTGTACCTACTATGGTTTCATTTGCACAGGCCTTTTTACTTCCTCATGACCTCCAGATGGCAAATTAATTAGTTTACTTCACTCGTATATTGTATTGTAGAGTCAAAACGTCTGATGCGGATCTAATGCAGCAAAAAACTAATAATGACAAAGTAAACATAACAAAAAAAACTAATATTTAGCCGTTTTACTAGTAACTAAGTTAGCGTAGAAATGCCTGAGCATAGGCTTTTGAATGTTAGTTGTGAAAACCCATAGAATGGAGACATTGTGAAGCAAAATTTTGTCATAGACTTCTGACTTACTTAAAGGTAGATTACTACATTTTGTAGCAATTGCAGAGATGACAATTATTTCAAATCAGCTTATTTATCTCTATTAGAATGCTGCTTGAGTGAGTTTATTTAATGAAAAAATAATTTTAATTATGTCATTTAAAGAGCATTATAAAAAAACATGTTTTATGTGGTAGAGTCACGCTGTAGACAGTTTTGTCTACAGCTTAAATAGGCCAGCTCGACCAGGTTATTACCACTGTTGCTTAGAAAACCATCGTTTCGTAGCGTCAGTGAAATATCCGGTGTACATGGGCTGTGGAGATCAATAACCATCAGGTCACCCACTTATGTAAACACAATAAAATTAAAATAGGATTCCAATATATTTAGAAGTTTTTCTTGCTTTACCAAGATTCTAAAGAGACATAAATTACATTAAAACCTCATTTTACTTACAAAAAAATATTGAATGTATATATATACTCACTCACGCCTGTAATCCCCGAAGGGGTAGGCAGAGGTGTATCCAATACACCCACATTTCGCCAAGCGTATCTCCGTCCCACGATGTGACAGGGGGCGAGCCTATCGCCATACCGGGCACAAATCCCAGACTCCGGGGTGATACTGAGCATTTCGTAATAGAAAAACCCAATACCCCTTTACCCGACCCGGGGATCGAACCCGAGACCTCAGCGCTGGCCTCAATCGCAACGCGTATGCATTACAACTGCGCCACCGAGGCAGTTGAATGTGTGTTGCATATACTATAGTTCTTTATCACATAACATTATTACATTGTTAAACATTATGCCAAGTATATGCGGGGTGATTAAAAGTTTAGAAGTATTTAAAAATGTAGTTTAAATATTGCTTTAAATTTTTACCGAACATTAATGTTTAATTATTTATCATCCCTTCTAAAATATTGGAACTTGTAAAGCCATTTTGAATTATTGTAATTATGAGTGGTAAAGCCACGCTGTAGACAGTTTTGTTTACAGCATGAATCGGTCGGCTCGTCCTAGTCGTTACCACTGACTCACAGAAAACCGACATAAAGTAGCAGCTTGCTGCTGTTTCGTACGGTGAGTGAGATATCCGGAGGCCCACAGGGCGGTGGCGATCACTTACCATCAGTTGACCCACTTGCTCGTTGACGGGCCTATAATATAAAAAATGAATATACTTTATAGACGGTACCAATGATTTATTAATTCCTTGCTGAAGACTGATAACGTTAATCGAATTTGGGTCGACCACTATGGATGTAAGCAAAGCCTACACAACTTGTACTCTGATAAGACATGTACTGAAAACCTACATTCATATAAGTTCAGGAAAACTAATATATTTCACTATCTGTTACCCGCAGCTCCACCCGCATTAAACTTTACTATTCACTAGAAATAATGTTATAAACTTACGAACTATACCTCTTTATAAAACTAAATAGGTACGAGTATATAACGAATTAGGTAATACTTAACCCGTCGACTGTACCTACATTACGAGATCGTGTACCTGTTGAATGGATGACGGTCTTTGTGGCTGACTTTCTTGCGTTAAACTTGGTTTGTCCATTCTGCAATGTCATGCTCACAAGTTATATTTTATTTAATAAATATACATCCACCCTTATACTCGTATATCATTATAGTTTGTGGTATGTGGAAGTCGAGAATTAATTTTTACGGCAATTATTTATGTTATTAGTTACTTTGCGATTAAAAAATAAATATCAAGCAGTCAATCTAGTGGTAGGTATTTTTTGTGGTGACATAATTCGTTTATATGTTAAAATTCAAAGTTTATATCACATCATCTGTGGTTTTGTTTTATACTTGAGAACTTCACGAAATGTACGGTTAAGTACACCGTTACAGTTTACCTGTGACTATATTGATCAATAATGAGCATAGGCAAATAAAATACATTAATTATTCTATTACGCTTCACCAGTGATACAATAATTGTAGCACACTGGTTGCGTTCGACAACGTTAACGAGGTTTTTAAAATATATATCTTGCTGGCTACTGGTTATGTACTGTAGGAGCATTAATTTAACTGGAAATGTGTGGTTTTATACACAAAGTACAAATATAAATTAATATTATCTTTATTAAATTTAAGTAACGAAGTAAATTCATCTGAAAAACCAGGGTCCCCCATTCAGTTTCTTTAATGGTAAATGTAGTCGATAAAAAAATTACAAGGTCGTAATACCAATTTTTTCTTTCCTTAAATTTCTATGGCAAAATCAAAACAACTTACTTATATTAAAATATTATTGAACATAATTGATTAAATATGACTAAAATTATGACTAATCCAAAAATGTTAATCATTCAATAAAAAAGGCCCAACTCACAACTTTTATCTTGCAAAATCTTTTAAAACATAATACATTTGCAATCCCTGACATAAGAATCGCTGTATCAAGTTGGCATACATCATCCGATCAATAAGATGATTGCATTATGCAAGCACTAAGCGTGCACCGTGCGTGCTAACACAATAAATAAAACGCATTAACTTATTCTATTCGTTCGCTAAATGTCCCATTCAGACCGTCCGACAATTTCCTTTACCATGTTAAAATAGACGTAAATATGCGTACGCCATGATTTATAGATATTGTCACATGTTGCCATATATTTTTTGAATATATATAAAAGGCAATCGAAGTAATCCTCGGTGGTGCAGTTGTAATGCGTACGCGGTACAACTGCTGTGCTGTTAAGTCTCAGGTTCGATCCCGGGTTGGATAAAGTGATATTGGGTTTTTCTATCACGAAATGCTTAGTATCAACCTGGAGTCTCGAATTGTGCCCGATATGGCAATAGGCTCACCCCCTATCACATCATGGGACGGAAATAAAGTCGGTGAAATGTGGGTGTACTAGTTACACCTCTGCCTACCCCTTCGGGGAGTACGGGCGTGAGTGCGTATGTATATATAAAAAGGAATGGCAGTTAAACTGCCTGTTAAATAATTCTTTAAAATGAATAAACTAGATTAAAAATTAAATAAAGCGAATAGGTAAATACTTTTTATTTTTAACGTTGTGTTGATTTTATATGTGCAATTTTCGTAATCAATCATTTTCCGTTAAAAAAATAATTAGACAGCTATAGGTAGAGTCATTCGAAAATTAAACTGTTTTAAAATTAAAATAGCTCTCATGTAATATATTTACACCATAAATCATCCGCTATGACGCGCTGTGCATAGAAACGATAGGCCGGGTCATTAGTGATGTCTCAGTGAATCAATTGGCTCGAAATGACCCCGCATCAAGACTGACAAACAGCCCACAACGCGCTGTCGATTGGCTACTTCTTAGTATTACTTGAACACGTTTTCCGGTGCTGTTTTGTAATGTGAACACAGACTCTATTTTATAAATCATACAAGCATAGTCTCGTTTACAGTGAAGAGGGTTAGGTTAGTAAGATGACTACTTTGGCTAGGTTGTTCTAACATGGAAACTCTACAAAATATTAGGCTAATTAATAGTATATGTTATGATCTTTTCTATAAATCCTTTAGGCGCCTGCAATGTATCCTTTTAACCAAAATTAGATAGTTGCTATAAAATAAACGCAAACAATTATCTTTTAAAAGTAACAAAGTAGCACATAAATACGGTGTATGAGTCTTTTAGAGAGAATTTGAATATAGAACTGTGGGTGAAAATTAAAGTGTTTAATCGTGAGATTAATCATTATCTGTATTTTTAACTGACGAAAAAGAGGAGCAGATTCTTAATTTAACGAGTTCTTTTTTTGTATGTATTATTGGGCATAATTTTTCACAGTGATCCGCTTTTGATGATTCTTTTTGTATTCAATAGGGTATAGATCAAATTTAAATTCACAGAAAATATTTTACTCTACATGTTAATGCAATAGCACCGACTCAATGTTGGTATATTCTATTTAATATTTTTATTTTTAAATAATATTGAGTACTTATCTATATGTTGTTAAAAGTATTACATAAATCGAAGAAGACTAGTTGAGTGTAAAAGTGTTTACTAAAAAAACAGAGACAAACGCTTACACGTAGAAACTGCACGTTTTGTTGTATCATACCAGGAGTCGAGAGAAGAACATTTGAATCTACTTAAATATAATACTGCAAGCTACCGGAATATGAATTACATCATATATTCGATCATGAAATCATTATCATGAAGACAATAATTATATTACAATACTTTTATTACTTATACCTAGACGCTGATCTTAGATAATAATATTGACTTTCGTTTTCTACATGAATGAAAACAGACAAAACGGCATTATGTAATACATTATATTTTATAGGTATTGTGATTTGTGTGAACTGAATATTTGAGATCGATAGCTTAAATGAATTCTGTTCTGAATTCTGAAATGAATAGTTCCTATTCGTTAAGAGTATTGGTAATGGTGAAATATCATTTGGTAGAAAAGGTCAGCCAATGAGCAAGTGGGTCACATAATAGTAAGTGATCACCACCGCCTATGAATTCGCACGATAACAGAAGAATCATGGATGCATTGCCCACCTTAAAGGAAAGATTTAGGAATTGGGAATAGGTGATTTGGGTTTCTGAAAATCTCACTCGACGTACAGAAAGCAACAGCACGTTGCCATTTCACATATGTTTTCTCTGAGACAGTGGTATCACCCCAATCGAGCCTGTCTCTTCATGCTCTAGACAGATTTGTCTAAAGCGTGGCTCTACTATTTACAAATTTAATATATGATTTTCCTTCTAATCACAGTAATTTGCCGGCATAAAATATTTATGTTAAAAATAGATATAAAAAACAGCATATACTCGCATAATACATACTTTCGCCAAATGGAATAACAAACTTTTTCCATACTTTTTAAAAATAGACACATAACATTTCAACGGCCATTAAAAGAGTTGATGCAATAAGATTAATTCAGCGTCATTTGCCGAGTTTAAAAGACAAAAAATCATTTGATAAAAAGTTTCGCATCTCGTTTAGTGATCGCTATCTACATTTCGTCGCGGTTGTCGTGGGAATATCGTCTCGATTTATTGTCTGACTTCGTTATTCGAGTTGTTAAAGCTTTAATAGTATATCGTATTAGAATCGTAGTAATATTGCAACGTGAATGGGTTTAAGCATTTATTTTCAATGTCTTTCGGTGGCATTGGTTCGTATAATTGGGACTTTATAGTAACGGATCGGGATCAAATGCAATTCATGCTTAAGATACGGCATGTCCTAGGCCTTGATTTGGTAACCTAGCGACATAGCATTGGACTCTTAACTTGTATAGGCAATCTTCATGGATTTGGTGTATTGGGGAAGTCAGGTGGATCTGGCTCAATCCAGAAGCCTCATTCTAGAAGTCCTTGTTTTTCTCTATTTACATCAACCGGAAGCTGTAGTCTAAAATGTAGTCTCCCAGAAAAAAACTAATACTGCACCCTCCTTTTTAAGAGACAAGAAAATGTAGGAGGTTCTAAATTCGACCACGTATAACTCCGCTGAATAGGGACTGATATAGATGTTTCTCTTTTTATTCGAAAGAGTATAGCTCAAAGTTGGTTCTAGTGAAATTTTAAGAAGAGATTCCACCCCTAAAGGGGTGACATCAGGGATAGTATAACATCTTCATTTATGCATTGATTTTGATATTTTTTTCCGAAGATTCTTGCACTAAAAACAGTAATATAAACATTTTAACAAAAATAAATAAAACCATTGCATTATAATGGGTAATTATAAATCACCGAAACATAAATGGTTCTTCAATTTTAGCTTCTTAGTTTTTTGTCGATGTTATTGTTGATACAAAGGTTTTATGGATATGTTGTTAAACCTAGAGTAGTGTTGCATGTATATAGAACGGTCATATACCCTTTTACCACATTGTAAAATATGTACTTACATAGAAAAACCAAAATGTTAAGTTACTCTTCTAAAGATAAGCATTTATAGATAATCGAAAACTACAAAGCGGCAGTACGCAATTAAGGTTTTTCGTTGTTATTGGCCCATTTAAATTAAAAACACATGTGTATATCGATCGATGTATATTGACAGCTCCGTGGCGCAGCGGGCGAGTAGTCGGCTGCGAAGCGAGAGGCCGTGGGTTCGATTCCCACACCGAGACAAATGTTTGTGTGAACCACAAATATTGGTCTCGGGTCTGGGTGTTGTGGGACCGCAAGTCCCTCGTAGTTCCTGATACCCACGACACAGGTTTACCTAGTGTGGGGTCAGGACTATGTGTGTGACTGTTGGGTGTATTATTATTATTATTATTATTATCTTTATATTATACTCTTCTTTAGTTATGTATCGCATTATTTGTATCAAGACACGAAACTCAACACTAAAAAACCTATATATTAATTTATGTTACTATTTCACTTTGAATTATATTCTAAGGAGATTTGTATTGTTACAATATTATACAATATTACAGAACATCAAATACAATCACAGGGTTTAAATAAATTAATCAGCAATCTCTCACAAACAAATTCTCACAAAACCTCGTATAATTAACCTCAATACAGAAGACAATCACAACGACACATATTGTAATGTAAATAAGTTCCTTGATATTTGACAATTAAGTTACACTCGTAAATAATTCAACTCATTCAATTCAAGAATTTGCTCGTCTTGCTATATTTTTTTTATTTGGTTGAATGACGATACGAACAGATCGCTTGCCTATTGGTAAGCGCCTGCCCTTAAGTATCTTAAAAAAACGAATGTAGAAAAATAAAACTTCCTTCTTCCACCTGCCCTTTTCCATTCACAGTAGGGTTGGCGCAAAATGGTTCTTAACACGTTACTGATTTAGCTCGTAGTTTTTACCACTAGCCGCCTGCCTGACGTCAACTCCTCTGGGAAGAAAACACCCCGACCTTAATATTTGTGAATTACACAAACATTTAAGTCGTTTACTGCGCGTCGGAGGCTGCCGAAAAATAGCTATACATGAAACAAAACAGCTAAAATAATTGAATATATGCGTAGATATACTATACAGTAGGTAAAGTACTCAGACAATAACAATGCCGTGTTGTCAATGACCGTGACTGTCGCGGTCGTTTGATGATGCCATGTGATAGTATGTGATGCCACCATTTCGCATGGCAAACATTATTTATTTAAAAACGGATCTGAAAAATGTCTACCTGTCTAAAACATTATTCATTCATTTGACTCGAGGAAGCAAATCAATGTCAAGTTGCTCTTATTTGGTATTACGGGATACCAGTTTTTTTTAATTATAGCTGCAAACGAGCAAGTGGTTTACCTGATCGTATATGATCATCACTGTTAACAGTGCTGACAGTTTAACTTTAAGATACTATTACTATTATAAATGTGGAAGTTTGGATGTTTGTGAATTTGGATGCTTAATAGTCAATCACGCTTATCGGCTGGTTTTGGGTGAAATATGGGGCACAGATAGACCATGACCTAGATGAGAATAAAGAACAGGCTACATTTTATCCCGGAAAAGGGCGTTCAACGCGGACAGAGCCGCGAGCAAAAACTAGTCAATAATAATTATGGGTGGTAGAGCCACTCTGTACACAATTTTGTGTACATGGGCTAAGTGCAGGTGAGGTTGGCTTTGGGCCTAAGATGTTGGTGGCCCAATTACACTCCAATCACCACAGTACTACCACTGTCTTACAGAAAAACGACGTAAAGAAAGTAAAGTTTGCTGTTGAATTTATTACGGTGAATTTTCCGAAGGTCATTTAGACTACTCAATCCGTTTCCTTTTAGGTCAGCAACGCGTCCATAATAATACCAGCCCTGTATTATATACGTCCCACTGCTGGGTACGGGCCTCCTCTACTGAATGAGAAGGGTTAGGCCTTAGTCTACCACACTGGCCTAATGTGGGTTGGCAGACTTCACATACCTTCGAAATTCTTATGAAGAACTTCTCATGTTTGTGATGTTTTTCCTTCACCGTTAAAGCAAGTGATAATTAACAATAATTATACACATAACTTAGAAAAGTCAGAGGTGTATGCACTTGGGCTGGTTTCGAACCTGAGACTTTCGTCTCGACAGTCCATATCACTCCCCGCTGAGCTATCACTGCTAACGCGTCCATGATTTATTAAAATGGCTGTCCAATAGTAAACAGTATACCACCGATTACATTGATAGAATTTTGCTACCCAATGCACTGTATTCTTATTCCATTCAAACTAAGTAGTTTCAAACAAGAAAGTTCTTGTATGTATTTGAACATGAGTTTTTTATAGCATAGGCTGGAAAACGAACAAAAGGTTCACCTGATGGTAAGTGATCTCTACCCATGTACGTCCACAGAAGAATAATGGGTGCGTTGCCGACCTTAAAGGAAAGGGTTAATTAAAGGATTGGGAAAGGGAGGGGGGTTTGGGCCTCTGGATATCTCACTCGCCATATGAACCGCTACTCTACGTCGATTTTCTGTGAGTCAGTGGTACCGACCCGGTCGAGACGGCCTATTCATGCTGTAGACAAAACAGTCTACAACGTCGCTCTACTCACAAATTAACTATAAGGAAAAAAAACATAAAATACCCATTAACGAATATAAATTCTCAATAAACATCCTCAAAAATTCCAACCAATTTGTAACAAACCATAGAAACAATGAATTCCAGTTTAAAACAAAAATATTTCAATTAACATTTTATCTAGTTTTAAATTACTTAATCTAGTAACCATTCAGCTGTACATAGTTCGTTTCCCACAGTCATTTGTTCGTGCCGGCCGCGGGTATAGAATTCATTCGAGACGGTTGTAGAATGTAGTGGAGGTTTTAAAAAAGCGATTGCATTTGATTCTTTAACGAACTTCTTGGTTAGCTGATTTATTGCGCCTCCACTGATTACATTGTCTACGTATTTTAGAAAACAATCTATGCGATTGTTCGACTGTGACATTAATTTTATGTTATATGAAACAAGAATAGGTATAGCACGCAGTATCAACTTAGACAGCATTCAGGAATCAACTGATAGTACTATCAGGTGCTGTTTTTTTAGAATGCGGGTGTCCGGTTGTGCTGACAATTGCCGGCAGGGCTCAACTTGTAAATGCCGAAATCAGTAATTTCGTAGCACCAATATCCAACATAACGGTAAACGGCAATACAGTATCCCCAGCCGTACTGGATACTATTTTTAAACGAAAATCCAGCACTGACAGTACTGTCAGATAATTTATAACTTGCCTAGTATTGACGCTTTAATTAATATATATTCTCTAATTTATTCATGTAATATTTTATTTAAAATAAATTGCCGCTATATTTTATAGTTTCGGTACATATTCTGAGAATTTTATCGATCCAAATGTTTCATAATACTGAATTTAAAATTATCGTACATTTTATAAATTGACATTTAGCGCTTGTTTCATAACTTGAATTAGCGAATGTCGTGTTAAGATATTTAATAATATCTCTCTCTTTAGTGTATTTATTTCTATAAAAGAGCAGATGCTGCGTGTACGGCTCTTGCGACGAGTATAGTTATACGTATGTGCACCCTCATGTCTTTGTCAAACAGACAGCGATACAAAGGCGTAGCGAGGCGTTTTATTTTTTATGTATGGAGTAGCTTCTGGTCACATAGAAGCGAAGCATATATTTTTCTTGGATCGCTTCGCCGCGACTTCGATTCGCTGTACGTTTGGTAAAGGCATAAACATGCCCAACGTGCCCTTTTTAACCAGTTGACATTTGAAACGTCAACTGAGCGTGCTCACCGTATCGTATGATTTACTAACGCGGAAGCTGCAATGTTCGGGCGTAACCCAATACAATGTTCATAACATGTCCATTGCGCACGCGATGTTGAATGCATGCTATATAAATAGATGGTATATGTAAACGTTGAATGAGTATGCAGTTTTAACTATGTTATTAACTAATAAACTCTAATTAGTTACGTTAATGATAAAATCTATGGATGATTTGTGGCTTGTAACATGTTATAAGTTCAGTCAAAGATGTGTTTGTTGTTCTCGTTAAATATAAAGTACAGGTTCAATTGATCCAGTTTATTTGATTTGATTTTTTATGTTTAGAAAATTGGTCATAAATTATAACTAACTTAAAAACACAGTGATCTTGTAATAGATGATCTTCTAGATGTGAACAGTCTATGTATAATCAAGAATCATATTAGATAAAAATCTGACAATACTGATTATAAAATCGATATAAGTACTATAATAGTATATACTAGTTGTTCGTTTGCCACCCTATACTATAAATAAGTATACAGGATCCCTATGAACTACCGTAAATGCCGTTACGTATGGAATATAAACGCAAAATAAATAATAGTAATGGAACACCATATTTCCACTATTGACCTTCTGATAATTATAGTCAGGGCTAACGAACTCTGCAGAAAATGTAAACAAAGATTACCATTTCCCATAGAGAATCGCTTCATAAACATATATAAAAGTAGGTATAAGATGTACAATGGGAATTAAATTGGCCATTCATAAATTCTTTTTATTTTTATTTTTATATTATAATCTGATGTTTTTGCATTGAATAATATTATGTTTTGTTTACAAATTAGTTAAAGTTCATTGTTCCAGACTATGGCTCTTAACGATTAGTCCCCATAAGGCTTCGCGGACGACCTTAACCTACAACCGACCATAATATTATGGAAAATAATAAGGTGACGTTGGTCATGAGCAAAATAATATGAACAGAATTAAGTCAAATTCAAATTCAAATTCAAATCATTTATTCTGTAAATTGGATCATAAATATCACTTTTACATGTCAATCATTTTTTAAGCTATATTACATTTACGACGGCATTTCAGGGCTAGCCATAAGAAGAAATGCCGAAACAAACTCATGGGTTATGGCCTCTTTTAATGTCCAGACATTGTTTTACAGAAATTATGCGAGTGTAATGTACAGAAATTCCTGGATTGGCCCTTTCAAGAGATAGCCAAAAGTATATCAGACATACGTAGCACTCGCACTCACATTAAAAAAATAAATGAAATAATTTATAACAAAAAAATCAAAATGTCAATATTCCCTTACATACGAATATTGCGCCAATAGAGCAGTCAATATTAAATAATAAAATATATAAAAAAAAAGAGAACTATGTACATCCAATTTTGTAAGGAGTGAGCGGCTTAATTCCAAGCTGTTTTGTCTTCCAGGTAATCTTTCACATTATAATAACCTTTTTGGCAAAGCCTGAGTTTAATACATAATTTAAATTTATTAAGGCCTAATAGTTGAATATGGCTTGGAATTTTGTTGTAGAAACGTATACTTTGACACTTGAAGGAGTTACTAATTTTTTTAAGTCTGGTCATGGGCAATATCAGTTTATTCTTATTTCTAGTATTTATCTTATGAATGTCGCTGTTTGTTGTGAAAGTATTAATATTCTTTTTTACATACATTAGGTTCTCATATATATACTGAGAGGCGACAGTCAATATATTTATTTCTTTAAATAAATCCTTTAACGAGTGCCCACGATTTAGTTTGTAAATTGATCGAATGGCTCTTTTATTTTTATGGCTAAGTACCTAGGATACCTACTCAATTGACAGCCTCCGTGGCGCAGTGGACTAGTAGCCGGCTTTGAAGCGAGAGGCGGCGGGTTCGATTCCTGCATCGAGACAAAATGTTTGTGTGATCGACGAGTATTTGTTTGGGGTCTGGGTGTTTTCTCCCCAGAGGTGTTGACGTCAGGCAGGCGGCCGGTCGTAAAAACTACAACCCAAATCATTCTGTAACATGTGTTAAAAAAACATGTTGCGCCGACCCTACTGCGAGTGGGATAAAGGCAGGTGGAAGAAGATTCTACTGCCCCACTGCTGGCCATGGGTCTCTTCTACGAATGAATGGGATGGCAAAGTAACAATGTGAAAGTACTGTTGCCTTTCGATTTGAAGGACATTGAGGCTAGTGAAATTGCTGGGCATTGTGTGACTTAATAACGTACGCCTCGGAGTGACGGAAGCAGTCCAGTACCATACAGTTGTCTGTAAATTAAAGTTATGTGTGATGTTGTATGTTTATCATGCGAGCGTCCTGCTCGTTTCGTCATTCAGGCTAATTAAAAAAAGTAGTTATTTTTGTAACAAGCCGCAATTCCAACATTACGCAGTCCGTCATTTAAGCCTAAAATCATAATTCAAGTATTAGAGTGATCAGTTGACCGTGACCGCAAGATTCGTGCCGATTCTGACCTAACGTAATATAGCTTTTCTCTTTTTATCATTTACGGTATAGTTACATAACAGTGAAATTACTAATTCCTATTGCAAATAATTGTTAAATAAGAGGCAATATTTTAAAATTGATTTTTTCTTTCTGCCTTACTTTATTCGGGTACAATGTCAAATCAGTCTATTCGTTTAGCCCTATGGCACTATGACTTAGCAGACACACATGCACGCACGCATGCACGCACGCACACACGCACGAACGAACTTATGCACGTGACAGAGGGGTCAAATAGTAATTCGTCTAATTAAATCCGAAGACCAATCTTTAACACTTCGTTCATGTTGCGGGTTGTGGGGGTCACACGACAGGTGATCCCGCATAACACCAAACCCACCGTCAAATAAAGATGGGAAGGTGGAAAGAAAGAAAGACCAATCTTTAATGTGCCGTTCTAGTTTATATCACAATAAGCTAAACGTTAATTACAAGGCAAAAGCGAAATAAATTGTGATATGTAATGAGGTATTAAAATATATGATTCGTGTTTTCTGTTTGTTTTGACGGTGTCTCAATGTTAACGTAAACATGGCCATGCTTTGTGCAGGTTTACTAATATTTCTTAATGTTAGTCTATTGAAATATTTACATACTTGTTTCATTTGTCACAAATTGTCCTTATAAAAATATCGTTATTATAATATCATAAATAAACATTAAATGAAACTTTTTAACAAAAATAAATCCGACTCAAATAAAGATATAAATACACTATTTTGAGTCAGTGCTTTTTTACTAGCTTTTGACCATTCGTTTGCAATCACATCGACTCAAAATTGCTTATTTTTTATTTTATAGCTTTTAAGCTTTTGTTAATCTACTTTTCAATACACCACACAAACCTGATAGCAGTTGGACCGCTTCTTATTAATTACATTTATTAAGTAACTGTACATAAAATTTGTAAGAAATATAAATTCTATTCTTATTTTCAGTAATATGTGGGTTAAAAATCTGACGACATTGTATTTTTATTAGATCTCCTTTGAAATAATCTTTATGAGATTGACCTTAGTACATTAAAGTAACTAATTAAATATTAAAGTAGATCGATAACACATTTGATAGACCCGGCGGTAATAAATTAATGTAGACATTACACAATATTGTAACAGCTGTTATTAGTGAACAGCCTTAAAAATGTGTTCATTTATTACAAAGTTTTTTTTTACACAACACTTACACGTACACTTTATGATTATAGTTTTGCCTTCCTAAAAAAGAAACAACACCAATCTTCGAATTATGGAATACTGCATGGCACTGGACTGCGCTCGTCAACCCCAATAAGATGGTAAATCTCATAATGCCCAGTAATTTCACGTGCTTCAATGTATTTTAATAGGAAAACAAAATTAGACGCTGTACTTGGCGGCAGAAATAGACAAAGCAGAGATACCAACCCAGGCGGCGCGGCATCTTGCATACGAGGATCCTACCATCTTGTAACAATATTAACAAGAAATACTGAACCTATATAAATCATCGTATGCAATGATAAAAGAATAGAAAAGGCTTTCTTCGACATATAGCGTAACTTCAGACATAATAATATATTAACTATGGAATTGTGCCCGATATGGTGATAGGCTCGCCCCTATCACATCATGGGACGGCGACACGCTCGATGAAATATGGGTGTACTAGGTACACCTCTGCCTACCCCTTCTGGGATTACAGGCGTGAGTACGTATATATGTCATATAATATTAAAGTATGTACTACTTGGGCCGACTTGCACGACGATCCTGCGTGCAAATGCGCCTTAGAATCGTTGTGCTAGTGGGCCTAGTGGGTTAGTCTTTAAAAATCATTACACTATTTTACATTTTCTTTTCTTTTTTACTCTTATACATTTTCGTAAAAAGCATTAAGCGAATGGTTTCCAATAATAAAGGCAATGACACAATATATAAAGGTAATCATATCTGTCCATCATAAACTTTTGTATTACACGGAATGTTTCACCTTCACCGCACTTTACTAATTAATTATTATGATTTTAAACTAACACAACAGCATATCTAATGTAATTAACGTAACACAAGTATACAAGGTATAACGCATTTTCAGCTTATACGCCATTGGAAATTCAGTTTGTAAATTAAGAAAAAAGTGAATTATATCGCGTCAGTAAATCACATATAGGTATGTCAATAAGGCAATAATTAACAAAGAAGAAGAAAAAGTTATCTTCAATTTGATCTATACTTTTTTATAAGTTTTTTTATAGCATAACCGGCTAACAAGCAAGTGGGTCACCATCAGGTAAGATCTCCATAATTCATATACGCCCACAATATCAGAAGCATCATGGGCGCGTTGCCGACCTTAACGGAAAGGGATATTAAAGAGATTGGGAAAGGAAGGGAGATTTCATCATCATCATCATCATCAGCCACAAGACGTCCACTGCTGAACGTAGGCCTCCCCTAATGCCTTCCAGGCCGACCTGTTGGAAGCGGCCTGCATCCATCGGCTTCCTGCAACCATTGTCAGGTCGTCGGTCCATCTTGTAGGTGGACGTCCTCTGTTGCACTTGCCCGTACGTGGCCTCCATTTGAGAACTTTTCTGCCCCATCGGCTATCAGTTCTACGAGCTATGTGGCCTGCCCACTGCCACTTCAACATGCTAATCCGCTGGGCTATGTTGGTTACCTTCGTTCGTCTACGGATCTCCTCATTTCTGATTCGATCACGTAGAGAGATACCAAGCATAGCCCTCTCCATAGCCCGTTGAGTGACAGTGATTCTACGTATGCGGCCCATAGTAAAAGGCCACGTCTCAGTCCCATATATCACTGGTAACACACATTGGTCGAAGACTTTCGTCTTCAGGCACTGAGGTATTTTGGACGAGAAGATCTTGCATAGTTTCCCGAACGCTGCCCAACCGAGCTGGATTCGACGCTTGACCTCATTCTCGAAGTTGGACCTGCCTAGTTGGATCACCTGTCCTAGGTAGACATATTCGTCTACAACTTCGAGATTTCGGCCTCCAACACTAATTGGGTTGGCCCTAACATGAACATTCGACACGATTTTTGTCTTGTCCATGTTCATCCTAAGGCCCACCAACTGGGAGACACGACAAGGGAGATTTGAGCTATCTCATAGCCCAAATCTGCCTATCTCTCACATTCACCATACGAAACGCAGCAAGTGGCAGCTAAACGCCAGTTTTGTGAGACAGTGGTAACGACCCGGTCGAGCCGGCCGATTCGCGCTGTAGACAAAACTGTCTACAGCGTGCCTCTACCACTCAAAAGTATGTATGAGAGTTCTATAACAGAGACTAGATATGACATTTTAATAAGATTTCTACATAATGGACTTGAATTGGACCGGGAAGATAATATTATACAGATCGACTGTTTACTCTTACCTATGGTAAACATTATTCTACACTCTACTCTATTTAATTTACATTTATTTATAATGTATGTTTGTTTGTTCTTCTTCTATGCGTGCGTGCAACGTTCATCTGATTGATTTGAAACATTGTACAGCTATTATTAGAACTTGCATGTCATAGAAAAAAATAGTTTAATTATTTATTGTATAGGGAATAGGTCCCTAGAGCGCCTAGGGTTAAATAGAACTAATCATGGAAGCGAAACTGTCTGCAAAAACTAATTTAGTACAAAAACCTATGTAGCATCATGCAGCTGCCTAACTTATAGTAAAACTTGTCCTACGATAAAACATATAACAGGAATTATTTTAAGGCATTAATAAACAAGAAATAAAATAGTCTTCAATTCTATCAATATTTTTTATATGAATGGGAGTTCTATGATAGAGGCCCACTTGCCTCGTTTTATAATAGAGAACGATCTTAAATCGAGTTTAACCCACTAAACTTATGTTCTTACATCAAATTGTCATATTATTTGACGTTTCTTATACAGGTTTAGTGGTAATACTCGATTTAAGATCAACGTACAAGTGGACATTAATATGCCTTCTAATCACAATGAATCTCAATGGTTATAAAATACTCTCACAAAACTCATAATACAATACAAAAATCTTAGATGATTTTCATAAAGATAACCGTACTTAGTTTGCGGCCTTACCAGACGTTATAATAGTGCGAAGCTTACCTTGGCAGCGAGTAACAACAGGTAATGGCAGTCGGATAAACTTGCAAAACACTGTAACTACTTTAATCTAGATTAGCCGGTCTACCACATCATTGTCATAATGGCGACTTTGATCGGTCGTTCCAGTGATCTTTATTTTGAAATTGTTTTTTGTAACACGTCCATACTTGGCATCTGTTAATTGCAATTATGAAATGACCAGTTTTAGAATGTACATGCTTTACTTAATGTTTTATGAGGTTTTTTGTATCGACTTCTATTGATGGTAGAGATTTGGATCGGCATTTAAAGTCACGTTTAATTAAGACCTATTTCATTCAATTTGCATAATAATTCTGGTTACATAATTATGTTGGTTTATAATAATAGTGTTAATTTCAAACCAGCAAATAACAAAATTATTATCCGACTTAAAAAAAGGAGAAGTATCACAATTCGCCAATTTTTTTTATTTTATTTTGCTTTTTTACGTTAATTTCTCCGCCAATTATGGACTGATTTTGTTAAAAAAACAATTTTTCGATAGAGCTTAGTTGCGGTGTGATCCCATATAAAGATAATATCTCGTAGAATGTGTCATTTTTGAAATTGGTTTTAAATTTTGTTTCAAAATGTAATTTTTAAATTTGTAGTGTTCTATTTTATAACTCTAGCACTTTCTATTCTTGCATACTTATTTCATGGTTGAATCATATTAAATACTAGCTCTGTGCCATTCTACCGTGTCGTCCGATACTAAATGGATACCCTAATGCTAATTACACGAGCCAGTACCTACATTTTCTCGCAGGAAGTGGAACATGAAAAAATACTTTTATATGCAACCTTGTTATTAACTGCGGCTTGTCATTACACTACTATTGTAATGATATTTTCTTTATTTCAGTTCGCGTGAAAAGTTATTTTCACTAATTCATCAACGGCCAGACCAAACCAGTGACCTTAGAAAGCCGAAATTTTTATAATGTAGTACTAAAAAAGTCGTTTTTTAATGCTTCATTCCTAAAGACATGAATGATGGTGTTTTTCCATCAGTTTTTTTTCTGGTCTAATTAATTTCAAAAACTGGTAACTGCTTTCAAAATGTAACCCCTAAGGGGAGAAGAGGGTAGAAAATATTGTATGTTACGAGCGCAGGATTAGTTTCCAGAGGCATGTGAATATTATTGAATCTTTAAATACCAAATGATTAAAGTTTTTGTTCGTCCCCAATATTCTGTGTACACAGTTTAATGAAACTAAACGTTTGCCATTGCATTTCCCGCGCTGTATCTCTCGAGAACAGGAAGAGCATAAAACTATTAAATTAAACGTCAATTTAGATCGTGGACCCCTCTTTCTGACATCATTATAGTATCACGTTCTGTATTCAGTTTGTTTACCGTGTTAACTTTATGAAAGACGTAAAAGTCAACAACTATGAATCAAAGACGCGAATTATTGCACATCGCATACATTGCACTTAATGGTGCCGATTATGCAAAAACAGGATTTTCATTATAGCATAGGCTGACAAACAAGCAAGTGGGTCACCTGATACGCCCATGTACGCCCGCAATACTAGAAGAATAACGGGCGTGTTGCTGACCTTAAACAAAATGATAATTAAGGGATTGGGAAGGTGAGGGGCATTTGGGCCTCCGTATATGAACGTAGCAGCAAGCCGCTACTTTACGTCGATTTTCTGTGAGACAGTGGTAATAAACTGGTCGGCATTAATATATGCTCTAATGTAACTCTAACACTACTTGCCATATCTTTGATAGTATGTATGTACACCAATATAAATATTCACTGTGATACCTGTGATAATATGTTGTTTTTTTTTGTCAGTTGGACATGACAGGGTTGTAAGTCAATATAAGTTTTTAACGTCCGCGTCAATACGACATAACAATGTCGAATACAACATGGCCCTTACTTATGAACATTCTTAGGCACTGCTTAGTTGAACACTGTTTTGGGCTCTTTCAAGCCAGTATATAAATCGCGTTGACAGAGTAAAACAAAAGAGTGTTTCACTAATAAATTCTTAAGTAACGTTTATAAGTAAGGCTCCGAATATCTAGACAACGTACTTTTACACTAAAAACTAGTATTTCTTTTTGTTTTAGATGACGTGACGAGCAGGTCGCTCGCCTGATGGTAAGCATCACACTTACCCATAAACAGAAGCAACACCCGGGGATCTTACCCTAAACCTCAGCACAGCAGTCGTACCGCTTACGCATTACAACTGCACCACTGAGGCAGCCATGCAGTAAAATATAATGCATGATAGGTATATTCAGTGATATTCAGGTTGTTCTTTTATCACGAATGGAACATTGAGTTAATTGCTTAAGATTCAAATCAATTTCAAAAGCATGTGATGTCAGGAGTATGTAACTGCTAGTGGAATATAATTAACTCGATAAGATCAGAGGTTAGTGTGCGTGACAATCGTATTTTGATCGATGGTTTAACATTTTATGGGATCATTTTATTAACCGATGTTTATAAATAGTAACGTTGACCTCCAATAATGTGTAATGATGTAAAATTATTTAACGCAACATATTTTTGTATGTACATGATATTTTAGCCGATCCGAGTGTTGCAGGGAGAGTAGGTGGAGGTATAAACAATTTATAATGATTTAAACTGCATCGGTGGCGCAGTTGTAATGCGTACGCGTTACGATATCCGTGATATCAGGATCCCCGACGATTCGAACGGCCCGCCTCTCTAAGGAGTCAAGTGGGTCTAGCAAGTGTTTGGGCGCTCCTGCCCAGAGATGAGAACAGTACTCCACGTGGGGCCGGACTTGCGCCTTATAAAGCGCTAATCTATGGCCCGACGTGAAGTACCGCCTAGCTCTGTTCAGGATGCCCAATTTCTTGCTTGCCAATTTGGCTTTGTCCTCCACTTGACTCCTAAACTGGACCTTGCTCGATATATCGACGCCGAGGATCTCAATACCTTCGGAAACCCGGAGAGTGACTCCTTGGAACCGTGGCGCCATGACAAATGGGTCCTTCTTAGTGGTGAACGCGCAAACTTGTGTCTTCATGGGGTTAAAGTGAACCAGGTTCCTTTCACCCCATTCGGAGGCCCACCCCAGAGAGCTCTCGATTTCAGACACAAGTTCTGACCGTCTTTCTTCCACGGTGCTCCGAGGGATACCCTGCTGGCCAGTGTAGCGCCCATCAATGGTGCTATCGTCTGCATAACAATGCATGTTATCGATAATAGATAACATGTCATTGATATGCAGTATGAATAGAGTGGGCGACAACACTGCGCCTTGTGGAACGCCAGCATTAATGGACATAGTGTCGGAGCAGCAGCCGTCTACAACGACTTTGATGCTCCGACCGTCCAAGAAGCTAGCGATCCACGTGCAGAGTCCCTCGGGGATTCCGTACGATGGTAGCTTCGACAGAAGGCCCCCATGCCATACCCGATCGAACGCCTTCGCGATGTCTAGACCGACGGCCATAGCCTGTACCTGTAGCCGGGTGTACTGGTTACACCTCTGCCTACCCCTTCGGGGATTACAGGCGTGAGTGCGTATATATAATGATTTAAAATAGTATAAAAACTATACCCATCTTGATCTTACTTCGTTCTTTAAGGCAATTATATCTTTTTATCAATTATTGCGGAAAATTTAAAAATAATAGTAATGAAATCAATATTTTATAATGGATAAAAACTAAAGGACTTTCCAGAAGGCCTTATAACGTTAAGACAACTTATTACTTTCGATCAACAGAAGTTAATAATTTAGTTCCAAGAACTGGACATTTGGAATGTTATCTTCTGAACTTAAGTCCTAATGTTACTATTTACTAAACCATTATGTTTTTTTTTATTATATATTTTTAATACGTTTTTTTTAATTATGCTTATTTCAGTATTAATATTTAAAACATCTAATTTAGAATGTATCTGTAACATCCGATATGGTCTAGTGGCTAGGATACCTGGCTCTCACCCAGGAGGCTCGGGTTCGATTCCCGGTATCGGAATAGCTTTTTATTTAAAATATAAATTATTTTTAAAATTCGTTTGCTATTTCGGCACTGTTGATAGACAAAGTCTTATTTTAAAAATCTCCACTTTTCACTAAAGTGTTCTACATAATTTCAAGATTTCATTGAAATCATATTTTTTCGCTATGTTTTAAAGACAATATATTTACTTATGTATTCTAAGGGCTAACGAATTATCATTTAAAATTTATCCAAATTAGCCATTACACCTTAAATACAAATGAAAAAAATGTAGCTGTTTGAAACGATTTACCAAAAAGTACCATTTTATTGTATCACAGTGTAGATTTACAGTTAACTGTTACGCCAAAATTGATACAAAGTAACTTCGATTCTTATGAAAGGAAATTAAATTTTAAATAAATAAATAATTTTAATTAAATTTATATTATACGCAAAATAAAGGTAATCTTTGTCACATACACTACCTATATGAATAGTTTTTATAGAGGTATCAAAAACATGCGGTCTAATGTAGTTTTTTAATGATTTTATTTCAAATGTTACATATTCAACAACCCAACTTCCAAAAGCATAAACAATTTCTATATTTCATTTGAAGGGAACAGAACATCAATAAGTAATCTACTTAGACTCGACGCAGAAATTTTATAGAAGGTACCTAACAAATATACTTATAAAAAAACAGACTTTAGTTTCATAATACTCCTCGATAACAAGAACACGAAAAAAGTAAGAAAAAAGCCAAGAAAAATTCCAGTTGTAGTCGCCAACAATGTAATTTAGTAAACATTAGAGATGTTGTGTTTAACCGCCTCTTAAGACCCATTGTAACCAACACAATTTTGATTGCGCAATGGCATGTGCTGAAACAAACCAACTTGTTATGGATTTATGACTTGATTTTCTCGCTGAATTGATTTCCATTCATCCGACGGAATTTTAATCAATAGGCGATAACGAAAAGAAAACAAGGTAGTACAAGGTTTAGAACGTGGTAGGTCCCTCTCATGCGAGAGGCCGTTAGACTTGGTACCACCGCTTTATCTAGTTCTGCCACCAAGCAGAAGTGTGCAAGCCCTGTAGTGTTCTGTCTGAACGTCATGATATCACTGGGCATTATCAGACTTAACAACTTATGTCTCGGTGTGACGATTCCAGTCCAGTACCATGCAGTGCTTTGTATTTCAAAGTTCAGTGTGGTTACATTCAGGCGAGCGACCTGTCGACCTTCAAGGCAAGGGATAATTAAGGGATTGGGAAGGTGAAAAAGGATTTACGCCTTTGGATATCTCACTCAATTTGTTACTTCACATCGTGGCGCAGTGGGCGAGTAGCCGGCTGTGAAGGGAGAAGCCGTGGGTTCGATTCCCAGACCGAGACAAAATGATTGTGTGATCCACAAATATTTGTTTCGGGTCTGAAAGTTGTGGGACAGCAAGTCCCTCGTAGTTTCTGATACACACGATACAAGTTAACCTAGTGTGGGGTCAGGACTATGTGTGATTGTTGGGTGTATTTATTATTCTTATTTTCTATGAGACAGTAATACCTGGTCGAACCACATGCTGTAGCCAAAAACCACTTATAGATTGTAAAAAACATTTTTTTAACGTTTAGTTATGTGAAGGCTACTGCACCTCGAAATGCATCGCATAATTAAAAAGGACACACAGCAACATTATTAAACGCGATTTTACATATCTAAAATAAATGATGGATGATAATGTGACTCCTTTTGCAATACCGCAGCCCATTATTTTAATATCAATTTAATTATCATAATACTTATTTAAGTTTATAATGTTGCATAGAGAATTCATCAACGTCTTAGCTCTATTTTATTTGATTCCGTTTTTCAACCTTACTAAGTATGTATAATATGCGAAAGTTCTGTTTTTTATTATATACTTATAAGCAAATCCTGAAAATGTAATACAAATAAATTTGGCGGTGCATACATGCATACACACTTACGCCTCCATGCCACAGGGTAGGCAGAGATCATCCATATTATCTTCTAATATAAATAGTATCTTGAAATAATATAGCAAGAATGTAAGTTCTCGTTTATATAATTATGCACCCCATGACTTCAATGTATTTTGTGTAATCCTTATCGCGTTTTGCAACGATAATCTAAAAATCTACTACTATATATAAAATTCTGATACTAGTATAACACTATGGTATGGACTAGTGTTTTTTAGCCTCATTTTTGTACTGAGCCAGTACAAGGTTTCACTTCAAATGAGGCGAGGCGTCTCAAAACCTACTCGCTCGTTTTCACTCTTTCACGCACGCAGCCGGCGTCATCGGAATAGTAACAGAGTAACGCGATATAAAATTTCAAGTAGTACATGTAAAAATTTGAGCCGCTGGTACATTATTTCGTCATTTACGAGACAAATGTACTGCCTCAACACTATAATGGACTATTATGTGTACATAAATTGAATTCGAATATACATAGAGCCGTAATTGTTTTTCCTCTGATTTGTAAAGGCCACGGGCATTTCAATGGGACAGTATAATACAAAGCTGATATTATTGTAATTGTTTTTTGTAAAAGATGTCACTGAACGTGATCAGAGTTCATAATTCGTGAAAGGTAAGTATATAGCATACACATATTCATACGCACTCACGCCTGTAATCCCTGAAGGGGTAGGCAGAGGTGTAACTAGTACACCCACATTTCGCCGAGCGTATCACCGTCCCACAATGTGATAGGGGGCGAGCCTATCGCCATACCGGGAACAAATTCCAGACTCCGGGCTGATACTGAGCATTTCGTAATAGAAAAACCCAATACCACTTCACCCAGCCCGGGAATCGAACCCGAGACCTCAGCGTTGGCCTCAATCGTAACGCGTACGCACTACAACTGCGCCACCGAGGCAGTCAGTCATACATAGATTCACGATTGTGAATTTTGATGTTTGTTAGTTAATCACAGTGTTACTGTTGAACAGCTTCGAGAAAAAGGTAGTTCAGGCGCGCGAACCGCGAGCAAAAAATCGATAAAGAGCGTAATTATAATGTAAGGTGAATGGAAACACTTACTGTAAAATTAAGTGCAATTTATTATTTCGTTTTTTACTTTCAATAATTCTGCTAGATCTGCTTTGGTTGTTAGTTTTAGAAACGCTTTCTTGACTGAGTCTCTCATTTTAGCAATTTAATCTATTTTCATTCATTCATTCAAGGTAACCTAATGCACAAGAAACAAATGCGAATGAATATTTCTTCATGTTTTTATTAATATCTGAAGAGCTAATATTATAAATGCGAAAGTGAGTTTGTTTGTATGTCACCGTTTCACGCCGAAATGAACCGATTTTGATGAATTTTGGTACAGAGGTAAATGGGACGCTGAAGGTTATAGGCTACTTTTTATCCCAGAAAAGGCTGTTTGTATAAATGTATGTATAAATATTGACATCCAGATGTATTTATTTTATTTAAACTACGGTAAGTTCAATTGGATTGAAGAAATATATAAATATCGATGGAGCCGCGAGCGACTCAGCAATGATCTATGCCCGTAGTTCAAGTAGTTCGAGATTTTCAATAGCTGTCACACTAAGCATTTGTATTCACGAAAATATTTATTCAAAACTGGCGCCTCTAGCGGATCATATTGAAAACGAATTAATTTCATACATATTTCTCGTATACGAATGACGTAACAAATATTGAAAAATTCGCACCTAAAAATAACCCTAGAACATTTTCGTAATTACTTAAATGGTATATTCACTTAGTATCGTGGACAGGTCTGTGATAGCTTTTGTCTGCGTCATGCGTCATCGTGAGATTATTTCCGAGAACTGACTCACAAATGAATAAGTAAATACTTTTAACACCTACATCTGTATACAATGCCTTTAGTAAATATATAGTTTTTTGTAGAATATTGAGATCTACGCGTAATAAATGTTTTTAATAAACAGTATAAGACAGTTTTAGAAAGCAATATATCACATACGTGCTAAAAGTTAAGACAGAAAATGTTCCAATACAACCATATTTCTTATTAGCCTAAATGACAAGACGAGCAGTTCGCTCGCCTGATGGTAAACAGAAGCAACACCACACAGAACTTTTAATTACAAAGTACTGCGTGCCAATGCGATATAAGTTATAATAATTATTAAGTCTCATAATGTCCAATCATTTCACTTACTTCAATATCCTTTCACCGGAACATAGCAGTGCTGTTAGTAATCCGGATATATAAATAAATCTGTTTTCACATTCATGTTACTTTACATACTTGTTGGTATATCTAAGGTTGAAAATATACTTGCGTTTTTAATAATATTTTGATGTGTACTGCGTTTTTTTTATTTCATAGGCCCGGTAAACGAGCAATTGTGTCACCTGATGGTAAGTGATCTCCACCGCCCATGAACGCACACAATACCAAAAGGATCATGGGCGCGTTGCCGACCTTAAAGGAAAATTAAGGGAAAATTAAATTGAGTAGGGGATAGGATTTGGGCCTCCGGATATCTCACTCAACGTACGAAACACGTAATGCGTACGTATTACAACTGTGTCTTCATACAGTTAGTACTTAAATACTTCGACGGAACCCCTGTGTATATATTGCGCCAGGTACCACCTACTTATGAACACGGTTTTGAATATACTTGTATACGGAAGTCAGAAGAGATTAGTCACTTTAGTGCCAAATAAAAAAATAATACAATTCAAATTCTATTTAAACAATAGTTTTTTAAAAATCTGTTTCCTTTGTCAAAAATAAACTTTTAACCAAAATAATGCACGAATCGTCACCACTGTCTCACAGAAAACCGGCGTAAAGTAGCAGCTTGCTGCTGCGTTTCGTACGGTGAGTGAGATATCCGGGGGCCCAAACCCCCTCCCCTTCCCAATCCCTTAATTATCCCTTTCCTATAAGGTCGACAACGCACCCATAATTATTTTAGTATTGTGGGCGTACATGGGCGGTGGAGATCACTTACCATCAGGTGACCCACTTGCTCGTTTGCCTACCTATTTATTAAAAAAAAATAAAAAAAAATAAAACTTACATAAATAAACGAACAAGCTAAAAATGACCAATTTTGAGCCAGTGTAATTGCCATTAAATGGTCAATTATAGACAGAAAGGTCGGTTTTATTTTTGGCAAAAAGATTTTATTTTACTATCTTTAGTGAAAAATCATCAATACTGATGCATAAGTGACGAAGTTTATTTTTCGAAGGCTCAAATCCCCCCTGCCTTCTAATCCCATAATTATGTCTTTCCCTTAAGCCGGCAATATGTCCATAATTATTCTAGTATAGTAGGCGTTTATCGATGGATAAAGTCACTTATCATCAGATAACTCGGTTGCTCGTTTGTCGCCCTCTGCTATAAGAAAGCACCAGATAGCGTATTATCTTCTTCTTCTTATATATAAAATTCTCGTGTCACAATGTTCGTTCCCATACTCCTCCGGAACGGCTCGACCGATTTGTATGAAATTTTGTGTGTATATCGGGTAGGTCTGAGAATCGCCTAACATCTATTTTTCATCCCCCTAAATATTAAGGGTGGTCCACCCCAATATTTTTATTTTTATTTTCTAGACAAATATTTTTGTTTTTATTTTTTTATGATACAGCATTAAAAAATACATACAACCCTAAATTTTCACCCCTCTACGATCAATCCCTATTTTTTAATAGCGACATTAGTATTTTTGTCAAGCGCGTTTCTCACACCGATGACGGGTTTAATTCTGAAAATAGGCATTCACGCGGGCGGAGCCGCGGGCAACAGCTAGTATACTATATACATTGTACATAGTAGACAAATATACTCGGAAGTCTCGTATGCTTCGAGAAATCTAACCGGCACTTGTCAACACACTTCATATAATCAATAGCATACACCTCATCATTGAGTCCGTTGACCTCACTTAAATAAACATATAAGATTAATATGCTTTTGGTACTTGGATTGCCAAATTTCAATGCGGACAACCAATAACGATCTTACGTCTTTGGTTACACTAGATAGAATTACTGGCACGGTTGGACGATTAAACTATTGCACGTGTGTTAAGAGAGTGATAGTTGAGTGGTAGAGCCACGCTGTAGGTAGTTTTTTCTACAGCATGAATGGGCCGGCTCGTCCGGGTCGTTACCACTATCTCACAGAAAACTGGCGTAAAGTAGCAGCTTGCTGCTGCGTTTCGTACGATGAGTATCATATACGGAGGCCTAAATCCTCCTCCCCTTCTCAATCCCTTAATTATCAGGTGACCCACTTGCTTGTTTACCGGCCTATAATAGAAAAAGAGTGTAAGTGGGCCACCACCATGTTAGACCCAAAGCCAACCTCACCTGCTCGTGGTACACTATGCTGATTAACGGACGAGGCAATGGTGAAACTTGGTTTCCGTTTTACGGATTGTGGGTGTCAGGCCGAGGCGGGTCGCACCACATGACACCAAATCCACCGTCAAATCATAATGGAAAGGTGGACATTGGCATTAAGCCGGAATAACGCCAGGCAGAAAGAAAGGTGTTGAATGTGCTCAATTTCCCAATCACATAAAAGTTTGCCTAATTCAACGTCTTAAATTAAATTTTGCCTTAATGTGAGTTATTGCCAATAAGCATGATATCAGATTTTGAGAGTAACGTATGCATATTGCAAATGTCTTTGTGTAAAATACAATCGTAAATAATATTGATAGGTTGCATACTGCAATAGCCGAGTAGGTGTGTCTCAAAAACAGAGGTTGCGGATTTGATTAATGGAAAAATTATACCATTGACAGCCTCCGTGGCGCAGTGAGCAAGTAGCTGGCTGCGAAGCATGAGGCCGCGGGTTCGATTCCCGCACAACAATTCCCAGACAAATGTTTGTATGACCCACAAATATTTGTTTCGTGTCTGGGTGTTGTGGGACCGCAAGTCCCTCGTAGTTTCTGATACCCACGTTACAGTTAACCTAGTGTGGGGTCAGGACTATGTGTGTGACTGTTTGGTGTACTTATTTATTTATTTATTGTAGGAGGGTTGTTCCTGGCACAATGAAATGACTACGCTGGACCCGATGTTAAGTACGGTGCAGTCCAAATATTATGTCAATTGTCAAGAGACATTACGTTCTTCGACAGTGGGCACAATTATGTTGGCCTGAAGTTACTGGATATACACTGGCTGATCCCCCACAACCCGCAACGGGAACGAAGTTTCACCATTGCCTTCTCCTTTAATCAGCAGAGTGTACCATGTGCAGCTCCAAATATGCTGATATTAAACGTAAAAGATATATTTAACGTAAAGGTTTTTTGTTTCGATTTCTATAAAATAAATGTCTTATAATAATAATTAATGTGTAATAAATAATAATGACCTACTACAGACTTGTTACAACAAATAATAGCACCTATTATAATTCGCTAACTGACCAGGCTCTTATGGTCGCATATTGATTGCATATTCGTACTAATTCCTCAAAAACGAAGAATACTGAAGCGCAAACTTTAATTAAAGTTCAACTGTACGTTGAAAGACCAATCGCTGCACATTTACTGCAAATTTCTAAGTTTGGTTATAAATTATTATCCAATAGTAGTTTACGCTTAAATATTTCTGATGACCCAGATGTTCCTAATAATACGAATGCCTTGATTATTAATGAAATGAGTTATATGAAAGGACAGTCATGTACAATGAACCTTAACGCAATGCGAATGGTCTGCGCCCCTCCGCGCCGTGGTCTGCAAATAGATGACCGATAGTCGAAACCAATATAATCATTACTATAATAGTTTGCATATCATAAGTTACGTTTGATACTATATTTATTGCGTGTACAATTTTTTTTATGCCTTGTTTACCTCGTAAGTTGACCTCGACTGTGAACTATATATAGATTTATTTTATTAAAAATAGTAGTTTTCTTGACTTGCCCTTAAACAGAAACATCAAGCAACACCATATTGAATTTTGAATGAACATGCGTCAATGTGTGTGTAACTTATTGTGTAATGGGGCAAAAATAATAATATGATTGGCGAAAAGGTACACTCCATGACACGATGCAGTATTGTGACAAAATGGTGATGTAAGTATCTTATAATATTGCAAATAGTATTAGGACAAATACAGTGATTGTAATAAAATAAATTTCGTTATGTTGAACGGCTATCAAACTTTGAGAAACTTTGGATCAACATAAAAACCTTATGATTATTTTAAAGAAATATTGTAAAAAATAAAAAATACATATTACGATAGAAGATGTTAAAATGTAAATAGAAAATTGAAAATTCGACTTCAAGATTAAATACGTTTAAAGTGCTTACATTGTGTATGAATAATACAGTAACTAATATTTTTCATTTAAAAAACGGATATATAAATCATTTAAGTTAGTAACAAATAATATCGATCTTTGTTTACAAATGATGTTTTTATGTAAGTACCCAATACTTACAAAGTGATTCTGTAACCTCTTGCATAGTCATGTACGGACACAGAAAAATGTTTTCGCCTTTACATAACTATATTTGAATAAAGTTATGAAATGTTTATTTTTAATAAATTGCCTTGATCAAACTTTATAACGTGTTAGAAATAAAGTGTAGATCGTTAGTTAATATGTTTAGGTAAGTGTAAAGAACAAAATGTTTATCGGTATACAAGTTTATCGTGTTATTTGCTTACTTCCTAATTCGCATACTTGACGACGCGACAACAGGCAAATAGTTCCATAGTGTATAATCATAACGAATTCTTATGAATGCGTTTATAATTTCCTTATTTGCAAATATCACAAACAATAGAACAAAATTGCTATATCAATCAGATTCCAATTTACGTAGTGCATTATTGCGTTATATCGCTTATCTAAAAGTGCTCATTAAACAAATTGAATTTCTTCTCTGTTCCCAACTTGTGGTGGCAGACCACAACGGTTTCCTTGTCTTGAATTTAAATGCGCCACTAATAAAAAAAAATTGAACTAAATAGAAACTGACAATATACTAGAATTATTATTGTGACTCCGACATTGTAATATACATAGTACATTTTACACTAACATACCTGTAATAGATGACCGGGCAGCTGCAAAATGAACGCTGCTGAGTCGTTTCCTAATCAAAACAAATGACAGCTGACTCTATCCTTGTTTTTACTGTCATAAAAGTTCAGATAAACTTACAGCCACAAGTCAGACAACCAAAAACATATATTTTCATAGGTCTCATACAGTTCAATATAATTATTAAATTTTTATAAAATTTAAAAGTTGACGTAAAGGTTTACGCGGGCGACGAGTAGAAAGGCGCGCGGTCCGTATAGCCTCGCAGTTATTACTGAGTGGAAACGTATTTTGCTTCGAGTTCCGTCGGATCTAGCTACGTAGAACGTAGGACGTATATTGTGTACATATCTAGTTGCTTTATACGATCCTTGCTCCAGGAATTGCAACGTAATGTCCCATATTACAAGGACTAGAACATCCGGTGTTGTGAATAACATCCATTCGATATAAATTGATAAGTATTGAGACGCATTTACTACGCACTCGCTCTCAATGGTTGTATCCCATTCACATTTTAAAATGAAATGATTGTGAAGTAATTATGTTTTATTTATGTTTTTATGCGTTCGGTAATAAGTATCAAATTTTTGCTACAAATGATAATGGTATGCGAATATGAGGAAGACATGATGAAATTTACTACGGCCTGTTATTAAAGTAATTATATAGTTACGATTTTATCACTTTTGTGTTTAGTAATGCACAGTCTACGATGTGCGTGATTAAAATCTTGGTTTATATCTTGGTGACTACACAAGCGACCGTGACACGATGGTAATGGACTTTACTTAGATGTATGTGGAACAAAATACGTTGACAACAGAACATTTGTCTAAGAAATATTTTCAATGGTTGACTTAGCTGTGCCGAATTTAATACTTATTAAATAGCTACGCAAAATTTATATGATAACCGAGGTTATTTTTTAAATATTCCTATACTTACCAATAAAATTATTAAAACGTTAACTGTCTGATTTAAACTTAAAAATAAGTAGGTAGTAATGATTTATACTCATAAAGATCTTTCGGACTTTTGTCTGTCTACTTTTTCTTTTATAGCGCGAAAACTACTGAAGAGTGTTTGATTTCTTTTGCATTTTATTATTAATAAACAAAACATAACCTGCGAAGCTGGGGTATATTTTGTTGTAATTTACAATAAAACAACCCAATACTGAAAGTATAATAATATTATTGCTCACTTGCCCTCTGCGTTTAAAGTGAGGGCGCAGTATATCTGTCTGAAATGAAATTATTATGTTTTACTTTTTCTTAGTGGCAGAGCCGCTGTATAGCATGATTTGACTAGACTCTACAACAAGACCAATATTTCAAATTACTTTTTTGCTGTCAGATTGATTGCCACAGGACTAACAAGCCTCTGCCCTGTGGATTAAGGGCTTTTATAGAATTTAATCACGGTATTCTCTGCCTGTCGAAAAAGGCGACTAACTGGGACCTCTAGGAGTCACTGCTGTGCTGCTGTGTGTAATGTACATTTTACTGTACGATTCACGGTGAGATGCGATATATTCGGAGACGTCGAAACCGAAAGGTGTATAAGGAAAGCAAAATAACGTTTGAGGTGTCTCTTAGGAGCCGGGCCGCAAGGCGGAACAGCACAGGGGCAATTCCAGCTCCAATCCAGAGTACACTCGCGATCCCCCGGGTCCGGCCCATTAACGCCGAAGAAGACTACCGCGAGGTTTTAGTCGGTATAGCAGCGTAGGGATTTTGATTAAGGACTCGATCCAGCGGTCGTTCAGATTGAATATAATTGGTTTGGAGGCCAACATAGCATGAGGAAGGAAAGGGTATGAGGATCATACCCTTTCCGGGACTGGGAAGGTATACGTAAACGCGATAATCCCCGCCCCTCCATGACCAGCGAGTAGCGACACATCAATGCTAAAGATTTATGTGTGTTCATGGATGGCGGTAATAATTTAAAACGTCTATTTAGACGACGACGACTGCAATATGAACAGCGCGTTGGTTAATGATTATTTAAAAATATTCGTCCTTTCGTGGGATTTGATATAATTCAAAATAATAGTATATTAAAAATGTTGTACCTATAATAACGCGAACGAAATCGAAGACATAAATTTACAAATATTTACTCAGCCGCTATCTTAGAATAAACTCGAAAAATATCTATGGTAGAGTTCCTACTATTGATAACGTGTACGATCGTAAGAGTTAATTAATCGATTCTGAACTGATTGAAACAACTAACACATACCTATATGTCGTAAAATAATCTTTAAAACGCTCTAATAAACAGCTATTTTGATAAAATACTACTTTTTTCTACGATGGAGTCGAAATTACTAATAATATACCTATGTATATAATGCGTTATTTGCTAAATTTATTTTTCTCATCATCATATAATTGAATACAGTGATGATAATATAATTATTCTACAATTTGCTTACTGCAATCATTCTATATTTGTTAGAACGTATAAATTGACTTAAAAAAATAACACTGTTCTTTGAAATTGCACCGAATCCAACAAGACTTGCTTGCTTGCGACAAGCAATTTTTAATGGTAGTTATAGCTATGGAAAGTGAATAACAAACTCAGTCACGACGAGTGTCCTATAATCCTGTTCTTTTTTTTACTATTGGTCCCACACTAGGTTAACCTGAATCGTAGGTGTCAGGAACTACGAGGGCCTTGCGGTCCCACAACACCCAGACCGAACCTTTATGGATCACACAAACATTTGTCTCGGTGCGGGAATCTAACCTGGGGCCTCTCATTTTATTCGTAGACCAAATGGAAATTAATAAGTCATAGTGTAAGGGATTTAAGCATGTCACAACGTCAGCCCATAAACAGAATCAACATCAACCGGAACTTCTAATTATGAAGTTCCGGTATGCATACATGACACTGAATTGTGCTCGTTACCCTGATACATAAGGTGTTAAATCTCATAATGCCCAGTAATTTCACTGGCTTCATTGTCCTTCAAATCGGAACATATCAATGTTTACACACTGCTGCTTGGCGGCAGAAATAGACAAAGCGGTGGTACCTACCCAGTCGGCCAATCGCATATGAGAACCCATCACCTAGTTAGTGCGTATGTACTTTATTTATTTACATACCCACTAAAGTGCCCTTTACATCCTGTACTCCCTGAAGGGGTAGACAGTCCCGCCCACGCACCCGCCACTGTAACTCCTGTAAACCGGATCGACAGCAGCACGCATATTTCGACACCAAGCAATGAAGCTCGGCGAGTCTCTGGGAATGCAAATGTGTCTTTATCCCGCAACGAAATTAATCAAATAAAAGGTTAGGGAGGAGTTGGAAAAAATAACGGGAGACAAATAATGAACTAAGGAGGTCGCAGCCTCCAGCACAAAGATATTTACAACTGGAGAAGCCAGATTTAAGGCACCACGGATGTCATTAAGTGGGTCCTATCACGCGAGCTGTTAAACTTGATTCCAATAATAGGTATATGTCAAAAATGCCGGAATGCACGAAAATTCCTCCTAGTTTCCACAAGATCCATATAGTATACAACTCCAGATGTTATTTACATACTGGTTAGCATAATGTTGCGTTCATCATGCTAGAGACTACTCTCGCAAAGGATATGATATGCGGACTGTTCGTACTCCCTGTCATATGAAGAGCATGGGCACACAGGCGAATCAACCAACTTAAATGAGAATAGTTTACACTTAAAATAGCCATGACCCGTGAGGCAGAGGTGTAACCAGTATACCCACATTTCGCCAAGATAATTTCCGTCCAATGATTGTGATGGAGGGCGAGCCTATCGCCATATCGGGCACAATTCCAGACTCCGGGTTGATACTAAGCATTTCATGGTAGAAAAACCATAAAAAATATCACTTTACCCGACCCGGGCATCGGACCCGAGACCTCGGCACAGCAGTACCGTACGCATTACAACTACGCCGCCGAGGCAGTAAATTATTTTTTGTATTACAATTACGAAGTAAATAAGTGGGCCACCAACATCTTACACCCAAAGCCACACCTGCACGTGGCACACTCTATTGATTAACGGACGTGGTAATGGTGAATCTTGGTTCCCGTTGCAGGTTGTGGGAATCAGACAGCGCGGCGGGTCGCCTCATATAATACCAAATACCGTCTAATCTATGGTTTCATCAGTTTAATTGCGTAATTCAAGAGGAGGAGATCATTAAAGGATTGTTAATATAAAATGTTAAATAAAAAATGAGTAGTAAAATAAATCGGTAGGAATTGAACTACTGAGTCCAGGCTAACTACGGCCTGGCCATGCTATTGTAATGTCCGCAACCGGCGCCGCAAGTGTCGTCATCAACGACGCGACGGTCCTCCCTGGGTCCTTTATCAGTTTATATCTCTATTGTCTATGATTACTATACGAGAGGAGACTTAATTATTATTACTTCGAATTTGAAATATTTCTTTCTGCCTGGCGTTATCCTGGGTTAGTGCCAGGGTTCGCATTTCCATCGTAATTTGACGGTGGATTTGGTATTGTGGGGCGATCCACCGTCTGACCCTCACAACCCGCATCTGGAACCAAGTTTCGCCATGGCCTCGTCCGTTAATCAGCAGATTGTACCACGTGCAGGTGAAGTTGTCTTTGGGCCTAAGATGTTGGTGGCTAATTTACACTCCAAAAGAGTAAACTACAAAGAGAGTAAACTACTTCATTACTGTAGATAATATTATATTGCAGTCGAGTCAAAATTATAACAATTCTATATTTTTTAATTCTTCGCCTCATTGGTCTAATGGCAGCCTAACGCGAGGTTCAGAGTTCAAATCCCAGGTCGGGCAATCACATTTTGTATTTGATTTTTGATCCGAATAAATTATATCCCATTAGTTATTGGAACTTGTATCCCGTCATGGGGAAAAATAATACCCGATCAGATAAACTGGCGTAAGGTTAATTACCTATTTATGTTTATTTTTAAATCCTTGAATTTACACCATTAACGAATATAAAGACGGGGTTATTTTTCAGCTAAGGCATGAAAGTGAATGTTGGAAAGTGATGGTATTTGAAAAGGATGAATGTATGACGCCGTGTGATATAGTGATTGAGGGAGAAAAAGTGGAACAGGTGAGAGAGGTTGTATACTTGGGAATTTTGTTTACGAGAGATGGAAAATATGATAGAGATATTGAAAGAAGAGTGAGTGCGGGGAACCAGGTGAATGGGGCACTACACGCCTGTATGAGTAGCCGGCAAGTTACGGAAAAAGCTCGACTGGCCGTGCACGGTGGAGTGTTAGTGCCAACTTTAATGTATGGAAAGGAAAGTTGGGTGTGGCAGAAGAAGAATGAAAGTCGTATAAATGCAGTAGAAATGAGAGCTCTGAGAAGTATGTGTGGTGTAACTATGAGAGATAGAGTAAGAAATAGTGAGGTAAGAGAAAGGTGTGGTGTGAGAGAGGATGTAGTGATGAAGATTGAGAAAGGAATATTGAGATGGTTTGGGCATGTAGAGAGGACGGATAAAAGACGATTACCAAACAAATATACATGGCGAGTGTGAATGGTACAGTTGGAAGGGGAAGGCCTCGGCGAACTTTCATAGATCAAGGTGGAGATATTCTCAAGAAAGGCCAGGTCAGGAGTACCCTAAACCGACGTGCATGTATGAAAAATTTAATGAGAGTGTATGAGGCCAAAGAGGTATGCAAAGATCGTAGCAAGTGGAAATCCGTTGTCTCTGCCTACCCCTATGGGAAACAGACGTGAGTCTATGTATGTATGTATGTATTTTTCCGGTATTGCATTATTGAGTATTATGAAAAATTTATCCGATGTTTTATTTATGTACCTGTATACTACTAGGTTCAACTTCTAAGTCTGGAGTATTTAATATACCAAAGATGCCTGTGAATAAGAAAAATAAAACAGACTTAATAAAATTAAAAAGCTAAGAAAAAACTATTTTGAATCGGCGCTATTGCAATTTAATGGTCAATTAGACAGAACGCACTGACTCAAGATTGGTTTCTTTATTATAGCTTTTTAGTTTATTTTGCAACAGTGAGCTCAGCAGAGAGTTACGGACTACAGAGACGCAAGTCGCATGTTCGATACCAACACCAAGAGTATGCACCTCTGACTTTTCTATGTTACGTGTGTATTCATTGTTAATTATCGATTGTTTTAACGACGAAGGTACCATTGCTCCGTACGGACACCTGCATAACTGAAAAAATCTCCACAAAACGTCGAAGGTATGTGAAGTATATTTCTACCACCAACCAACAGTGTGTAAGCATTGTTGTGTTTCGGTTTGTCCGACATTGTAGCCAGTGAAATTACTGGGCATTATGAGACTCAATAACTTATGTCTCGAGGTGACGAAAGCAATCCAATGTCATGCAGTGCTTTGTGATTCAAATTTATGTATGTTGTTGCTTCTGTTTATACGCAGGGCGCGTGGAGCTACCATCAGACGAACGACCTGCTCGTTTCGTCACTCAAGCTAATAAAAAAAGAAGTCTCCCAAACCATATTAGGCCAGCGTGGTGAACTAATGCCTAAACTTTCTCACGTAGAAGCCTAGGTCCGTGCCCAGCAATGAGACGTATTAATAATACAGGATAACAATAGGGTATTATTAGTTTTTTTGTTGGTTTTATTTTTAATAAAAAGTTTTTAATTTACTATTTTTGACCGAGGTAAAAAAACGGAATACGTTCATAATACGGCGCGTACATTTTATTTTTTTGCTCTACAAAACTGTCGAAAGTTTTATGTCCACTTACATTATGAATGGGAAATTACTATTCGTTAACGTTTATAAAATGGCATGGTAAATAAATATTAATTTTTGAATCTTTAGAATGCACCTGAGTTATTCTGAATGCTTCCATAACACCGTCATGTTGCCAGTACCGATCACGGTGTGTTATTTGAAAACAGTGACACCTATCCAATACAAATCGGACTATTACTATTTACTAAACTAACTTGAATTGAATTGTGGTACTGATATTAGTGCTGATATTTTTTAACAAATTTAATACATTCCTTCATGTATTTATGATTTTATTTGATTTATTTTGCAAACTTTGAATACTTTAGAGTTAAATTATATACTATCGTAAATTATTACGCGGAGATTATTGCTGCGGTTGGCAGCACTGTGACCGTGACAAAACTTTCGTTGGCTCGTTGATGTGTGTGATGGAAATGTGTTTTATCGAAACTTGATTCCAATAATAAGCAAGTAAATTGCATGCAAATTAGTGTATAATATTTATCCGTTTACATTTACACAAAATGTATGTAAAATCGCGATAGCAAGAACACCTTTACAAAGAAATTTGTCGAAAATGTTATTGTGCTCCAAGTTTCATAATGGCGGCCCGTCGCGTCCCCCGCGCCTCCATTTCGATGACAGTCGAATTATGACAATGCCGATACGTAAAGTTTAAGAAATGTTGTGTATTTGTAAATAATTACGTGAAAGTTAGTTGTTTACGATTTTATAAGGACTGAATATGAATCCGGAACACCATAATATAAATACGGGTGGTGGCCAGCCTCCGGGAAGTGCAGAGGTTTGAATGATATTTTGTTAGTTTTTCGGAAGTTTTTTTTCTTGTTGGGATTCTGATTTTGATGATGGTTTCAGTCTCAGAATCAAAGAGTGCAATCCGCACAGCAACAGCAGCAAAATAATTTAACGCCCACCACGTCTGCAACTGACCTGCGAGTGAACTCTGCTGCCGTGAACGTTGCTTTGTCTAGCGTTGCAAAATATTGGGTGTTTACAAATTTATTTCCCGGCCCGATCCCACAAGTGTCTGTCTACGGACTACCCACAGGAACTAGAATTGAGAATGGAAAACCAGTCCAGGTAATTTTTACTTATCCATATATTTTAATTTTCCTTCACAAACTCTATTTCTAAACTTCTATTGCAATGATTATCTTGTTATCATAAACACAAATAAGTGATTTATGTTCAATAGGCAAGTCAATAAAAAAGTGTAGGTACCTACTACCTACTATTTATGAACTATTAAATAATGTGCATGTACTGCCATAAGTGGTTAAAGAACATTGAAATGTGTGTTTTAAATCTTCTAATTTGTTTTATACTTGATAATAGCTGTACTACATGTGTGGATTTGATATTAAATTTGAATAAGCTCACTGTTAAAAATCCCTGACATCAATAAGAAAAACATATGTAATTTTTAAATGATGCAACTGATGTTATTAAAACATAGCTAATAACTATCACAATAGGGTAGTTGACTAGTTTTTTTTTATTATTTAAATCAATAAGTTACTTTACTCAAAATATATTGCAGAAAGAATTTTATAAATCGGACCAAAAATAAATAAGTTAGAAGCCATTCAAATCCTGTGGAAGGGGTAATTGTCAAATGACAGACGATGCAACCATTGACGTCACTGTGTAAAATGTTCATTATGGTGCACGCGTGCAAGCGAGATAGTGAGATATCCCCACTACGCACCCACTTTTCTTCATACCAACATTTAAAGTCATAACTGCGGGCACATTTCTGAACCAATTTATATTGTGTTTTAATAAAAGGGTTTCTTTTGCGTGTCATTTTCTGTTGCTTATAAAATAATGTATAAAATTCAATATAGGAAACTACCCTATTACATTACCTTCCATGCAAAAAGATGCATATAAATCGGGCCATTTGTATTATGTTATATGTTATGATATATTAATGAACAGTCAAAATATAGTATAATATAGTAGATATGACATATAATAATATATAGAATTTAGGCACCTTTTTTTTACTATGTAGACATTGTCACCCCGGTGATATAGTAGTGCATGTCACACTGAATGTTCTGCTTGATTGTGTCATGTGAAGGGAGTGCACATGACTATAGCAAGTTGATTGTAACAATAATATTTAAAAAAATATCAAGATGAACTGTTTTATAGTAGGAATTTTGTTAATTTCATCAGATTATTAATACAGAGTTCTAAGTAATTCTATTATACAGTATGTAACAAAAGGCCTGTTGGCCTATTTTAGTTCATGAACACAGATATATAGACAGCTTAATAAAAATGATTAAAAAAAAAAAAAAAACAGAAGCGAGATATTATCCTTTTATAGGTAACTAAAAAAATTAACATATTTAAAAAATGTTATTCACATCAACATTTCTGTGTATATTGATGGAAACGGGGGCACAGTACTTTTGATGTACGTTGCCACCACAACATGCTATCTCCTCTGGTTCGCAAGCCGTAGCTCTTGCAGAGGTAATCAATCGAAATACAGTTTACAAACTATAAATTAATTCAAGTTTAAAAAAAGAATATATAAAAACAGTACTACAATTTTAAGCACTTTACTCAAAGACAAAAACTTTCTATAAAAATAAAATTACTTTTTTTTTAAGTTTCAACCACTTATATTGATCATTAACATATATTGATACCCATTATTTTTATGATTTAAATTTAATCAAACATATTATTATGGCAATAATTAATTAAAGGTGTGTTATGGTAATTATATAGCTTTAATTAATTATTTATACCTTTAATTGATTATTATATTATATGGTATTATATACTACATATATAATTAAATATTTGTAATTTTAAGTCATGTAAGCAAATTACTTAAGTAGACTTATAATAAAATTACCAATATAGTCAGTATTGTAAGTTGCTTACTAAACATATACGTGAGTCACTTATGATAATGTAACATACACTTTGAGTAAAATATGTAAATGTAATTTAGGTCTATAATTGCAACAACTTTCAGAGAATAAAATTGGCAACACCATAATTGAAAATGAAAACAGTTTAAATTTTAATATTACAGCAGATTAAAAGTGTACACCAGACAATAAATCAAGAATAGCAATGGTAAAACGGGCATTCTGCAACAAGAAATTTAACTTCACTTCTAATGTATCTTACTACTATTACAAATGTGAACATTTTGATGTTTGTTAGCTAGTCAATTTTCAAGGTGGTAGGTCTCTTGTATGCGAGACGTCGCCTAGGTTGATGGCACCGCTTTGTCTATTTCTCTGCCAAGTGTAAGCATTGTTGTGTTCCGGTTCAAAGGACATAGAAGCCAGTGAGATTACTGGGCATTATGAGAATTAACATTGTATGTCTCGTGGTGACAAACGCAGTCCAATACTATGTAGTACTTTGTATCTTCAAGTTCTGTGTGGCGATTACCATCAGTCTAGCAACCTGTTCGTTTCGTCATTCAAATGATTACAAAACAAGGTCATTTTAAACCATAACGTAATGCGTACGCGTTACGACTGAGGCTAACGCTGAGGTCTCGGGTTCGATCCCCGGGTCGGGTAAAAGTGATATTGGGTTTTTCTATTACGAAATGCTCAGTATCAGCCCGGAGTCTGGAATTTGTGCCCGGTATGGCGATAGGCTCGCCCCCTATCACATCAAGGGACGGAGATACGTTCGTCGAAAAGTGGGTGTACTCGTTACACCTCTACCTACCCCTTCAGGGATTACAGGCGTGAGTGCATATATATATGTATGTAAAACTCATAAGCAGTTACAACATCCCAACCCATTTAAATTACGTGTAACTCTCACTCGTACTCGTAATTGTCTCAAGTACTTTTAATTAGGTATGTATGGAGTCTAAAACGTAACTTAATTTCAGGATCTTGGACAAGCCCATGCGAGTATACTCAATGGTGATCCAAACATATTACTGGGACACCATGGAGCACAACCGCAAGTTACAGTTTCGGCATCAGGAGCTCAGCAGATACCAGTGTCGCAGATCATTGCCACACAATCAGGACAATCGCACGGTGAGTGTGCAGGGTTGATTAAACTACTGTTATTTAAATAACTATAAAATTAAATAACGTGGTGAACAACTTTAAACAATAATAAAATTATCCCTGTATTGTATAATGAGCCACTACTGGGCCTCTGCTACTTATAATAGTAGCTAGGCCTTAGTCTGCCATGATGTATAGTGAAATTCACATATGCTCAAATTTCATAAGAATTCCCAGTTAAGCAGATTTATTCTATTTTTTCCATCACTGTTAAGTAACATTTGTAAAAAAAATATGCTGATAAAAATCATCACTCAATATTGGTTGACATTGAAGTACAATAATTGTACAAATTGATTATTGATGGAAATGATTGTACACTTGTGCATACTAATAAAAAATCTTTCATAGGTAAAATAAGTTTTAATATTTCTAAAGAGAATGAATAAACACGTGTTGGTTTTAAGGCTATCATATCTTCTATTTAAGAATCTTGAACTTTGAAAAATAATTTTCTTCTTTACTATGATTACCTATCAAATTATTCGAGATTTGTTAAACTTGAATATTATGATATGAAAGTTTGAGATTGTTAGTAACTGAGCAAATTCAGTAATTTAGTAAAATATTCAACAAGCTAAAGTTCAACATATCTACTGAAAAAAGTAGAACACTGTTAAAACAAGATGCTCCATAAGATTATCAAGTAATAGAGGTCATGCTTTCAGACAAAACTCATTGCTAGTTTAAAATACCATTACAGTAGTATGTCCACTTGTTCATTTGGTTTCTCTCTCAAGAAACAACAAGAATGTAGAACATTAGAAAATATTAAAAAGTTCGTACAATATATTGAAACAATATACAACGTGGTAAAGAAAGGTGAAGTCATATTTTAGGCTCATTACATACACCATACAGTAAGTACTTATACTGGATCATTTCAAAACCGAGACCTAAAATTTCACGTTAATTTTAATCACTTGTTTATTAAGATCGATAAGATTGATCACATCACTATTAATTATTATGAACGATACTCACTTTAATAAACGTGAATAACGTGTACGGAAATATTGAGTATATAACTTCTAATTTAAACACAAAGAGCCTATGTGCTGAAGACGATATACCATCTTCTAAAGGTACTTTAAAGACTTTATTCTCGGGTCTTCCATCTATGCACTTGGCTTAAAACAACCAATGAGCCTCTTGTAAATTATTATCAGCTGCTCCAACATAAAACACCAATTCATAATACTTGCTTTTAGTTAAATACAACATATTTTAAAAATATACACATAATCATACTTCTGAAATTGCTGAACTAACTGCATCAAATAAATGTTAAAATGATAAAAAAGGAAATTCTATAATTATCGGATTTGGCACTATGGGGGATTACAGAATTATATCGTACATTGCTTAAAATTATCCACACCTTTCTGTAGCATGTTGTATATAATGATGTTACTGTATGTAAAAGTTGTTTTATATTTATCTCTTCAACCAACTTATTTTATACTGAAAAGTAATGCGAGAGGATTCATAGATATAAACATGAGCTTATGTATTTGTTTTTAGCTATTTTCCATTATTTCTCACATGACCTTTGCATTGTCATATTACTCTCCGGAATTATAAAACCTTACTTACCATCAGGTGAGCGAACTCACCAGGCAGAAGAAAACGGTACGTACTAAGTACAACTCGCGCAAAATCACTTGATCAGGCTCAAATTTGTTACAAGGAGCCTCGCGGCTATTGTTTTCGTAAGGGTGAGAGAAAAACGTAGAGGCTTGGTGAAGTGACTAACTATCCGGAGGCCCAAATCCCGTGATTTAGTGCTGTGAGCGTTCATGAGCGGTGGAGATTACTTACCAATTTTGCGCGTGCATGATGTACAGGAAGGTGTTGTTAATTGCAGAAGCGCTGGTGGGTCACAATCAGCAGCAAGATCTTGCGTCGCAGTCTGGTGGCGCGGCGTCAGTCAACGTGACGCACTCCTCGCACCAGCAGGTACCCAATAATCGGGTCGAGTTTGTACAACACCATACCATTGATATGGTAAATCACGTGATAACACTCCGATTTTATTAGCCGGAATGCAATAGATCAGCTCTCGTTGTTGGTAGATGTACTTTCGACATATAAAGATGGTTCACCCAGCTTATACTTGTGTATAGATTTGTATACCATTGTCAGTTAGGTTCTTTGCTGCAGCTACTTTATTTAAGGCAATCAATAAGTGCTTACAGCTTCATTAATACTTACCACTATATTTATTTTCTATCATCAATTACGCATCGTTGACAAATAGGAGGGTTGTTAAAAAAATGGTGTCAATGAGTTTTATGTTTACTAGCACATGATGCAGCTTCTATTTGTGAGACTAATGAATATAACAGGATTTCTTTAATAATAATGTTGAACTTCCTTGCTGTATTTTAGTAGCAATTTGTTAATAATATCGACTACGTAAAAAAGTGAACCTTCTTTCTCTTATCTTGTAGATGCATGGCAATCAAAAACAGATCTGAATACTATGACCTGAACATTTTTCTATTATTTTTTTGCTTCTTGTCAAATATATCTAAGTTATATCAGATAGCATTTTTATTGTTTAATTATTTTTGTTGTAACTACAAAAATATTTGTACGCATGTTACATGTTTTCTCTGTTCTCAATGTTGTAATCTTAATATTGTCATGTCATATTTAACCTAAGATTAGATGACCCTTATCATTATATTGATTATCTTTTAACAATGTGATTAACAGGCCCATAAAAAATTCAATGTAAAAAAATAGTTTAATAACGACAATGATAAAGACAAACTAGTTCATATTAGTTAATGACGGTTGTGATTGATAATTAACCCATTAATTGCATTTTTTCATTAGGGGCATCATTCACAGCAACACATGATGCAACAACAGCTAATGACTACATCGCGGCAGGATCATCCAAATCAACAAGTTAGTAACGTTTTTCAGTATCAAATATTGAATTTAAATGTCAAACGCTTATATATAATTGCTTATATATAACGCACTTGTAAAACTATATCCGTGTAATTCACGCTGCTTTTTAACATCATTCAACAGGTTAGCGAGGTAAGGATCTTTAATATTTATAGGGCTTATAAGCCATAGCATCATATTATGTAACAAAAAAACAAATATTAGCTAATACATAACTTTAATCATAATACTGTACTTATTTATTATTCACAGTACCCATGAAGTCTGTTTTATAGCAACATATATTTGTTTTTAACATCATTGTATAATTATAAAGTTTGTACTAATTATTATCTCAGTTCTGTGCAACTTGTGGTTTGAGAGATGTTACAGTATAAATACATTTAAATCTGTTGATATTACTTAACTTTACTTTAATCAATACAGAAACTATCGCCTAATAATACTTACTAACTACATTTATTTCGATGATTCTACTTGATTTTTTTTTAATTCAATTGAAGTTAATCTATCATTTATGTTTTTTAGTTCCAATAAACGTAGCATCTAGAGTCTAATTATCTCCTAGGTTAGTGATCGGCAAACGCCGGCTCGCGAGCAGCATACAGCTTTTTGGCAGTTAAGTGCCGCTCTGCCACAAATAACCAATTTTGTAAATTAGGTGTGGTTGTATTTCTAAATTCGAAATTACCAGCGGGCTTAGAATATGCAACTCGACATATCTCGCGCGCTATAACTATCGATAACTATCGACGACAAATATCGATAAAATCTAAAGTAGTCATATTAAGGTTCATAGACAGAATACCACAGCGAGGTTGAAAGTACTATAATTAATTTTATACATATACTACTGGTATTTGGCTCTTTTGTTTAATGGGTTTGTCGATCACTGTTTAATGTGTACAAACAATATATAGCAAGTCTACATCTTTATACAACATGCTACAGAAACGTGTGATCATATTTACGGGTTTTTGTTCACCTGACAGTGAGTGTTTATGTACCGGATTTTATCAAAATATAGACATCCTAAAATTTTGCGTGCCTAGTAACGGCTTCATTGTCAGCTGTTTATCATTTAGTGTTGTCCAAAGTTGCAAGTCGAATATCGCTATGCTACTCATTCGATAAAAAAGAACATGCTTTATTTATTTCTTAGCCGTGCAATCGGATTTGGTATTACACAGGGTGAAATACGTACACTATACGTTGCTTAAATTTGACCACACCTTTCTGTACACGTATAAGTGTTGTATATGTATTATACAATGCTTATTCAATATTATTGCGTGTGAATAATTTATGTAAATTATCCAAATACACAATCATCGCCCATTTATATATTAAACGTAAAATGGTTTTTATTGTCAATGCGTCATTCATATTTCTGCCTCATATAGAAATACGGTAAAAAATGTGCATAATCTTTTGTAAAACCCAATTCCAATGCATATTATCGTTAAAATACATTATTTGCTATGAGGATAATCAAATAAAAATGTATTCTAAGAACCGACAACAATGACTCAGTGATTGGAATAGAAAAAATGGATTTTGCTTAAGTTATGTCGTACAAACTATAAATACTCATAGATATGGCATGTTCACACAACGTTGTACATAATGAAAAACATTTAAAAACGAGTGGAACATGTTATGGGAAAACTTATGAGTGAAGTTAGAGTCACACAAAAAAAAATATGCACCAAATTTGAAATAATAACCCTATTTGTTTAAAAAAGTAACAGAGATATAACTAAACAAAAATATATGTCCTTTCAGATCTGTTTCGAGTATTTGCATTAACAATATTGGATGACTGCCTCGGTGGCGCAGTTGTAATGTGTACGCGTTACGATTGAGGCCAATGCTGAGGTCTCGGGTTCGATCCCCGGGTCGGGTAAAGTGGTATTGGGTTTTTCTATTACGAAATGCTCAGTATTAGCCCGGAGTCTGGAATTTGTGCCCGGTATGGCGATAGGCTCGCCCCCTATCACATAAGGGACGGAGATACGCTGGGCGAAATGTGGGTGTACTGGCTACACCTCTGCCTACCCCTTCGGGGATTACAGGCGTGAGTGCGTATGTAATATTGGATGTCGTTTTAATTTCTATACATAAAATTTTCATTGGCCTATATTTACTGCAGCATTCAGAGATGTCAAATTTTATTTCTTTACTCAATAACGGTGCATAAAGCATTAACTGATTCTGAGCGTAAAATTAACAGAATTTTAAGAAACTACTAACTGACAATTAAAATTGATTGACATCCCTGAGTATGGCAGCTAATAATATTTTTGTTCCAACAGATACAGTTAACAGTAAGTGAAGATGGCATAGTGACTGTAGTGGAGCCCGGCGGCGGCAAAATGGTGGATAAAGATGAATTACACGAAGCCATCAAGATACCAAGTGACCATGCACTTACTGTGCATCAGTTACAACAGATTGTTGGCCAGCAGGTATGGTTTCACTAGTTATATACTCTTTTATTCTATTTATAAAATGGTATGTCATAATAATGTTACGCGCTAGGGGTTCGAGATAGATGGTTAAAACGGATTTAACACAAAACTGACACTTTATTTCTGAAACTAAAATACAGTATTACACTATTTGACAATATATACTAATTATACTTCGCGTTTATTTCGATTTCACTTCGTTGCTAGTAAACTTTTCTTATACCGAGACCAGCGCGTCGACCGCTACCCTCTTGTTTACGGGCCGCATGTCCAACCCGAGTGTGTGAAGCATTCTCGACACATTGCAAAATATCTACAAGTTCCTAATACTAACCCCGCACCCAAACATAATATAATAATTATGTAGGCGCTCATAGCCAGCTGCACTCACTTATCGATAAACGATTAGCGAGTTGAGCTACTCCAGGCGCTGTCAGTAAGGATGTGTCACCGTTTAGTGCTATTTCAACTGAGTGTCTCCGTGCTTCGGAGAGCACGTAAAAAGACGATCCCGGCTGCGATCAACTGATGCAGTCGTTAAGCCGAGTCGGAGGCCTTCAAGCAGTTTAAAAACTCTTGACACTAGGTTGGCCACTAATCATTTGATATACAACGTGCTTCAGAAATGTGTGGTCATATTTAAGGCCCGTTGCATGACCTGGCAGTGAGTGTTTATGTACCGGATCTTGTTAAAATCAAGACATCCTAAAATTTCACGCTAATTTTAATCACTCGTTTATTACGATCGATAAAATCGATCACATATTTATGATTTAAGTGAAATAGCGTATTACAATGCTGGAGTGAGACAAAGGCTCACTTCATTATTTAGTTTTGTTCATAGTTGCAAATCGAATATCGATATGTTACTCAACCTATAACAAAAAGAAATTTTATATCCGAGCAATGTTATCGGCTTTGGTACTATGTGGAGTGAAATACATCGTACACTATACTTGCTTAAATTTGACCACATTTTTCTGTAACACGTTGTATAATAGTATAGATAATTCTATTGTAGATTATTTTAGTGGTTTTGTAGAGTAGTTGAGTGCTAATGTTACGTGTGGTGTGTGGTCATGTGGTGCAGGTGATCGACAGCGTCGTGCGCATCGAGCAGGCGACAGGCGAGCCCGCCAACATACTCGTCACACACAACGCTGACGGCACCACCTCTATCGAGGCGAGCGCGGCTGAACATACGCCGCACGCGACTCACGCCACGCACGCCTCACACGCCGCACACGCCTCACACACCTCACACGCTACACACGCCTCACACGCTACCCACGCTACACTCGCTACACACGCCTCACACGCCTCACACGCCTCACACGCCACACATGGCTCTCATGCGCCGCTCGTCAAGGACGAAAACAAACAACCCAAGATCGACGCACAGTTCGCCATACCCACTGAGATCAAGGACATCAAGGGCATCGACTTGAAGGTACATTTTTACACATTCAGGAAACCATACAAGCACATTGCTGGTGATGGTAAATTATATCTATCGACCATACTACTCTTCTTGAGCAGAAGCAATGCCAGAAAAATTATGCGTACAATACAGTTTCAATGATTATAGGAAACGTCACATCAAATTGTCAGTTCACACATCAGTTTTCTATGAACCCTAATGAAACTAGCCCATTCATGATACGTTTACAGCATGGATCTCCTACATCAAGACAAAGCAAGATAGCTTCTTGGGTCTTTTAATCAATAGAATTGTAAAAAAATATCATCAAAATGACTACTGCTCCTAGAGACACGGAAAAGTGTCGATACTTTTTGGTATCGAGTACTTTCTATACTGGTACTTTTCTGGTATTGGTACATTTTAACAAGTCTTAAGGCCTAAAGCAAAATACTCACAAAACTTTTTCTTGAATCTGTTTATTGCATCTTCTTATGCATGTTTCAATCTCTCAATATTCACTATTCAATGACTGCTTACATTATGAAGCTTACCAGAAGTCACCGCCTACGGCCCTCATCTGCGGGCCGTGCGGGCGTGGTAATTGCAAAATCTTTCGATTGGTGCGACCCGACACTACTAATATTTAAACCAAAGTAATTGATCTTTCAATAACAAATGACAGATATACCTCATGTCATATTAGTATATATAGTTATACCTAGGGGATTATTTTTTGAATGGTAACCGAATCCCAAAGATTTGGCTAGTTTATGCCACCATTTGCCTCTATGTATAAATTAAGAGAAAAAATCATTGATTTGACATTTTTCGTTTTCGTTACTTATTGTCCTGTAATTTTTAGTTAATAGAGAATTTAAGTTACAATTGATACCTTGAAGTATCGATACCTTAAGGTATCGATACTTTTTATCCGATACTACTCATGAGTATAGAATCGATACTTTTGATTCGATACCGTGTCTCTAACTGCTCCTACTCTATCTTAAGATCGTCGAAGCGTCACAATACTCTGTGGTTTTTTTTTGTCAATCGGGATTGACTTTTCCTATGTACGCCTGTCGTTTCCATGTGTTAACAAACACGAACCTACTTTTCGCCGAGCGTATCTCCGTCCCATGATATGACATGGGGCGAGCCTATCGCCATACCGGGCACAATTCCAAACTCCGGGCTGATACTGAGCAATTCGTAATAGAAAACCCCAATATCACATTTACCCAACCCGGGGATCGAACCCGAGTCCTCAGCGTCAACCCCAGCCGTAACGCGTACGCATTACAACTCGCCACCGAGGCCACCTATTTTGTAATTATGTGTAAAAGATAATTCTATATCATGGACTGAGCACATAGTTCGAGAAAATAGCCATTTCAAATTCACTGTGTGCATACGTCCCCAATGCCATTAGGTCGCCTTTCCCTTTTTCTTATAGGTATTCAGTTTTTTTTTTAGTTTTAAGGATTATGAAGAAATACTTAAGTATTCCTCTATTTAATAACGACATATATGTAAGCTCTTTAGTATGCGTAGATTTCAATATTACGTATACAGAAATCGCCCCAATGCATTTGCGCGCACCATAAACTACTTCATAGTAAAGTTTATGAATATGGGTCTAAATCACTTGCAACGATTATATTCTGTCGGGGTCTACAATCAAAATGTTACGTTATGATGCATTTTATATAAATGCATCATAATACAACACACACTTTTTTTACAACAGACTGTAGGAGCAATGGGAATGGAAGGCGCTGTAGTGAAGATATCCGCTGGAGCATCAGAACATGATATGCACGCCATGTACAAAGTAAACGTCGAAGATCTATCACAATTGTTAGCATATCATGAAGTGTTTGGGAAATTAAATTCAGAAGGACAACCACAGCAACAGGCGAAGGTAAGAATAGATCGAATAGTTACAACACGGTATGTCGCAACGTTAAAAGTACTAAGGGCGACGTGTTTGTAGTTTTCTATCGAGTCGCGACCTATGTTCTCGTGTGTAGTTTTCGCGTATCTATACAGAAGTTTGTTTTACTAATATATTTTTTTAAATTTAACGTTTTTTTTCACATGGTGATACAATCATTATTATAGTGTTTTAATTAATTAAACAAGAATGTCAATACATAATTTGTATAATAAAATTACGTATTTACCCAACTTATTGTAAAAAATCGCCAGTTAAAATTACTACAAATCAGTGCCTATAATTTTGGTTTTATTTCAGGAAATGTTTACCTTTTTTTTTTTACTTTTTGTAGGTAATAAGTGAGGTTGAAGTAGAAGCCGGTACAAGTACCGCTATGTCGGAACCTGAATCTTCTTCACCCGGACATCATTCGTGCGACATTTGTGGGAAAATATTCCAATTTCGATATCAACTGATCGTTCACAGGTATGTGACTAGAGTACATTCGAAATCTTATCTACTGGATAAGTACTAAAAACTGTAACTATTTGCAAACATATATACAACGTGCTACAGAAAGGTGTATGTTAATTCAAGCAATGTATAATGTACGATATAATTAGTATTTCATCCCCCATAATACCAAATCCGTACATCATCATAGGATTATAGAATTTTCTTTTTTATCGAATGAGTAACATATCGATATCGACTTTCAACTTTAAATATCACTAAATGATAAAAGTCAGTTCTGCAATTTCTAAGCTTTTGAAGTATGGTTACGAGTAAAAAATATGTTGTATTTCACTAAAACAAGTATTATGAATTGGTGTTTTGTGTTGATGCAGCTGATAATAGCTTATAAGAGGCTCGTCGACTGTATTAAGTTCATAGATGGAAGACCCGAGAATGAAGTCTTTAAAGTGCTTCTAGAAGATGGTATTTCGTCTTCAGCGCACAGGCCTTTTCAGGTGTTAATTATTTGTGTTTAAATGACAGTTACGTACACGTATGCCCATAGAATTACGTACATGTTCAAGTTTATTAAAAAGTAAGTGTCGTTCAGAATAATGAGTAGTGATGTGATCAATCTTATCGATATTAATAAACGAGTGATTAAAATTAACCTGAAATTTTTGTCTCGGTTTTGAAAAGAGCCGTTATATAAGTACTTACTGTAAGGTGTATGTAATGAGCATAAAATATGACCACACCTTTCTGTAACACGTATATCTTTATATGTATATTTAATAAATATATTTTTATGCTTTCTCTCAAATTATGATGGAATATAATTTCGTCTAGCATGTCTCATTTAGTTTCGTTTTGTTCATAAAACATAAAAAAGTAAATCCGTAAAGTTGAAAATGCGAGTTTAATGAATGCCATCGATTGGTATATTTTGCATTACTTATTGTAATTATGCTTAGAATACTGTTACAAAAACAATACTGAGTGAGCTCTTTGCTAAGTCTAGATTTCTATGTAACGTGATTGGTCCATTTTTTAGCGCCCAATTAGGTATCATGAAATCGCTCCTATGTGTTCGCGCGTACTATGAATGAGACCAAATAAAAATGTTTATGATACGGGAGTTAATCACACTTTAGTAATAAGAAAATATTCACAGGCAATAAACTGCAGAACTGAACCGTTGACATTTTGCTGATGCGACTCTATTTTCTAAATAGGGCGATTTGTGCATACGCCCTTATAGAATGATGCCCTCAATATGTTAATGTTGGAAAGCTAGAAAATACAAAGTACTGTGATAATAAGGTCTGTCGTTTGCCAAGTTTGCGTCATCGCGTAGCCTTACGGCCGCCTCTAGCATCACAATTACTAAACTTAACATTAACGTATCAATATGTTTACAAACTATTACATGAATTGGAAGAAAATTATTAAATGCTTTCAATTATCATTGATTGAATTACATTTTTAATGTATTGATTGTCTATCAGTATTCAGTGGTTGGCAAACCGAGACCCCTGAACTACATGCGGCTCATTGGCTACTTGAGTTTTGCTCCGCCACAAATAACTTGAAATATTAGAAATTACGAGGAAAAACTAAAAATAATATTTAATAATAATCAAAAATATACCTAAGTTTACAAAAAGCTGCCATATTGAATACGTGTCGAATAGGTCGCAAATTCCTGCAAACATAAATTTAGGACAAAATTTATAAAACACAAAGCCCACATAGTACAGACTTGGCTCAGGCCCGTGTGTATTATTTTACTCCCGCTCGTAGAGCTGTGTATTAACAAAGGATTTAAAAATAATAATAGTATTCGGCTCTGTTTACCTATCACTATTCTATGTCTACTGTAAGACTGGTGCCAGATGTACATTATATAAAATATATTGAACTACCTTTATTTATTTATTTTTTGAGCATCAAAACCAGTGTTAAAATAGGCCAGGCATTGTAAAATATGTTTCATTATTTAAATAATTCTTAATATTACGTGTAGTTAATAAATAGATTTATATGAACAGGCGTTATCACGGCGAGAGCAAGCCATTCACGTGTCAAGTGTGTGGCTCAGCGTTTGCAAACCCCGTCGAGTTGTCGAGACACGGGAAATGTCATCTTGGTATGTACCCACTACAAATGTTATTGCTAATAAATTATCATAACATTTTATTCTTTCCTTTACCCTTTAAACTCTAACTTAAAGCCGACTAAGTTATTTTGCGTATAATATAGTGTGAATGGTATTACTAGGAGAACTATTTTTGAGTGGTAGAGTCACGAATGGGCTGGCTCGTCCGGGTTGTAACCACTTTCTCACAGAAAACCGGCGTAAAGTAGTAGCTTGCTGCGTTTCGTATGGTGAGTCAGATATCTGGAGGCCCAAACCCCCTCCCCTTCCCAATCCCTTAATTATCCCTTTCCTTTAAGGTCGGCAACGCACCCATAATTCTTTTGGTATTGGTGGGCGTACATGGGCGATGGAGATCACTTACCATCAGGTGACCCACTTGCTCGTTTGCCGGCCTATGCTATAAAAAACCAGTAATATTACTAATCCCTTCTAACATACATATAATAAAGCTACAGTTTTGTATTTTGTCTCGTTTAACTTTGTTAAAAGTAATGTTAATTACAGCTGGTGATCCATCAGAAAGGCACGCTAAAAGATTGACGCAAGATAAACCATACGCATGCACGGCTTGCCATAAAACATTTTCAAGGAAAGAGCATCTCGACAATCATGTGAGGAGTCACACAGGAGAGACCCCATACAGGTACTTAGATATACTAGAATCTTTGAAATTAGATTACTCTTTGAAATATAATCCTGTGTGTATAATAAAATAGGTTATGTGTGACTCTACCGTCGAATTGTCTTCCATAGTTTTACGTACTATAAACGTGGAATCGCGGCGGCATTGACGCTGTGTCACAAACGCGTCGATATCTTGACGTAATAATCGGAAGTATTATTAGAACTACATACATACGTACATACGCACTCACGCCTGTATTCCCCGAAGGGGTAGGCAGAGGTGTAACCAGTACACCCACATTACGCCGAGCGTATCTCCGTCCCATGATGTGATAGAGGGCGAACATATCGCCATACCGGGCACAAATTCCAGACTCCGGGTGAGCTTTTTCGTAATAGAAAAACCCAATATAATATTTACCCGACCCGGGGATCGAACCCGAGATCTCAGCGTCAGCCTCAGTCGTAACGTATACGCATTACAACTGCGCCACCGAGGCAGCCATTATCATCATCATTTTATTAGAACTAAATTGATACAATAACTTAGCTTACTTTGTCCAATGTCCGTAGATGTGAGTTCTGCGCGAAAACGTTCACTCGTAAGGAGCACATGGTCAACCACGTGCGGAAACACACCGGAGAGACTCCGCACCGCTGCGACATCTGCAAGAAGAGCTTCACTAGGAAAGAACACTTCATGAACCATGTCATGTGGCACACAGGTTGTACTATCTCTAAATGTACACTACATTTCTAGGTGTTTTATATAGTGTTGCTGGGGACTATAACGTGTAACGTGTCGTAACTAAGCATCTAAGCCCTTACTTATAAACTTTTGAGGCACTGTTTAGTAAAACTGTTTTCATCTGTTTATAGCCATTTTATAAATCACGATGACAGACAAAGACAAGAGAGTGTTTAACTAATCAATGCTTAAGAACATTTATAAGTAATGCCGCTAGTGGAAGGCAAGGGTCAAATTTTGAAGACCCAAAAGAATTAGTTAGGGAATGAACAGATGGTTTACAGAATAAACACAGAAGAATAAAGAAACTTCATTCGAGAGAATTATATTTTCCCTTTCATCGACACATTGGTTTATTTTATGTTCAAACATTGTAATGTATATTGAAAAGAGAGAAAATGAAAAATGAATCGTCTGATAGCGCTCTCTAGGCGAAATATGTCGGCATTGAATGCATCTTTGCATGTGAGTGTTACATAATTACGTATCATTGGTTTGGTATTTATTTACGCCAAATTAATGTACGTGATAATAAAATAAATAAATAAATTAATTAATTAGATGTATCGATGATGTTTACTAAGTTTTACTGAGTTCAATTATTCTGCATGAGAATCATAATGTTAAGAGGTAACAGGGGAGAGGACCTGTATTAATAAACACAGCAGCTATTTAATCTATGTAATTTATTTTCGAAATTTTTAGTTTGTAACATATTTGCTTTCTATATAAGTTTACATGGAAACCCAAGCCTGCACCAGTACTGTTAGTAGTATTTGCAGTGGTGCAGAAAGTAGAAAAAACACTTGAATGATTCAACTATTTACACAGTAAATATTAACAACCTTGTATTACATAATATCCCACATTTATATCTCCCGAGAAAAAAAAACAAAAATTTGCTAATAAAATCGGGAGTGTACAATTTAAACAAGAGACAAACTAAACGTTTCGAGTAATATAGTTGCATCATTGAATGTTAACGTTTTTTATTTTCTGCCCCACCCAAATAGGTGAAACACCGCACCATTGTCAAGTATGCGGAAAGAAGTATACTAGGAAGGAGCATTTAGTGAACCATATGAGATCGCACACGAACGATACTCCATTCCGTTGTGAACTGTGTGGCAAGTCGTTTACAAGAAAGGAACATTTCACCAATCACATATTGTGGCACACGGGTTAGTACTGTTTACATTAACGACATTAACACAAAGCGCGTCTCCAGTGCCGATAAACTCAAATGACCAGATGCAAAGTGTGTGGATTGTATCATCACCATGTGGTCAGGCTTGGATTTTCCTACTTTTTTCATAACATTTTAGCTGTAAAATTATGTCTATAAATCATTTATAATTCCCATCATTAAACGTAACATTTCTATGCTGTTAATTTCAATTTGTTTGACTATTACTAATACTCAATGAAATTTTTGGAATATTTGTTATCACTAATATTATAAGAAATTTGTTACTTTCTCTATACATATTGATATGATTCTGTTTTTTTTTAATCTAAGCTACAGGAAGCTCTAACTCTATTATCTTTGTGTGCTTTATATTATTTTTCATCATGATAAAAGTGAGTTTTCAGTAAGAAAAAATTTTGTACCAATTTGTCATATACTCCTCCATGTATATTATTGACACTTGAGTGTGATGATTTTTGTATTTGACTGTCTAAAGTTTTATTTTCTCGCGACATTGTGAAACATGCATTTAGTCTCACATAAACTTATTTTTTTCATATTCATTCCTTACAGGTGAAACACCGCACAGATGCGACTTTTGTTCGAAAACCTTCACACGTAAAGAACATCTACTAAACCACGTGAGACAACATACAGGTGAATCTCCCCATCGGTGTAACTTCTGTTCGAAGTCTTTCACGAGGAGAGAACACCTCGTCAACCACGTGCGGCAGCATACAGGGGAGACGCCTTTCCAGTGTGGATACTGCCCAAAAGCATTCACAAGGAAGGACCATCTCGGTAATACGTTTTTGTGTTTCGATAATATTTCTTAAGTTATACTACGCCGTATTAGTTCTCGACATTTTTAGGGCAAGCAAGTGAGTCACTCTATGGTAAATGACCTCCACTGCCTATGAACACCTACAAAACGAGAAGAATTATTGACGCATTATGTACGTTAGAGGAAAGGCATTGGAAGTAAGGAATTTGAGCATCCAAAAATTAAAATTAAAACTCATAGTAGAAAATACAGCAAGTTGCTGTTTCACATAATTTTTCTGTGAGATAGTAGTATTGGTTACTGGGGTAATAACCCCAGTGAAGTAGACTCATACATGCTGTAGCTTGTACACAAAACTGTCTACAGTATGATTAAAATTACGATTGCAAAGCATGGTTTTTAAAATACATGTGGCGTAGTTAACGGTAGGCAGCGGCTTGCCTGTACTCTGGCATTGCTGAGGTCCATGGGCGGCGGTAACCACTTACCATCAGCTGGGCCGCCTTCCGTCTACCTATCTAGGCAATAAAAATAAAAAAAGTACAACACTCAGCGATCTTGGTCTCAAAATAAATTCGCTCATATAACACTTTCTCCCCTGAAACCATTATGCAGAATTGATTGTTTTGACAAAGGTGCGACGAAACAGTGGTTAATTACCGAGCTTAATAAATAATACAAAATTGTTCCCCCACAGTAAACCACGTACGGCAGCACACGGGCGAGTCGCCGCACAAGTGTTCGTTCTGCACGAAGTCGTTCACGCGCAAGGAACATCTCACCAACCACGTGCGCCAACACACCGGCGAGTCCCCGCATCGCTGCACATTCTGCGCCAAGTCCTTCACCAGGAAGGAACACCTCACCAATCATATCAGGTGCGTTTATACATTATATCATGTGGTATTTTATGTTGACATGTGTAACGCGAACACAAGCGAGGGGATTACTGATTCCAGTTACCAATGATAGAGGCAGATTAACGACATCTGGAAGTTATGATTAGCAGGATTCTGGGCTGGGCTAGTAAGATTCCAGGGTGGACTGGACTTGCTTGCTATTCCTATAGTGTAAAGTAAATTATAATTTGTGTGAGTCAACTTTTACATATACAAATGAAATATAGTTATACCATTGTTTATTATTGAGACAGATTTTCAGTATGGTTTATTAGTTGTTGATTTTTTACCAATTTCACATCTCAACATAAAATACCTCATCATAATATAGTTTTCTTTATATCATTAGTAGTAGAATAACAATGCTGTGCTACAAGGTTCATTGCCAGTATATTTAGATTGGTCCTATTTTTTTTAAGCATGTCTCAGATTAGTTTGCATGAAGTTAGCATGCCTCGAAATTCCAAAGGTAAGATATTTCTTCTTATGAATTTAATCGATAAGCATTCGCCCTATGACTCCTGTCGATAAGTCTTAGACGGCATTTGTGTGAGGTTTCCCCATTAAATGTAGCACAGCATTGTGCATTCCGATATGGGTGTCTTTACCATAGACTTTCCCGAGGGCTGACATTTCACATATAAAAATGTCGCACAAGACAACCCAAGAGCACAATGGGCTATCCACACATTGGATCAATAGTAAAATTCTGGCAAACCATAATACAATAGATGACGTAAGGCATTAATTGCAAATGATTTATCTGAGTAACACAGAGATATTTTGCTAATATGACCGAGGTTAGAGTTAGTGATGTGATGTTGAAATCGGAATGTACTCTGTTGTGCAGACAGCACACGGGCGAAACTCCACACAAGTGCACGTTCTGCCCGCGCGCCTTCTCGCGCAAGGAGCATCTCAACAACCACGTGCGCCAGCACACCGGCGCCACGCCGCACGCCTGCACCTACTGCACCAAGACCTTCACGCGCAAGGAACATCTCGTCAACCATATCAGGTCAGTGTCTACTATGTCTACCCACCCATATGTACCACCACAACAATACAAACATTTCATTTCTATCATTATCTTTCTATCAGAGCGAGGCGCTCATACCTAGTTGCACTCACTAATCAGTAAACGATAAGCGAGTTAAGCAACCCTTGGTGCGGTCAGCCTATGGATGGGTGACGGCTTAGTGGTATTTCAACAGAGCGTCTCCGTGCTTCGGAGGGCACGTAAAATGTCGGTCCCGGCTGTAATCAACTGATAGCAGTCGTTAAGCCAAGTCGGAGGCCTTCAAATGGCTTGAAAAACTCGTGACACTAGGTTGGCCACTAACCATTCGATAAGAAGAAGAAGTATCTTAGAAGATATCGCAGTTTTAAAATAACATCGCAGCAAAATAATGGTCAAGCGCGTAATAATGGTGTACCTGGCGCCTTGCGGCCGGTGCGCGGCGGCACAATAACTAATAGCACTGCGCCGGCGCGCGCCCAGTCGTGAGGGGGAAGCGCCGACGTAAATGAAGTCGCCGGTAAAATTTAACGTTATCCCAAAGTATTTATTCCGCGCGGACGAAGTCCAGGGCAAAAGCAAGTATAATTTACTTCAAGGCGCAAGCCACATTCAAACAGGCAAAGTCGCGGCGCACTTTTAATATATTTTCTTAACAAACAATACAGTGACGTCGCAAATCATACGATAACAGAGCGATGCGTCACCCCGCCGTCCTCTTCTCATAAGGTTTTCATTGTGTTTGCGACCTTACTATATTGTATTTTACATACGCACTCACGCCTGTAATCCCCGAAGGATTAGGCAGATGTGTAACCAGTACACCCACATTTCGCCGAGCGTATTTCCGTCCCTTATGTGATAGGGGGCGAGCCTATCGCCATACCGGGCACAAATTCCAGACTCCGGGCTGATACTGAGCATTTCGTAATAGAAAAACCCAATACCACTTTATCCGACCCGGGGATCGCATACGCATATACGCATTACAACTCCGCCACCGAGGCAGTCATGTATTCTGTATCAAAAATATTTTCAAGGACTGCCGCATCTCGCCGTCTTACGTCCTGCGCTTCATATTGAAAGCTGCGTCCGCGTCTTGTGACTAACTTCAGACCAATGAAGTGAAGTTACGTGTATTGTACTGTATGTGCATAAAAACAATGTAAAGGAGTCCTGTACGTGACGTCTATGAATGTTGAAATATGATCAATAAACGAAATTTGCTGCCACATCAAGCGATAAATTGCTATCGGTTGATGCGTGTTTAAAACGGCCAATTAGATACTTTCAGTTACCGAAACCCATTCAGCGATAGCTTAGCGGGGACTAGTACGGACTGCCGAGACGAAAGTCCCTCCGAAAACTACCGGTAACCGCATGCGCCTCATGACTTTTCCAAGTTATGTGTACATTCATTGTTAGTTATTCGCTGACTTTAATGGTGAAGGAAGTCGATATACCTTCTCAGGTATAATTTTATCGGTTCTCCATTATAATTTCAAGGGTATGTCAAGTCTGCTAACCTGCATAAGGGGAGCATTGTAGACTAAAGCCTAAACTCTCTCCTCCCCTCGCTCTAGTAAGGCATCCTCTAGGGCCTTGCCCAACAGTGGGACATTATTATACAGGGCTTATAATATTATTATTATGACTTTTATTGTTGACGATTTTTCTATTATGAATGTCAACATAACTAAAACATTATAAAGTTAATATGATTCTTACAAAAAAAACTTGATTCAAAGTAACTTCTTTTTATGCCAGTTTCTGGACTGGCCCAGTGACAACAAAAAAACAACACTATCAAATGTTTGATAGTGTTGTATAAACACTTCTGATTGATTTTATCTTCTGGAAAATTTATCAGGTATTTATTATTTAAACACGTGTTTGGCAGCATGGAATTTGTGTCGTGGTCAATATAAAATTGCAATTAGGTTTTTTTTTCACATTATCATTTTTGTTGCAGACAACACACGGGCGAGACGCCGTTTAAATGCACGTACTGCTCTAAATCATTTTCACGTAAAGAACACCTGACAAATCATATACACCTTCACACAGGAGAGACTCCACACAAATGTCCCTTCTGTACTAAGACATTCTCGAGAAAGGAGCATCTTACCAACCATGTTAGGTATGGTTTTTTTTCTTCTTATACTGCAAATATATACAATTTGGTGTTTGCTAAGATTATGTTTTTGTAATGGAATGTTTTTATAGCAGTTATGTAATTAGTTAGAAAATCTTTTTCAAAATACTTTGCTTACTTGCACCTCTTTGTTATTAAAATTTTTGCTAATGCTGTAGTGTTTTTTTAGGTAATATGCAATTTTATTGCATTCTCAAAACTTTGGTCCCAATTTCGATTTTTCTGCATCATACTCAGAAATTACTAGGGATAATGAGCCCAAATAACGTAACACAAAAAATAAACATTTTAGTATGTAACTTTTATAGAAATGGAAATTAATATCTTCACAGATATTATAAATGTGTTATCAAACAGCTATATTAAAATATGGTATGTATTTCAGGATCCACACGGGCGAATCGCCGCACCGCTGCGAGTTTTGTCAAAAAACGTTCACTAGGAAGGAACACCTCACGAATCATATGAAACAGCACACAGGCGACACTGCGCATGCGTGCAAGATATGCTCCAAACCATTCACAAGGAAGGAGCATCTTGTTACGCATATGAGGTAACATATTTATCACTAATACATCCAGCAATCGCACACATAGTCCTGACTTCACACTAGAATAAACTGTATTGTGGTTATGGAAGAACTTAAAAATACCTCTGTGGCGCAGTTGTTATGCGTTACGATTGAGGCTAATGCTGAGGCCTCGGGTCGGGTACAAAGGTATTGGGTTTTTCTATTACGAAATGCTCAGTATCAGCCCGGAGTCAGGAATTTGTGCCCGGTATGGCGATAGGCTCGCCCCCTATCACATAAGGGACGGAGGTATGCTCGGCGAAATGTGGGTGTACTGGTTACACCTCTGCCTACCCCTCCGGGCGTGAGTGCGTATGTATCTTAAAAATACCCAGATCCGAAACAAATATTTGTGGATCACATAAATTAAGATGATTGATTGACTTTTGGTGTGTTATAATCATAATAAGTTGCCCAGAGGGGTTAACATCAGGCAGGCGGCCGATCGTAAAAACTACAAGCTAACTGTTTATTTTTAATACATGTTATTAAAAAGCATGTTGCGCCGACCCCACTGCGAGTGGGATAAGGGCAGGTATTTTATTTATTATTTAGTATTTATATAAAAAATATACAATACCTAGTTGCTGGTACTTCTCTCTTGTAATATGCACCAATTCTATATTTTTCCAGATCACACAGTTGTGGAGAAAGGCCATACAGTTGTGGTGAATGCGGCAAGTCGTTCCCGCTGAAAGGCAACCTGCTGTTCCACGAACGGTCACATAACAAAGGTGCTCGTCCGTACCGGTGCGACATCTGTTCCAAAAACTTCTTATGTAAAGGTTAGTACGTAAATACTTTAAATATAATTTTGTTATTCATTTTAAAATAAGCAATAACAGTGCTATGTGTGTTTTCATACACTACATGAATGTATGCTTGTCGATAGGTATATAAAGGACTACGGTCGACCCGTCAATATGACACAAATTAAAACCACATTATTATTTAATTTTACATATAACAATATACTTACTGGGTGTAAAGGGGACGCTTCCGAATCCGAAAGGGTAATAAAACACTACCATAACGCAAACGGAAAATGCTATTCCTTTGCTATTTATTTATCATTTTGGAAATTGATATTTCGTAAACCCGCAATGTGAAGCGTACTAAACTTGGGGTCAATGAGCGTGCGCATTACCGGCAATACCCAGTAGGTAATATACAAAGAGCGCCCATCGTTCGCGTACAGCTTCCGCGTGGCTGTTGACCGCGATCGTCAACTGATTTATTGGCTTCACATTATGTTAAAAGGAAAAATACAATTTAAATTTATTATTATTTGAATAACAAGTCATTGTATTAATCTGTCCAAACAAGACTGCGTCAAAAAAAAACAATTATAGACCTAATTCGCGATTTTATAATGGTATCTTGTCTAATCTAGACGTATGAGATTTCTATATCTTCTTCTTCTTCTCTTCTCTTATATATAAAAATCAATTGATGTTCGTTAGTCTCGCTAAAACTTAAAAACTGTTGGACCTATTTTGATGAAACTTTTTGTGGGTGTTTGAGTAGGTCCCTGGATGGTTTACATTTACAATTGGACCCGGTAGGTGGCGCTGCAAGCGGTAGATGTTGCGAGTGAAACCGCGCGGGACAACTAGTGGTTAATAATAATCGATGCATTATATTTCAACAGGTCATTTAGTATCTCACCGGCGCACGCACGCGGAAGCGGGAGAGAATCCGCCGAGCGGTGACGCGCCGCCCGAGACTGACGACTGCACCGACTGCAACAAGTGTGTCAAGATAGAAGCCGACGCACCGGAGAGGAAGCACGATATCAGGTCACTTCACCCTCCATGTGGTTCAATTACGAAACGAGCAGGTCGCTCGCTTGATGTTAAGCAGCAGTGCAAGTAGCAGTGTGCAAACACTCTTGTGTTCCGGTTTGAAAGACATTGAAGCCAGTGAAATTACTTATGAGACTTAACACCTCATGTCACGGGGTGACGAGCGCAGTCCAATGCCATGCAGTGATTTGTAATTTAAAGTTCTGTGTGGTGTTGCTTCTGTTTACGGGCAGGCGTGACGTTTACCATCAGGTGAGCGACCTGCTCGTTTCGTCACTCAAGCTAATAAAAAATTAAAATAAAATAAAAAAAGGTATTGTTTCTTTCCAATTATCGAGGGTTACACTGAAATATTAACAAAATATTACATTTTACAGAACTGCAGTGGAAAATAGACCAGCTGAAAACAATGTACCTCAAACTCCACAAACCAACACAGCTGTTATGCAAATTAATAATCAAGTTAATCAGGTAAAATCTATTAAATTTTATAAGTAACATGATTCTTTATTTATTGTTTTGAAGAGGATATAGTATGTTTCATTTCATATTATTTTTAATGACGATATAGTTTTAAATCAAGCTAAGTCTCCTGTAATCATATTGTTTAGCTGTGGGACACGCTCTGAAATGGCAATAATCAACAATCTTATTTATCTATCCGAACATGATGCTGTTCAAAAATAGGTTCCCCACGATTTTTTTGTGGCATTGACCACAATTGGCAATTACGAGCACTACCCATCGTTTTCGGTAGCGTTTCCCTTACAGCATGTACAAAAATATTAATAAATGTTGTATTTACAGCAGGTCCGGTCAGTAACAGCGACGAGTTCACAAGGCGTGACGACGGGCACCTTCACCCACACCGCCCATACGCCCAGCGCGCATCACACCACCACGCCCATACCGCACCATCCCGTCACCGTCAACTACTAGCACACGCAACGACACCATACTGCCAGTGTCGCCTGATAACTTATATATACTACACACTCTAAACAGTTAATACACACAAAATATCTTGGCCAGCCTGAAGTTAGTCACGAACGGCACAGCGGCTATTGTTTTAAGAGACTAAAGTGATAAGAGGCATAGACGACCGGTGAAGTGATTTACTGGAGCTTTGGCGGAAATTCGGACGGTGCTGTCGACCGTATATTTTAAGTTAACTTGTTTAAAGTAGTGCTCATAATAAAAAAGTGTGAGTTTGTGCATTAAACATCAATTGTGATTATCAGTGTATGGAAACATTAAATTAGGTGAATTTGAGGTTTTTTTCTGGGCTGATGCATTGACTTTGTTTGTTCGATCCGGTTATGGAAAATCGTCTATGAAGCATCGTACTGGAAGGAATTCGCAACAAGACCTTGAAAACTACCAAACCCGGTGTTTTATCGTTCTTGTGAAGACTTGAAATATAATTTACTCGTTAGTGTATCTATCCACATAAATAAAAAAGATGTGACTTACTTCAGCCCGGCCTAGTTATTTTGCGCGTATTATACATTTTGCTAATGTTGCCCTAACAAGGCACTTTGGCAGGATATGGGACCTGGGGATGTTATACGGCATTTGTACTATATTCAAGAATGACTACCCCAGTAATTCAGATTTAGTTCACAAATGGAACCTTGATATAGAAATCACACTCCTACTTATTTTTTGTGTTGAAATAATTTAAGTATTTTTAAATCAAAGACTTAGATTTTGATTAGATGTTTTGTTTATTTAGATCTAGTAAAATATTTAGGTTATTTGAAATAAAAAATATTAAAATTAGATCAAAGAATACAAGTAGGTTTAGATAAAATACAAATATTTAATTATGACATATTAAGTTGGTTTATGAGTTTATTATTTGGAGTGGGGATTATTGTGATACATTAGGTTCCATCTTTAGATAATCAAGCTTTACAGCAATAAACATTACGACGAACATTTCTTCCTTAACCCATTTACACTATACTCTGGATATTGAACGCTGTTTTTTAATAAATAGATTACTGATAGTTCCAGGCACACAGACAATGTCAATATGTAATTCGCCCTTTGTGATATTGAATTCAGACCATGCCTGTGTGGCCTTAGAGCTTTAAAATGCAATAATCATAGCTTCGAGGTAGCGGCGGTCATTTTATATTGTAACATAAAAAACTGTAAATATATAAATTTTATTGTATAAATAAGAAAATATTGCTTTTATGCTTTTTTCAATATATTGTAAGCAAAGAGGGTAAATAAGATTTTTAGTTTGTAGCTTTTTTTAATAAAAGATGGTTTAAATTCTTTTAGTGCACATAATAATTATACATTACTTACATAACATCAAACACACTTCACACAAAACTTAGTTTTAAACAGTTACCAGATGGTTACTGATTATCAACATATGAAATCACGGTACTTGTAAGGATTGCTGAACCTTTGAGTTATTATAAGAAAAAATACTGTTAAATTGTTACTAAAATTGCACTGTAGTTACATTCCTTTCTTGACTAGTTATGTGACAAAAAATTATGTATTTGCGTACAAACTTCTTGTACACATTAATTGTGTATGACAAGTTTCATGTTAATGTTAAAGAGTTCCTTGTAATTATATTTTACAAAAGGAAATACATATTTATGTTGTCATAGCTATTTTTTTATAAGAGTATAAAATATAATATTTTATTTACTTACGAAGCAGGGACCATCTCAATGTGACGATACAAGTTATAAAAACCTCTTGCTGAGCTACTTTAATGTTGAAATATGAAGTTGAATTTGTGATTCAAACAATATGTTGGATTTTATTAGTTTTCATGTAAATTAGTCATTAGTATCTCACTCTTGAGCACGGTCCAGCTTAGATAAAATTATTTTTTGCCATGTATGTACAGTACAAGTGTGATAAATCGTTCTTTTATGTATAGTCTGATGGTTTTAATACTTGGCTTAGCACAATCCCATCAGCTCACAAAGTGATGTTATAATCACTATTGTGTCGGCTTGTAAAACGGCATAGCTTTGTATTTTGTTGTAAATATTATATAGTTGTACTGTATTTTTAGCGTTAAAACTGTATTAAAGTATAATAGGGTGTACCTGCTGGGTAGACTATGTTATTGATGAAATGGGATTAAACGATTCAGAATCGCCAGTAGTAAGATTTATGTTTTAAGGTGCGATGAATCATTGAGATAATTTATTATCGCAGCCATTTGGTAACTTATCTACAATGGTGCCACGCTAACTTATATTTTATAGTGTATCAAAAATTTTAGATAATAGATACTAAAAAGTAAATTATGTTCAGTAATTTGATATGAATGAGATTAAAAAGTGAAAGAAATCCCATTGTTTTATTATTTTATTTATAACTAGCTTTTAGTCGCGAATCCGCCCACGTGTAAGCACTATTAGGTCTCATAGTGCTTGTGAACGCATAGTGGCGATTTATGTACACGAGGTTAGTCCGTTTTTGTTTAGCGCCAGAAATGTTTCAATCACGTGTACCCGTCTACCCTTAGAGAATTTTTCCTATATATACTCAATTGAGTATTGTTACTGTATATGAGCATAACGTCGCTTAGGTAAATAACCGCGCAAGTTAAATGGGCTTAGTTTCAGGAGATACATAAAACAATATTTTCTATGAATATGTGTGATGTAACCATCGAAATAATATTACTAGAACGATAACTCTCATATGAATCTGCCAAAAATAAAGCTCCACTTACACATGCAAAGGTAAAATCACACGTAACACTTAACGCAACAAAAATCCCACAAGACCCAAACCCGAAATAAAGATTTAAAATCGCATTAACATTTTTCTCGGTACGGGAGTCGAACCCGTGGCCTCTTCCTTCACCGCCCGCTAGCTACGCGTCCACTACGCCACAGAGGTTGTCTAAAGATAAAGTATTTCATAAATTCTAAGCATGTGAGCAAAGGTGTTGTATTAAATAGTCTTCTAAGCTGCATAATCTATTGTATAAATAAATACCACACTGTGTGGTGAGTCACAATGGGGTAAATTCCTATATTGAATATTATACATTATTTTATAAGCAACAGAAAATGATACGCAACAGAAACCCTTTTATTAAAACACAATCAAAATTGACTGCCTCGGTGGCGCAGTTATAATGCGTACGCGTTACGATTGAGGCTAACGCTGAGGTCTCGGGTTCGATCCCCGGGTCGGGTAAAGTGGTATTGGGTTTTTCTATTACGAAATGCTCAGTATCAGCCTGGAGTCTTGAATTTGTGCCCGGTATGGCGATAGGCTCGCCCCTATCACATAAGGGACGGAGATACGCTTGGCGAAATGTGGGTGTACTGGTTACACCTCTGCCTACCTCTTCGGGGATCACAGGCGTAAGTGCGTATGTATGTACATTCAAAATTGGTTCAGAAATGTGCCGCAGTTATGACTTTAAATGTTGGTATGAGGAAAAGTGGGTGCGTAGTAGGGATATCTCACTATCTCGCTTGCACGCGTACACCATAATGGACATTTTACACAGTGACGTCAAAGTTTGCGTCGTCTGACATTAGACAATTACCCCTTCTACAAGATTTGAATGGCTTCTAACTTATTTATTTTTGGTCCGATTTATAAAATTCTTTCTGCAATAGATTTTGAATAACGTAACTTATTGATTTAAATAATTAAAAAAATCTAGTCAACTACCCTATTACGTCATTGCATCTCTTATACTATTATGGGTAAATACCGCATTATGAGAGTTTCATAAAGATTTTAAGTTAACAAAATAAAGTATAGGAAATCTGTGACTTGGCTTATTAGAAAAGGCTATCGATACCAATGTAAACCACAAAGTGACCCCACTTTACTCATACTATTATGCATACTATGATTAACAAAAAAAATGTTTGTGTATGATAAAAAAAGAAAACCATTATAGCAGAATAATAAATTATATTAATATTGAAATAAAATCTGATAATATGCTTAATATACATTATATACAATCACATGCATTGTTCTTTTTAAGCCTCTACTGCAACTTTCGCTGCAGTCTTTGCTTTTTGACGTTTTGTAGCAACTTTCTCCTCTTCATCTTCTGTGACTGTTGGTAATTCAGCAGTGGGTACTTCTGGCAGCTCATCTTTGATATCAAGAAGTTGTTCCAGTTCATCTTCCACTTCTTGTTCATCATCTTCTGTCAGTTGTCCAGAGATGAGCTCATCAATTTCTCTCTGTTTATCAATACCTTCTCGTGTCTCATCCATTATTTTTTCTATTTCATCTATGTTTAATATTTCGTGTACTTTCTTAAGTGCCGCATTTCCAGTCTTCAAGCCATCAAGCACCTGTAATTTTTCATGGGTAGCATTTATTTTTATGTTGCAAATGAAATATTATATTGAAATATATTTTAGAGGTTTTATTATTAATAATTAAAGATACACACAAAGACCTAAGATATCTTGAAATAAGCTATCAGTGTTCCGCAACTATTATTTTCAGACTCGTAAAGAGTGACGGCCTACCGAGGCATAGGCTATAGAGGATGGGCGTAGTAAACTAACTTCAGGTGAGGTAAGTTATTTTGCCCAAACAGAAATATGTAAAAACTTATTCTCTGAAAATAAAACTATGCGTAGCCTTGAATTCTTGAATATGTTACAGCCATTTTACTCAGAGACTATTAGCATATGGATGAAATTTGGATGATAGGTGTATTTAATGAACCGCTACACAAAGATGTAGTGAAATAAATAAAAAAAACATTTTTGGATGGCTTCATACATGTAACTTGGGGATGTATTATTTCTATTGCATATATGCATGTATCATATAGGCAATGATATCATCGGATAGGTCTTTAAAACAATAAGGTTTCTATATGACTTTATATTTAAGTCATTAGTTTGTGAGATATGTGTGTCCAAAGTCGTAAAACATGCCAGTCACCGTATGAAAAGCAACAGTGAATTGCTAATTGATATTGTATTTGCCAGAATGTGTAACAACCTGGTCGAGCTGGCCCATTCATGCTGTACACAAAACTGTCTACAGCATGGCTCTAGCACAATTTCATATTCAAAGTTGGCTATATCTTTAATATAGCCATATTGGTATAGTGTATACTTGTGCTGAGAAACCGATGAGATCCTGGGTTCACAATCTCAGGCTTAGCAATCATATTGGGACCGCAAGACCCTCATAGTTCCTGATACACATGATACAGGTTAACATAGTGTGGGGTCATGACTATGTGTGTGAATGTAGGGTGTATTAATTTATTATATTGAATTGCTGAAGGTATTATTAAAATTGATGAACATAAAACCATTTATGTTACTTTATCACCCATATATACAAAAGTATAAGTAAATGTAATAGTAAGCAGCAATAGCTCAGCGAGAAGTCATACACATTGTTGAAACACATGTTGCAGGTTCGAAGCCAGCCCTAAGAGCATGGACCTCTGAGTTTTCTATGTTATGTATGTATTAATTGTTAATTATCCCTTGCTTTAACAGTAAAGGATAGATTGTGAGGAAACCTGCATACCTGAGATCTCTCTTTATAAACATTTCAAGGGTTTGTGAAATCTGCCAACCTGCATTAGGCCAGCGTGGTGGGCTAAAGTCTAACCCCTCTTATCTAGGAGAGGAGGCCCGTGCCCAGCTGTGGCACATATATAATACAGGGCTAGTATTATATAATGGTATATATTTATTATGAAAAGATAATGAAATTTTAACATAAATTAAACATACCTGAATTTCGATTTGTGCAAACTCGAGATCGTGAGTAAGCTGTTCTAACTTATCTAATTGTGCATCCGTGTTTTTTAGTAAATTCTCATGATATTTATTCTTTTTCAGTAATAATTTGGCTCTATCTCGTTTCCCCTCCTTCAACAACCTTTTAGCTAGCTGTACATCTCTATCAATATTTATTACTATCCTTTTTTGATACTGTTTTAATTTATCTCTTTGTTGTTTTATTTGTAAAACGGCTTTATCGTGTTCTGTAACCCTGCTCACGGGTTTTTTGTTTTTACCAAAGAGTGCACCCATATCTTATTTGTTCTAATTGACGTATATATATTTTGTAAACTACAACTCAAGTGATTTAAATAAAAAATAAAGCGCACACCCCAATTTATTTTAAACTAAGACTAGTCCCTTCTTCTTTCTTTCTTTTATGGCCTTTGCAACAACAACAGCAACATTATCACAGACTACTATAGAGATGCTACGAACATTATCATGACCATTCATGACAGATCATGATTCATGACCCGTCATGTTGCTTTATTTTTTTTTTTTTTTATTTTTAATTTATTCATAGCCATGGAAACATATCCTTCAGCCGGACACTTATTTAATTACATAAACATCTTGCATGAATACATATTCTACCTATAACTGACTATAACATTAATCCAACTATTCTACACATTCTCCACTGGAAACAATGACTCAAAACAAACACATAAAATACAATACACAGACAAAATAATAATAAAGCTAGTTTTTAGACAAATATGTAGTATGTAAAAATAATATTTAATAAATTACAAAAAATTAAATTTTCTGTACAGTTGTGCATATAAATTTATATAATGACATATAACATTTTTTGTTCGATAACAAATCCTGAACACGGCGGGGAACACTTATTTCTACTTCACTGTTACTAAATTGTTCACAAATGTCACTAGCTAATAGCAACCGTTCCAATTTAAATGCAGGGCACTTTAAAATTATATGGTCCAAGTCTGCGTTTTCTTGTGAACAATAAGAACAGAAGGAATCTTTATTAATGTGAAGCCTTTTCAAATGAGTTGGTGTCAAACAGTGTCCTAATCGCATACGCGTAATGATAGTAATAAGTTTTCTTTCAGTGCACTTGTAACTGTAATACCAAGGCTTCGATGGCAAATCTTTCTGGATGGTTGCATACCACTTGCCTTTTGTTTCAGTAGTAAGATCCCAGTATGCTTTCCACAAGGATCTAATCTCTGTATTGAAGCTGTCGTAGTAGTCAGTGAATGGTAATTTTGCTGTCCCTGTATGGTCTTCATCGTGGCTTTCTCGAGCAGCAGTATCAGCCATTTCATTACCATAAATGCCACTGTGTGAGGGAACCCATAGGAACTCTACATTAATGTGAGTCATTTTTGATAACAAACTCTTTATGTTGTAAATGAAATAATTTACCTTAAATGACATTTTTACATGAGCTAATGCAGATAACACACTCATTGAATCTGATACAATTACAATCTTATTGACATTATGTACAGTACTACTTACATATTTCAATGCACAATATATAGCATAACTTTCTGCTGTAAAGATACTAGATTTCACATCTATTTTGATACATTTAGTTTGGCCAGTCTGTGGATCAAAATATGCTGCTGTTACATATTCATTAGTTTTAGATCCATCAGTATAAATAAAATAGTAATCTTTTTTCTTATCTTTAAATTCTAAAAATTCCTCCTTGCTATTTACATTGTTTAAGAAAATGGCTTTCAAAGAGCAAATAAGAGTTCTATATGGTTGCTTGTACATTGGCCATATAACATGTTTCTTTATATTTTGTGATTTATTTTTCACACATGTAAAAATGGTTGGAATTTCAGGTAGAGTTCTGTCAATGAGTGTAGAAACTGAGATAACTATTGAAGGAATTGTCTGAGAAATATTGGAATACACAGAAAGTTTGTCTAATAATGGGCTCTGATTCAAGGATAATATTTTCAGATAAAATCTCTCAGCTAATTGCAATCTACGTATAACTAATGGAGGTATACCTGTTTCAACTTCTAGTGAATTTATTGGTGTGGAGCGCATAGCACCACATATAAGCCTCAGACCAGAGTTTTGGATGACATCTAATTTTTTAAGAAGAGCACTGCTGGCATTCATGTAAGCTAAACTACTGTAATCGAAATGGCTTCTGACAATACCTTTGTATAACATAGTCATGGTTTTTGGATCAGATCCCCAAAATGTTCCAGCTAAATGTTTTAGGACATTAATGCCTTTCAAGGCATTCTTAATAATATGTTTCATATGCTCATCAAATTTTAATTTGTTATCAATGATAACGCCTAAGAATTTGTGTTGTGTTACTAAAGGTATCTCAATATTGTTATAAGTGATTTTAATATTAATTGTTGATGTTTTGCTAAATACTAAAACTGAACTTTTTTCTGGGCTAATATCTAATTTAAGTTTATCATTATAATAAAAGTTCAACTGACTGAGTGCTATATTTAAATTATTCATAACTGTGTGTATGTTTTGATCTACGCCATACAAAAGTAAGTCATCTGCAAATTGTAGGATTTTTATATTGCTGTTGTCAACATACTTAAGAATTTCAGATGTATAAAGACTATATAAAAGAGGTGATAATGTGGCACCTTGCATTGTACCTTTATTAACAAATGTAGGGCCATGTAGTTTATTATTGTATTTAACATACATTGTTCTATTACTCAGAAATTGATAGAGCCATCTTAATGTTTTACTTGGAATAGTAATATCATGTAATACTTGTATAAGTTCTTCTATATTGACATTGTCAAAAGCACCCTTTACATCCAAAAACACACAGATCATGTTAGAGTGACTTAGCTTAGCATTTTTGATATCTGCTATTAAAGTTACAAAACTCTCAGAGCAACTTTTGCCTTTTCTAAATCCATACTGTGTTAATGGGATGATGTTATTAGATTCAGCAAAATAATCTAAACGCATCTTCAACATATTTTCAAAAAGTTTACCTATACATGATGATAGTGAAATTGGTCTGTATGAGGTTGCATTGTTAACAGGTTTATTGGGTTTTAATATAGGAATGACACACTGAGTTTTCCAGGATATGGGTATAACTAATTCTTCCCACAATTTATTGAATATATTAAGTAAGACTATTTTTGCATTTATATGTAATTTCTTAATTAACATGTAAGGTATGTCATCCAAGCCTGGCGTAGTATCTTTTCTACTCTTTAAAGAAACATCCAATTCATCCATTACAAAATTATTATTAAGAAAAGCATTCTCCTCATTTTCTGTAGCAGTATTAAATAAACATGTCAACCTATCAAAATTAATTTGAGTATTATCAGTAAAATTATTTATAAAAATTGGGATCCACTCATCATTAAAATTTTTATTTTGGTGACTGCTTCCTATCCTTTTGAATTTTTTAATGTAACTCCATATTCTAGATACAGGCGTCAATCTGTTAAAGCTACTACATAAAATATGCCAAGAACTAATATTTTCTTCTTTAAGAGTTCTCTTTTTAATGGCATTGAGCTTTTTATAATTAATCCAATTGTCTATAGTAGGTACCAAATAATATTGTTTCAATGCATCTTTGGAATTCTGCACTGCATCGCTACATTTTTGATTCCACCAAGGTACTGGTTTTCTCATTATTAATCGAAAGTCATTTTTATGTTTAGGTATTGTTTTGTCTCTAATATTATTTAATATTGAAATAAACTTTTCATATAACATGACTGGATTATCATTTATTAAGTCTAATGTGGAGAAACAATTTTCTGATAGGCAGTAATATTCATTCCAATTTCCTTTATTATAAATATATTTGTCTTTAATATCGGAATCTACAGAATACAAGGATGGTTGGACATTTATCTCAAGCAGTGTTGGAAAATGATAACTACCTAAAGCATCATCATGTACAGACCACTCACATAAATTAGCAAGGGAAGAACTTACAAGCGTTATATCTATAGCAGAAGCTTGTCTATTAGGATATGGCACAGTAGTAGGTGAACCATTATTAATAATACACAAATCATATTCTTCTATAATATCAAACATACATTTTCCTCTATTATTGGTACTTGAACATCCAAAAGCTAAATGGTGTGCATTAAAGTCACCCATAATTATACATGGCTTTGGTATATTCTTGAAGATATTTTTTAGCTTTGTGGAATTAAATCTATTACCAGGAGGACAATAAACACAGAGTACTGCAACAGGTCCAGATTTAGTTTCTATTAAGATACATATGTTTTGAATAGATTCATGAAAAGTGGTATTGATAACATTATATTTTAAATTATGTTTCACCAATATACCTACACCGTTGTGAGTATTCACAGAATGTTTATACTCAAAATTATAATTTGGAAAATGTGGAACTATTGAATCAGTTTTAAGCCAAGTTTCATTAAGTAGACATATATCTATATCTTTTTCTAGCAATAAGTTTTGTAATAAGGCTTTTTTGCTCCATAGACTCTGTATATTGAATTGTAATATGTTAACAAAATTATCCATTAAAGTAAGTTATGTAAAAATATTTCTTTTATTTTCTTGGTAGTAAGGGGGCCATCTATTTTATTACCTAGCGTAACAAGAGATTTTACAATAGCATTAATTATAATATCATTGTTGACTATTTGCTTAGCATCAAATTCTTTATTGTTTTCAGGCTGCGGAGGCAACGAAGGATAATTCTTATTACTTATAATTGGAGGTGAACTCACCACAGTGGCATATGGCAGTGGTTGCTTGACATATTTATTTCGTTTTTCTTCCATCTTTTGTTTCTTAACAGGACAGTCTCTTGAAATAGCTAAATGATTGCCATTGCAGTTTATGCATAGTAAATCTTCTACATCACATTCTTTATATGAATGTTGTCCAGCACAAGACGAACATTTTTGTGAACCTCTGCACACCTTAGCAGAGTGGTTAAATTTCAGACATTTAAAGCATTGCAACAATGGTGGTATGTATGTATGAACTTGGTATCTAAATAATTTTATATATACATGTTGCGGTAAGCTGCTGCATGAAAATGTTACCGAGACGGTGTTCAGTGGTACAAGTTTTCCTTCTACCTTCCTCATAAATCGCCTTATAGATATAACTTCTGCATCACAAATAATATTTTTATAGATTTCCTCATTACTTAGGTCAGCAGGTACAAATTTTAAGACTCCTATCTTCTCCGTCAAGTATGAGGGGATAAATGCTTTCATTTTATTTTTTAATAGGAATTCCTCCATCTTTAAGAAGTTATTGGCTGCGCCGGCTTTTTTAAAAGTGACACCTATTTTGTGTGCATTGATTCTGTGCACGCCAGCTATGCCTTTTACACTATCAGTTAGCATATTCGTCAACGATATTGGATTTTTGTTACCAATTTTTTCCTGTTCAGTAGACTCAACATATACTATATATTCATAACTGCTATTTTCAATGAAGAGACGTTTGTAGTTCTCTTTAACATAAGGTTTATACTTATCTTGACTATATGTGCCTCCTTTAGCCATTGCATATTTCCTTTTTTTGGAGCCGGATGGGTCCTCCCCATCACTATGCGGACTCATTTTAGTTTAGCCTAGGATTTTAAACCAAAATATAAGAGGTTTGAAGGGTTTTATATAATAATTTAAATAAATTAAATTTCCTGTGAAATTTAAAAGACCGCCTTCTTTGACTTCCCGCCAAAAAGTCTCCCCGTCATGTTGCAATCAATCAGTGTTGCCAGATGACCGTCCATGATCTCCCCCCACCCCCTCCAGTCTTACCCCAAAATTAGGGATTTTCAAAAAAAAAAACCCCAAACGAGGATATTTTTTTTAATTTATATTCACTAATTAAAAATTTATGTGTCTAAAACAATAAAAATAATATTAACTTCCAAAACTTTTATTATAAATCAAATTTTATTAATCTCTAATGGAACAGATGTGCCAACCATATGCAAATATAAAGCAAAAAGCACCTACGCTTGTCAAAAATCTGTAAAAGAACTAAGTTGATATTTGAAGATTTTCCTTCCTTCCACTTGCCCTTAACCCAATCGTAGTGGGGTTGGCGCAATATGCTTTTTAACACATGTTACAGAAAGATTTGGCTTGTAGGTTTTACGACCGGCCGCCTGCCTAATGTCAACCCCTCTAGGGAGAAAACACCCCGACCCGAAACATATATATTGTGGATCACACAAACATTTGTCTCGGTGCGGGAATTGAACCCGCGGCCTCTCGCTTCACAACCGGCTGCTCGCCCACTGCGCCACGGAAGCTGATATTTAAAGACCATTATAATTTATTTAATTAGGCCCACTTGCACCACGATCCTAAATCAGGTTAACCCACACAAAACGTATGAAAATTTTACAATAATAAATAAGTTTAGTGGGTAAACCCCGATTTAGAATTTTTCGTGCAAGTGGACTTAAGTCTAAAAAGATGAAAATTTTAAGACACAAATTACAAAGTAAAACATCGATACACCGAGTATTTTTAAGTTACATCGATTTATATCGTCCATCCTAGATCATATTATGTGGTCAATGATCCATCGTACGGTCCTATCCCTAATTTGAGAGGAGACTGGAGAGGAACAGTAATTTTTTGGTGAATTTGCTGAATATTCAGTGAATATAATTTTGTTGTGTAATTCTTATTATTAGTATAACATTTTGGCTTAGCATGTGTTAACTGATATATTCGAACCGTATTGAACATTACCAAAGAAGTGAAATAGTTGTGACAAAAGAAGTCTACTGTAAAGTCGTTATGGCGGTGCTCGCGGCGGCGCAGTTGCTTGACGAGTTGATGGGACGGCATCGCAACACTAACCCAAATGAAAAGATCAAGAAACCCAACTGGGAAGACCCTGAGGTGAGTTATTTATAAGTACATTTATTATCGTATAGTTTTCCCAATATTGATTTCCGATTTCATAACCTCTCACATGGACGCTTGTATTTTTTTCATCATTTACGTGTCAAGGCTCCCAAATCGCAAATCTCGCCTATTACTTATTTATGTATGTGCGGAAATCGTAAATAACTGTCGGCGTATACCACTTAAAATTTTAGGTACTATATCTGCCTACAGTACGAGATGTTTTTTTAATATTTTTTTACATCATTGCTATCATATTATTATCAATTTTTTTTTATATTAATGACTATTGCTTGCGGCGCTTATGCCTATGAACTGTCGTCACGATTACACAAATATTTGCTGTAATGAGGACCTGTAAGCAGTGCTAGCTCAGTGGGTAGTGGTACGGACTGCCGAGAAAAAAGTCACAGGAGTCGACGGTTTGATACCAGCCCATGAGCATGCACCCATGAGTTTTCTAACATGCATATTCATTGTTGGTAAAATTATAACTCGCTTTAAAATACCTTTGCCATTAAACTATATTTATAGAAATATGAGCGTTTATTGGCAATAGTTCAAATATGAAAATGATTATTTTTTAATCATTGTTGGTGTGTCTCACGACATGTAACTTTTGAATTACTTGACCAATTGAGGTCATATGATATGAATAAAAAAATGCAAGCTCTTTATTACATATGCCCACTGCTGCACACAGTCCTTTTCTACTGAATGAAATTTGTTAGACCTTAGTCCGCAAATAATTTTAAAAATAAAATTGTAAGTTTAAGTAAAATAAAATTAACGAAGCCTATTAAATCAAGTAAATTAATGGAACATCATTAATTTACTTTAACCTCCACTTTAGCTGCATTATCAAGATTTTGTATCTGATGATTTTGAATTAATAATACAATATTTTTGTTAATGAATGTAATTTTCAACCTATGTTTATCAGTATATTAATATTTGTCATGATAAACATAATTTCAAACCTTAGATATTCAATAGTATTTTTTTTTTTACAGTACTGTAAATACTTCATGGTGAAGTTTTGTCCACATGATTTGTTCGTCAACACTAGAGCTGATCTCGGGGCCTGTCCCAAAGTCCATGATGAAGAGGTCAAAGACTTGTTTGAAAAAGCTGAATCTTCATATAAGAAGTCTCAATATGTTGAAGAATTCTTGAGGTTTTGCAAGCACATGATTAATGATGTTGAAAGTAAGGCATTTAAATTATTTATATTTTTTTTTTTATTGATAGGCAGACGAGCAGACGGCCCACCTGAAGGTAAATGGTTACAGCTGCCCATGGACCTCAGCAATGCCAGAGCACAGTCAAGCCGCTGCCTACCGTTAACATATATTGATTTCATATCATACATATAGTTTTTGCCTTGTATTGCTCATGACCGACCGCCTGCCTGATGTACTGAACCTCTCTTTTTATTTTGTACACAAGAAAATAATACTTAATACAAATAGGAAACCATATAGTAAAACAGAATTTGTTGGTTAAAAATGAGGCCATAATGGATATTTTAAAAGTGAGTGAGTGAGTGGTAGTAGGAATATTTGAGTATCTCACTTGCATATCTGCATAGCATACTGTTCAACATGAGCAGTAATGTCATGAACCACAACAGGCATATTTATTTTGCCAACATGACATTTACCCCCTGTCACCAGATTGAAATGGCTTTTAAATTATTTATTTAATTCTTTCCTTTTGTGCACGACCGTACTGGTACTCAGGTGTAAATGTGGACTGTATGTATGTGAGTGTGTGTGAACGGTGCACAACGGTTTGCCGGGATTGCGGAGCAGGAAAACCAATGATCCAGAGATAGTAGGAAATCGGATTTATTTCGAGAACCAGAAACAATAAAAATAGCCTATACTAAATAGTACAGTAGCTGTTTTGCACTGAAAAGTGCAGTTGAGTTTCAAACGCCGCGAGCGTTCTCGTGGAGCGACGATGCTGGCTCCGTTCTCGGTCGGCGTGGGCTGCGTCGTGATTCCTGGTTCCCAGACGTTCTTCTTACTTGCTGACTACTTGCGGACTTGCTCACTTGCTGACTTGCTGACATCTTCTTGCTTGATTTTCTTCTGGAGTGCCGGACCGAACTGAATTTCAGCGGGAATTAGGCCCCTTTTTGGTCCGTATTCCCGGTCGACATTCCAAACGGGAGCGCGGCGATTTGCGCCGGCGCTCGACCAATCAGAGCGCGCGCACAACGCCGGAACGTTGCGCACACGCCCGCGCGGGGAGAGGCGGTGCTTATTGTGCAGCGCCCTCTGCATTCCTGTTGACAAACTTAAACAGAACACAATTTCCTATGTACATTATTAATCTTATATACTTACTTATGCTACGAAATTATACACAAACTATTTCTATTAATATAAAATAGAAACTAGTTAGACAAGTAAGTAACAACACGATTCATAACTTAGACAAACATATTAGGCAATATTATTAAGTACACTGGGATTAAGGGTGAAATGGTTCCATTAATGTGAGCCGATCACCCGTCTGTGCAACTTGCAGGGGTCCCCACCATAAATACAAATACAATACAAATAGAAGTACACGTTATACATCATTATACTTTACTCTAAATACAACTGTCCTGCACACCTTTATGGGTTTTGGTACTATCAAACTACTAAAAGTCTCAATTTTTAAGTCAGTCACAAGTCATGTAACAGTTATTTGTTTCAAGAGACTAAGTAGTGAAGGCTTTCAGGCCAAATCAACTTTAATATGTTTAAGATTGACGAAATTTCTACATTTATGGAACTTATCACATGGCTAACTTGTGTTATACAAATCATGTTTATTTCAGGAAAAATTCAAAAGGGTAAGCAAAGGTTGGAACTTATGAACTCTAAACCAGAAGGTCCACCCATGACACAGGCTCAGACTGAGAAGAACCAAGAACAGGTAAATAAAATTGTAATTTGATGAAATCTCATATGTGTCGGCGTGTTAGGCGTGTAGCGATTTACACACCAAAACGTGTTTGCCCAGTGTTTTTGTGTCGGTAACCTTATTTGAATTTAGAATCATGTCGACGGATTGCATCCGCGCGGATTACCCGATGGCACGTACGCTTTCAATTGACGTGTCTCGGTACTATTCAATCATTAACTGCAGAGACAAGTTACATATTTTGGGGCCGTTGATAAAGTTATCGACGTGCAACAATGTGAATCCATCAACTATCCTGTGGACATTGATGGGCGGGTTTAGTGTGTGGAGCGCTTAAGGACCCAACCAAATTCATGATTTCGCTTGTTGTATAGGTAGCACAGACTTATATACTAAAGGCACAGAATATCTTACTAGAGGTTAAAACTTTAAAATTTTGTAGCTGAACTGAACTGTTACATGTAGTGACACAAACTTCTAATGTAATAGCATTTTTTTTATTTAATATCTATATTATTGATAATTAATCAATAAACTAATGAAACTTTTATTATTTAACCACACTAAAATTTATTGTTTTATTGAAAAGGTTCAATTACTGTCTGAAAAAGTGACATCACTGGTACAAGAGGCTGAGGAAGCTGGAATACGAGGTGATGTGGAACAAGCCCAGGGTTTGATGAAACTCTGTGACCGATTGAAAGAAGAGAAGGAACAGTTACTTAAGCAACAAGAGAATAGGTAAGATACATACATACCCACTCACGCCTGTAATCACCAAAGGGGTGGGCAGAGGTGTAAACAGTACACCCACATTTCGCCGAGCGTATCTCCGACCCACGATGTGATAGTGGGCGAGCCATCGCCATACCGGGCACAAATTCCAGACTCCGTGCTGATACTGAGCATTTCGTAATAGAAAAGCCCAATACCGGGGATCAAACCCGAGACCTCAGTGTTAGCCTCCATCGTAACGCGTACGCATTACAACTGTGCCACCAAGGCAGTCAAATAGGAATAGTTAAGATATTAATGTATAATAGCAGTAGTTTTGTTGAGGGTTTTTTTAAGACTGTTAAGATCCAGTTGGTAGTTCATGACTTGTGACCAAGCTTCAAAATAAAACCCTATGTTATTTGGTTCAACAACTGCTGTCAGTTGATAACAGTCGGTACCGACTTTTTGCGTGTCTTCCGAAGCACGGAGACAAAATTAAAATACCAGTAAGTGGTCACCCATCCATAGACTGTCCGCGCCAAGCCTTGCTTAACTCGCTGATCATTTACGGATTAGAGCCATTATATTTATGATTTTGTTCATAGCCACTGGTCGATGACGGCCGAGTTGGCCGCTGCTCAAGAGAAGCAGATGGAAGTGTGTCCTGTATGTGGTGCCTTTTTGATTGTCGGTGATGCTCAACAGCGAATTGACGATCATCTCTCTGGAAAACAACATGTTGGGTGAGATATAATATAACAATATAATAGTACTGAGGTGGAAGCAGCCTTTTTTTTTTTAATCTTTAATTTAATACTTTTTGATTGGTTGTTCTCACTCTTATCTAACTGATTGTAAGAAACTAATGAAAAATGCTTATAAGTAAACATGCATATTATATTCCTTAAAATGTCTTTGTGATTTACAAATCAAACATGGTCTTCATTTTTGTTACTTATTTAATTATAGATATTTCAAACTTCGTCAAGCGTACGAGGAAATGAATGAATCGCGCGAGAAGGAACAACAAGAAAAAGAGAAGCGGCGTCGGGAGGAGAGAGAGAAAGAGAGGAACTCGCGCGGCAGCGGAGGAGGACTCGGCGGGCTCGGCTCTGATAGGCGCGACAGGGAACGGATGGAGCGAGACAGAGAACGGGATCGGGAAAGGAATGATAGGGACAGGGGACAGGGGGAGCGGGAGAGAGATAAAGATAAGGAGAGGGAGCGGCATCGGTAAGCGGTCATCTTTTACGCTATGTGACATTTGCGCAGCCCGTGTTGTGCCAGGTTATAGTCGTATTAACACGATCATAGTATGCTTGGCCCAACCGCATTCAGATATTACTCGAATCGGGGGTAATCCAAACACAGGCGACAACGTCCGATCTGTATTGAATCGGATCGCGTCCTATTGTTACGAGCTAGCTCGTATACAAGTAGTATAACAAAATGGCAGCTAATAACAAATCACCCTTGTGAAAAAGTGTGTGTGATATGCAGAAGCTTTTAATTAGCAACTGTCTTTACATTTATTCATTTTATTTCATTAGTCTGTAAGATTGTTATAAAATTAAACTGCTAGTTACTAGTACTAGTAAAAAAGTGGCACAAAAATATTTTTCATGAGGGAAACTAGTAAGCTTGTATACATGTAAACCACTATCTATATCCATATGACGCTAACTCGTACTAGTCTATTCGCACCAAGCATACTCTGATCATGTCCACGCGGCTGGACAGACGCTGTCGCGTCAGATAGATACTATAACTATTCGAATACTGACATAAACAACATTATACAATAAGATAATCATAATTAATGGTTACATTTTTTAATTTTTAACGTGACTAATTGAATATTTGAGCTAGTTACAGTCCCAGGTTCTAATATTCCAACAAGTACCTAATCTTTATTTTTGCTTGGCGTTATACCGGCTTAATGCAAGGGTGCTCCTTCCTATCATGATTTGATGGTGGATATGGTATTCCATGGGGCGACCTGCCGTCTGACCCCTACAACCCGCCACGGGACCTAAGTTTCGTCATTGCCGAATCCGTTAATCAGCAGCGTGTACCATGTGCAGGTGAGATTGACTTTGGGCCTAAGATGTTGGTGGCCCACTTATCAGTATTATTTGAACATCGCAAGTCGAAGATCATGCGCAATATGCCCGTCTTTCGAAGCATTTAATGTTTTTTTTCTTTATTTAAGGAGCTTTGTCACAATATGACTATGCCGCTCCATCATAGCCATTTTAGGTACATGTGTGAAATAATTACATATTGTATAGAGAATCTTGATAAATTTTGTAAAGAATCTTGGCCGAGTCCGACGCAGGGTGAGCAAGCTTTTAATGTTCTTTTTAGGGTGGTTCGAGAAGAGAGACCAGCGCGCCACGACGAGCGGGAACGCGAGCGCGACAGGGAGCGTGACAGGGAGCGCGAGCGCGAACGCGAACGTGAACGTGAACGCAGGCATCGCAAAGAGAGAAGTGAGATTTTATTTTTACAATATCGTATTTAGTAAAATTCAAGTTTCAACTGTGGGACCACTCTCATGTTGCCTCAGTGGCGCAGTTTTAATGCGTACGCGGTACGACTGCTGTGCTGAGGACTCCGGTTGGATATTGAGTTTTTCTATTACATAATGCTTTGTATCTGTCCGGAATCTGCATTTGTGCCTGGTGTAGCTATAGGTTCATTCCCTATCACATCATGGGGCGGCAATAAACTGCGAAACGGGGATAAAGGTGAATTTATGTATGTAATATTTTACAGAATCGCCCCACGACCGGGCGTCGGTTCGACGACGTTCACGAGACCGCCACTAGCATGACTGAGGTATCACAAAAGCGCCTGAAACCGGTAAGTATTCACTATCTCAACTAAATCCCTATGCAAAACCGATTCATTACACATACCTAAAGTACCCTTACCCACACATTCCTATCACGTTTCGTCTACTCACAGTACTTTGTACGATTCACATCCTCGATCCTAAATGTCCTGAAAAATAATGATACAAGTAATAAAGTGAACACTATTGTTTTACAGCTTAATGTAGCATACCAAAATATAACTTCGGTATATGGCAAACATAATGGGGGAGTAATGTTGATCCCCATTTGCACTCTCAATTCGATAGTCGTCGTCACACCGACGGACTTGGCAGGTATTTGATTGGTATTTTGAATAGTTGCCGAGAGCTGATGAATGGCTTATTGGTCAATCGCCTTTCTTTTTTCATATCAATCTGTCGACGATTGAAGGTGGTTAGGACGGCGATTTTCTAATATAGTCTTGTTACATGAGCGGTTCGACTCGTCGTCGTTTTATTGAGGTATTTTCAACATGCTATTGTTCGTCGTCGCGAGTTGACAAACAAGTGAGGCCGGTCGCAGACGCGGTGCCAGGTATTTGTTAGGGCACACGTTCTGTCGAATTCTTGATTTGAGTGGGTACTGGATAACTGGGTATTAGCTACTGTGCAATAAAACGCAGCAACACATCAACTCAGATTCTATCTAAGCAAACTACTCAACGGGCTGAATTCTAAATAAACCATTATTTTTTTCGTATTATATACACATAATATAATGTATACTTAATATTTTCCACATTCATTACATTTGTGTTCCATACAATGTTGTTTTGGAGATGTGAAGGGAGCAACACATTGTGCTCTTTACTTCACAATATTGGATGCTGTTATCACATCATCTTGTTTCCAGGTACCCAAATTGAATGGGGTATTAAGCTTAGCCCTTGCATTACATCTAATAAGAAAGATCATAATATTATAATTTTCGTAATAAACTAAGCATAATGCCTTACAATAATTACTTACCCTTAAACCCCAAAGGAATTGAGCTTGTCAATGATTGTGAATTCCTCTTTCAAGTGTTGCCATTATAAAAAAAACAATTCAGTTATTGATTGGCCAAATCCTATTTTACTCTAACCAAGGGCGCATTACTAGCTTGCTTCATGGACTTTTCAGTTGGGATTCTATAAAGAAGGGAAACGAAGACTGCTATCAGCTGGGACTACAGTTAAAGAGGTACTTTTGAAATTAAGACACGCACGAAGAGACGGACGCTACCCGACAATCGTCCACACAGACCAACGGTTTCGAGGTGACATAGTATAGCCAAGTGTATTTAAGAATATTTCGATGTTAGTTGTTGATACTGATAGATAGTTGAGAAGCATGTGGTCTCTGTTTAAAGGGCTTGTTATTATTTGGACTTTCGCTCACTCTACTTGATGTATTTTTATTAATGTAATTCCATTATAAGGTTGCTGTAGATGTGCACAAATATATTAGTAAACAACAGCAAAGTAATCTAATTCAATTAATTATTCCTTTTTTCGTTATAATGTACGTAGGCAATGAAGCATATTATAATAAACTTATTTTTTTAATATGCCCTTAGATTTTGTGTCAACCAAAAGCGATGTGCCAAAAAAAAGCTTATAATAGCTGCTTGGCCATTTACACAATTTGCAAAATGATTGGAAGTTTTAAATAAAGGGGTGAGCAAAAGTCTGTTTTAGGTTTATAAATATAATATTTTGTAACATGTAGCTACCTCTGCATTATGTTTGACCCTAAGGACTTCACTCTTTTTACTGTTAACGAGTTTCCACTGAGGAGTGATTCAGGTATTTATAAAATTATTTTTATTCCACAATAATTATGTCATTGTGTTTCTTTCGAGTATGAATATGGAAGTGTGAACTATTAGGGGAAATTTGAATAAAAAAATAAGAGGAAATATTTGTTTTATTTATTTAAACTTATTCCTTATATATTATTTTTTCTTTTTTTATACTGGCTCAGCAAAGTGACTACGCTGCACCTGATGTTAAGTGCAGCGCAATCCAAGAATACTGTCGACCAACGACAGACGATGTGTCTATCGTAGGTCGGCAAAATTATGCCGGCCTGCCTAATTGCTTCTTCACACTCCGTTTAAAGGACTCCATATTATAGGAAGGAGGGAACACGTGTGCCGGCAAACTATTCCACAGCTTGATGGTCCGGCAGAAGTAAGATTTTGCGAACTTTTTAGTTCTAGCCGAGATGGAAGAGACCACGAAGCTGTGGTTTCGTAAGCCAGCACGTGTGGTTCTGTTAAGGAAAGGTGAGGATGGGATAAGGTCAAACAACTCTTCAGAGCATTCACCGTGATACAGACGATAAAAAAAGCTAAGTGAGGCAATGTCCCTACGCAATTGCAGCGGCTCTAAGTTCTTAGTAACGTCTGCATCATTCACAATGCGAACAGCCCGTCGCTGCAATCCGTCCAAGGCATCGAGTAAGTACTTGGCGGAACCGTCCCAAAGGTGCGAACAGTATTCCACACCCGGCCGTGCCTGCGCTTTGTATAAGCGGTAGAGCTGACCGGGAGTAAAAAACCCACGCACCTTGTTCAGGATTCCGACCCTGCGTGAAGTGGCGGATATTACGCCCTCGATGTGGTTCCTTGGATTCAGATCGCAGCAATTATCCATGCCTAGGATACTTAGGCTATTCCGCATTGCGAGCGGGATACCCTGAAGATTGGGGAGGGAGAGAACGGGGATTTTTTGCACGTGAACGCGCACACCTGAGTTTTCTTGGCATTGAACTCAACCAGATTCTTAGTACCCCATTCTGAAATGAGATCCAAGGTCCGGTTAAGCTCAATAACAAGATTTTCTCGCTGCCCCTCAGTGACTCCCCGGCTACCAGTGGGCTTACTGCAGTAACGCCCATGCACTGTAATATAATAAGTGGTAGGTCACTCGTATACGAGAATATTTTAGGTATGTACCGCCGCTTTATCTACTTCTGACGCTCAGGGGCAGTGTGCAAGTACTGTTGTGTTCCGGTTGAAGGTCATTGAAACCAGTGAAACTACTGGTCATTATGAGACAACATCTACAGACTCGGTATGTCAAAAGGTTACTTCTGGTCTGAAAAAAAAACATTCACATAGGTGGGGCCACGAGCAAATGCTAGTAAATACATAGGCTGTCCATGATTAGGATGCGCTTTTTTTTTGTAGCATAGGCCGACAAACAAGCAAGTCTATATAATACTACTATCGACGTGTCGTCGGATGTGAGTCTAGGCATAAATTATAACGTGTAACTGGCATGCAGGTTACCACTAATCCTAAAAAAATCCATACAACCTAACCAATATTATAAATACGAAAGTGAGTTTATTTGTTACGCTTTCACGCTTAACCGATTTGCATGCATTTTATACCCCAGAAAAGACTGTTCGCGCGGTCGGAGGCGCGAGCAAATGCTAGTCCTTTATAAATTACTTAACAGAGATGCCTTCAAAGATACTGAATTAGGGTGAATTAGCTTCCCTGGGTGATACAATATCATGTTGAAAAAGGCCGAACTCATGAGTCATGTGTAATTGGATACAAGAAATAATATAATTCTTTAAATATATCTATCGATTGCAATCATGCAAAAAAAGTCATGCAATGAATGTAAAAAGTATCTTGATTCCTAAACGTCTGTTTTTTTATTTTTGGGACATGACTGAAGAATAAAAAAAGGCTACTGGCAGTTACCAGTCTTGTGACCTGTCCGTACCTGTCTGTCAGTGTTAGTGTTGGGTAGGACACGATTTTTAAAGAGTTTTTTTAATAACCTCTTTTGTACTGAGCGAGTACAAGGTCACATTTCAAATGAGGCCAGGCATCTTGAAGCTCACTCGTTCGTGCTTGTTTTATCACAGATAGCAGGCGTCATAAAATTTTAAGTAGTACATGAAAAAAAAAATACTCTTACAATATTTCATAATGTACGGGACAAATGTAATGCCTCTCGTATATCCTACTCGACACTAATCAGTACTCAGTGACACTGACAGCCGTCTGATAGTTGACAGCAGTTGAGGTTTTTTGGCGGGAATTCTTACAGTGCGGTGGCTCTTTTGTTTTAATTATTTCCTAAACTGGTTTAAAGTTGTGTTTGTTGTATAAAAGTGGTGTGGTTTTGTGCAATAATCATTAACGATGAAGAATACTGTATGGAAACTTTGAAATAAGTGTATTTAGGTGATTTTTGATCAAGGGTATTGTCGACCTTGTGCTTTCGATTCGCTTGAAGAAAGTCGTCTAAGAAGCATTGAACTGAAAGGAATTATCACCAAAACTCCAGCAAGACCTTGAAATCGGCCACACCCCTGTTTCATCGTTCTTGGAATATAAGAAAAGATATCATTAATGACTTGGCAGCATGGTCTCTGATCTTAGCTGGTTCCTTATGGAACAAACAAACAAAAAAAAAAAAAATGATATCAGTTGACAATGTGTTGCAAATTGTAAACAAAACATAGGAAACATTATTCAATAAATATTTTAACCAAGATTATAACCATGATATCTGCTGCTGAAGAAATTGAAACATCTACACCAGTACAAGAAGCAAGGTCTAAACTTCGAGAGTCTTTCTTAAGAGCTATAAATGAATTGAGTGGTAAGAACATAAAAATGTTTACAATTCAACATTAAAATTTTATTCACGATTTTCTGTAATTGATTCATATAATTTTATAATTGAACAAAACATTGAATTACTTATATTAAAGTTTTCAATAATAAAATATCATTGTGTAGTCACAGATCAGCCTTGTATTGCTTTTAACATATAAATTTATAACTGCTGTTTCAAGATATATGAATAAAAAAGTTCATTAAAAATTTATATTTATACATAGGTCAGTCATGTAGTATTGTGACTTATGAAAAAACAATACTAAACGCAAAATTTAGGAGCTGGAATCCCGATGGCAGTGAGATTTTAGTCCATGATTTGGAGACACCAGCTTGTGTGAAGATGGATACGGCATTACTACGGACTCCTGATATTTTAGCATTACAATTTGATAAATCTGTATAGTTGTTGTATGATATTATCTTACGAATAAATTACAATTAATTGAATAAATAGCTTGTAATCATGTGTAACTTCTTGTTTATTTAAAAATAAGCTTAATACAAAATTAAGGTTAGCATGTTATTTAAATCTAATTAATCATATTAATGTTATTAAGATACAATTTTTTTTTCATAGCATATTCTGGCAAACGGGCAAATGGGTCACCTGATGGTAAGTGATCTCCACCACCCATGTACTCCCACAATACCTAAAGAATTATGGGCGTGTTGCCGACCTTAATTAAAGGAAAGGGATAATTAGGGGAATGGGAAGGGGTGGGGATTTGGGCCTCCAGATATCATATATTTGTCATATTGTTATTATATTGTTCAATTGGTCTAGTCGCGGCATACATAGGCTATGAGACAGGGAGGCCCTGTGTTCAATTACCAGGCTAAGCAATCATCATGTTACTCTCCTGATGATAGGCACTACACCTACCCATAAAAAGTAAAAATACCATTCAGAACATTGAATTAAAAAGCAGTGCATGGCACTGCACTACACTAGTCATTCCCAGACATAAGATGCTGAGTCTCATAATGCCCAGTAAATACACAGTCTTGATTACTCACTGCTGCTCGGTGGACGGTGACAGAAAAACACAAGAGTTGCCTAAGTTTTTTTATAGCAAACAAGCATGTGAGTCACCTGATGGTAAGTGATGTCCAACACCCATGTAAGCTCACAATTAAGGCATTGGGAAGGAGAGGGAAATTTGGGCCTCCGTATATCTCATTCACCGTACGAAACACAGTTAAGAAGTAGGTAGTTACTCTTTGAAATAATTAGCTGCTAATACAGCAAGGAATAGCGTTTCCATGACAAAACTGTAACAACTGATGGTCTGCACCAGACCAACCCTTGTATGTAATTTCTCCCACTATTCTAGTAAGTATATCACGTTTACGTGCCTCACAAACCTACGTATAATAAAATACCTACGAATACCAAAATATAATACAACAATAAAAGGTAAAAATATCTAATACTTACTAAGAAGTACCTAATTACCATTCCATCATAATCAATCAACAGGTAATTATAATAGATATACTAATATCTATTATAATTACCATGCGACGTTTAGAGCCCTATATAATTGCATTATTTCCGCTCAATCAATTGCGAGAAAAAAGAATAAGGTTTACGAGAAAAGCGGAAACGCACGGTCTGGCGCCTTGGGGATAAATGAACAGCCTCGAGGATTGATGTGGGGTTTTGTGTTACGTGGATAATTTGACTTTTTGTTCCGTTAAGATTTTCTGTTGTAGCAGGGTGTGCAGTCTTTGATCTAGTACCTACTTACACGTATCTACTATCTAAATCCGTTTTTTTATTGTAGTGGTGCAATTTTTTCTCTACATAGAAACTTGGTAGGTAATAATGGTATTTAGGTATGATTTGATTTGATTTGATTGTGGGCTCCTTTTCTCCGCACTTAGCCCGTTGAATGTCGGGCCATTGTGCGTGGTATTTAGGTATATGTTTTTACGCCTCGGTGGCGCAGTTGTACCTAATGCGTACGCGGCACGACTGCTATACTGAGGTCTCGGGTTCGATCCCTGCGTTGGGTAAAGTGATATTGGGGTTTTTTACACTGAAATGCTTAGTATCAACCCGGAGTGTGGAAATGTGCTCGTATGGTGGTAGACTCGGCCTAGGGGCCGTGAGTTCGCTAGTAGCACCTCTGCCTACTCCTTTGGAGATACAAGCGTGAGCTTCTGTGTGTATGTAAGGTGTTTTAAAACACTAGTAGGATTTTGGGGTGTAGCAGAAATTCGTTATTATAACTTTCTTGGGCACAAAATCATGGAAATAAAAAAAAACTTAAAAATTATCTAAATAACATGAACATTCATCAGTTTTATAGAAATATCTTTGAACACAGCTTCACTGAAATTTTATGACAATTTAATAGAAAATTAAACAAATAACAGCATAATGTAATAAATATTGGATGAGAGTGAAGAATATGGAAAGCCCTGGTAGACCTGTTGCTGAATCGATTCGCGCCGGCTTGTGTATAACGCATACTCAACGTTAGGCTTTTTATTAGCTTTTTATTTTGAGGCTCAGGTTACTATGTTGACGAAATTATCCGAAGATTTAGTTACTATGTAAGGTTCACGTAAACGTAGTAAAAGAAATGTAATGGAGGTAATTTTATGGTTGGCCTACATTCACTCGCTGTGTATGTAAGTTTGTTTATAATGTCTTTGTTTCGTTCATTAAACTGAGTTCCAGTTAAGAACTTGCAGTTATAAATCGACAATGTTTCTAGTTCATTGAGATTTTTATTGTTTCTTGTTTTACTATTATGGTATGGCATTTGGTATGTTCATTGCGAGTGGTAGAACCGCGCTGTACACAGTTTTGTGTATAACATGAATAGGCCGGTTCGATCGGGTTGTTACCACTGTCTCGCAGAAAACCGACGTTAATTATCGATTTTCTGGTGCGTTCTGTAAGGGAGTGAGATATCCAGAGCCCCAAATCCATTTTCCCTTGTTCAATCCCTTAATTATCCCATTCCTTAAAGATCGACAACGCGTTTATGATTCTTCTAGTATTGTGGGTGTTTATGAGCGGTGGAGATCGCTTACCGTCACTTCCATCACAGTGACCACTTACTCGTCAGGTCTATCTTTCTTCCTGCGTGACGTTATCCTGCCTTAATACTATGGGCCGTCGTCCTGTCGCATAGATTTGACGGTATTTAGTACTAGGCGTTCGCCGTCTGACCCTGACAACCCACGACGGGAACCAAGTGTTATAAAAAAATGGGGTAAGTTTGATCCACTGGGTTCCTTTTATAGAGATCATGACCATATTTTACATCTCTTGCTAACCTGTGTGGAGATATGCCGCTTTGGCGGCCATGAAATTATTAAATAATAAGTTTCGACTATATAAACATGGCAACTCCAGTTGCAATTTTTGCCCATTCAACGGTAATACCAAAAAAACAACGCTAGTACCTACCAACGTTAATGCGTTAAAAAATACTTAAATTGTAAAAAAAACATATCAAATGTAGTTTCAAGGGAAGCTAGATTAAGTAAGTAAGTAATTAAAAAGTAAAATCATTTCAACAGATTAAAGGTGTGCATCTTATGAAACCCCTCATTCCGTTAGAAACAAGACAAAAATTTGATTGATTGTAGTTCTTAATTTTTAAGAAAATCTTATATTATCCTGTTATATTATGTAGTTTAAACATTCAAACAATTTTCTAATTAGTTTACTGACGGTGAACAGAGTTATAAACCGAAAGGTTCGAAAATCACGGCGAACAAACATTTTATCCAGGCGATACAGTGTGTACGATCGTGCTACCAGCCACTTCAAGATATCCTGGGCGCTATTATAATGTATGAACACTGCACTCTGCATTTGCTTTGCTTACTTCTAACAGGGATTGTATTGTACAAGCGGGATAATATTATGTTATGTAGAAAATTTAGTACACCTTTTATACGTCAAGGAGGTGCTACGATATTACATCCAACTATATGTATATAACAACATCGTGAGGAATCTTGCATACCTGAGAAGTTCTTCATAAGAATTTCAAAGGTATGTGAAGTCGCCAACCCGTATTAGGCCAGCGTGGTGGACTATGGCCTAACCCCTCTCATTCAGTAGAGGAGGCCCGTGCCCAGCAGTGGGACGTATATAATACAGGGCTAGTATTATTATATGTATATATCTAAAGAACACATTTTATTGTGACTTCTCGTACACCTCTTCACGACGCGACGTCGCGTCGCCTTGTAGGTAATGTTTAACTCTTCTTCTGTATTTGAAAAGTAATAAAATCTAATTTTATTTACTCGGCTTGCGTTTCCTTCGTTGCATAAAATTTCCAGTAATTCTATTAAGACTGGTAGGCGGAAAAATCTATGGCATCGACGGATTATGGTAATGCATTCAACCCAGTCAAGCTTAGCCGATCACATTCGCCGCCTGCGTACTCAATAACTTTTGAATTTCCTAGTCTGTATCAGCATAAATTTATGCACCAGGATCAGCATGAATCTTTGATCGTAAATTTGATTATATTATGAGTTTTGATCTACTGTTCGTTGGAATGGATTGGGTTAAGTATATTGATATTTTATATGTATTATATATTTTATTCTAGTGAATCTTTGTGATAAGTTATATAAGTATTAAAGAAGTTCTTTTATTGTGGCTTCATAAAATAACTAATCATTGCATTCAAATAATTTATTCAGCAAACGGATCATATCATCAATATCCGTTTTACTTACATGCCAATTATTTTATGTTAGCTTATGGCGTCGGCATTTCCTACGTGACTAACCCTAAGAAGAAAACGAAACAAACAAAAGTTAGTCTCGTTTAAAATCGAGAGGTATGTTTACGAGTCTGTGCCGGTGTCACTGACGGTGCTGAAATTGCACCTACTCCAAAAAGATCTAGAAATTATTATTTTTTACTTTCAGTGTTATTTTTTGAAGTCCGTTTTTATGTTTTTACGATATTTTAGTAGGTGCTACTTACGTAAATGCTAAGACCGTAGCTCCGTAGCTTATATGCTGCAGCATGGATAAGTAAGTACTAACTGGTAGAGCTACGCTGTAGTTGGTTTTGTCTACAGCGTATTTATTCACACTTACAGGTACATAAATTAATATCAATTACCAAAAGAGTAAAGTAAAGATGACATCTGCCTGCTGCCTCTCCATCAATAACTTGACATGACTCAAACAAGATTTTATAGAATAGACCTTGTTTTTCTCGTTACAGTAGGTAAATGTTTACTTTCAGGTTTTACGAAGTGATTTTCTATTTTTTTATTTATAATTTGTTTGTTTTTACCACTTTTTTATTTAATTAATATCGAATCGTCAATATAGTTAACATTAGCCAACTGGTGCAATGTCGTGATCTTTGTAAAGAGTCTACACAAATTAGATGAGTTTAGCGTCTAGTTTCTGCTTGTGACCTTAAGCTGAACAAGCAATAGATTTTCATTATATATATTGTGCAAAAACTTTGGTCATAACTGAGATGTAAGTCTCTACAAACTTCTGTGTGTTCTTACCAAGATTATGGAATTAAGAATAAATAAGTGCTAATTTTCGTCGTGAAATATGACAGATTATAATGTTTGAGACAAAAAATTCCATTTCATAAATTCACTTACAAGTCAAAAGTTGCATAAAGATAAAGATAAATGTTCATTCTATACCAAACTACAATAGCGAAATAATTAGTTAAATAATTTACATATGTGAGCATACCTCATTTGTTTTTTGTAGTTCAATTTTTTTTATTAATAAGATTTAGTTAAACTATTTGCAACATTTCTCACAGTATTAATTTGACAATAATTACCTAATAATAAGTCTATTAACTCGCATTAGGCCATTGTGATGGACTAAGACCTACCCTCAGTAGAGGATGCCCGTGCCAGAAGTGGTACAGTATATATTATAATATAGGGCTTATAAATATAAGACTTTGCAATAAATTACAGTAATAAATCAATTGAAATTAATAGATTTAACAAAGTAAAATCCATATTTCCATCAAAATTTGCTGTTGCTTGGATCCATTTTGCATAACCATGTTCATTTATGTAAAATAAATACATATATTACTTGTTAATCATAAATAAACAAACTACTTAGTAAATAAAGTTCTTATACATTTTAGAGATTTATTAATTACAGCACTAACATAATTGAAATGCAGTGTTTCTTTCCAAGAACCATTTTATTAGCATTTTATGTATAAAGACGTAGTGGCTAGTGACATTGTATTAATTCAGACAACAAGTAATTACTTACACAACTTCTTAACTAGATTAACGACTTTAGCTGAAGAAGTTTAGCGTGACTTTTGTGGGTATCACCAGATTTCCTAATTATCTGTATTTATAAAAAGCAATCTTGACTGACTCATCATCGTCCAAACAAGAAATAAATAAATAATAAGTACATACATCCAACAGTCACACACATAGTCTTGACCCCACATTACAATACGAGTCTTGTGTCGTGGGTAACAGGAACTACGAGAGACTTTCAGCCTCACAACACTCAAACCAGAAACAAATATTTGTGAATCGAACACGCGGCCTAACATTTCATATTTGGTTACTCAACCCGGAGGCTGATTTCGAAGGAAACAGGATATAAATGAAAAATTTTGGGAGGGTGTTCATTTTATATCATAAGGAATTTATTCGTTATTTAACTCCTAAGGAGAAGGAGGGTTTGCTAAATTGTATGGGAAATAATATAGTTTTAGTTAAATTTACTTTACATTGGCAAAGCTACAAACAAAAGCTAGTTATTTATAAGATGAATTGATAAAATAGTTTAAGTAACCAGGAAGTCGGAGGCCTTTTTAGTGCCAAAAAGTACAATAGATTCTTTTGTATACTGAAGGTTGGTGACTGTTTAAACTTTAAAATTCACTTAAAAATGGCGCTCTAAAACAGAATAAAGGACTCTGGGAAGTTTGGAGACTCACTAAGAACAAATTTTCATTTAATAAGGGTCTAAAGAATATTTACAGTTTTTAACAACATAGCCGTAGCCCATTCATGCTGTAGACATAACTGTCTACAGCGTGGCTCTATCATCAGCACTGCACTCTGAGTTTTTCTAAGTATCGCTGCATCCCAGACCGGTTGGTCTATAGTGTATTTTTTTATAGGTAGGCAAACGAGCAAGTGGGCCACCTGGTGGTAAGTGATCTCCATCGCCCATGTATGCCCACAATACCAGTAGAGTCATGGGCGCGTTGCCGTCCTTAAAGGAAAGGGATAATTAAGGGATTGGGAAGGTGCGGAATATTTGGGCCTCCGGATATCTCACTCACCGTACGAAACATAGGAGCAAGTCGCTAATTTACGTCGATTTTTTGTGAGTGTTAACGACCCGGTCGAGCCAGCCCATTCATGCTGTAGATAAAACTGTCTACAGCGTGGCTCTACCACTACAAATGCGTCCAAATATCACAAATATAGGTACATCTTTATAACTATAGCTTAACACCACGTTTAGTTTCCCATAATGGCATTTAGGAAGGAGGCCAAAGGGGTGTCGTAGAAAGTGGAAATCCGTTGTCTCTGCCTATCCCTATGGGAAACAGGCTTGAGTCTATATATTTATGTATGTATATAACGACATGTATTATCAGGTGGTAGGTTCTCTGATTCATCTGGACAAGTACTACCACTTTGTCTACTTCTACTATCAAGCAGTAGTGTGTAGGCACTGTTTTGTTCCGTTTTGGTAGGCAGTAAAACCGGTGAAATGATTGGGCATTATGAGACTTTTTATCTTATGTCTTGGGGTGACGAGTGCAGTGCAGTGTCATGGACTATTATGTACCTAATTTAGATTTAAGTTGTGTTGTGATTACGGCCAGACGTAGCGATTACCATCAGGCAAGCGAAAAAATCGTGCTCGTCTGTCTAAAAAACGAACTCTAAAGTTTGTCGCTAAATTAAGATATATCGCCAATTACCCAGGTATTATTGCTCATAGCTCACAAAGTGTAATCGTAATATATTTGAAGGTTCGCCCCTAAATTTCCAATGGATTGTTCGTACTTCGTGTGTACGTGAGGAAATCTGCACGTCCCGGGATTAACGACAAATGCTCAGTTTGATGGAGCTCTACGACCGTGATAGGTCGGTCGCAACTATCGATTAGGAACGATGCGGGGATAGTTTGGACGTTTTCAGGCTTTCAACTAGACAATTAGACACGATTTGGGGTTTAGAGTTGTGGCCGACTAGGTATAATGGATAATTGTATTATGTAAGAATTGGTAATTTTATGTATTAAAACTTCCGATGATTCGAAAAACAGTGATAGCTCAGTGGGGAGTGGCAGGAACTGTTAAGACGAAAGTGAGTGGTAGAGCCACGCTGTAGACACTTTTGTCTACAGCATGAATGGACCGGCTCGTCCGGGTCGTTACCACTGTCCCATAGAAAACCGACGTAAAGTAGCAGCTTGCTGCTGCATTTCGTACGGTGAGTGAGATATCCGGAGGCCCAAATCCTTCTCCCCTTCCCAATCCCATTACTTATCCTTTTCCTTTAAGGTCGGCAACGCGCCAATATTTTTTTGTGTTGTGGGCGTACATGGGCGGTGGAGATCATTTACAATCATGTGACCCACATGCTAGATTGCCGGCTTATGCTATAAAAAAAGTCGCAGATCGAAATCAGTCCCAAGAGCATACCCCTCTGACTTTTATTAGTTATGTGTGTATTCATTGTTAATTATCGCTTGCTTGAACGGTGAAGGAAACCTGCATACCTGAGAAGGTCTGCATGAGAATTTCGAAGAAATGTGAAGTCTGCTAACTGGTATTAGGCCAGCGTGGTGGACTAAGGCCTAACCCTTCTCATTTAGTAGAGGAGGCCCGTGCAGCAGTGGGACATGTATAATACAGTACTAGTAAAAATAAAAACACTTTAATCGCACATTGAAGTGGCACTATACAAAATTCAATTTTACGCAATGGCTATTTAGATTTTTTCTCCTATAAAAACGGCTTTGCCTAGAAAAATCTAGAAATTAGATAATATCGAAGTCTATTTTTATAGTTTGTTACTTCTGAAATATTACCATTGCACGAAACGCAACAGCAAGCTGGTACTCGTACTTCACGACGGTTTTTTGTGAGACAGTGATAATAACTCTTCCGAGCTGGTCCAATCGTGCTGTAGACCAAACTGTCTACTGTCTTTAAACACAATGGTTTTTTTTTAATAGCATAAGTTTGCAAACGAGCAAGTGGGTCTGTACCGCCCATGTACACCCATAATACCAAAAGAATTATGGGTGCGTTGCCGACCCTAAGGGAAAGGGATAATTAAGGGATTGGGAAGGGGAGGGGGTTTGGGCCTCCGGATATCTCACTCACCGTACGAAACGCAAGCTGCTACTTTACGACGGTTTTCTTTGAAACAGTGGTAACGACCCCGACGAGCCAGCCCATTCATGCTGTAGACAAAAGTGTCTACAGTGTGGCTCTACCACTCAAAAAAATGGTTTGATTGATAATATTTATTTGTTCATAGATATTTAATTCTTACCGTGGCTGATGAATAATTCAGTCGTAACGCGTCCGTATGTTTGATGAGCAATGATGCGGTATGCACGAATCGATTGATGCTAATTTATGCGTGCTAGCTATTCATACGGAATATATCCGTGGCCAATCTATTACAGCGTGAAATACAAATGTATATGGTATAAGCTTACGTTTGTATCTTCGAAGAGCTAGCTAAAGGGGCTCCTATGGATCACCGAACTTATTTTTGTCCCATGATATGATAGGATCAAACCTACCGCAGTACAGGGCACGTGGAACCTTTAATATTATGTATTTACGTTTCAAAAAAATCAACATTTGATTACCTTTAAATATGTGTAAACGAATTAGCCTATAGTATTTGACTCCAAAGGTCAAGCATAAGTTAGTTGTTAATAAAATCCGAAATGCATGCAGACACGGTCTATTTTAAAACTGAATGAGATTTAGCACTGTCTACTGTCTAGACAGATAAAATGATCTTGATGGCGGGGTTCTATATTCCTACTGTAATGATATGGATGTATCATACATAAGGAGATCATGGAGGGTTGGGAATGCACCGAAATTATAATTCATGAGAACAACGATTTATTATGAATAAGATGTACAAAAAATAATTATTCATACATTGTAAGTATTTTCCGATGATGACGAGGCTACGAGGTTCTAGAACGCATTTGATAATAACTAGTTACA